>JAJLRJ010000004.1:52824558-53539558 GCA_024195265.1 Dendrophyllia cribrosa
ATTTAGTTTTTACTAAGGCTAACTTGGCAAATAGATCCCTAGCTAGTCCATGACAACTACATGAACTGTGAGTTTAATCACCATTAAGACCATGGGTAAACAAGTACCATAAACCATTGATGTAAGTTGGCCATAAATGGATGGCTTCTGTTTACAAAATAATGTGAGATCACCATAAACTGCCATGCATTAAGGCACTTAGAAGCACTAGTGTTTGACTTTCACTTCCAAATGGCAACAACTACACATACTTGAAAAAGTTGACAGCTTTTAGTAAATTTTGCTATGAAAATTAATGTGTTATATACAGTCATGTATACGAATATAATGACTGGCGCATGTGCAAAAGGAAGGTATCTGAAAATGTTGTTTTACTATTTTAATAATTATTAGTATTTTATTGGGTTTAAAATGTCAAGGAAACATAAATGTAGCTTTTGACTGATATTTTATTGGTTAAGATTTAGAAAATAACAAACACATACATGTACACATGTACTCCTGTGTGCAATGCAAAATTTACATGTAAAGGAATAAAATATTAAAAATAAAAAACATTGAAGATCAAAACATCTGTCAAATGAGCTATGGCCTGCCAAGCAGGTGATCTGTAGGTTTCCTGTAAATAAAAAACTTTAGTTTTTTGCAATATTATCATATATTTTTAAAGACACCAAGTGATAAATTTATTATTGGAATGCTCCTGTGATCCATTTGACAGTAAACTTAGTACATGTAGCTCATTATTTTAGTGACAAACAGGTAATGCTTATTGTATGAATTTAATGCATCTGTGTCTAAACTGAGAAATACAGACTGCGATGACTGTTTGTCAATCATGTGTTTATTAAACCTTAAGACATGTGCAGAGCAATTTTGCTAACCACAACCAAAAACATTATCCTATTAAGGTGATAATATCATTTGAAATGCTAATAAAGCAGATACATTTACATAATTGTTAAATCTATAGAGAAGTTAAAATTAACCACAAAGCCCCTAAAAAGTCTTCCCACACAGTCTTTGGTAGCTGTCAACTGGCAGTTATGACAACTACAGTGAAGACTGCCAGCAACTCAGAATTTCAAAATGGCCAAACATTTAGTCATTTACATTAATGACAACATCCATTAGAGGCTCTCTTGACTTTATAAACACTCTACCTTTCCTTGTAAAGCCAGCTGCTTCAAAGCTTACATGTTATTTCAGCTTTGTTGTTCCAACTTTTGAGTTTTAATTTTTGAAATTTGATTCTCCTCAATGAATTTTCTTGTACTTTAATCGTAAAAGTTGCTTGCCATCTTAACCTTTTTTTGGCTATGTTTCGTCAAATTTCATTCTCTTTATGGGCAAATATTTTATTTCTCAAGTTGCAGGGCTCAAAATTAAAAAAATCCTAAAATCGCCTCTTGGCGGCCAACTGGAAAAAATTACATGTAGTCGCCAGATGCAAATTTTAGTCACCAGTTTGTATACTCAAAAAAATCATCATGGTTTGTTGAAAAGTGTTTAAAATCATTATCCAGCATCTGGTCGCATCAGACACAAGGAAGTTCAAAATTACGAAAACAAAAAAAAAACTAACAAATGTATGCAAAGCAATCTCACTACAAACTTTGTAAGTTGATAAGACTTTCCAGCAGCTAACTTTGTAGCTAACGGAGCCAAACGTGATCGTACTGTATGTAGATTGCGCATACGAAGGAATCAACATTGCAGATGCGGTCCGGACATGAAAGTCAAACACTACATGTATGGTCCAGCGGTCTTTTTGCAAAAATTAATTATGTGCCCGTGGGTACCAAGGGAGAAACTGAAATGGCACCAACAACAACAAGTCAGTATTTGGAGGTAAACTGGCTCTGTTTATGCAATTTGACCCATTTTGTTACCAAGCAAAACAAGACAAGATAAAATGTTTGTTTTAACTTTAATCTTTTAATCTACATCACAGACACATCATAGAGAAATCTGGTCACCAAAGTGGCGACTGAACCATAATTTTTATTCGCTAAGGACGAAATGTTAGTTGCATTGCTGACCGAATCATGCAGCAGTAGCAATTTTGAGCCCTGAGTCACCTGTGGCAGAGGAAGGGTTAAAGTACATGTACATGTATGCCTGCTGCAACCCTTTAAGCCACAGTACTAGTGACCAGTATTAAAAATTGCACATTTAATTTCTCCCTGTCATGTCAATGCATGATCAAACATGTACCAATGCACTGAAAAAATTATAAATATATCTTTGGTATTGGATGGCTTGGATAAAAATGGAAACAATTCGTCAAGCTCTTCCTTGGTGTCATGGAAACTCTCTGAAAAAACATATGGTTTATTCTTCGTTCCAGATTTCACTTTTTAGGATATTTCTTGTTATTCTAGGAGCATTTTATGTACAGGGATTTTTATGTTTTGGGGTAATAAACTCTGCAAAAATTAAAGTTAATTATTAGTTTTTACTTTTGCAAAGTGTTTTTTTTAACCCCAAAACATAAAAATCTCTATGACATACATGTAGCCCCTTTTAAACAACTTCTCCCAAGGAGCCTTCAAATTGTGTTCAACGAAGGGGTTGCATCCTAATTTCAATGCCTTCTCTTGTCATGTAGGGGGACTGATTTGACACTTCTGGGCTATGCATGCATGCAAAGACACTGATTTTCCCAGATATATTATTTGCTTGTAGCTGAACAAATGCAAACTGGATGTCTCTATAAAAAAGGAAGGCAGCTGTGTCATGCTGTTCCTTCCATATCACAACAATAACACTAAAGCAAAATGTTTGCAAGTTGATTGCACTCTCAAGTGGCGGTTAAGGGTGAACAAAAACATTTAGCAGGGTGTAAATCGACATCTATCGTATACTGCTTCTGTCAGCTGTTAACAAACATGTCGAATGCTCTCTTTTGATCTGTGATTATTACCATTAAATTTATGGTGTCCAGTGAGGAGAATTTGTATGTTGATATTGGGCAGGGCTGTTAACAAGGGCTGGGAGGATTTTCCCTGCCTATAATGCGTTTAAGCCCCGGCTAGTTTGATAGAAAAACAAAACATTGGAAATACCCGTACCAGCAAGTGATTTTCCCTGGCTTCTTGATTCACTTCCCTCCTATTTAAAAAGTAAGTGACAGCTCTGTTGGGACTTAAAGGGTTAAAAGCATTAAACATGATGAACGCTCTTTTCTTCTTTTGTCAGGTTAACATCAGAGTGAGTGTCATTGATGGTGTGGTGCATGTGAACAACTCCAAAGCCATACATGCTGCTGTAACAACCTTCCATTTCTTTGCAGAAATTGGTAAGACAACTTCTTACTCTCAAACAATAGGAGGTTTGGCTGCCATCATTTAAAAGTAGGGTGAACATGGTGGAAAATACTGTGTTTGATGAGAATTCATTTCAATGTCAAATATTTCCGTTAAAATTAAATTTATGGAATATGTACATGTAATATCCTGAAAATAAAATTTTATTGCACAAGGAAGCACATGTTTGCTTTGAGTTTTCCATATGACTTTTGTTTCTCTTTAAAAATAATCCCTCAAATTTTTGACAGTTTTAAACAGTACTGCTTGCTTCCCAGCATTGTTACATGTACATCTCTCAAATTTGGCATCATGGCGACTAAAATTTTGGCACTGGCGACCTGATTCAAAGAAGATTTGCTGACCTGGTAGATAAATTTAAAGAGTCAGTCACCAAATGGCCACTCAAGAAAAAAATTAACTTAGAGAGTTGCAGTTTCTTGTCTGTTTTATCTTGATTTAATTGATGTTCCCATTGCAGATGAAATTGGCAAGAACAAGGAAGTGTTGCAACACATGACTGAAGTGCCCATTGTGATCAGGGTTCTGGTAACTGAAACTGAACAGCCTACTAATGATGGTGGAGTCTTCAAAGTGCTCAAAGTTCAGGAGGAGATTGTCGAGGTGAACCGTAAGACTGTGCAGCAGATCAAAGTGACGCAGTTGGTAATGACATTGGATTCTGCCAACAATGAGATTCTTGCCAAACGTGATGTTACGACAATTGAGTTGAAGGAGTCTGACATTCATAAGCGACCCAAATCTGATGATTCTCACCAATACCCTCAAGGTATGAAGCTGCCATGCTCTAATGTATGTTACAGAGTGTAGTCAGATACATGTAAACATGCATCATAAACAGATTAAGAAGTTGGCAACTGCAGTGATGTTTAGCAGCAACTGAAAATTTGAAAATGAGTAAAAGGCAACAGTGACTGTGGGGGGCTGTGTTTGGTTTATGACCACTTATTTACCTTGTGTAGCCGGCAACTGCAAAGCTTAAAGGGATGGTTTCACGGTTCAGCGCATGTGCACAGGTTAAAATGCTTCATTTGCTTTAATAATAATAATAGCATTTATTTAAACACGATAAAAATTACAGCGGAGCTGATGTGGTCGTATATTAAAATACTAAGAATTAAGATAGACCAATTTTATTGGTTAAAAAACCACTCACATTTAATCACATACTATCATTAGTCCAAACAAAGCAAAATTCACTGAAAATTTCAACGGATTACACTGACAAAGTCAACACTGAATAAAACCTTTGACCCAAAGGTTTTATTCTATTCTCTGGTGGCTTTCATGGTGCACATGGGTATGTACATGTACATGTATAATCATTCATTCAATCAGCTGAATGACTTGCGACATTTTCACGGGCAAATTGCCTGCCAGAGTTATCTACTCGCTTGTTATTGGTCTAAACAATGAAATTAAATTATGGGTTACTTCATAGCTTACACATGCGCCGAACTGTGAAAAGGGACTGGGAGGGTTTCACAGTTTGGCGCATGTGTAAGGTATGACGTATGACAGCTCTGCAAAGGGGCGAAAGGGTGGGAGCTATTACCATATTATTGAAATTTGAGAACAGTGTAATCATTACAGCAAATTGGTTATTTACTGTACTTTTATTAATTGGATAAACATGCACCACACTATTTGGAGTATTCCACTATTTGTATAATAAATATTTAATTTTATTTTTTTTCTCTTCAGGTCGCCTTCCAGACAAGCCATACAGTCAGCCCAAGCTGCCTGATCATCCTCTCCAAGTTGATGAGGTAAATTTATTCATATTATGCTATCAGCATTCATTTTATCTGTCAGTTGACAGTTAACAATAATTATTCACAGAAGTGGAGGTGAATAGTAGTGGATATTTGTCAAGCCGCAAAGTAGCGAGGGAAATATCAAATTTTTCCTTGGTTTGAAAATTTTTAAACCAGTTTGAACCACGGCATATCCACCACTTTTGACTAACACTGAATTGAATAATTGTTGTTACAGTGTTACTTTATTTCTGACAAATATAAAAAAAGTTGCATGCAAAATCTAAACAATGCCCAGAGGTGAACAGCAAATACTATTCCAAGTTTGAGTAGAGAAACATTTTCCACTGGTTTGGTACATGTTTTCATGTATACTAAGTTGTATTAACTGAGGTGCATTTATATATAGAAAAAAGAATGGTTGGAGACTGGTCATTGGTCTCATTAATGGGTGGTCAGAATAACAGGGTTTTTAAAATGATGAAATGATTGAGCTTTTTGTTCAGGTAAAAAAAAATGTTTGTAATAACATCACAAGGTGGTCATATTACAGGTAACAGGGTGGTCATGTGGTGGTGTTCCACTGTATTCATGAAGAAACTATAGTTGAAAGTGAAGGTTATTTTCGTAAAAGAGGTATTTTAAATTCTGTAATAACTTGGACCTTTTGCTTATTCAAACCAAAGCCTGATTTCCATACCACTGGTCATCTCAAGTTGATGCTTTCTTTAACAGTTTACATTTCCCTCAAGGGGTCAAGACAGCAGAATTCTACTGCAGTGCCTGACAATAATTTGCTTTGTGTTTGTTCTTTCAGTCCAAGCATGGATTGTGCTCCAAGTTCTTCAAGCTTCCATTTGCTGCTCGCATGGCCGTGTTTGTGCTTGTTGCCCTGATTGGTCTCGGCACCTTCAGCTGTTGTTTGTGGGTATTCTGCTGCAAGCCGCCAGCACAGGGCAAGAAGATCGACTTGAAAGATTTTGAAGACAAGTTTGAGTACGATGGCGAGTTTGAAGCCCCTGCTCTGGAGCAGAAGTTACCGATCGAGAAGCAGAAGTTGGTCATTGATGCATGAGAACAGATCAATTCCTTGCTTCAATTAGTTAACATGTAACTTGCACATACATGTACAGTAGTGTTAACTGGCTCAGTAGGTTGTTTGAATGACACTTTTTGAAGAATTACATTGTAGTAGTTGGTAAACTGTTTTTTTTTTAAAGTCATCTTTGTCCTGCTGTTATTTTGTTTTTAGACAACAACCTTTTCTTGTAGTCTTTTCACTCGTATGGTCGAAACACTGGGTAGCTTGACAAAATGCTGTCCTAGTAAAGGACATCATCAGGACATTCCATTTTTTATCTGCATCCTCTCCCCCTACCTTAAGATGGAAAGTTTTGGCTGAAGGGGATAGGATTTTTTATTCAAAGAAACTGCCAAAATTTGGAAGCATCCAAATTTTTTCAAAGGTGTTGTCAAAAAATCAACCCCTTGAAGGGTGCTAACAAAAATTTGAGAAGTTGCATTCCTGCCAAATGTGTGGGGGGTGCGGGGGTGCAGAAAAAAAAGAACATCCCATCCCATCCAGTGGGGAGGAGGTAGAACTGCTCCCAGGTGCTTCATGCTACAGAAACCTGGAGGGATAGTGAACAGTGTGTCACCCTGTTATGGAGGGATAGTGAACAGTGTGTCACCCTGTTATGGAAGGATAGTGAACAGTGTGTCACCCTGTTATGGAGGAATAGTGAACAGTGTGTCACCCTGTTATGGTGGGATAGTGAACAGTGTGTCACCCTGTTATGGAGGGATAGTGAACAGTGTGTCACCCTGTTATGGTGGGATAGTGAACAGTGTGTCACCCTGTTATGGAGGGATAGTGAACAGTGTGTCACCCTGTTATGGTGGGAAAGTGAACAGTGTGTCACCCTGTTATGGAGGGATAGTGAACAGTGTGTCACCCTGTTATGGTGGGATAGTGAACAGTGTGTCACCCTGTTATGGAGGGATAGTGAACAGTGTGTCACCTTGTTATGGAGGGATAGTGAACAGTGTGTCACCCTGTTATGGAGGGATAGTGAACAGTGTGTCACCCTGTTATGGAGGGATAGTGAACAGTGTGTCACCCTGTTATGGTGGGATAGTGAACAGTGTGTCACCCTGTTATGGTGGGATAGTGAACAGTGTGTCGCCCTGTTATGGTGGGATAGTGAACAGTGTGTCACCCTGTTATGGTGGGAAAGTGAACAGTGTGTCACCCTGTTATGGAGGGATAGTGAACAGTGTGTCACCCTGTTATGGAGGGATAGTGAACAGTGTGTCACCCTGTTATGGAGGGATAGTGAACAGTGTGTCACCCTGTTATGGTGGGATAGTGAACAGTGTGTCACCCTGTTATGGAGGGATAGTGAACAGTGTGTCACCCTGTTATGGTGGGATAGTGAACAGTGTGTCACCCTGTTATGGTGGGATAGTGAACAGTGTGTCACCCTGTTATGGTGGGAAAGTGAACAGTGTGTCACCTTGTTATGGAGGGATAGTGAACAGTGTGTCACCCTGTTATGGAGGGATAGTGAACAGTGTGTCACCCTGTTATGGAGGGATAGTGAACAGTGTGTCAGCCTGTTATGGTGGGATAGTGAACAGTGTGTCACCCTGTTATGGTGGGATAGTGAACAGTGTGTCACCCTGTTATGGTGGGATAGTGAACAGTGTGTCACCCTGTTATGGTGGGAAAGTGAACAGTGTGTCACCCTGTTATGGAGGGATAGTGAACAGTGTGTCACCCTGTTATGGAGGGATAGTGAACAGTGTGTCACCCTGTTATGGAGGGATAGTGAACAGTGTGTCACCCTGTTATGGTGGGAAAGTGAACAGTGTGTCACCCTGTTATGGAGGGATAGTGAACAGTGTGTCACCCTGTTATCGTGGGAAAGTGAACAGTGTGTCACCCTGTTATGGAGGGATAGTGAACAGTGTGTCACCCTGTTATGGACTGGGGTGTTGCATGATAAGATTGTTGTTGTGAAAAGTAATGCACGTGATGACTTGATTGTCATATTTGTGTACAAATGTAATAATTTGACTTTACTCGACCGTGTCAGACAAACAGCAGATTGAGCAGTACTTGTATGGTATTTTATTTAATAACATTCTGTTCATTAATGGCCGATCAACGGAAGTTCTTTATTCATACTGTATGAAATGTCAATTTCAGTTGGTAACAGTGATTTAGGTAAAGCTAAAAAGTGATTGTTTTACTAATCTAGGTAGTGTTTTTGAATGCTGTTTAAAGGTTTTGAACCTGTGATTTCCACTGCAATATTTACTTTTGCACAGTACAGTATAAAGTACATGTATGTCTCACAAGTTTATTCAATCGCTGTTGCTTTTACACAATAATTTTAAAATCGATTAAGTTATAACTTGATCTTGTTTGTAAATAGAGTTGTAAACACTTGTATGGAAATAAAACAATATGCTTGGCATTACTGCATTGTAGTTGACATCATTGTTTATAGCAGTAACGTCTAGGATCTATTATTACCCCAGGGGTTTACACTTTTCATTCAAATTTTGAGCATCCTTGAATCCTTAAACTGCTGTGTGGGATTCCCTGACACGCCCATGATTTCCCTGGGATTAAAAGTTTTCTTGCGTGGACAGAACGCAGTGGGGGGATTCCCTAGAAACACAGTGGGTCAGAAGAGACAGGAAAGTAAGTACATGTACAGTACTGCGCACCGCCCCCATTTCACACTTCATCAAAAATCCGTCCCCTTCGACGCGCGCTGTAGCAAAGAAATCAAGTTCCCAGCTAATGATCGTGTTTTAATCGTGTAAGATGCAAACAATTATTTAGACAGTTTTTTTTTAAGAAATTACAGCTGTGTTGACAATTAACCAAGCGATGTTAGCAATGTAGATTATTAATGCAATTTTCAATCAATCAATTGGTGCTAAATATGGGACGGCTTACTTGAAATACAGACAAATCGATGGCGATGGATTTCTTGAAGCTTTTAAGAAACCCATCAAAGCTTCACAAACTAATAATGGAAGCCATGCCAATGTTTTTTGGTCGCAGGTATGCGCGCGGTTTCCTAATAAGGAGGTGATTGACAGGAGAGTGCACAGGTGCCAAGAAGGAAGCCATTCAACTGCACACGCCACTGCGCACGCGAACGGCGCATCGGTGATGCCTTTCTTTCGCTATTGTTTGAATTGTAAGTCGTAACGCGCGCTAACGACCTGCTCAATCAAAATATTGTGACTTTAAAAAGCCTCTAAGAAGATCATGTCGCGTTGTAGAAGGGAATAATTGCCTTAATTCTGGAAGTATTTTTTGCGGGGCCTGTCCCATGGGTTAGGAAGTCATGGAAGAAGTGTTGTCTGACTTGGCTCACGATGCCACGTCAAATAAAGTCAAGACTGTACGGGACGCGTGTATTTCGGCTACGGGTAAGCTACGTGCAATTTGAGGAAAATCCGAGGAAACTTGCCGGAAGAATCGCGCACTGATTAGCTTGATTTTCGCTTTTTCAGATGGTTTGTTCATCAGTCGAAATGGGACGCGAAAAGTGCAACCCCACGAGCTCAGGTAAGACTTAGAATCAAGTCCCCATAGGCTTGTCTTACTACTAGTGTTAAGGAAGCGGATACCGACATACATTCACATCGCGTCTAAAGAAGAATGTCTATTCTTTTCTCAGGGAGAAGTGTTTTTTGCCGCTCAAACTGGCTTTGGAATCAAGGTCGAGTAAACTATCTCTCCACGCTATAAACGGACTTCAGGTTAGTTAACTGCTCATTTTAAAGCGGTGGATTTTTCGTTACAAGGTTTATGTTTTTTTGCACGGTTTATGAATGGGACAGTGACTGATTAATTAATGAGTGCTTTTTATGAAAGGATTTTGAAATCAAACCAATTCTACGGATGATAAAACTGGGTTTTCTGAGAAACGACACGATTTAAGATGGTATATATTACTGGGCCAAATAAGACATTGTCACTAGTGTATATTAGAAAACCATTAAGAACATCGGATAGTAGTAAAATTTGCCTCTCTAATTTCAATCTCTGTTGTCAATTCAAACTTTGGATTCTTAGCATTAAGATTAAATTTCCATGACGAGCTCTCGTAGCTTCGATACAGGGATCTACTTGCAGAAATATGGAACATTATCGCCGTGCGATAAAGCACTTCAATTCTTGCAAAAGACAATACAATTAACGTGAACAGCTATATTTCAACTATTGAATCAGCTGAGCGAATAGTAATTTTGTCATCCTTTTCCAACGTTAATTTTTTGTTTCTTGTGGCTTTGTTCAGATTTCATTATCTTGCATTTTAGAGAAATTACAGCATTACCAAAATGGTTTTCTTCACTTGCCATAACAAAAGAACAGGATTTTTATTTTCACGGCATTCTTCGTCGCATCTTGCACCAATTTCGCACCAATTTCACACCTCTTGAATTTTCAATTTTTTTTTTCATACAGCAACCAAATTTAACAAGCTTTTGCTAGGAGAGAACCAGCGAAGAAAGCGAAGTAGCGAGATATATTTCGTTAATAGCTGCTGTTCATTTAATCGTTGGGCAAGATTGTTTATTTAAAGCTTTTGAAAGTAGCGAATTGTTTCTTGTACTCATTCAGGGGCGCAAGTGGTGTTCTTCTAAGTAATTAACGGTTTCACCAAAGAAAGGAAAATTCACTGCAATTGAAAAAAGAAAAACAATAATAACAGTGTGTCGCTCTTAAATCGAGAACGACTTTTCCGCAAGGAAAATTTAAAAAATTATATATGTATGTATATAGCATCTCTCGCTTAGCTTTAATTCCAAAATAAATAATTTATTACACCGCGTGGAATAGATCAGTCGCGTTTATTTAAAGATGTCAGCTTGAAGTGCACGGTAGCTTTAATAGTTATTTTAGGTAACTTTCGCGTAAATTGTTATTTACGGCAAAGTAAAATTTAAACAAAAGCGACTAGTTGAAATGATAAAACTCGCTTATAATGCGATATTTTACGCCCGAAATGTTTCTAGCACCGAAATTGCGAGTTGGCTTCTCTACTGAACCAGCCTGTTTACGCGTAGTGTGAAGCTCAAATAAAAACAATATCTTGTCGCGCACGGATACAAGTTGCTTAGCTTGTATTCTACCAGAACAGATTCTTTTTTTATTCTGCTTTCCCGTCGTTTGCAACCTGTTGTTGTTTATTCGCGGCTTACAAACGGAACTTTTCGTTCTTTTGTTCATCGAAATCACTTTGGTAATCTCAAGCACGAAATTTAAAATTGTTTCAGTTGGTTTTTGCTTTCGTCTTCAATAAAAATCGTTATTTCTAGATCTTGTGGCTCAAATTTACATTTATTGAAGGGCATAAATGTAAAGCAAGTTTAAATACCAAATAAATCTTGTCAATGGTTAGAGATTTAAATTTCACACCAGCGTTTTTACACTGAAACACCGGTCGTTCAGTTAAGTGACGATACCCGTTTCTTTTTATTCATTATCGCGCCGCGCGAAAGTTAATTTGAAAACTACTTTTTCGAGTAAAATTTCGAATACGTGATGCAAAACATATTGAATCCGGAACAATCGGAACAAAACATATTGAAAACTGTTGAATGGGGCTGACTCTCCTGCCAAAACAATCGCTTCGATCACTCCCGGCAACTGAGGGGCGTTCGCGAACACTCGTAGACCGTTTAGTGAAAATCCCCCCGGAGCTAGGGCCATTTTATGGATCTTTCAGCGACAAGCACTTTGTCGAATCAGTTTTGTTGCTATAGCTGAAAAACTTAATAAAGGTGCTGAAAAATAGTGACTTCGAGAAGGAGTTTTCCGCCATTTTTATACAAGGCAGTTTATGGGTGGTTAAGGATTAGGGTTAGAAACGGTTAGGGTTAGAAACGATATCCGCAAAATGTGGTTTCCTAGCTAAATATTATTTGCTATTAAAGGGATACCTGGCACTCACGATCAAGCTTGCATTCGTCTTTATTTAAGAGCTTGTTTTCGGAGCTTATATAAACTAGCCCGACCGCCCAGCTAATAACCCTCAATTGAGGGATTGCTATATTGAAAAATAGATTTCAATGTTTCCCAAAATGTTTTCCGGTTGGTCCCGTTGACGCATTTGTCAGCGCGGTAGAAAAGTTTGCGTTCCAGTAGCAAACAAAATTTCTTTTCAATTTTGCTTCCGTTATAAATATTTCCTCGTTTATTCGCTTCCACACTACTATGAACAGAACAATGTTTTTGAAAACACACTGAGAGTTCGGAAGAGCTCCAATGTTTGTCTAATTAAAGTACTAATTAAGTTCATGCGCTGATTCTTCGTTCGTCCTTTAATTAAACTTTTCTGTAATTCGTTACTTTAGCGCTACTGGTTTAAACTGAACAGGCAAAAGTGAGTCAAAACGTCTTCCATTCTCTATTTTCGAATTGCCCATAATACACTTTGTTTGCCCCCCAAATTTTGCATAAACCATTGTTTTGAAATATTCTTGGGAATATGCAGTCCTCCCAAGAGCACTTACAAACAATAGTTTATGCAAAATTTGGGGGGCAAACATACATACATACATACATACATACATACATACATAAACTTTATTTTCTCTCGAAAAACAAAGTGTATTATGGGCAATTCGAAAATAGAGAATAGCGCGTTTATAGGTAAACGCCCTAAACTGTGTTCTACGTCGCGCATTTATGAATATTCTAAATGTGGAGTGCAAATGTCAGCTTTATGACAGATAAATTACTTTGACGACTACATTGTTGTTCAAATTCAAATTTGAGATTTTGTCATCCGTCAATATGGCCGACAGGGAAGATTTAAAACGTCCCCATTTGTTATTTCAGCCGTTAATTAAAATTGTGAATAGTTGTCCGTTTATATAGCCGAATCACGCTTTGTTTGGTGATTTTTGCGCATTTTCTTTGACTTGTCTACAAGCTACAAACTAGCCTGTTCCAGGCGTTAAGACAGTCGGGCCGAGAACTGAAGCAGCTATTTAAAGTGCCCCTATGATCAAATTTTTGATTTTCATTTTTTTACATTTTCGTGTATTATTAGACTTTCTTACTCATCTTGCCAAATTTCAATCCATTACGAACATCAGAAGTCATTTTATTTTAACATTTATTTCCGAGAATTTACGGCCGCCATTAATCAACCTTGTTCCAAGGCTTGGTTGCGAATGGCAGAAAGTGACGTCAAAGGCTCAAACATTCCTCACGGGTTGAAATTATAATAACAATCAGCATAGAAAATTGCACGAAGATCAAGTCCAAAGTTTTTGTTGCTTTTCGCGTGATTTTCAATACTTATTGTTATTATAATTTCAACCCGTGAGGTATGTTTGAGTCTTTGACGTCACTTTCTCCCATTCGCAACCAAGCCTTGGAACAAGGTTGATCAATGGCGGCCGTAAATTCTCGGAAATAAATGTTAAAATAAAATTACTTCTGATGTTCGTAATGAATTGAAATTTGGCAAGATGAGTAAGAAAGTCTAATTGTACACGAAAATGTAAAAAAATGAAAATCAAAAATTTGATCGCAGAGGCACTTTAAACCGGCGAGTGAACGAACGGGAAAAACAAGGGGAGGAGGGGACGAGGTGACACTCTCCTTCGCGCCTATTCCCCTCACGATATTTTTCCTTTTTCGCGCCGCCTATCCTTTGCTCCCCACTCTCTGAACGCTTGGAAACAGGCTACAAACGTGAGCATAAGAAAGATTCTGAGAGTTATCATGCTTAGAGTGAAAAAAAAAAAACCTGAATGCATAGTTAACTTAAGGTCGCGGGGCCGGGGATACCTGGTCATGAATAATCTTATAAGGTAAATTTTTGGAAGGGGTGTCACTCTTAAAAGCTTTATATCTTGGGCCTTTAGAAGCCGATTTTGGTAAAACTTGACAGATGTATTGAGGAATAATGGGAGTTCACCAGTACTGTTTTTTTATTCAATGAATAGCGCTTTAAAGTAATGCTGTAATGCACGTTAGTTAAAATTGTAAAACGTGATTTTGTGTCCAAGTTTGCTCCTCGAGAAGAACACAAAGCAAGTTGATTTCACCGCTCACCGATCCGTCAAAACCTCTATTACGTCATATCTGAAGCCCAATTTTTTATTTTAACTTTAAGTCAAAGTTATTAGCTTTTAAAGGAGTAAAATTGTCCATGTTAGAATTTGAAGCCTCATATCGTCCCTTTGAAAGCCTTTTTAAAACTTTTGCGTCAGATATGACAATCTACAATACACCTAGTTTTATACCTCCCTGCCGTGCCATCTCATGAAATTCTGTATCCGCGCTGAATTCCTGGACACAAAATTGCTTGTTTTTACGCTTCCGAATGCAAAAATATATTTATGGTAATTTTGCTAATTTTAATCCACAGGCAATATTGTCAACACTTCATGCAAAAAGAACAATGCGTTACAAAATAGTGTATTTCACCAGACAGGGCTTTGCACGTATAGAGCGATTTCACTCACGTGACCTTCAGTCCCGTGGGACTCAAATGACAAAGGCCATGGCAGCTATGTTGGTGTTCCTAACAAAAGAAGTTAATTAAAATTCTTTTGTACGGGAACACCAATATGGCGGCTATGACGTCAAGTGAAAATGCTCTATAGGCCATTTGCACGATGGCGTCATTTGACTACAACTACCAGAATTCATTTCGTTTTTCCTTTCTTATTTAAATTTTGTAATCCCAGTGCGGTTTAAATAACAATAGCCCTAATTTGCACTACAAAACAAAAAACTGAAGGATTCTGGTAGTTGTAGTCATATGACGTCATCGTGCAAATGGCCTATTGATGCAGAAACATTACGGATGCCTGTTCGTGAATATTTCGAGCATTTTCGGTATCAGCCGTCGCACTTCGTGTATACCCTTTTCATAAATGCATACTGATGAGCGGAACCTGTCCCCGCGACCTTAAAATAATGAACGATCACTCAGTCCAAAAAGACTCGAAAGAAACTCTAGAAGTTTACTTTCGAAGAACCCTTTGATCGAGAGCTATAGGTTTGGTGAAACCTGGCCTGGAATTGTTATTGACTTCTCCATGATCAGCAGGGAACGAGAGAAAATGAGGAATACTACATGCAGTTTCCCGCTTGATTTGTACGCAATGAAGACCATTGTATGATATAATGACTTGATTCCTGATGGTCGCCTATTTCAAAATTTAAATAAATTCAAACTTTTTTTTTTGTAAATTATAGAAAAAGTAACAGCACGGTAAGAAAGCCTTACTTTTTAGCCTTCATTTGATTGAACACACTAAAGGCCCAGACACACACGGGACACACGCGGGTGTAACTTTTATTGCAACGTTGCACGCAACAATTGCAGAAGTACAATCGAGTTCTACTTTTGCGATGTTGCGCGCAACAGCTTGGATCGTGTGTCACCCCTCCCTCCCCCCCCCCCCCCCCCCCAAAAAAAAAAAATCTTTTTGCGCTCATCGTTGCAAGAAAAGTTTCATCGTGTGTCCGTCCCTTTAGGATTTCATCCCGAGACTTAAAAGTTTAGATCACGTGATAAGGTGCGTATGCGCAAAACTTTCTATTGTTGTCTAGTACAGATCTTATTTTACTGCTAAATGACTGTTGTTTTTAGAAGCTGATTTCTGATGACCGTTTCCGCTCGGAGAATGAGGAAGATCCAGAGAGCCAACTTCCGGTTCAGTTCCTGACCACAGTAGCGTCCACTCCCTCCCTGGTAGACGAAGTACAGGTTGAAGTCATGAAGGTCAGATTTGTAATTGATTTTTTTTTCAAGCTTTTATTTACACTTGTATCGGACAAGACTTTTGCTTTAATAGCCCATCTCCGAGTTGCTCTTAGCCTCCTTTTCAAACCGAGACCAAGTGCAAAACCATTCATATGAAAATGAGTTTTCTTTCACATGCAAATAAAACTTATATGCATTTGAATGGTTTTGGCCTCGGTTTAAAAAGGATACTAAGATCAACTCGAAAATGGGCTTTTTGATTGGGCAAATGCATCTCGATTTACACAACTGCATCTCGTAACTAGCGGCGAATCCAACGACCCTCCATAGTCGCAAGAACCTTGATAAAAATGAAAACATCCCAGACTAAAGGCGCGCCCCCAAGCCAACTAAATCTGACCCCAACTAAATCCACCCCCCCCCCCAACTAAATCTGACCCCAACTAAATCCAACCCCCGCCCCCCCCCCCCAACTAAATATGACAACTTGGTGGATATCAGCCCGTCGTAATTTTATAGGAGACCTGCCCCCCCGCCCCTGTGTTGTTTCATAAGAGTGTTATGCAGTACTTATTCTTTTTGCTATTCCATTATAGCTGCTGCTTATCATAACGTGTTCTGCTTCTTGTGAAGTTCATGGCGAATATCTCATAAAACTTGCTGAGGTGAGATTAATGTGATAAATTTGTATGTACATCACGCTTTGATTTCCAAGTTAATTTGACATCCTGATTGGTGTTATTCACGAGAGGTTTCTGATAGTATATAACCGTATATGACACTGTTGTTATGTTGTACTTAAATTCGCTACGCTTCCTTTGCAATCAAAACTAACCTATGTCCACGTAATTACAGATATGCATCGAGACGTACACGCGCGCTCATCAGGTAGCTACCAAGACAGCGTGCAGAGCCACCTTAACACAGATGCTCAGTTCAGTGTGTCACCGCCTGCAGGACAGCTTGGCTAGTCACGTGGTAAGTTGCTGTGGACTGAGCTCAGTTTTTACCGGTAAAACTACGAGGAAAAAGAATTACTATGTTTTTAAGATAGAACAAATATATTACTCAGTGAAAGAAAGACAAATTTGTACTCCTTGTTTAGTGTAGCGATTTCTTGCAACCTAAAAAAGTATGAAAACGTGTGTTCAAAATTAAATTTGAATTTAAAGATCTTTTGTACTGAATTTTCCAACTGTGCCATGGTAAGGAATACAAAGAGAAAAGTGGCTAGAGAGAGAACTGGAAAATCTAAGTGAAGAGAACCAAACCTACACCACAGTGATATATTTATATGTGATTGTTGTGTTTTTATTTCAGACATCTAAAAACTCGCCATCAGATTCCAAGATTGTAAAACGTAAGTCTTATTCTCTAAACATGCATCATTTCCTCATTTTACCCGAAGAAGGCTGGTTTGGACAGCCGAAATATAGTACTCATTTACTATAATGTACGTTGTATTGGTCTCAGTCTGCTTCTACAGTTAATTTTTCACTTCTTAATTCCCTAGTTTTATCCAACGTACACCAGCAGGATTGCCGTCCATAGTTGCTTGCTTGAACCTGCTTTCACTTTTCAGTCCGGGCTAAAAATTAGATTGCATTTACATGTTGTTGTTTCTTCAGCCTTAAACCGGGCTGAATTTCGGCCCAGGAGGAAACCTTCTTTATGTAATCGTAAACGCCTTTTTAAGAAATTTTGTTCAGGAAGCTTGACTGAAATCTCAACCCGAGCTGAATTTTCATTCCGAGCGCTACATTCGCCATATAATCGGCTTTATAGTGATGCATTCATCGGACATGACTGAGCGATCGACAACCGTATTACCGTTCACTCATTGCCCATACAAAATTTATACAGTGTTAGGACTTAATTAAGCAAATCCATTGAAAAAAAAAACGCCAAAGATAATGCACAAAACAAGGATGCAATTAACTGACACCTTGGACGTTGTTGTTGCTTACGTAATATGGGTTCTGATTTTCCGTTTTACCTTCATGTATGCAGACACCAACCATGCTTCAGACCAAGCCAAGTTGTTGAGTCAAGACGTCGTGTTGTTACTCAAGCACTTCTGTTTCAGGCTGACTGCGGGACCAAGGTAGGCGACACTTCAAGACAGCAAATACAATCACAAATTTCGAGTTTGTCTTCGTAGTATTCATCTGGTGAAATCTTTTTATTTTCCTTTCTTTATTTCCTCACATTTTCAACAAGTTATTATTTCGCTGTCAGCATGTATTTGTAAATCGTGTAACTCTAAACTCCCTACAAGGACCAAGGCTTTGCTCCAGTGAAGAAAATTAATGACATTAAACTTGTGTGATCTGAATATTCTTGTTTAGAATTGAATGTAAGTGAAAGTAAGGCTAACTCGAATTCGACAACAGTGTTTAAGCTTACTTTAGGAAAAGTTATATTTCTTTTTCAGTAAACACACAAATTAGGGCTATTAGTTGCATGCAAACGTTGATCCTTTGTTGTCATAAACATTACTATTAACAAACAAAAGTGTAAAAAAAGACAGGCAACAAAACGGATAATTCCGATGATTCTTTTTTTTAAGCGTACACACGCACATGTTTTTTTTGTTTTACAAATGTGAAGTTGAAAGAATTATAGCTGGCGATTTTATTACTGTATTTTGGTGGAATTTTCGCACTTTTCGTTGTTTAAACTTAAACTTTTGTTTAGAATCCACGCCCTGTGTGGCTTTGTTTCAAAACACAATGTGACCTACGTTATTACTTTCTTTTCTATGGCTCAGCATGGAACAACTGCGGCAAACATGAAACGCAAGCACGCAACATTATATAAAACATTATAAAATTCATTAATATTTCATAACAGTTATGACAAATCAATAGGTGGTATTTGAGTCGCATGTACACCTCTGTAAACCCCAATACAAATCAACTGAGTTGATGAATTATTTAACAGTAGAATTAACTTTTGATACAGACACCTGCTCAGCTAATTAGTATTCATTAACTTTTCATACAGATCTCTACTCATTGTTTCATTTCATAAGTACGATAAAATATTCCCGTCAGATCCGTATTGTAAACGCCCATACAGATCTACCGCTCATATTTTATCTACTATTTAAAAATTCATCTTCATTCCATCTTCAACGTTGAACGAGTTGTAACATTTGGGTATAAATTTCACTTGATCGCTCGATCGGCTGTAAACATTAAGCCCGCGATATGTAATGGTCACCAGCCTTGCCATGGGGTCGGTGTTGGATGGTGGGAAGATGGACGCAGGGAGAGGGGGCAGTGGAGCAAATGCCTAGGTGAGGGGAGGGTCCAAAGGTGTGCAGGATCTTTTATTTAGAGCGTTTCGAATTCATGAGTTGGCTCGCATGAGCCTTTGATTTTGAAGGGCGCTCCTACTTATCACTTCGCTTTAGTGTAATTTCGAGGACGTGACCTTGGAAAGTGCTTTCTTCGTAAGATAATTATTTAGAACATTTAATTAAAACAGCCAGCCGATCAGACCTCCGATAACTGAAATCCAATTTTAAAGCGAATCAATCTTTTTTGACATGGGTCCCATGTACTAGTGATATAATATAGGAGGGTCTGACCATTACTAATTAAATTTATTATCACTTCCAGTGTACCGGTTCAAGGAAGCCAGGCCGTTCCTCTGTACTTGGAAGCCATCTTGGTTATGCTTAGCAGCCTCTCTACAGCTCTTCAGCAGGAAAAAGAGTTCATCAACGTCATCTGGTGAGTAAGAAAATTTACGAGTTTATGGCACGTCGAGTTCGGACGTCGAGTTCGGATTGGTTCTTCGTGTTTTATGTAATCGTTGTGGTCAGTTGTGCTGAACAATCATTTCTTGGCTTATATTCGTCTTTATTCGTTTGACACTGGTTACTGGCGTCTAGTGTATTATAAGTTCTTTTTTCTTTTTGGCGACTCCATATTGCCATCACATTTAAGATTATTTTCTTATTTTCAGGCAACTTCTCTGTCCTGCATTGATTCAGTTGCTCGGAAGCCCCTTGACAGACCTCAACAAGCGACCTAAAAGCGTCACTCAGTTCCCAGAAGACATCAATAGAGGGGGTCGAGGAACAGGGAACTTCGCCAAGTCGTCCTCAATTGTAGGTCCTATACCGAGGACCATTTATAACATAGCCACGGAACTCCTGCGTCTTGTGGGCCCTTTGGCCGCCATGAGACCTGTACTGGAGTCACTGTTTCATCGGATTATTCTTTATCCACCGGCACAGCAGAGAACGGAGGCACTTAAAGCGTTGAAAGAGGTACAGTGAATAAGCTGGTCATAACCAATCGATCAATAAATCGCTCATGCCTAATGTTACAGCGACACCGGCTATCTTCACCAATCAGAAAACGGTGAAGGAAGTCCCCAGCTTTTCGTGTTTGTACAGATGTTTATAACTCAAGAAGTTAGTGTGTACGCCATTCATGGGCAAAATTATTTCATCATTTTCTGTCTGTGGGCAAATCATTAAAAGTGAATGATGGTTGAAAACTCAGTTCTACACACGACAAGGAAATTAGCTGAAAAATATTATAATTATTTCTACGCTGCCATCAGTGGTTTCTGTAGTACACCAGGAGCACTTATACTTCCTCTGAATGGAAACCGAAGTATTACTGGATAACCCACTTCCCCCTCTTGCACACCTCCTTCGTGCCTTTCTAGTTAAAAACCAGTTCACGGCACCACTGCTTTACTATGTTGTTAATCGTGTTTCGTTAATGTTGTTAATCTCGTCCCTAGTTTCTCGCCAGTCCTCAGCGGCTTTTAGATGCCGCGGGTCCAACGATTATTGACAAGGACAACCCTCCGTCACCAGACTCCCCGACCGAGCAGAAGAAATCTGAACTGGATTTGCTGCGATTGTGAGTATATAACAATAGTAAAGAGAGTAAATGATAAAACTAGCAGTAATCAAAGATTAATAAGTGCGTTCGAAGGTCAATGAATTTAGCTAAAATCATAGGAAAAAGATAGAAGCAAATTAGTTGAGACATTAATTGAGAAACACGAAGTATTTAAACAGCAACATGAACAATAGTAATTTTAATAGTGAAACCAAAAAATGTAACAAAACATGTTTATCTACTTAGTTACAATGTAGTTCAGATACTGATTGTGCGATTCTAATTTTGTAACAGTAATATGAATGATAGTAACTTGAATAGTTGCAAGGGAAAATGTAAAACATGTAAATTTGGCGCAATGGCCACCAAGTACAATGACTCGGTTTGTTTGGTTTGTATTTGTGACCGCTATGGGTCAAAGCTCAATGGCTTGGTTGATTTGCTTTGAGACAACTTTGGGTCAGAGTAATCGGTTGATTTGCTTTGTTGTTCGGCAAACTTGAGGACATGAATTCAAAGCAGGACAGCAGCGAAGGTCTTCGGTTTGTTGTAGTTTGGACGCTGACGTCGGGCTTTCCTCATGCTCTTGGATTACTAAAAACTTTCCTGGTAAGGCTTTGACAAGTTGAAGCGATGAACTTTTTAAGAAACATCGCATGAAGTTTGAGAAAAATGATTGCACTTACCGAATAATCCAAAGATATCCTCGCTTGATAGACCCTTGATAGACGTCAGCGCACGGACGGACGCACGAGGTATTTTTCAGCTGAAAATAGTTGCGTGCGTCATTGCATGCGTATGAAAATAGTTGTTTTGGGCTTAAAATTGGTGCGTGCGAATAATAATTATTCAAAATGGCGCAGATTTTGAACATCGCCCATCCATCGAACCAAAAAATCTCGATTCTTCACGCCTGGCATGCACAGGTATCCCATCGACCACAGGATGCCCAAATCCGGTTGAAATTAGGATGGCGTTCTCCTAACGTCGAACGCAAATATATAAAGTCGTAGAATCAAACCAGTCACCCAAACATTGAAGTAACTTAAGTTTGCTCCAGCCCCTCGATTGTCCTCCGGTTTTGAATTAGTAATAAAGCAATGTCAACTCTTTTTCAGGTTGATGGACGGCATCGTGGAATCTGCCCGCTGCGCCGATAGTACAGTGGCTAGCTGCAGTGTAGCATGCGTCGTAGCTCTACTAGGATCATTGGAAGACCTGAGTCAAGGACGTGGCTTAAGCGATGAACATATTGAATTCCTGAGCAAAATGAAGGAAACTGATAACTGGGAAGTGCTCAGAGAACAATACGATAACGCTGCTTCAGCCAGGGAAACTGGAAATTCCCTCATTGGAAAAGTTAATGGCGGGGGAAGTGGTTATAGACCGGGGAATCGGTGGGAGATCAATTCCAAGGGGTCGCCTGATGGGGACATAGAGTCTCTGACCGAGCGATTTGAGAAGGACGGAGGGGCGTGGGAGAGTCTTGCGGATGGAGAAGTTAGAAATGATGGTGAGCTAATGACTTTTTTTATTTTAGCCAGCACGGTACATAGTTTTTCTTTCTCCCTACTAAAATCAGTAAAATAAGAATTTTTGAGGTAATAGTTATTTGCTGACGGTAAAGGCCGGCTATATACTTTGGTTCTTTCTCGGAGAAATGAGTTCTCGCAGTCAGTTAAAAATCTTCAAGAAGCTTGAGCCATTCGTTATGAGAACATTAGAGCTGGTGTGACTAGTAATCCGTTTTAATTAATAATAATAATAATAATAATAATTTATTGCTTATATAGTGCAAATGAGTATCACTTCTTTAATGCTTTTCTACTCTGACAAAATTCTGTCTACCAGGACATATGTCGCATATAAATCTGATTGTGTACCCTTGATTGTCATGTGTCGCTCATACTAAGAGATCAGTGGTTTGATTTTAGTTGAGGGCTGAAAATTCTCCTTCATTAACCTTCTTTTGCATGGGCTTTTTTTTGAGTTCCTGAGTTTGGGGTGGGGAGGAGGGGCTATGACAGTGAAACCTAAAGGGTACATAGTACGTCAAAAAACTGTCTCCTTTGCGGTCCGCACAATGGAACGATGACGTCATATGACGTAGTTATTAGGTAATTAGTTATACGGCCGGCATCTTGGATCCGCCAACTTGGATTTCTGAAATTTTTAAAAACCTCTTAAAAACCATCCTAATTGACTCAAAATTAATCAAAACCAATAAATAAACGCTAAATGACATAAAAATGTAAAAGTTATACCAATAAACATTGTTTTTCTTCATTCAAAGGTAAAAATATGCAAATTCAAAAAACATGGCTGTCAAAATCTTGTTGCCATGGAAACATCAAGTCAAGTGATCAATAAAATGTCATATAAAATTGTTGCCAGATAAATTTAAGGAAAAGTCACAAAGTTTGATGGCGTTTGAATGCATATTAAAAAAATTATGAATGTTGAAAGTTAGCGCGGTACTTTGTAACCCCCTCCCCCCTCCCCCCCAGGTAAAATAGGGTTAATTCGACTCGGAAACGAAACACCAAGATTTATCTTTCATCTTGGCTGTAATATTTTTAAGATGTATTTACTTTATTTAAAGAAAATCTACTTTTTTCTTCTAGTTTCAGATGACGATCCTGAAATTAGGCCTCTCATTCCGAAGAGCGTGCACTTCGCCTCTGAGGATGAAATAGCCATGTTTGAAGCCCACGAGAACGAGAATATCAAAAACCCCCGTGCCACTCCTCCCTCGCGGTCGTCAGGCATTCCTCGCAAGAGCAGCCTTCCAAGAAAAGTTGGGCCCAATTCTCAAGGTCACACGAGGACAACGGTAAAACGCTCGTCATCACTTGACGGCAAAACGCGTCAAAAACCAACAGTGCAGAAACGCGGCATGAATGGTAGTCTGCGTCAAAGAGAGCGGGCGGGCTCAGATAGCGGCGATATGTCGGAAAGAAAAGCAGACTTTCTGTCTTCCATGGAGAAAAGTAATGCAAAAACAGAGAAGAAGTTCGGTATGCGTCGGGCGCATTCTGATAACGATATTTCAGCGAAAAAGAGTTCCCCTTCGATTCTGGAGGGTTTTCAGTTGAGAAAGTCAAACTCCTGGACTGCTCTGATTTCTCAAAGTGAAATTCCTCCGACTGACAGTGATAAAAGAAAAAACACACCACCTAAGCGATCCACCAAAGGTGGTATTCCCAGGCCCCGCGCGCAGTCTTCAGGTGATTCCACGCTCAACGCGAAACAAGGTTTAAAGCGATGGTCAAATGATGGCAAACCTATTGATCCTGTTAGCAGAAAAATGTCTGATCAAACCTCGCCAACACAGCGAAAATACGTTGAATCAAAAGCAAATAAAATCGAAGCTAGAGAAAAGGCTTTGAGGGAGGAAAAAGATCGATCGCCGACGAAAGGCTCCCGGCCGACACTTCGGAGAACTCGATCTGCTTCGGAATACGATCGTAAACAACAGAATGGCAACGGTGATAAGCCGAAGGGAATTTTGCTCAAAAGCCAAAGCATGGATGAGCCCGAAAACACTAAAAGTGCACCGAGTCCACCAAAGAAAAATACATCACAAGGAGTGAAAATCAACGGCGTTTTCGTGAATAAGGGAAAAGAAAATGTTGCGGCAAAATCACCAGATAAGAAGAAAGTGAAGGAGGTCAAAAAGAGCGTGGAGGAAAACGAAAAAGAGGGCGCCAGGAACTTTGCTCGCTGTTTGCTTGGTATTCTTCCATCGGTGTTAAGTCTTTCCGATCCAGTGGCAGTGGATGAGGCTCTGCAGCAGTTTGCATCCGATGTCTGCGAAGCGGTCACGTGCATGGCGCTCAAGCGCAAGAATGTGCCAAACTTCGGCACGCTTCGGGGACGATCGGATTTGGTCGACGAGAAGTCGGGTGAAGGAGCGATGTCGGATCCAAGCTTTCCGATTCTTAATGCGGATGGTGTGTACGTAACAGTGTACGCCACTATGACACTGAATTTAAAGTTACTGAAGAGTGGTTATTACCAGAAGAAAGCAGCTGAACCCGCCATGAAACAGGTATACTTTGTTTTATAGCCTTGAGTGTTTTAACTTAAATAAAGCAGGCCTACTTAGCCTGTTGAATCCAAATCTGAAGAACGATAATAACCATACAAGGAAAATTTTAATATCTCTTCACTCCCAAAATTCAAAATTCCTTTTTTGGTAAAATGTCGCTCAAGACAAAAACAGCACCATTAGAATACTGCTGAAGAGCTTTAAATTCATTTCAGTGGCTAAATATTTAAATATTGGGATTTTAACCACATTCTACCGCATAATGAATACCACAGAAAGGTACTACTTGAAAGCTTTCAATGCAATATTCACACTTAAAGGTTTCATCCACGGATTCAAAAGTTAGAGAGTAAAATATTGATGGGTGCGAGATGGGGTACGTAGTAAAACCCACAATATTTTCGCGTAGACTGGGCATTCCGTTTTAAAATGTTTGTCGCATGTGTTTCAGTTTTGAGTTTCGTCAGAAAACTTGTCGATCATTAAGCTGACGTTTATTATTTTCTACTTCCTTTCAAGGAGGACTTCATTGCGAATATCCTCAACAGTGGCATTCCTATTGGTCTATCCTCCGTGTGGCTGGGTGAACTGTATCGTCTGGTAACAACCTATAATATTCTAGGAAAGGCGGGCTACAAACTGGATTCCCCCGAGACCAATCTCGCGCTCATCAACACACTGAACGACAACATGCTCTCTGAGGAAGACCACAGTTCATTTCTGCACCACAAGAACCCTAGCAAACTGCCCCCGGCTAAGAGGGAAGGGATGAAGTTTGCCCGAAGAGTGTTACTGACCACCTGGGATTCAGTGTTGGAGATTCTGTCAGCGCCTCTTGAGACCTCCACTTCAGGTTAGTTACCGGCTGTATAATCAATGACGAAAAACAAGGATGCTAAAGTGGCGCCCCTGAAGCTCTTCTCTGATTGTCGATTCTGATTTCTTGGATGCCTGAGCCCATTTATCTGTTAAATTAAACTTAACAATATACTTATACTAACGTATGGTATATATTTTTAATCACTCCAGGGAGCACAAATGGCGTTGCTGTGATGCTTGGAGGAGAATCCAAGAGAGATCACAATCGCGAGCGTGACACGATTTGTCTCAGTCTGGACGGCCTGCGCCGTGCTGCGCGCCTGTGTTGCACGTTGGGAATTCAAACACGCTGTGAACTAGTACTTGCCCAGTTAGCAAATGCCTCCTGTGAGGGAGAGGGGATGGAAGGAAAGAGAAGCCGATTGCACTCATCACCAGGACATATAAAGCTTCACGCTGCGCATGTCTTGAGTATGGATGGACTGCTGGCTGTTGGTGTAGAGCTTGGAAGCCACGCACCAAAATGCTGGAAACACGTCTTTAGGTAACACTACGCTACTTTTCGATCGCGCTTTCTAACTTTGTTTGAAATTACTGAATTATTATAACAGGATGTAATCGAGTTCTATTTACGATTTCTGCAAACCAATTTAAATTTATCCAATTTTTGACCACCAGCATACCTTTTTTATCGTCAGTTTAATATTAATTTTAATTGTAAATCAGCAGACTCAAGTCTAGCAAGTTAGTCTATTTATCTAGTATTTCTATTATCTAGTATGAAGATTTTCGACATTATAAGCATGGCTACAGTATCCTATAATTTACTGATTTCAAGGACGTGATATCGCGGTCCTATTGGCGTAATGTTTGTACAAATTATAGGGCAATGTAGCAGGTCTCGTAAGGTCTCACACCATTGGTTTGATACCTTTCTGTGTTTGGGCGATGTAGCAGGTCTCGTAAGGTGTCACACCATTGGTTTGATGCCCTTCTGTGTTTGGGCGATGTAGCAGGTCTCGTAAGGTCTCACACCATTGGTTTGTTACCCTTCTGTGTCTCAGTGATGTAGCAGGTCTCGTAAGGTCTCACACCATTGGTTTGTTACCCTTCTGTGTCTCAGTGATGTAGCAGGTCTCGTAAGGTCTCACACCATTGGTTTGATACCTTTCTGTGTTTGGGCGATGTAGCAGGTCTCGTAAGGTGTCACACCATTGGTTTGATACCCTTCTGTGTTTGGGCGATGTAGCAGGTCTCGTAAGGTCTCACACCATTGGTTTGTTACCCTTCTGTGTCTCAGTGATGTAGCAGGTCTCGTAAGGTCTCACACCATTGGTTTAATACCCTTCTGTGTTTGGGCGATGTAGCAGGTCTCGTAAGGTCTCACACCATTGGTTTGATACCCTTCTGTGTCTCAGTGATGTAGCAGGTCTCGTAAGGTCTCACACCATTGGTTTGATACCCTTCTGTGTTTGGGGCGATGTAGCAGGTCTCGTAAGGTCTCACACCATTGGTTTGATACCCTTCTGTGTCTCAGTGACGTAGCGGGTCTCGTAAGGTCTCACACCATTGGTTTGATACCCTTCTGTGTCTCAGTGATGTAGCAGGTCTCGTAAGGTCTCACACCATTGGTTTGATACCCTTCTGTGTTTGGGGCGATGTAGCAGGTCTCGTAAGGTCTCACACCATTGGTTTGATACCCTTCTGTGTCTCAGTGACGTAGCGGGTCTCGTAAGGTCTCACACCATTGGTTTGATACCTTTCTAAAAAACAATACAACAAACAACAGAAACAATGGCTCCTAGCCTTAAAATTAGAAGCAGCCGCAACCCATTAAACAATGGGCCTGCTTCACCACCGAAATTATATCTTCTATCTGAGTCGCAGACATAAAAAAAAATCAGTTGATATATAATCTCTGTGGAATACCTTTATATATTAATGTTATTATGAGAACCTGTATCTGTTCAAACTGATTTCGCCTTTTTATTTTGCAGATGCTGCACGTTCATTTCACAGCTGGAGCGCGTTAATTTTGGTAACGGAGTCGGAGACCAGTCGTTCCACATGACACCGCCGAACTCTCTCCGAATAAACTCCAATGTATCTTCGCCCATGTCCGAATCATCCAGCATCTCGGATTACCTTTCCGGCGAGCTTTCTCCCAATGGCGTTGTCCGACAGAATTCCGAAGCTGGCTCGGAGCACGCGTCGTCCAATAGCGGACTGTTGACGCCGGTCGACGCTTCGCGAGCAATTTACGCGCTTTCGGCGGCTGTGGATCGTCTGTTCGAGCACGCCGCCAACACGCTTCACCTCGAAGGCCTGTTGTCGTTCCTTGAAGCCTTGGTGTACGCTTCGAAGACGCAGCTTTTTGGTTCTGTTGATAAAGGTACAAATTCACCCGGAGGAGTTTCTGGCAACAGTCAAACACCGTCTTATAGCACAACGTTGCATTTGTATCGACTGGCGGATGTAATACTCAGAAGCGCCCGCAATACTGGCAGACCGCTGTTGCATCTCATGAGGGCATGGGCAGTGATATCACCGCATTTTGTCGAGGTGAGTACCTGAGTTAACAATAATTTCTGATTCTCAAAACCACCAAATGAATAAAATTAGATGAAATAGTTTTTCCCTCTCATTACATTACATCTAACAGTACCCTTGTTTTCACAGGCCGCCTCTCACACGGACAGACATATTTCCAAGCTGGCGATCACGTCCCTTCATGACATCATGACTGAATTGCTTAGCAACCGCAGCGAGCTCCCTCACTTTTGGTTCCACGAGGCGCTTTTTAAGCCTCTTGATGGGATTATGTCTTCATCAACTTGCAGTGAAGAGGAACAAGAACAGGTAATGGAGAGAATACCTCTCGTTGTCGTTTAGCCAGTAACACTCTTTCACTGTTATGCACAGTTATCTAGAGATTCAGACCTTTTTAAACCATCTTGTGTAGCATAATGAACAGTACCACAAGAAAGTACTACTCAAAAGCTTTCATTTGAATGGTCACACCTTTGGATTTTGATCCACAGATTCAAAAGTTAGAACCATTATTTACAGCATAATAAACAGCACCGCCGGAAAGTACTACTCAATAGATTTCATTTGAATTATCACACGTTTGATTTTATCCACAGACTCAAAAGTTAGAACCATCTGTTACCTCATAATTACAGAAACTTCAAAAAGTACCAGTCAGTAGCATTAATCTGCAAAATGGTAACACTTTTGGTTCTCAACTACAGGCGTAAAAATTTAGATGTGGCTCTTAGAAGGAAAGCGTTAACCGATACCTTTTCTTGTCAGATATTAACAACGCTTTCCCAGCTGGCGGAAACTCATCTTAGTAGCATTAAGTCTGGTTGGAGACCAATATTTTCTGCCCTGCGAAACATGCCAATTTACTGCCGCAAGCTTACGGACACGATAGAACCTGACTGTAGACCACAACAGATTCTCGACATACTCTCGGCTTTTCTAAACAACAAAAACTCGTCGGTTTTCGCAGCCGCAGCCGTGCAGTGCATCCAAACTCTTCTCAAGTTCGTACGTGGCTCGGAATGCGATGACAACTACGAAGGGAGCCGAAGTGATTCCGACAGCAATGAAAATAGCGACACGGGGCCAGCCAACGAGATGTGCCTCCCGGCTTTGCAAGATCTATTAAACATGTCGAAAAAGCTAGCCTCTATCTATATCATGCCCTCAAGTCTGGTATTTCACGGTTCTCATGCTGTTTGTTTGGTGGAACATACGCCTGAATATCCGGGAACTCCTAGCCCAACTTCAAGCCCACTCAAGTCAAACGAATTAATTAATAGGAAGACAAAAACCCAAACTCCTACTATGACGTCAGCGGCTTCTATTGCGTCAATCGATGACACCGGGGTACTACGAGTATGGTTCCTTTTGTTGGAGGGGCTCGCAAAGGTGGTCGCGCAATGCCCCTGCAAGTATCAGCCACAAACCTTGGAGGTCTTGTTCGATATTCTGCGCTCCATCACAACCGTTCCAGGCCCTCACTTCTCAATATACGTGGTCACAAATCTACTACTGCCCATGCTAGAGTCCTGGGTCGAAAGAGGCAACAGGGATGGCAGCTATTGGGAAAGTACAGCAGGGAACTTCAAACACGCATGCGGACTGGTCACGGAGCTGGTTGTAGAAGAACTGGGACAGTTCCTGAGCGTTCAGGGTGAGCTGTCTTTATATTGTCCATCGCATACATTTAATTTTGGGCGGTTTGAAGCTAACTAATATGCGTTTGGTATAATTGGTTTTAGGTTTTCTGAGCTCTATAATCGCTTCCCTCCAAAAACGAAGAAAAAAGAAGAGATCCGACAACGCTCTAGCCAGTCACAGTGAAATTACTAACCAGGTTTAAAAGCAAAATTGATTTCACCTATAGTGCGTATTTTCCCACATTTGACAGCGATCTCGTAATGTTGTCCATGGACGTTTGAGAAATTGTTTTCTCTGATATCAACTTGATTTGCCCATTTAGGTACTTTCTGAAGCTTCAGTCATGAGAGGTGAACTTTTATGATTTTGATATGTGAGTTTAAATGTTGAATGTATTCTTTAGGTGCAGCTGAATGTGTCCCTGAGATGATCAAACAAACACTGGATCTTCTGTTGGAGTGTGTTTCTCAGCCTGTAGAGGGAATAGCCAGGCTGGGATGTTCCTGTCTGAGGTGAATACATATCTACGTAAAGTAAACTAAATAATGTTTCTCTTCTCTCCGTAGAAGCGACGCAGAAGCGCAAGGTATTCATAATTGTTAAAAATGGCACATTTTTTTTTCGCACATTTTACACATTTTATTTTTTCTCCAAACCATAAATAATTGATTTTACATTCAAGAATATAAAAAGTTAAAGCTTGTCATCCCCTCATAGCACTTTTACAGAACAATTCATACGTATATTATAATTCCGTTTCCGTCTGAACCTTTAAGCTTGGCAATGATAGGAAGAGCCAACGGTATTATAATTATAATCCTTCACTTCATTCATTAAGTTACACTGAAATTGGGATAAATATTGGAATTTCAGTTGTAAGATACTGATCATGACTACTTTTATTTGATGTGGGTTTCGTCCATGGATCTACTGAATAAGTTAGAATCAACTCACCACAAGTTTCATGATTTTACTCTGGGAGACAACCTTTTGTCTTTTAAAAAAAAAAATTGGAAAGGTCCGTTATAAAGAGGAAAAAGCGCTGGGTACGAGTTTGTCTGGCACTGGCCAGAAACCAATACCTCTCCTCCAACTAAACCCTTTCTTTTTCCTTCCTTTCCTCCCTCAAGACACCTGTTACTTTCAGGTGGACCTGTTTTCACAGAGGACCTATGGCTCATCGTCAGTGAAGGCCTCAGAGAGGCAGTGCACACCACGCTATCAAATCTAAGGGACCTGGTGGCATGTTTCCAGCCAGGCTCATTCAGCGTTAATGGAGATGAGGGAATGACAGTCAGGGTTGTCGCACGGCGCGACGTCATAACGGCGGATATGATACGACTACAGCAAGTGGCAGAACAGGTTGGTTATCACTGGTTGACAAGTTGTTTGCCTTCAACATTTCTCTTATGTTAAACATTTCACGTCTTTCCAAATCCGACAAAAACGAATTTTAACCATCTTAAGCCCATTTTGTTTTGTTATCATCTCTCAGGCATGATGTTTGGAATTCCTAGCATAAATTAGCTACTTTACAGTCGTTTTCAATACTTCCGTACTGTATACGTTATTTTCCTATTGCTTTGCCTGGCGAAGATTTTGGGGAATTGTACGTGCGCTGTTACCTCTAAGAGGTTCACGAAAGCGTACAGCACCTATACACCTCTTTACTGGTGGTTCAATGACCTATAAATAGGGTTACAAATTAATTCTTGGTTAAGACTTCGTTTGGTTGGTTTATTTACTCTGTCAGGTTTTCTTGCTGGACAGTCAAGTTAACAACACTAACCTCAAACAAGACACGCATGGGTCTGCAAACGAGGAAGATGACCAGCGGTCTTATGTTTTCGTGCTGTCGTCAGTAGAGAACAAAGAAAAGCCAGAGAACGCAGAAAGGTGGGTAGCCTGTGTAAGAAGCAAAGGACAGCGAATGAAAATGCTGCTGATGTACGTAGGATCTATACAATATCTTTTTAGCCAAAAATAGTAATACAAATAAAGTAAGCAAGGCTGATACTACGTATAACATTTAACGCGACAACGACATGACAGAGCCCAAACTAAAAGCCAAAATGCAACCGTGGACAGCTGTTTCGACCTGGTTGGGTCTCGACAGCACGGTTTAGCAGCAAAAAGATAGAGAAACCAGCGCGAACGCCAATAGCCCAATTTCGATATATTAAAATTCAACTTGAAACAAAAGACATCACTCTGAGGCTTAGGGGAATAAACCATATAAATCCTTACTATCAGTCCCCTAAGCCTCGTAGTGATGGCTTTTGTTTGAAGTTGAATTTTAATATATCGAAATTGGGCTATTGTCTATACTAAATTGCACGTGATGATGACCTCCGATTAGCTCAAATTCAAATGTTTGCCAACCATCTTTGAGCTCATCTGAGGTCATCACCATGTGCAATCAGGTATAGACAATTGGCGTTTGCGCTGGTTTCTCTATCTTTTTGCTGCTACACCGTGCTGACAAGACCCAACCAGGTCGAAACAGCTGTCCACGGTTGCATTTTGGCTTTCAGTTTGAGCTCCATCATGTCGTTGTCGCGTTAAATGTTCTACGTAGTATCAGCCTTGCTTACTTTACTTGTAATCTGTGCGTTGCCAGGCAACAGTGACTTGCCTACGTTACTTTCATGGGAATTTTGGTACAAATGACGATTTCTTTTGTCGCTGATTATACAAGTAAAATATTGTTTCCTGAAAAAAACTTAGAAATCAACCTGAAGGTAGGTATCACTCATCCTCGCCAAAACGTTTTTCTTTTTCAACTCGGAGATGTAAATTCATTCCTTTATGAAATCCATCGGTTTGCTAAAAACTTTATTGCGTTACAATCTACAGAGTTGCTAGAAAAAGTAGTTAACAGTTTACTGTAGTGACAACGCAACTTTCAGGCTGTCATATCCGGCTTATAACAATGCAATGACCTTCTGTTCTTGTCCCCAGGGTTCCTCTGCGTGGCTTACTGGTCAGCTTGCTTTCCCATCAGCTCTTGCTACAGACCCTCGGTTCCATTCTCCTGGACAATGCGGAAAGTGTTATGGCACACAGCTCGATGCCATGCAGCCCGGCCACGTCGCTGGAGAGCTTCAGCAACGAGGGAACTGAGGCTACTCTCCCAGGCCTCCTCTCGTATCTCTCGCCTGCTAATCTGTCAGTGCTGTTTGACTGCCTGATGGAATCACATAGTGTCGCTTATGAGTTCAATGCTCGGCCCGGTCTGCGTTCTCTGATACAGAAGCTTGCTAAGCTTGACGCGCCCGCGAATCTTCTGCGGCAGTCTACAACTGCGTTCACGTGTTACCTTCACACACTGTTTCAAATTTGCAGGCACAGTGGAGAGCATTTTTCTAGCTCGCATATCAAGCGTATTCTGACAGGAGATCGTGTCACAAACAACCAGGAGAAGGAAGACGATGCTACTAAAGAGGAAACGGTGGGAACTCCCGCGCGACACAACGACTTGCTGAAGGGTGATCGCAACGTAGATTGGATCGTGCGGCGATTGAACGAAGCCTGTGATCAGCTAAGCAGCGTTTATGTTCGTCTTTATAATCAGTACAAAAGTGACGCGCAGGGGCCCATGTCGTATGAGGTGGAGCTGGAAAGAAGCATGTCGCTGTCGTCTAACTCGTCACCAGCTCGCGATGCTTCAAACTGGAACGGCCAAAATGGTTATGCGGACGAACCTCTTAGTTCTCCGCTCTCAAAAAATTCCCCTCTTCGAAAAAAGTTTCCTTCTTCGGAAAAATCCTCGCGTGATTTGAAATCCAAACACTATCAACAGCTCCTCGAGGACGATATCCGCATGATCGAGCTTGAAAGACAATTCTTAAAGCGTAAAGAGGATGAACTGCTTCAAGTTAACATTTGGACGAATTTAGTGATCACAATGCTTGAACTGCTTTTGAGTTTGCCCACGCTGCAGTTCAAGGCTGTCCTGCCAGCGGTCTTCCCCGCTGTGACATGCCTTATTTCCACTGGCGCCGACTCCAAAGTCAAACAGTTAGTTTGTGAAGTGGTGCGACGTGTAGGATCCATATATGGCATCTTATAACGTTACCTGCATGAACAAATTAGAATTTAATAATTAATGAACCTCAAAGTGGTTTAATAGAGAATATCTCGGGAAAATAAGGGCATTTCCTAGACTGATCGCATGGTCATTTAATTAAAAATTAATTTAAAGATTCATTCGATCACTGCAAAATGGTTGTAATATCCTCACAGTTCAACTGGGATTAGCGCCCTCAATCTCATAAATAACTCAAGATCAACTGCAATACAAGCTTCGTGAATATCCCTTTTACACTGTACACTGCACTTTTAATGCAGCGTGATGGTTAGCTACATGTCCAGTCAATTCAAAGTGTTTTTTCTGAATTGTATGGTCATTATATTTACCTGTTTTAGGCTTAATTACAGGCTAGTTCAAGTCGAACTGCGAGAACACGAATATTAATTTCATCTTACAAAATAGCTTTAAGCTGCAGGGAGCATACTGTGTACATAAAAGTTAGTTAATTTCGTGAAGGATAGGAATGTTGGCTTGTTTCTCTACCAATCAGTAACAAAAATCAGGTGACAAGTCCAGAAACAATAGTATGTGCGTTTTCCGCTCTAGGTGCCGTTTGCAAAGTCCATGATTACATTTGCTTTGATTGGTCATATAAAACTCTCTTTCATTTAGTGTCGAAGGTAATTTCGCGATTTATTTGGTGTTTTATTCCTACGCTTTGTGATTAGCTAAAAAATCTCGCGCCACTTTCTCAACCAATGAGAAGTAAAACCAAAGCCAATTGCGAGTTGTTCCCACGCGTTTTCCCGCGCTTGGCGTCGGCTACATGTTTTTGCTTCAACTTCTGATTGGTTCATTTGATTGTCTTTGTCTGTTCTGATTGGCCAGTGTAATGACTCCATAACATCTCAACCGTTTTTTTATTGCGCCGTTTAAGCAGCATTTCAACAAGCCAATAGTCGTTTTGATAACATATAGAATCATTTGTTTAAAAATCTTTAGTTCTAAGAATCAAATATTGTGGCCATTTATATGGAAGCTCCTTAGAAGTACTTCTCTTTCGTACTGCTTGATTTACGGTTTCCCGCAAATACAGATTTTCCATCTTGCACAGCTGTATGCATGTTTAATACTTTCTTGCTCTTTCGACCACTTTTACAAGAAAACTTAAAATTATATCTGGTCAGGATTTTTACAGTCTTTTGATAAACAAAACACACTAAATAGCTTGCAAACTGTGTAGTTAAAAACTATAAACCATGGTTGTGTAAGCGGACGCCTCACAGAAGCGATTGTTTAAAGTGTTGAAAAGGTTACATTCGGGGGTGGCAATTATCACCGGATTTCCCTCAATTTCGTTTTTCTGTGTGATTTCTAGCGGAAAACAGTAGTTAGTCGCCTGACTTGTTCCCAGTTTCGTTCCCCGCGTCTTGCGACTCCCAAAAGAGACAAGAGAGACGACTGGGGACGAGTCAGGTTAGTCCTTGTAATCAATGGGACAGTACGCAGCTCTTACGAGGTCTTCTCTGATTTGCTGAGAAAATAATAGAAAAAACACAACAATGGACCCTAGCCCTGAAAACAATAGAGCTGCGTGATACCCAGGTCCAATGAAATTAGAGGTTGTTAAGAGCTGCGTGGTATCTGTAATAAGTTGTGTTTGAAATTGATAACAATGTGAAACGCTTTCACATTGAACGAGTTCATTCAGTGCTAATAAAAGTCGAAGTAACAATGGTTTGAATGGTAATGTACATTTTGTGGCATGTGGGGCAACTAGTATGTCGGAGATACTCTATAGCTGAGGAATACACTGTAAACAGGAAAATAGTAATCTCCTAAAATATTTCATGGGGTACATTTGAGTCCAGTGATGTAAGATAAACAAGATTTTTAAAATAGACAAACATGGATCAGCTCTATTCTACTTAGTGATTGTCAGAAGGAAATACGTGTTTTGTTTGGTGTTGTCAGGATTTTCTGTGCCCTTTAATTTGCTTTGAGGCGTGCAAATCATGAAAAATATGCTTCATTTCAGCCAATCGGAAGAAAAACAAAATATTACAAGTTTTCCCGTGCCTGACGCCACTTGCATGTTTTGCTCGGAATTAACTCATCGCTGGTGCTCCACAAATTATCCCGACAATAACATCGTATAAGCTTACTGTGTCCCTATAAAAACCTTCGACGCGAAAACTGCATACCTGTTCGCCCCGCCGTGGGGCAGATTGCGTTCTGTGAAGGTCCGCCCAGTTGGGCATTTGCCCCCTAAATTTATAGTGGAAAATTTGACCAAACGTTTTTGAAAAAGTCAAATGCCCGAGGGTTCGCCCGGGAGATGAGCGCTTTTGTAATTGACTCTCACATTATTTGGGCTTATTGTGATTGGGCAGATGTCATTAGTTTAGTTTTAGTTTTGTGAGCTCCTATGATTAATACAGTCAACCCCGTAATGGGTGGTGACCCTAGTGATTAACAACAAGGGTGCGCATGCGCCTTAGAGAGGGCTTCGTTTTACAAGGAGACTGAAGTACCAAAAGGATCTAAGGGCCATTTGCTCTGACTTTAACTATTTCTCATGGAATTATGCATATGGTTTTGTATGTTTTGATGCGTTTGATTGTTCAGTTGACAACAAAAAGAGTCTAAAATATAAGTTAGAGTCTATTACGTCTTCGCTTGTGAGACAATCTCGTCCCCAGAGCCCGCGCGTTTCGGGTCAGCGGAGACCGTGTTTTTGACGCGAGCAACTCTCGATCTTCTCGCCATCAAAACATCTTGTTTCCATGGCACTTCCGGTAAAATATAGTAGCCAATCACAACTTTTCTAAACCGGAACTTGATATGGATTATCCCAGAGGTCGCAACCTTGGTGCTGACCAAAAGGAACGCGGCCTCTAGGAACGAGATTGCTTGTGAGAGTACTGGCGTCTGAATTGTTTGTGGGGAGCAGGTGTGGTGTAGTGGTGAGAGCACTCACCTCCAACCTCGTTCCCAGGGCCTCTCTCTTCAGCTCCGTCATCACCTGGGAACGAGGTTGCACTCACCTCCCACCAATGTGGCCCGGGTTCGATTCCCGGCCCCGGCGTCATATGTGGGTTGAGAGACGTTTTCCTCCGGGTACTCCGGTTTTTTCCCCTCCTCACAAACCAACACTTCCAAATTCCAATTAACACTGGTAAGTGTCCCCAATTGGTTCTCGCGTGCTAAATACCAGGTATTTAAAAATACCAGAATGAAATTCTCGTTCTAGTATAACATTTCATTCTGGTATCATGTAAACTGAAAACGAACTTCGTTCCGAGATGAAAACCGCAAACCGTGTAGTCTGGGGCGAGAGGCGCATGCGTATCGTTTCCAAGATGGCAAAAACCACGCGAGCGCGAAAACCACGCGAGTAAGAACTTCTTAGGTTGAGTTTGGGCTGAGCCGGTCGATTTTGTCATGTGAATGCAGTATAAACTTCATCCCCTTGGTATGTCTTTTCCATTACAATGATTAAAATGCTTGCACAATCCTTGCGGTATTTAGACAACCACTACTGTCACTAATGAGCAAAATTTCACAGCAACTCGTTGGTTTGCTTGTTCTAAAACAATGAAAAGGTGCATTACAATGGATAATACCCTCGCTCCTCGGCCTTCATAAAAATAATGACCTCTCGCTACGCGCTCGTTCATTATTTTTAAGAAGGCCTCAGAGCTCGGGAATTATCCCTTACATAATAATTTCGGACGCACTCGTCTATGACAAACTTTAGGTGCAAAATTGTTGGAGCAGAAGTGCGGAGATATTGAGGCTGGAACTAATTGCGAGCACGTTTGGCACGCAAATTTGTCCGCAATTTGAAATTTTTGATACCGTGTTCGCTTATTTAATGCATGTTTGACTGTAATCACATTTCATCACCAGATTTACATCATACCATCATCAAGGTTTAAAACATGGGACCATTCTCAACGACCATTTAAACCAACATCGTTTCGTTTAAAAATCGCGCCGTGTAACACAACCCGAGAGACGATTTTTAACGCAACAATTTGTTGCGGCAACATGTTGCAAGCTTTTAAACTCACTTTCAAAACCTTACAACATGTTGCCGCAACAAAATATTGCATTAAAAATATCGACCGCGCGCTGTTGCACGGTGACGACTTTGGTTCTGTCCTCGTGTACCAGTAACAAAAAGAACGAAACAAAGACTAAAAAATAAACTACACGAAAACAATAGATCACAAACAAAGGGAATACAATGTAAAATCCCTCGTGTACCGGTACACCAGGACACAGCCACGACTTTAACCCAACATTGTTGTGTTAAGAATTGTCCCATGTAACATCACCTTTATGGTAAAAAAAAAAATCTCAATGTCATCAAATTAATCAATTTGTCCAAGAAAAATTATCGATTCAATTCCCAAAAGACCATTTTTCTATAACTTTCTGAGACAAATAACAGCATGTCAACATTCAACCGATATGAAGACGCCGTAATTTCGTCCAACCAATCAGAAAAAAGAAAGAGTTGCCGCAAGCCGTCGAGTCAGCATAAGAATTCGCGCCTATTTTTGCATAATTTTTTTATCACTGTTCAGTCAGTACTTCACAAACTCTTCTAATACCGATTCAAATTTAGGCAAATTATTGCTTAAGAAGTTGTGAAAACTTTACTAGAAGTATTACACGCAGTCCGCAAAAGAAGAAAGGGATAACAATTTACTTCGGAGGCATATTTTCCGTGATACAAGGTAAGAACTTACCAAGTAACAATCTTTGCGGCCATTCACGCGTTGCATGTAAAAAGCTTTCTGGGTTTTTGTATATGTAATCGCATGGGCCCGAGTAAAATTAAGGATTAATATCACTTGTGTTTTCAGAAGCTGTAGAAATTTCTACAGCTTCTGAAAACACAAGTGATATTAATCCTTAATTTTACGAGTGAACATGCGATTACTTGTTTATAATGTAGAGGGCAAAATTATAGGGAAACCTTTCACGACTCGAAGTGAAAATATTCTCTCGCAAACTGACAGGAAAAACTTTTCAACTCACTGTTGATAAATAATTTATCGATAAAAGAGTACTTAATGACAAAAACAAACCAGATATTATTTAAGCGTACCTGTGTTGTGAAGTTTTTATCGCTTTGAAACACTGTTTGATTACAACAACAAATGGCGAGTTCAAACCAACTTGCACGTTTGGCGATTTTATTGCTTTCTTTCAATTCTTTCAGCCTTATTCTTTCTCCTGTTAAATGTAAATTGACCCTTTCAGCAAAATCTGTCAGAGTTCTTTTCTTTAGGTCCGCAAAAATCCGCATAAGTTATTTTTAGTGAAGTGATGGAACTTTATCTGCTTTTGTAGCCATGAATGAATTTCTTCAAGGTCTTCAACGTCGCAAACTGGCCTGCAGGCGCCAAGTTAATCCACGTTTTAACACAAATAATCGCTTCCTGTTTGCTGTAAATTGCTGTAACTCATATATAGAATTCCTTATCATCCGATTTCATTCCTTTTTAATAACAAAATCTTCGGCGAAACATGCGAGCGCTCCGTTTGTAAATTTTCAAAATCCCGCCAAGCCAACTGAATGCAACAAGAATGATGCGCTCAACCAATCACGAGTGAGATATTTTGATGCTCGACCAATCAGGAGGAGTAATTTTGCCTTCAATTAAATGCCCTCTTCGTCAGCCAATCAGCATTCAGTAATTTCGCCCTCTATATTATAAGAATGTCCTAAAATTAGTTTAAAGAAAGCTCCCAGCCTCTAGAGCTGCGTTAAAGCGTAAATGGTTTAGAAGTAGTGCACAAAATTATTGAAGGGAGAAAGACCATCAAAGACGTGATATAATAAGGAGAATTCATTGAATTCATGCCGATTTGAGACTTTTATAACAACTTTGGCTTATAACAGCTAAGGTAATGTTATTTTCAACTTTAGTTAGCGGTACATTTCCACCGTCGCGTAAAAATAAGAGGCGGTTTACGTAAAGTTGAACCTTGTTTAAATGCTAACGGTTGCACGACTGATTATGAGTTATTTGATTTCTGCGCGTTTTTAAAAGCCAGTTAATGTTAAATAAGTCCGTTATAAGTTGTAACGTTTGTACCTTGTACAGTGTAGTATGCATGTAAAACTTAGAAATATTTTCCGTCATTTTTAACGACAAATAGGTTGTTTTGTACAAAAAAGCTTAATTCCACTGTCGAACACGTAGTTTGTTTATGTACGTACATTTCAGTTCAGAAGTTTATTCAATTTTCAACAAATCTATAAATTTAGGAAGTATCCTAAAGAGCGATTTCAAAAAACTCTAAACTCGCTGTTTTCCTGTTTAAAGTTGCCGCTGAAATAGTAATTTGGTAGTACTCATCTAATCTCCTCTTGTCATCCCGTTTTCAGGGAATAGAGGACATTCTCCAAGAGCCAATCTCTCAAACGAACACCTCTGCTAGGAAAACCTCCATCACTTCTACAATCTTGGCACTGCCCTTTGGACATTAGACTACGAGCAGTCTCTCTTTCCCAGCTTAGTCCGTCGAGCGAGAAACGAAAAAACATTAGCGAACGGATAATGGCCGCGCGAAACTCGTGGGGGCGAGGCAGGCGCGCGCGCCAGTTTAGCGAGGCCATTATCCGTTCGCTAATGTGTTTTCGTTTCTCGCCTAAGCTGGGAAAGAGAGACTGCTCGTAGTCTGTTTGGACATAGGATGAACTATGAATAACTATGAATAACAAAGTAGAACAGCAAGAAAAAGATAAAGTTCGTCGAAGACATTTTATGGTCGTGGTATCGTACGCTTTTTTTGTTACAGGATTGGGACAGATCCACAATTATGGTTGGATTCAATTGCAGAATACGCGTAAAGTTGTGGCGTTAGTCCATGCAATGCGCCAATTGTTACGAACTTTTTCCAAACAGGCGCCTGCTACGCAGGCTACTAAATTATATTGCTTGGTTTTCGATAATTTGTACTTTTTTCTGATTTAGATGAGGTCCATGGATTCGTCAGCGGTAACTGTTTAGTATTACTTTACTAACGTTATTTGCTTTTCTTTATTTACTCTGCTGGGTTGCATGTTTCAAAAAAACGATGATTTGTACAGTTCATGTTAAACTGTAGGAGCTTTAAAACAAGATCGCAAGGAAAAACGCTTTAGTATACATAATTTCTACCCTTGTAATCATATTTGCTATTAATTGTTGTTATTCTTAGTAGGGCGTAGTTGGTCAATGCAGTGGTTGTAAGGACATTTCATGAAGAAGTGAAGAATTGTGCCTCCAATTGTTGATCATGAGATTGTGATAGAGGAATACTCGAGCTAAGATGAAACAGAGAAACCTTGATACATGCTGCAGTCTACATGCTGGCTAATCTCCTCTGTCTCGTAAAACAATGTTATGACACGCACCTCAAATCAGAGCCAGAAATATTGGAACTAAGGGAGACCGGGACACCGGAAGACAAGGACATCGGAACAGCCCAGTTTACTGCATATAACGGCTAACCCTAACTTTAACCACAAGCTAAACAGCTAACCTAGGCCCTAATTAAGGTGTTCTCGGCCGTTCCGTTTATTCTTGTTCTTATATCCTGGTGATACAATGCTCTGGTGTTCCTTGTTTTAGTGCATGCCCGCAAGATCATTTCTGAAGTGAGATGTCCTTCCGAAAGGTCACGTGGCGGTTGTAGAAGAATGGTGTAGTGGAGTGCTGGTTGGTTCTTTCTGTTCTTAGTTTCACGATGCTTCACGTGGTCTTCACTAAATATAGCTTACTTGTTGACTTTTTAAACCACCTCTTGAGTTTTACTTTTTCTAAAGTCTAATATTCAGCTTTTTGAGCTGAGTGCTTGTGCTTTATAACTTTCTCCAATACCCTTGATCACGAATTTTCGCTTTCTCTAACTCTTAACCTTTTTTTCAATATGGTTATTGTACTGTTCAATGTTCTTATTGTTAGTAATTATTGTTATTTATTAATATTATCATTGCTTCAAAACAATCCTTAATTGTGCTCTGCGACTGGCAGGGAAAGGGGAGCATTGCAGGTTAACAATAAACCCTAGAAAGAGCAGAAGAGTCGGTCCTGTTGTCCTGACTGACTTCGACGTTGCCGTGAAATGGCGCTTGTGACAGATTCGATCAGTTGAGAATGCACAGGCTTTGCTGCTTAGCGTGGAGGGTGAATGTAAGAAGGTGGGTCTTTAGCTCAACGCTAAGAAAACAGAAGTCATGAGTTTCAACATCAAGGAGAAAGTGACGATCACCAACAATGATGGATTATCAATTGCTTCCATAAAAGAAATTGAAGTACCTTGGCTCCTATGTCAGCTCCACTGAGAAAGACATCCGGGCGAAGAAAGAACAAGCTTGGAGAGCTCTCCACGACCTCAAGAACATCTGCAAATCCACTACGTCGGAAGATTCTACCCTTCGGCTTAGAGTCATGGACGCTCAGGATAGTCCTCAATGACTCATGGAAGGATAGGGTCAGGAACAAAGTCATCTATGGCGATCTGCCAAGTCTCTCCGTCAACATCAAGAGATCACGAAAGTCCGACTGGCTGGACACTGCATACGATATCCTGAGCTGGTTGCTAGTCACTTGGTCCTCTTGGAACCGACCCAAGGGGACAGACCCTTACATACGAAGATCTGCTTTGAATTGTATGGTGGACCATAAAGTTCGGCGTGCTATTATATAGCCCGAGGAAACTCGACTTGATTGAATTGATGTTTCCAGGATATCACGGTTTCAAGACTGATCCGAAACTAATATATAGTACGCAGACTTTAATGCGCATCTCCGCAGTTCACGTTCTCTGCCTCGTTTTTCGAAATCGATACGATAAAATCCTCACATATGCCTCAACGACGCGGCATTTCGGTTTAGTAACTTCTGTCTGAACATGGTTTTTACTTCCTACATCTCACTTTTCGTTACCATAAACCTTTGACATATGTTAAAGATGGCAAAGCTCGTCTTTGATTTAAGTCAAAGTTAGTGCATATTTGACGCTGTGCATCTTTGACGCTTATCAAAGGTATAGTAAAGGTGTTGTCAAATGTTGCTTTGTCTTGTACAAATGTACCTTTGATTCGCCTGTGACTTGCATCAAATGTTTGGCACTTTCGACGCCAGTCAAGAGTGTCAAAAGCAAAGTCAAAATTACTGTAAAACCTTTGATCGCATTTGATGCCTGTGTCGCGCAACTTTGTCACACCATTGATGGAAATCAAAGGTGATCAAAGCCAACTTTTCGTGCAGTGAGGTTAACGGCGTCGTAAATTGAACTAACTTGTGTTGTGAACTAGAAATGTAAGTGGGCTATCGAAACATCTGCATATCTTCCTCGCTAATCTTCGGAAGTCTTCTGTAATCTTTGGCAAAAATGACTAAAGTGACCTTCGGAAAATCATCGAACACTTTCATAAGACCTATGGTAAATTGTTGGGAGTCTTCGATAAACTTCGGAAAATTCAGACATTGATCATAAATTTGCAACTAGCATTGTAACAATATCCGAAAATTGTCAACAAACTGTGGTACCAAAGTTATAAAGGCATGAGGTGCTCGTGATTTTTCTTTGTATACACATAAGACACAAGGTTCCTATGTATACCAAGAAAAAATCAAGTCACTCGTGAGATATTTCACGGTATACCACTCGAAACCGTTGAATACTTGTTATCCATTTCTGCACACGGGTACGTGTTCGTTCATCCAACTCGTATTCTATGAATTTTTTCCACAAACATAACCCGTGTTCGATTGAGTTCTATCCTTGTTCGATCTGTAATTCGCACTCGGTTTGTATTAATCGAGCTCGGTTGCCCAGAAACCAAATTTGATCCGTTTATTTAAAGCATAGTATTATCCTCCTCCCTTCATTTATGATATAGTTGTCCACCCCTATAACTTTCGAATACATCCATAACTCAAAGACATGACATTAATCTATGCACTGCATGATTGTGCAGCTCTTTCAAGGTCTTCTCTGATTTGCTGAGAAAACAATAGAACAAACAACATAACAATGGACCCTAGCCCTGAAAACAATAGAGCTGCATGATACCCAGGTCCAATAAAATGAGAGGTTGTAAAGAGCTCTGTGGTGATCTGCATGATTGCAGTAAAATAAGCTACAGTTTTGGGGTAAACCTAATACATATAATAATGAAATACACTCACAACAGCTGTAAAATGATATATCGTGGGATAGAATTTGTATCTATTCACCTTGGAGAAAAAAGGTGTGTGCCATAAGCCTTGAAATGGTTGACCATAATGAAACGCCCATTAGCTCATAATGCGATTGTAATGCTTTATTCGCGGTCTTGTGTAATCCGTTTGCCTTCTATATTATTATTTATTATCAATAACTGAACAAACCATTTACCTTTATCGTCATCTTCATGCTTAAGGAAAATCCTGAAGATTTGCAGGCCGATGAGGGTCAGTAATGAAGAGATTAGAGAAAGATCAGGGCACAAAGTCAATTGATTCACGAACAAGTAAGATAGAGACGATGGGAATGGTTAGGTCATGTTTTAAGAATATCACCTGAAAAGAACCTCAAGATCGCACTAACATGGGCACCCGATGATAAGAGAGGGGACGGCCAAGAGAGACGTGGAGGAGAACCGTCGATAAAGAAAGGACACAGCTTGGATTTAGAACCTACAGAGAGGCAAAGACTGCAGCCAGAGACAGAACAACTTGGAGGAGGGGATTGATGGTCTATTCTTCACGAGGAGAGAGAAGATAGATGATAATAATCAAGAGAGAGAGAGAGAAAGAGAGAGAATGAATGAATGAATGAATGAATGAATGAATGAATGAATCACTTTTATTTGGATACGGTGGTTACATAAGTTTAAAAACTTCTTTACATGAAAGTCGTACAAGTACAAGATTAAGTAATGATCCGCATAAGGATAGCGCTGAACGGCAATGCACGATGGAATGTCAACTTTTTTCATTGTTACAACTAGTGATCTCATTGGCCTAGACCAAAAAACTGCTAAAAAGTTAAGGTTCAAGGCGTAAGTAATTTGAGACCCAATCGCACAACATGCAAGTTTTAAAAGATATTGTATTTGGGGAACTTCATCAAAGAAGAAAAATTATTAGCTATTGTCTTCTGCTATTCTGATTGGTTAAGCACGAACATTTCCTAAAATTTAATTGACGCAAATGGATTTTTTTATTTTTATACTGAATCAAAGATATTCTATGTGGGAAAGAGCCAATGCCGCAGAACAATGAAGTTTACTACAGTTCTTATGTGGAGCATTGCTTAAAGTACAATAAGCATACAAATCACATTTTATAATGGAATACTTAAAAGTAAAAGTAACAATGACAACAATTTGAGACTATATTTGCATCTGCGCGAGAACATACACGTAACACGCGCACAATAACTTTTTAAGCCCATATTATAGTCACTTACATGCTCGATAATTATTCTGATTAAAAATGTCTGTGTGAATTTGCTAACGACAGTTTCATTTAAAGAGAATTTCAGGTTATTGTTGATTGAAGACAGGTGGCTCCTTATCAACAATCCACCGTTTAACACACAAGGCAACTAAATAACAGGTAAGTCTTGGAAAACCTGAATATTCTTTACGATTAAGAAAGGAAAAATTAATGATAGTGCGGTTTACAATTGAGTATTGAAAATAATTTTGTTATTGCTTTGGTTTTGCGTTACTTCGCTTTGTGATTGGCTAAAACATATTGCTTCACTTTTTCAACCAATCAGAAGTAAAACGCACGCGTTTCCCGCACTTAAAGCCAGATACATGTATTTGCTGCTAGCTCTGGCTGATTCATTTGATTGTCTACGTGTGTTGTAATTGGTTTTAGTTTTACGACAATCGAGTGAAAACCGCTTTACGTTATCATATTAATATATAAACTTGGGCTGCAAGACGCGAGTAAAAAAGATAAGGTTGTAGCTAATATTTACCAATTACAATGTTAATCGTACAGTTTTGCAATGTTTTAATCTTGCAGCTCTCAGGGATGCCAGGAGCCGTTTTGACTGGGGATGCTGACAAAACCGCTGCAAGGGAAAGCCAATGGCGAGATAATAATTACAGTTAGGTATATATACGTTCTATCTTTTCCTTTTTTGAGTGAGTGAGGGAGAAGCTGTGTGTGCGCGACCACATACACGCGCGCGATAATTTTTCAGCACATATATTATAGCCACTTACACTTCATAATTACATTAATTAGAATAGTCTGTTCTATATTACTAATGCTCTATTGTCTCATAAACAGGTTTTTTTTTCTAAAGAATTGCAGGTAGTTATTGATTGAAGACAGATTGCTACTTATGAAAAAAAATGAATCACAAGTCTATCAACAATCAACCGCTTAACGCACAAGACAACCTACTAAGAAGTGAGTCTTGAAAAACCTGTGGATTTTTACGATTGAGAAACTGAAGTAAAAAGATAGTGCGGTTTTCAATTGAGTATTGAAAGTAGTTTTGCTATAAATTGCTCGGTTTTGCATTGCTATGCTTTGTGATTGGCCAAGACATCTTGCGCCACTTTCTCAACCAATCAGAAGTAAAACCAAAACCAATTCTGAGTTGCTCGCACACGTTTCCCTCGCTTGGAGCCGACTACATGCATTTGCAGCTACAGTAGAACCCCGTTAACTCGAACTCGGATAACTCGAACTAAGTCCCATTTCTCTTGGATTTGACCGCACTTTTCAGTCATTTTTACTCGGTTAACTCGAATTCCCCACTAACTTGAAGTAGATTTCTTTGGATCAAAATTTACCCCGATAACTCGAATTCTGGTTCTTGCAACTCACCACGGATGCCCATTGAAATATCCCATTAGCTCTTCTTGTCGTGTAATCGGATTTAAACACTAAAACTTACACTACAGCAATTTGATTTTAGTGCAACGAACAGTTCACGTATTTGAAAGTCATTTCCCGATCTTATGAGTCATACCATGCGAGATAAGTTTAATTTGCACTGTACTGTATACTGAAGTGCTGAAAAATCAGTAAACTATCAATTATTAACATAACAAATTGAATATTCAATGACCACGATAACTCGAACCCCCGCTATTAAATTTGAAGTGTTTCTCGTTTCCCTTCAGAGTTCGAGTTACCGGGGTTCTACTGTAGCTCTGATTGGTTCATTGGATTATCTGTGTTTGTTGTGATTGTCAGAGTGGTTACTTTGGTTTTGGTTTTACGACACTCGAGTGAAGACCGCTCTACGATTTAAGATTAATAACTAATATTTACCTGAATTACAATGTCAATCTTACAGTTTTGCAATGTTTTAATCTTGCAGTTCTCAGGGATGCTAGGAGCCTATTAGACTGGAGATGGTGATACTAAGACGCGAGATACTAATTGCGACAAGGTATATATACGCCTTAATGTTTTTGTAATTCATTCATTCAAGAACATCACAGAAAATGGTTTATCCATAGTTGGGATTGAACAGAACAGGGTTCTGTCCTGGTGTACCGGTACACAAGGACAAAAACAAAAGACTAAACAATACACTACACGGACATAATACCCTATAAAGTAAGAGAATACAATGTGAAATCCCTTGTGGACCGGTACACGAGGACAGAACCCAGAACAGATAATCGGCTACTAACGAAAGTTACGTGGTTCCCTGGGGTAATTAATAATAACACATGCATGCATATAATTTACAAAATAAATGTTCTTGTCTTGCAATTGTGGCTCACGAGAGGATTCCAACATTTTTATCTGATGTCTTCGGTAGTTAGTACAGTATTATTACATGTTATAGGTTGATTTCTGAGAGGAGTGTGGAGGGAAGCCTTTAAACACCAAATAAACGTCATACAAACTTCATCAAAAGACTGACAATTGTCGTGACTACATACATGCAACTCTACTGATCACTTCAAAGGTGAGGAGAGCTCAACTGAATGATGTTGCCCTATCCTTTATGGAGAATCTATTAAAATCTGCATTTCTGTCTTAGACTGGGTATTTTTCATCTTTAAGGAAAGAAAAAAAGAACCCAGGGATAGCTGATGGCAAGAAATGTATCACAGGTAAGTCTTGAGGTCATCATGCAGCTGCTCGAACATGTCATTGATTATTATCGAAAGTGATTCAAAGCCATCAGTAAATGAAGACGAGAGTCGCCGACTTCCTCTAGTTTGGCTTGAAATCGGTCATGCACTTCTCGAGAGCTCTTATTACGTTCATTCGCCTCGTCCACCTCCTGCAAAGCTATCCAGACCCAACCTGTCAGGAATTGACACTGTTAAAAAGATGAGCGGTTTTATCATGTGTACTTGTACGCTTTAAATCTCTTTTGAATGGAATCACTATAGTCACTGAGACTTAAAGGGAAGTCGTCGAATCTTATTCTTTAGCTCTCGTTGACTCCCAATCTAGTTTGGCCTGGCTTAATACACAATTCGCTTTAACCTCAGGTTATAAAGGAGAGGAAGAAGGACACAAGGACGACTAGTGACGCGAAACAAATCACATCACAGGTACATCAACAGGAACACAATAATTCAAAGTCTTTTTAAACATGTGTTCTTACGTTGGACTCACGCGTCATGTTTACTTGTGGTCGCGTTTTAACTTGCGCCTAGTGTTTCCCTTTTTGCTAAACTAACTTTAGGAGAAAAGAGAAACTGATCATAGTCTTTTTGTGTTTACGCTCAAATTCTAGGCATTTAATTACCCACACCCGTTAACTACAAAATTGGGTGCAGGAGTAGTCATCTGATCCGGGCGAGGCTCCGAAAAATTGGAATTGAGCTGCTATTTTCGTCTGAAATTGGGTATATACTTTGACAGTTGTGGTCTGCGGCGTTCACACTACTCCTAGAAAACTCCTGGAATTTTATACACATATTTTTGTACCCTGGAAAACTGCTGGAATTCCGTCATCTCGAATCCACGAGTATGTTTTGCATTTTAATCTGAAATTAGGTTTAGATTTTTGACATCGGGATTCAAAAAAAGAAAATATTTAAAAAGGTTAGATATGAAAACGTGTGTTAAAGGGTTTTGAATAGCGGGTAGCTCGCATCCCCACAAAAAAGTTTTAGTTTTCTCTCTGGAGATTGATAAACCGCGCTGGGAATGTACTACGCTTGGAATATTGATAACAAGGCACAAAACGAAAGTAGAAGTAAATTGTTTTCATCAACATTGTGTCTTGAATATATTTTTCCTTTCGTTCGCTTAAACAATTTGATTGCTCTTGCTCGCTTTCTATTGAATTTGATTCTTGGGTCGGGGCTTAACCTATTACTATTCAGGTAAAACAAGACCTAAGGGAACTTCCATATTAAAGTGCCGGGAGTGATCGACGAACCTTTTAGGGGTTGAAACTCGTTTTTGCGACGAGTGGAGGTTAACCACCGATCGAGAACCTTTGGGAAACAATATTCACAAGAACACAACACAAGTCTTTTACCTTTTGGGCTTTTTTATTTCAAACATTCAGCGAAAACTCCCGTGAATTTTAATACTCCCACCACGGGATGTAAAAAAAAAACTACGAGATTGCAGTTTAATTGTTAAAAATACCATATATTTTCAGCTATTTCAAGCGACTTCAAAACGCCTTGGAACCTCCATGAAAGGATCTTCACTCTCATCCGACGAAATGGACCCATGATCAGGATGACGATCCACCAGCTGTTCCTGTTGCATGCTTCTAGCAAATAGTTTTTCTAATCTGAGTAACTTATCTTAGTCGTAAAAAAGCGATTTTTAAGGCCTGTTTTGAAATGTAGCCGTTAGTCACGATAGCCACCATGTTGCGCGTGTTAGCAAACCTAACTCATATGATTTAAGAAGGAATGATAACTGTGTTTATATAACAAGTAAAAAGTGCGCGTGTTTTAGCAAATAACTAACACATGAATTAAGACGGAATAATATTTTTATATAAGATAAGTAATAAGAGTGCACGCGTGTTAGCAAATAACTGATACATGAATTATGGAGGGTTAAATTATATATATATATATATATATATATATATAATAATTAGTTGTTTGTGTGTGTTAACAAACAACTTATACATAAATTAAGAAAGGATAATAATGGCTATATAAGAATTAAGTGTGTGCGAATTAACAAACAACTGATACATACAAAACGTTATCATCCCGTCTTAATTCGTAAGTATTAGAGTGCGTGCGTGTTAAAAGCGAACAACTGTTACATGAATTAAGACGAGGTAATGTTTATATAAGTATTAAGAGCGCGCGTATTTGCAAACAACTGATACATGAATTACGACGGGGTAATGTTTATATAAGAAGTAAGAGTGCGCGTGTTAGCAAATAACTGATACATGAGTTACGACGGGGTAATGTTTATATACGTATAGTGAGAGTGCGCGTGTTAGCAAATAACTGATGCATGAATTACGACGGGGAAATGTTTTTTGGGAGTGACGATCGACTCTCAAATGGATTTTAACAATCACATAAGTGCACTGTGTAAGAGGGCAAGTCAGAAGATTGGCGTGTTGATGAGGTTGAGGAACCTCATTACAACAACAGCAAAGCTCCATCTTTTTAAAGCAGCAATTCTTCCTCACCTCACATACTGCCACCTGGCATGGCATTTTTGTAAGGCAAGCGACACAAGAAAACTGGAACGACTGCAGGAACGAGGTCTTAGAGCTGTTTTTAAGGATAATAATTTGAGCTATGTGAATCTTCTCAAAAGGGCGAAACTACCAACATTATTAAACAGGCGCTTACAAGATTTATGTATTCTTATGTACAAGGTTAAGCATGAGCTATGCCCTTCATATAGAGCAGTTTTCAATTGACTGTCGAAAGTAATTACACAATTGCTTTGGTTTTGCATTGCTACGCTTTGTGATTGGCTAAAAAATCTCGCGCCACTTTCTCGACCAATCAGAAGTAAAACCAAAACCAATCGTGACTTGCTCGCACGCGTTTTCCCGCGCTTGGCGCCCGCGACATGTAATTGCTTCGAGCTCTGATTGGTTCATTGGATTGTTTACGACTGCTGTGATTGGTCAGAGTAATTACTTTGGTTTTGGTTTTACGACACTCAATTGAAAACTGCTCTATTAGGAACATCTTTAGCCGACAATCGAATACCTATAACTTAAGACAATCTGACTTTACGTTACCTCGTTTTAATACTGTCACGTATGGAAAACATTCTATTAGATTTTTAGGCCCAAAATTATGGAGCAAACTTCCTAAGAATAATAGGGACGCAGAATCCCTTAATGTTTTTAAAAAACGAATAAGAGATTTTAACTTAAGTGAATTAATTGACGATGGGTGCAGAGGTTGCGGCCTGTGCTCTTCCTAAAATGTAGTAATAATTTTAAAGAAGTTTTATTATTTCAGTGCTTTTTAGGCTTAAATTGTAATTTTATTGTAAATAGTTTAGATATCTTATTGTACATAGTTTTTTAATTATTACTAGTAACTATTTATTTATTTTAATCTAATTTTTAGAATGTCCCCATATTAGTAAGGGAGATTTCTCCCTGGCTAGGCGGTCTTTTGACATTTAAATAAAGTTTTTATTATTATTATTATTATTATTATTATTATATAAGTATTTAGAGTGCGCGTATTTGCAAATAACTGATACATGAATTACGACGGGGTAATGTTTATATAAGTAGCAAGAGTGCACGTGTTAGCAAATAACTGTTACATGAATTACGACGGGGTAATGTTTATATAAGTATAGTGAGAGTGCGCGTGTTAGCAAATAACTTACATGAATTACGACGGGGTAATGTTTATATAAGTATAGTAAGAGTGCGCGTGTTAGCAAATAACTGTTACATGAATTACGACGGGGTAATGTTTCTATACGTATGGTAAGAGTGCGCGTGTTGGCAAATAACTGATGCATGAATTACGACAGGGTAATGTTTATATAAGTATTAAGAATGCGCGTGTTAGCAAATAACTGATACATGAATTACGACTGGGTGATGTTTATATACGTATAGTAAGAGTGCGCGTGCTAGCAAATAAGTGATACATGAATTACGACGGGGTAATGTTTATAAGTAGTAAGAAAGCGCGTGTCAGCAAATAACTGATACATGAATTAAGGTCTAGAAGGCATATGTTGTTTATATAAGCATTAAAAAATGATAATGATTATATAAGTAGTAAGAGTGCGCGTATTTGCAAATAACTGATACAAGAATTACGACGGGGTAATGCTTATATAAGTAGCAAGAGTGCACGTGTTAGCAAATAACTGTTACATGAATTACGACGGGGTAATGTTTATATAAGTATGGTAAGAGTGCGCGTGTTGGCAAATAACTGATGCATGAATTACGACAGGGTAATGTTTATATAAGTATTAAGAATGCGCGTGTTAGCAAATAAGTGATACATGAATTACGTTTGGGTGATGTTTATATACGTATAGTAAGAGTGCGCGTGCTAGCAAATAAGTGATACATGAATTACGACGGGGTAATGTTTATAAGTAGTAAGAAAGCGCGTGTCAGCAAATAACTGATACATGAATTAAGGTCTAGAAGGCATATGTTGTTTATAAAAGCATTAAAAAATGATAATGATTATATAAGTAGTAAGAGTGCGCGTGCTAGGAAATAACTGATACATCATATAATGTTTATTTGTGGTATTGGATTCTGGCCAATGGCAGTATAATACGTAGCTACCGTTAGATATCTTTCGACATCATATATTTTTGGTTTGCCTGCGTCCCGTAAAATCTTTTGATTTTTCACATTACGTTTTATCATGCCTCGCCAGAAGCGTTCGTCGATGAAACCTTCTGACTAAGCAACAGATTCTTGGCAGGGCATACCGGTGGCCTTGATGGAAGTTCTAGCAGGATTTGGCAGACATGCACCTCGTGGTGGGTCACAAATAGTTTTACGCCAAGTAATCACTCGCCTCACCAAGTTCGCTGCTGATACTACCACCCTACTCTGTCCAGCAGATTGCAGCTTGGCTTCTGCGGCCGGAGGTCCTTCGTCCCTTCATCCATTCAAGCTGAAGGACGAGATCGCCAAAATTAAAGAGGGAGTTTTGCGTGCCAAAGGCCGCTTCTTCTCCACTTCACGATAGTGTTTTCACTGTCTATATAAGCATTAAGAGTGCGCGTGTTAGCAAATAAATTATAAATGAATTGAGAAGGGATGTTTTTATACGATTAAAGAGTGAGCGCGTCTTAGCAAACAACTTATACATGAATTAAGAAGGGATAATAATGTTTATATAAGTATTAAGTGTGTGCGCGTGCTTTATCAAACAACGGATACGTGAATTACGAAGGGATAATACTGTTTAAATATGTACTAATAGTATGCGCGTGTTTAGCAAGAAACGGATACATGAAAAAAGAAGGATAATATTTATATAAGTGTTAAGAGAGCAAGCGTTAGCAAATAACTGATACATGAATCACGACAGGATAATGTTTATTTAAGTATTGAGTGTGCACAAGTTAGCAAACAACTGATACACGAATAAAGAAGGAATAATGTTTATATAAGTATAAAGAGCGTGAGCGCGTCTTAGCAAACAACTAATACATGAATTAAGAAGGGGTAATTATGTTTATATGAGTATTAATAGCGTGCACGTGTTAGTAAATAACTGATAATTGAATTACGAAGATATAAAAAATGTTTATATAAGTATTAAGTGTGTGCGCGTGCTTTATCAAACAACGGATACGTGAATTACAAAGGGATAATACTGTTTAAATATGTACTAATAGTGTGCGCGAGCTTTAGCAAACAATCGATACATGAATAAAGAATTGATAATATTTATATAAGTATTAAGAGAGCACGTGTTAGCAAACAACTGATACATGAATTAAGAAGGGATGATAATGCTTAAATAAGTATTAAGTTTGCGCGTTTTAGCAAGTTACTGGTAGGTAAATTAGGGAGGGATAATTGTATAAGTATTAAGAAAGCGCGTGTTAGCAAATAACTGATATATGAATTACGACTGGATATTTTTATGAGTATTACGGAGTGCGTGCGTGTTAGCAAATAATATCAAGGAGCTAGGGATATGTTTGTATAAGTATTAAAGAGTGTGCGCGTGTTGGTAAACAACTGATACATTTAATAACAAAGTATAATGTTTATATATTTATTACATCCTTTTTGAAATCACTTGTGATCCTTGCAATCTGATTGGCTCTCAGTAGTGTGATTTATTCCCAAATCGCACTATTTTTTGCTCCAAATCGCATCTTTTTCTCAGTAGTGTGATTTATTCTGAAATCGCACTATTTTTTGCTCCAAATCGCATCTTTTTCTCAGCAGTGCGATTTATTCTCAAATCGCACTGTTTTTTGCTCTAAATCGCATCTATAAGTCGCATCAATATTGGTACTGACTAAAATCCTGTATTTGGGTAATTAAATTGTGCAATTTCAAAATGGATATTATAAAGTGGTAATTGAACTTCATGTCGTGCAATTTTGGTCTGAAATCATACTTGTGATTTCAAATCGAACTCGCGCTGCGCGCTCGTTCGATTTTGAAATCACGCGTATGATTTCAGACCAAATTGCACTCCTCTCAGTTCAATTACCATTATTAATTAAATTTGTGTGCATGTTAGCAAACGACTGACACATGGATTAAGAAGGCATAATGTTTATATAAGTATTAAGTGCATGCACGTGAATTATAAAGAGTTTGCATGATGTGTTTATGTAAGATATTAATGAAACTATGCCTACGTTAAAAATGAGAAAAGAGTTATAATAATAATAATACTTTATTAATTAATATCAATAAAGAAACATTGACACAATGAAAAGGAGATACCTGAGGTTAACCCTATCGAGGATATCTCCCAAAACAAAAATAAATAAATAAATAAATAGATAAAAATGAATAAAATGTACAAGATAATATATACATAGGTATAGGAATACTATTATTCCTTAATAATTTATAATTTAATTTATAATTAATAATTATAATTTATCGTATTGTAAATTAGTTCTGAAAAACCATGCTGGAGGAACTAATAAACTGTTGCATTGTATTGTATTGTAAAAAAAATCTTACTTATGGTCCTTCAAATAAAAGCTATTTAATATTATTTTCCAGTGTTGTCATTTCTTTTACATTTTAAGTTTTCATTTTCGCACTTGTGAGCTCTTCGCTTGATAATTTTCTGAAATTTCGAAGATAGGATCCCACAGTTTGAGGAGTGGAGGTGCATTAGCTGCAGACGTCAAAGCTGGTACTTGTCGTACGCGTGTTTCAAACAACAATCGTGTGTGATATCCCGCATAGGTGAAAAGGTGATTACCGGTGATTACCGTTTTTTTTTTTTGCCTATTAAGCTGAATTTCCACTGCTTCGTAATTTGTTCGTAATTTTTTACGTTCTAAATATAATTAGAGATGATGTATGAACAGTTTGAGTAAAAGTGAAAAGTTGAGAATGGTTCAACTTTTTACGTTTACGCAAACTGTTCATACATTGTCTCTAATTTTATTTATGCACGTAAAACGCAGCGAGTAATTACGCGACAGTGGAAATCCATCTTGAGAAATCTAATTCTCCCCTGAGTTTTCTGGGATCGTTTGGGTAACCAATACGAGCTATGATTGGTTAATTGACTCTTAATTGGTTGGAGTAATACCGTGATAAGCTTACATTTCCAGTTTTGTACTAGGGACATTTTGGGGTTTCAAAACTCTCCGAGATCAGAATGATGTTGATTTTTACTCCACAGAGGCGTCCCCTATGCTCTTTGCCTGCATTCACTTCGTTCAGTAATTCCCACCCTTGAGTTGAAGAACTTGAAAAATTTAGCATAAATCAAACTCACAACCTCTGCATGGCCATTAGATTTTCCAGCGCTCTAACCAACTGAACTGCAAGGTCAGATGGGAGAAGGCCGTGAGAATTAAGGTATATATAAGTCGCGGCAATGGAGATATACTATCGTGAAAAATGTGTGAGCGTAGCACTCGGTAAAGTCTAGATTCCATAGCTCAGAAGGAGGTCGGACACCTTATTGAGACTTATATAACGGAGTAACTGGTTAGCTTTCAGTTGAGGTTGGGTCGGCAGTTTATATAGTTAAATTTAGGACTAAGCAACCCGTGAAGCTAGGTGGTACGGTAGGCTATGTAAGTCTAATCCTAGCTGAGGTCACAGGTTCAATCCTGAGTGGGGATTTTAGATTTTCTTTTTTACACTTAAAAATTTATTGAAAATAAAATTCTAAGTGTCGACATTACGTTATATAATTCTCAAAAAGTGTCCGACCTCTTTCTGAGCTATAGAAGGTAGACTCTACCGTAGCACTCGTATGGAGTGGAATAAAATGAAAATGTAATTTTTATGATTGCCGAGAAGGACGTGAAATAAACACCGTTGAAGTTTTCAATTTGTTCATCTTAGTTTCTACGGGGTCTCTACCACGTAGATCGCCCTCTTCCCATTAGATTTCCACGTCCTTTGCGTGGTGAATCATTTCTTTTGGGTCACATAATGTACTCAACATAGATTGTCCGAAATGCGAGTGACGAAAACCTGACAAAACTTTGTGTAGTGCAAACCGTTTGCACAAATTGGAAGACAGCAAAGGATAGAACTATATATCAAAAAGGTTTGCATCTAACTTGGCAGAAAGTGGAAACCGGACGGTAGAAGTCAGTTATAATTAATAGCGCGTCTGTTTGGTAAAAATAATGACGCAAGGAACAAACTTCATCTTTGATTCATCTTCATCCTCATTAATGTAGCAGAAAAATATTTCTCTGAACTTTTTACTAGTTTCATTATAAGAACTTGCTGTTTTTAAAAAGAAAACAAAAGAAAAGTAGTTCGTGAGCACACATATAGCATATATGTATTTGCTGACATGGTGGTAGGACAACAGTCCATTTAAAATCAGTCGTCCACATCGGTAATACGCTTCACAACCCCCCTCCCACTGTGGGGAGGGGGTACTCAACATTTTTTTACTTAAGGACGTTCGCGCGAAAATCTTCTAACATTGATTTTTTTATATAACTTTTGCTACAGCTAGGTTATGAGTTACTCGTGTCAGAAATGCAAAAAAATGAGGGGGTCACCGACTTCGTTTCTGAGATAAGGTATCTGAAAGGCGACCCTAATTTTGAAAAATTGGTCTTCCTTACGGGATGTGATCCCAATGTCTGTTAGTCTAAAAATATTGCAAATGAATCTCTAAAATGCAACTTTCTTTCCCAAATTTTATGCTAGTAGGTCTGTTCAGCAAATTCATTCAACTGGTGACGTTTCTTGAAGTAAATTTCATCTTTAAACGACAGCATTTGCAAACTCTGACAGCCGCAAGTTCGCAGGATTCGAAGGCGCGCGGGTAGAAAAATGGAAAAAATTTAAACTTCCTACATTGATTTTTTGTTCATTTTTTCACAATCTGTCGAGAATTGGCAAAGAAAATTATCTATGAAAAAAAAATTGGGGGTCACCGACCATCCAAGCGAGTTAAATCTAAGCAAAGTTAACGCAACCGCTATCAGCCCTTTATGTACTTAGATTTTCTTCTCTTGCGCGCGCGCTCGTGCATGACGAAGCATGGCGTTGCGACATGAATTGCGTGCGCAGTAAGGATGCGCATAAACAATTAGCGCGAACGTCCTTAAGCCTCAAATCGGGCTTTCGCAGTTACAGGACCTTGTTCCAAGACAGTTGGCAGGCAAGTTCTGTTTTAAATCACCCAACTCCCCCACCTAAGATATCTAATTTATTTTAATGTACGGCAACAACATAAATAAACTCAACACCGGCAATTTTTCCAGTTCTTACCGATCTAGATAGTAATGTAACTGTAAACTGTAACAACTTCACTTATGGGCGGGGGGGGGGGGGGGGAGGGGGTTGGGGGGAGATTCCACTCCTTAAACCCCCTAGATAGATCTCTGCCAGCTTCCATTAACTTTTTATTTCGATTAAGAATCGCAGATAACTGTACTCATTGAAAGCGTTTTCTTGGGTTTATGAAACATGGGGTAAAATAAAAGTCACAAGATAGCTAACAAACCCTTCAAAACCCACCAAAATCGAGTCACGCACTTAATTATCTGCTCAACGTTCTGCTTAGATAATTATTCACAGCATTTGGCTGCCAGTTCCCATTTAACGATTTATGCAACAATGTGACCGTCAAATAATCTACTTTTAATTAGGAAGATTGCATACTACAGGGCGCTAAACTACAAGTGTAAATCATGCGCTTCACTTTGAATACTCATGAAATAGCACTTTCCTTTGACATAAAGCCCAGCAACAATTTGGGAAGGCATTGTCATCCTTGTTAATTACTCCTTCATAATTGCTGCAGGAATGTTTCACCACTGAACTGAATAAATTTTAATCGCCAGGTATAAAAGCAACGTGGCACGCGCCAATAGTATTTGATGTTAGTAGTTGGCCTGGACGTGGTGCTGTTAAAGTCAGATTCAAAGCTCTGGCTAGTTGTCTTCTTGAACTGTGTCAGTTTGGAAAAGACCAGGTTTGTTTTTCGATCAAATGTCATTTCGTCTACATTTTATGTTCGCATTTACATTACAGCCAAGTCAACATGAACGCTGGAAGTATTGATATCAGCGACAATGTGGTGTTGAATATTCCTGTTGCTATAATTTCCATCGCGGATTCACGTCAGTTTGGACTTTACAAAGTGAAACGATACTTATAGCTTCGGTCTGTGGCTTTGCGCCAATGATGATCTGGAGTAGAGCAAGGAAAACACGATCGTTTCATGTAACCTTTTTTCATTAACTTTGTTCGTGCGTGCCGAAAAATTATGTAGAATTTTCTCAGGAGCTCAAATAATGAATGCCACAGATAGTAAAATAAGTCACTAGCCCAAAAGGTATTCACCGTTTTCACTTGGAAATCTGTAGAACTAACTCCTTATTTTTTCTTTTAAACAGTTTATTCCGTTGGAACGTCCCAAAGCCGTCCATGTGCTATGCTTAAGAATCAAGTCATCTGACTAAACAATTTTGGCGTGGAATCTTTACTGTTTTCAGTTCCTCGCAGGTATGGCGGCGTAATTATTTTCAGGACTTGAGATGTAACTTGATTATCGCCATGTTATCTGTTTTTTGTTATTGTACGGCCATGTTGAAATAGCAAAGGTGCACAGGGAAAGCCATAAACTAGCTTTGGGTTCAAATGTTGTTTTAACATGCAACTGACAGCAATCGGCAGTCTCAGGACAATTTTGGCTAACTTATTAGCAGATGAACTGATGTTGAAAGGGATTAACGATTAACACAAATCATGGCCAAAGTTTCAACTTCAAGTTAAAAGCGCTAAGTATAAACATTTAGCTAGGTAAAAGGAATTCGTAACATTAATTGATTGAGGTTTACTGATTTTTTCATTTAGGTCCATCAGAGGTTTATAAAACTATCCTGCAGTGTCGAACCGTTGTACGACTCAAGGCGTCCACTTCAATAAAAAAAAGCGCAGATAAGTGCACCTTATTACTAATTTGTCAGTAGCTTTCAGTTGAATGGTCACACTTAAGGATTTTATCCACGAACTCAAAGTTAGAATCACCTTGTACAGCATAATAAACAGCACCACAGGAAAGTACTGCTCAATACCATTTATTTGAAACTAAAGTCACACTTCAGCATATTCAGTAGTCCACAGACTCAAAAGTTAGAACCACCCTCCACAGCGTAACAAAAAGCACCGCAGGAATGCTCGTCTAATCATCATAGCTTGCATTTGTATGGTCACACTTTAGGATTTTAGGCAAGTACTACTCACTGATAATTTGTAGCTTCCATTTAATGGTCACACTTTACGTTTTATCCACGCACTCATACGTTAGAATAGGTTCCACCATTACGATTTTATTGACTGTATCAAAAGATGGAGCCTTCTCATACCACAGGAAAGTATATGCATCACACTTAAGACTTGATCTGCCAGCGGAATCAAATACATTAAAAGCAAAAATTATTCGCCTTCATTTGTATCGTGAAATTTATGGATTTCATCCACGGACAGTCAAAGGTTCGAAGTCTACCACTGTAGGAACGTACAACATTGCTGTTTTATTATAAATGTCTCACTTAACGAAAGTATCGCTCCGTAGCTCTCATTTGAATGGTCGAACATTTAGGATTTCATATACGGACCCAAAAGTTTGAAAAAGTATAGGAAAGTAGGCCTTTGTAGCTTTCATTTGAATGGTCTGACACATTTAGGATTTCATACACGGACTCTAAAGTTTGAAAATGTATAGGAAAGTGGGCCTTTGTAGCTCTCATTTGAATGGTCAAACATTTAGGATTTCATACACGGACCCAAAAGTTTGAAAAAGTATAGGAAAGTAGACCTTTGTAGCTTTCATTTGAATGTTCAAACATTTAGGATTCCATACACGGACCCAAAAGTTTGAAAAAGTATAGGAAAGTAGGCCTTTGTAGCTTTCATTTGAATGGTCTGACACATTTAGGATTTCATACACGGACTCTAAAGTTTGAAAATGTATAGGAAAGTGGGCCTTTGTAGCTCTCATTTGAATGGTCAAAAATTTAGGATTTCATACACGGACCCAAAAGTTTGAAAAAGTATAGGAAAGTAGACCTTTGTAGCTTTCATTTGAATGTTCAAACATTTAGGATTCCATACACGGACCCAAAAGTTTGAAAAAGTATAGGAAAGTAGGCCTTTGTAGCTTTCATTTGAATGGTCTGACACATTTAGGATTTCATACACGGACTCTAAAGTTTGCCATAGGAAAGTGGGCCTTTGTAGCTCTCATTTGAATGGTCAAAAATTTAGGATTTCATACACGGACCCAAAAGTTTGAAAAAGTATAGGAAAGTAGACCTTTGTAGCTTTCATTTGAATGTTCAAACATTTAGGATTTCATACACGGACCCAAAAGTTTGAAAAAGTATAGAAAAGTGGGCATTTGTAGCTTTCATTTGAATGGTCAAACATTTAGGATTTCATACACGGACCCAAAAGTTTAAAAAAGTATAGGAATGTGGGCATTTGTAGATTTCATTTGAATGGTCACACGTTTAGGATTCCATACACGGACCCAAAAGATTGAGAAAGTATAGGAGAGTGGGCCTTTGTAGCTTTCATTTGAATGGTCAAACATTTAAGATTTCATACACGGACGTAAAAGTTTGAAAAAGTATAAGAAAGTAGCATTTGTAGCTTTCATTTGAATGGTCAAACATTTATAGGATTCCTTACACGGACCCAAACGTTTCAAAGAGTATAGGAAAGTGGGACTTTGTAGCTCTCATTTGAATGGTCACACATTTAGGATTCCATACACGGACCCAAAAGTTTTAAAAAGTATAGGAAAGTGGGCATTTGTTGCTTTCATTTGAATGATCAAACATTTAGGATTCCATATTCGGACCCAAAAGTTGGATAAAGTATAGGAAAGTAGGCCTTTGTAGCTTTCATTTGAATGGTCACACATTTAGGATTTCATACACGGACCCAAAAGTTTGAAAAAAAGTATAGGAAAGCAGGCATTTGTAGCTTTCATTTGAATGGTCACACATTTAGGATTTCATTAGTACATGTACCCAAAAGTTGGATAAAGTATAGGGAAGTAGCCCTTTGTAGCTTTCATTTGAATGTTCAAACATTTAGGATTTCATACACGGACTCAAAAGTTTGAAAAAGTATAGGAAAGTGGGCCTTTGTAGCTTTCATTTGAATGGTCAAACATTTAGGATTTCAAACACGGACTCTGAAGTTTGAAAAAGTATAAGAAAGTGGGCATTTGTAGCTTTCATTTGAATGGTCAAACATTTAGGATTTCATACACGGACCAAAAAGTTTGAAAAAGTATAGGAAAGTGGGCCTTTGTAGCTTTCATTTGAATGGTCAAACATTTAGGATTTCATACACGGACCCAAAAGTTTGAAAAAGTATAGGAAAGTGGGCCTTTGTAGCTTTCATTTGAATGTTCAAACATTTAGGATTTCATACACGGACCCAAAACTTTGAAAAAGTATAGGAAAGTGGGCCTTTGTAGCTTTCATTTGAATGGTCAAACATTTAGGATTCCATACACGGACCCAAAAGTTTGAAAAAGTATAGGAAGTGGGCCTTTGTACCTTTCATTTGAATGGTCAAACATTTAGGATTTCATACACGGACCCAAAAAATTGAAAAAGTATAGGAAAGTGGGCCTTTGTAGCTTTCATTTGAATGGTCAAACATTTAGGATTTCATCAGTACATGGACCCAAAAGTTTGATAAAGTATAGGAATGTGGGCCTTTGTTGCTTTCATTTGAATGGTCAAACATTTAGGATTTCATACACGGATCCAAAAGGTTGAAAAAGTGTAGGAAAGTGGGCCTTTGTAGCTTTCATTTGAATGGTCACACATTTAGGATTTCATAGACGGATTCAAAAGTTTAAAAAAGTATAGGAGAGTGGGCCTTTGTAGCTTTCATTTGAATGTGAAACATTTAGGATTCCATCAGTACACGGACCCAAAAAGTTTGAAAAAGTATAAGAAAGTGGGCCTTTGTAGCTTTCATTTGAATGGTCAAACATTTAGGATTCCATACACGGACGCAAAAGTTTGAAAAAGTATAGGAAGTGGGCCTTTGTAGCTTTCATTTGAATGTGAAACATTTAGGATTCCATACACGGACCCAAAAAGTTTAAAAAAGTACAAGAAAGTGGGCCTTTGTAGCTTTCATTTGAATGGTCAAACATTTAGGATTCCATACACGGACCCAAAAGTTTGAAAAAGTAGAGAAAATTGGGCCTTTGAAGCTTTCATTTGAATGGTCAAACATTTAGGATTTGATCAGTACATGGACCCAAAAGTCTGATAAAGTGTAGGAACGTAGGCCTTTGTAACTTTCATTTGAATAGTCACACATTTAGGATTTCATACACGGACCCAAAAGTTTGAAAAATGTTTAGGAAAGTGGGCCTTTGTAGCTTTCATTTGAATGGTCAGACATTTAGGATTTCATACACGGACCCAAAAGTTTGAAAAAGTATAGGAAAGTGGGCCTTTGTAGCTTTCATTTGAATGGTCTGACACATTTAGGATTTCGTACACGGACCCAAAAAAGTTTGAAAAGGTATAGGAAAGTGGGCCTTTGTAGCTTTCAAACGTCAAACGTTTTGGATTCCATACACGGATCTAAAAGTTTGATAAAGAACCACACGAAAGTACGCCTTTGTAGCTTTCATTTCAATGATCTCATATAAAACATTTTATCTAAGGACATATCTAAACAAATAAAAAATGCCGAAACTATTGACATCTTTAAACGTAAAGTTTAAACTCTACTTTTTAAACGAACTTTTTAAACCTAACTTTGTAGATTTTTAGAATATCTTACGTGTAAATAATTTATTGTTTTTCTTAAGGTGTTTCGATACAGTTTTCTGGAGACCATACCTACATTTTCCAATCGGCTTTTAAGGCAGTGTTTTCCAAGTCAGATCAACGTGAAATTTTCACTACTAACTGGTTTTGAATTGAAGTTTGGCTAAATATATATTATGGTAAAATCGATATTTCCATGACGTCGATAAACAAGAAACTTCGAAATCAGTAAAAGTGAAATTTTGCGCGTTGAAGATTTTTCATTGAGGTTAGGGTTAGGGTTAGGGTTAGGGTTAGGGTTAGGGTTAGGGTTAGGGTTAGGGTATATGGCATATATATTTTGCAAGAATAAAAAAATTCTGTATGTTTGATTTAAAATAAATCGCAATGACATTTCAAACCTTACTATTTGTATACTGGTATTAAATTAATTGAGAGATTATCGCTGGATTTGTGAAATTACTTAAGATAATGTCAAAAAGTAGCTTGATGTTATGTTTGTACACCTTCAAAGTTTTGTTTACTTTCTCTTTTTCGATCTTGAGAACTACCCTTTTTTCCTAACATCGCTTCATGTGCACTTTTTGGATAATTTTTTATTTTAATCGCTTTTGCAAAAATCTTAGGAACGGCTCGATGGATTTTTTTTAAACGTTTACCACGCATGCTTCCCGATGTACAAAATATTATTTGAAAGTTTTATTGACATTGATTCGCTGGAACGCTTTTAAATTTATAAATGAAGAAGAGGTACGAACCGACCAAAATGTTTGCGTTACAAATTCACTTTTAAAAGATATTCTCAGTAATGATTTCAAATCAATGAGCACTTCCATTGACACATTTTCCGCGCACTCAAAAGTTAACAGTACCATAGGAAAGTACACCTACTTAGCTGTCATACGCAGTACCACAGGCTAGTACGCCAATGTAGCTGTCATACGCAGTACCACAGGATAGTACGCCTTCGTGCCTTTTCTTTGAATGTTCGCGCATTTAGGATTTTATCCATAGAAACAATAACACAGGATAGTACGACTTCGTGTCTTTCGTTTGAATGGTCGCACATTTAAGATTTCATAAACGGAATCAAAATTTTGAAACACTACCATAGTATAGAGCGTTTTCACTTGACGTCATAGCCGCCATATTGGTGTTCCCATACAAAAGAATTTTAATTAACTTCTTTTGTTAGGAACACCAACATGGCTGCCATGGCCTTTGTCATTTGAGTCCCACGGGACTGAAGGTCACGTGAGTGAAAACGCTCTATACCTGCCAACTTTTTCCGAGTGATAGGCGTGAGAATTTTTTCGTGGGAGTGCCAGAATTTCCGAAGGCGACCCGACCAAATCCGAAAAGAACCCGATCTATTCACGGAATCAAAAGGAAAGTTGACCTTTGTAGCTTCCATTTGAATGGTCACATATTTAAGACCTTGGTAGCCTTTAGTTGAATGGTTATACATTTAGGAATTCATTCACGGGATTACAATTTTGAAACATGTCATCCATGAACTAAAAAGTTTGAAACAGTACCGCATCAGTTCAAGTAGGCCTTTGTACACATTCAACGTTTTATCCACGGGCTGTAAATATTGAAAACGTACCAAAGGAAAGTTCGCCTTGGTAGCTTTCATTATGATCACACATCTAGGATTTCATCCACGGACTGTAAACCTTGAAAAGGAAAAACCGCAGTTGTAGCTTTCATTTGAATGGTCACACAATCAGGATTCCACCTAGCTTTTATTGCCTTTCATTTTTGTCGCATATTGAGGATTTCGTATACGGACTGAGAACTTAGAACCACTACCATGGGAACGTGTTACTTTACATGTGTTTTGGTCACACGGTTTAGTATTTCATCCATGGACTCAAAATTTAGAATCAGTACCACAGATGTAAACAGCTTTTGTAACTTATTTGTAAATATCTTAAAAAGAATATTTGGTCAAAGCCTCAGCGTTTTACAAGTGTTTTTTGTGTATTTATTTATTTATTTATTTATTTCAAGATAACTTTTAAGTCGAGATTTAGGTCTGCAAGACGGTTGTATGAATCTGTTAAAGCATCCTTCTATTAAACAGTTGTTGAAAAAAAAAACCCAGAGGTAAAAATAATAACAATAATAACAAGAAACCAGCTCAAAGCTATTGCAAAGTTTACGAACTCTGTTTACCCCGAGGATTTGAATTTTATTTCGAAACGAAATTTACAATTTTCTCATAAACTTTGCAACATTGAAAATGACTGTATTTGGTATGATTTGGTTCTCACTCTCAAGTTCGTGGCCACAAAGTCTTTTAGTGAAATGAAAGCTTTTTAACAGTAGACTTGTTCTTGTGGGAAAGTATGTACGTATGTCTGTTAACAGCTTCTAAGCTAGGTTAAATTGGGTACCATTGGGTGCCCATAGTTTGAAGCAGAGGCATGTTTATAACATTATTAATAATAGCATTCTTATACATATTCATATTTGCCTTCTTCTTTCGAACAGCACATTCTGTTGGAAAGTCTCAAAGCAGCACTGGTCTTGACTTGGAAACTGGATTATTGGACTTCACTGCTGGTATGGAATCTTAAAAAGATTAGCTCAAGTCTTCGAATGATCAAACATTTGCTCATGGCGAACATTGATGATGAGAAGGGTACGCCTTATGAGATCAGGAGCCAAATACAACAGTCTACTGCTAAAGAAAAACACACCACAACCTTCAAGATCATAAAAAAACTGTACAAATCTTTAGCGATATTTTTCTCCGATTATTCAACGATTTAGAAAATAATTCAAGGGCAGAATAAAGAAACTACTTCGAAATATGCTCTTAAAAGCCTTTAAGTACAGTTAAAATATAAACATTATAGACAGTAATAAACTGCCGTCGAGACTTTACTGGTTTTTATGGCCAAACATTGTGTCTGACTGTTTTAATGCCGCAGGGAGCGGGGGATGGGGAGGGGGAAAGGCACTTTCCACCACCCCTCTCCCACTGCCGCAGGGAGCGGGGGATGGGGAGGGGGAAAGGCACTTTCCACCACCCCTCTCCCACTGCCGCAGGGAGCGGGGGATGGGGAGGGGGAAAGGCACTTTCCACCACCCCTCTCCCACTGCCGCAGGGAGCGGGGGATGGGGAGGGGGAAAGGCACTTTCCACCACCCCTCTCCCACTGCCGCAGGGAGCGGGGGATGGGGAGGGGGAAAGGCACTTTCCACCACCCCTCTCCCACTGCCGCAGGGAGCGGGGGATGGGGAGGGGGAAAGGCACTTTCCACCACCCCTCTCCCACTGCCGCAGGGAGCGGGGGATGGGGAGGGGGAAAGGCACTTTCCACCACCCCTCTCCCACTGCCGCAGGGAGCGGGGGATGGGGAGGGGGAAAGGCACTTTCCACCACCCCTCTCCCACTGCCGCAGGGAGCGGGGGATGGGGAGGGGGAAAGGCACTTTCCACCACCCCTCTCCCACTGCCGCAGGGAGCGGGGGATGGGGAGGGGGAAAGGCACTTTCCACCACCCCTCTCCCACTGCCGCAGGGAGCGGGGGATGGGGAGGGGGAAAGGCACTTTCCACCACCCCTCTCCCACTGCCGCAGGGAGCGGGGGATGGGGAGGGGGAAAGGCACTTTCCACCACCCCTCTCCCACTGCCGCAGGGAGCGGGGGATGGGGAGGGGGAAAGGCACTTTCCACCACCCCTCTCCCACTGCCGCAGGGAGCGGGGGATGGGGAGGGGGAAAGGCACTTTCCACCACCCCTCTCCCACTGCCGCAGGGAGCGGGGGATGGGGAGGGGGAAAGGCACTTTCCACCACCCCTCTCCCACTGCCGCAGGGAGCGGGGGATGGGGAGGGGGAAAGGCACTTTCCACCACCCCTCTCCCACTGCCGCAGGGAGCGGGGGATGGGGAGGGGGAAAGGCACTTTCCACCACCCCTCTCCCACTGCCGCAGGGAGCGGGGGATGGGGAGGGGGAAAGGCACTTTCCACCACCCCTCTCCCACTGCCGCAGGGAGCGGGGGATGGGGAGGGGGAAAGGCACTTTCCACCACCCCTCTCCCACTGCCGCAGGGAGCGGGGGATGGGGAGGGGGAAAGGCACTTTCCACCACCCCTCTCCCACTGCCGCAGGGAGCGGGGGATGGGGAGGGGGAAAGGCACTTTCCACCACCCCTCTCCCACTGCCGCAGGGAGCGGGGGATGGGGAGGGGGAAAGGCACTTTCCACCACCCCTCTCCCACTGCCGCAGGGAGCGGGGGATGGGGAGGGGGAAAGGCACTTTCCACCACCCCTCTCCCACTGCCGCAGGGAGCGGGGGATGGGGAGGGGGAAAGGCACTTTCCACCACCCCTCTCCCACTGCCGCAGGGAGCGGGGGATGGGGAGGGGGAAAGGCACTTTCCACCACCCCTCTCCCACTGCCGCAGGGAGCGGGGGATGGGGAGGGGGAAAGGCACTTTCCACCACCCCTCTCCCACTGCCGCAGGGAGCGGGGGATGGGGAGGGGGAAAGGCACTTTCCACCACCCCTCTCCCACTGCCGCAGGGAGCGGGGGATGGGGAGGGGGAAAGGCACTTTCCACCACCCCTCTCCCACTGCCGCAGGGAGCGGGGGATGGGGAGGGGGAAAGGCACTTTCCACCACCCCTCTCCCACTGCCGCAGGGAGCGGGGGATGGGGAGGGGGAAAGGCACTTTCCACCACCCCTCTCCCACTGCCGCAGGGAGCGGGGGATGGGGAGGGGGAAAGGCACTTTCCACCACCCCTCTCCCACTGCCGCAGGGAGCGGGGGATGGGGAGGGGGAAAGGCACTTTCCACCACCCCTCTCCCACTGCCGCAGGGAGCGGGGGATGGGGAGGGGGAAAGGCACTTTCCACCACCCCTCTCCCACTGCCGCAGGGAGCGGGGGATGGGGAGGGGGAAAGGCACTTTCCACCACCCCTCTCCCACTGCCGCAGGGAGCGGGGGATGGGGAGGGGGAAAGGCACTTTCCACCACCCCTCTCCCACTGCCGCAGGGAGCGGGGGATGGGGAGGGGGAAAGGCACTTTCCACCACCCCTCTCCCACTGCCGCAGGGAGCGGGGGATGGGGAGGGGGAAAGGCACTTTCCACCACCCCTCTCCCACTGCCGCAGGGAGCGGGGGATGGGGAGGGGGAAAGGCACTTTCCACCACCCCTCTCCCACTGCCGCAGGGAGCGGGGGATGGGGAGGGGGAAAGGCACTTTCCACCACCCCTCTCCCACTGCCGCAGGGAGCGGGGGATGGGGAGGGGGAAAGGCACTTTCCACCACCCCTCTCCCACTGCCGCAGGGAGCGGGGGATGGGGAGGGGGAAAGGCACTTTCCACCACCCCTCTCCCACTGCCGCAGGGAGCGGGGGATGGGGAGGGGGAAAGGCACTTTCCACCACCCCTCTCCCACTGCCGCAGGGAGCGGGGGATGGGGAGGGGGAAAGGCACTTTCCACCACCCCTCTCCCACTGCCGCAGGGAGCGGGGGATGGGGAGGGGGAAAGGCACTTTCCACCACCCCTCTCCCACTGCCGCAGGGAGCGGGGGATGGGGAGGGGGAAAGGCACTTTCCACCACCCCTCTCCCACTGCCGCAGGGAGCGGGGGATGGGGAGGGGGAAAGGCACTTTCCACCACCCCTCTCCCACTGCCGCAGGGAGCGGGGGATGGGGAGGGGGAAAGGCACTTTCCACCACCCCTCTCCCACTGCCGCAGGGAGCGGGGGATGGGGAGGGGGAAAGGCACTTTCCACCACCCCTCTCCCACTGCCGCAGGGAGCGGGGGATGGGGAGGGGGAAAGGCACTTTCCACCACCCCTCTCCCACTGCCGCAGGGAGCGGGGGATGGGGAGGGGGAAAGGCACTTTCCACCACCCCTCTCCCACTGCCGCAGGGAGCGGGGGATGGGGAGGGGGAAAGGCACTTTCCACCACCCCTCTCCCACTGCCGCAGGGAGCGGGGGATGGGGAGGGGGAAAGGCACTTTCCACCACCCCTCTCCCACTGCCGCAGGGAGCGGGGGATGGGGAGGGGGAAAGGCACTTTCCACCACCCCTCTCCCACTGCCGCAGGGAGCGGGGGATGGGGAGGGGGAAAGGCACTTTCCACCACCCCTCTCCCACTGCCGCAGGGAGCGGGGGATGGGGAGGGGGAAAGGCACTTTCCACCACCCCTCTCCCACTGCCGCAGGGAGCGGGGGATGGGGAGGGGGAAAGGCACTTTCCACCACCCCTCTCCCACTGCCGCAGGGAGCGGGGGATGGGGAGGGGGAAAGGCACTTTCCACCACCCCTCTCCCACTGCCGCAGGGAGCGGGGGATGGGGAGGGGGAAAGGCACTTTCCACCACCCCTCTCCCACTGCCGCAGGGAGCGGGGGATGGGGAGGGGGAAAGGCACTTTCCACCACCCCTCTCCCACTGCCGCAGGGAGCGGGGGATGGGGAGGGGGAAAGGCACTTTCCACCACCCCTCTCCCACTGCCGCAGGGAGCGGGGGATGGGGAGGGGGAAAGGCACTTTCCACCACCCCTCTCCCACTGCCGCAGGGAGCGGGGGATGGGGAGGGGGAAAGGCACTTTCCACCACCCCTCTCCCACTGCCGCAGGGAGCGGGGGATGGGGAGGGGGAAAGGCACTTTCCACCACCCCTCTCCCACTGCCGCAGGGAGCGGGGGATGGGGAGGGGGAAAGGCACTTTCCACCACCCCTCTCCCACTGCCGCAGGGAGCGGGGGATGGGGAGGGGGAAAGGCACTTTCCACCACCCCTCTCCCACTGCCGCAGGGAGCGGGGGATGGGGAGGGGGAAAGGCACTTTCCACCACCCCTCTCCCACTGCCGCAGGGAGCGGGGGATGGGGAGGGGGAAAGGCACTTTCCACCACCCCTCTCCCACTGCCGCAGGGAGCGGGGGATGGGGAGGGGGAAAGGCACTTTCCACCACCCCTCTCCCACTGCCGCAGGGAGCGGGGGATGGGGAGGGGGAAAGGCACTTTCCACCACCCCTCTCCCACTGCCGCAGGGAGCGGGGGATGGGGAGGGGGAAAGGCACTTTCCACCACCCCTCTCCCACTGCCGCAGGGAGCGGGGGATGGGGAGGGGGAAAGGCACTTTCCACCACCCCTCTCCCACTGCCGCAGGGAGCGGGGGATGGGGAGGGGGAAAGGCACTTTCCACCACCCCTCTCCCACTGCCGCAGGGAGCGGGGGATGGGGAGGGGGAAAGGCACTTTCCACCACCCCTCTCCCACTGCCGCAGGGAGCGGGGGATGGGGAGGGGGAAAGGCACTTTCCACCACCCCTCTCCCACTGCCGCAGGGAGCGGGGGATGGGGAGGGGGAAAGGCACTTTCCACCACCCCTCTCCCACTGCCGCAGGGAGCGGGGGATGGGGAGGGGGAAAGGCACTTTCCACCACCCCTCTCCCACTGCCGCAGGGAGCGGGGGATGGGGAGGGGGAAAGGCACTTTCCACCACCCCTCTCCCACTGCCGCAGGGAGCGGGGGATGGGGAGGGGGAAAGGCACTTTCCACCACCCCTCTCCCACTGCCGCAGGGAGCGGGGGATGGGGAGGGGGAAAGGCACTTTCCACCACCCCTCTCCCACTGCCGCAGGGAGCGGGGGATGGGGAGGGGGAAAGGCACTTTCCACCACCCCTCTCCCACTGCCGCAGGGAGCGGGGGATGGGGAGGGGGAAAGGCACTTTCCACCACCCCTCTCCCACTGCCGCAGGGAGCGGGGGATGGGGAGGGGGAAAGGCACTTTCCACCACCCCTCTCCCACTGCCGCAGGGAGCGGGGGATGGGGAGGGGGAAAGGCACTTTCCACCACCCCTCTCCCACTGCCGCAGGGAGCGGGGGATGGGGAGGGGGAAAGGCACTTTCCACCACCCCTCTCCCACTGCCGCAGGGAGCGGGGGATGGGGAGGGGGAAAGGCACTTTCCACCACCCCTCTCCCACTGCCGCAGGGAGCGGGGGATGGGGAGGGGGAAAGGCACTTTCCACCACCCCTCTCCCACTGCCGCAGGGAGCGGGGGATGGGGAGGGGGAAAGGCACTTTCCACCACCCCTCTCCCACTGCCGCAGGGAGCGGGGGATGGGGAGGGGGAAAGGCACTTTCCACCACCCCTCTCCCACTGCCGCAGGGAGCGGGGGATGGGGAGGGGGAAAGGCACTTTCCACCACCCCTCTCCCACTGCCGCAGGGAGCGGGGGATGGGGAGGGGGAAAGGCACTTTCCACCACCCCTCTCCCACTGCCGCAGGGAGCGGGGGATGGGGAGGGGGAAAGGAACTTTCCACCACCCCTCTCCCACTGCCGCAGGGAGTGGGGGATGGGGAGGGGGAAAGGAACTTTCCACCACCCCTCTCCCACTGCCGCAGGGAGTGGGGGATGGGGAGGGGGAAAGGAACTTTCCACCACCCCTCTCCCACTGCCGCAGGGAGCGGGGGATGGGGAGGGGGAAAGGCACTTTCCACCACCCCTCTCCCACTGCCGCAGGGAGCGGGGGATGGGGAGGGGGAAAGGAACTTTCCACCACCCTTCCGGGGGTTTAATTTTTTCAAATTGTAGTTTTGTTCTGTTCCTGCCTTATTCTGTAAATTTCAAGGGAGAGGGTGTTCGGACAACTTTTGATTCGAACCCTGCCATTCCTTGTGGCGAAAAGCGCGAGAAGGGGCAGGAAAATTTCTGGTTGTGTTATTGTACAGAAAGCGGGGTTAACGTTTATGCACATGGGTTACCTGGGGCTCTTGATACAAATTACCCTTCCTAGTTACACTGGAAGCAGCACCGTCATAATTTGTTACATCCTAGCGCATGCAGTTTTGTGAAGCTGCATTTTTGTTTCGTTTGGTTAACAATTCACCACCAACATAGGAAATAAGAAGGCCGTGTTTGGTATAAAGACCTTACAAGACCTTGATATGTTTTTCTTGACGGAGATTGTGTACTAGCTTCATTTGTGGTTTATGAAAGACGGGTAAAGATAGTAGAGGTAACGATTCCTTAATATACCGTAAAATTAAGTTTCTCTTTCGTAAGGAGAGGGACCAGCTGTAGAGAAACTATTAAAATCGTGAAATAAAACGTTTTCACCACTTCCCAGGTACATTGATACATGCATGTGACTTATAAAAAGCAGACTATTTACAACTCATGAATATTTCTAAATTGACTTAATCAACGCAAATTATTTACAATGAAGACTGGCGACTTGTAACCCAGCGTTTGCTGCAATAGGCCATTTTAAGATGCAGTCATTTTACTACAAGGACTGGTTCCCACTAGCGACGTAATCGGAAGCGGAGTCGGAGTCGGAAGGGAAAGGAGCCTTACGTTCTAGTGGAAATCAAAAAACGGAGTCGCAATCGCAATCGGAAGCGCGACGGAATCGGAAGGATCAGAAGGTTTCCTTTTTCGTACGATTCCGCTTCTGCTTCCGTCGTTTTGTTTTTCATTAGATCGTAAGGTTCTTGTGATTCCGATTCCGCTTACGTCGCTATTGGGAACGAAGCTTGATAGAATCCTTCAGTGTCTTGTTACTCATGCGCAATTTTTTATTATTATTACTCATGCGCGAAGCGGCATGAGGTAAGGTTTCGGCTCCGTTTTTCTTGTTATTATTATTATTTTTATTTTTTTGTGTCACGATTTTGCATGCAAATTTTAAATTGTGCACTTCCGGCTACTCTCACTTCCGGTAAAAGAGCGTTACTTAAGTGTCACGACAGCGTATTCTTGAACCCTACTTACATTAGTAATGTTCACGTTTAGTATATACAAGACTTAGAAGAATCAATGGCTTCATTGTGGCACAGCCTTCATTTCCAAAACAATCAATAGTAAACAACGTGGTTTGCAGGAACGATGACTGAATGAAAGGAGTAACTCTTCTCCATGTCGGACATCTTAACATGTTTAAAATATATCATAAAACTTTCTTACGCATGCGCATGAGTATAGGCTGCTTGAAGCCTCTTGTTTTTCAAATAATGGCTATTGTTATTTATACCTCAATGGTGTTTCAAAATTTTAATACGGGAAAACGAAATGAACTCTGAAGTTTCAATAAAATAACGTCATCGTGAAAATGGGCTATTCTGGGGCACGCCCCTCGAACAGTTTCCTTTAAAGTGATTATGTGATTATTTAAAGGAATAAGTTATTATAAAATGCTTAAGAAAGGCGCGCGCCATGATTGGTTAAACCGAGTTTATTATAACTCAATAAAGCACGCGCGTGACGTAAGGTTCATTATAACCGTTGTTATTTTATAAAAGAAATAAAAAAAACTTATAGGGAGGGTTTCATGGTTCGGCGCATGTGCAAGCAAATAAAGCATTTTAATCTGTGCACAGGCGCCGAACCGTGAAACCATCCCTTTATTCCTCTGTATTGTTGAGTTATATAAGCACTTGCTTTTCTGCACTTCTCTCGTTTATTTAACTCAACAATGCACTCGGCGCATGTTTTATTTCATTATTATATCATAACGGTGTTTTTCGATAACACATCAGCATTGAGCAAGTTGTAATAGATTAAAGTAGTGTAAGTAATGGATAAAACATTAGCAGCAGAACTGTATGAGTATTTACAAATATCAGCTGCAAATATCCATAGTTTTGCTACGAATATTTTGACCTTTAAAAGAACAATAGCGATTCAGCTTATTAGCATTCCTATTGGTGTTCTGTATCAGTGATACAGTATAGCTGTTACGTATCAGGATTTACAAACCTATCAGAGAAATCTTACAAGCAACCTCAAAACTCATGTTATATGAAGTGTATAGTGAAATCAGGTTACGGTATAGCATCTCCCCGGTTCCCAGGGTAGACAAAAAATAAAATATTTAAAAGTATAGTTTTCCTAATTTTTAAACAGTAGAATTCCGAAATTAACACCCACTTCCTCTCTTTTGTTATTAACAGTCAAAAAGGGATTGCAACCATCGAGTAGCAGCTACTTAAGGGTGGTTGTTACTTTCCGCAATATCATTTCTCCAGCAGGTAGAAAATTGACATTTACAGTGTGACAGCCTTACCATGAGCACCAAACAAACTTTTTCACAAGTTAGCCAATCAGAGAGCGTGAATTCAATTGACGGGCACGCCTCCTTTCAAAGTTAAGTACGATGGAATGTTATCTTGTCACTTCATGTTTATCACAGGAGTGCAGAAATAGTTACAAAATACAAACATTTTATTCACTTTATTGCTTCACACATATCCGCAGTTTGGAAAATGATTATAAGAATTAGCTGGTTATACCGTGGACACTTGTAAAAAAGTTTGTTGTGTGCACACGGAAAGGCACGTTGCACTTAAGTCTCAAAATTAACATGAGTTTAGAAGGCGCGTTATTTTCAGAATTCTATGGTACCATTCTTTCAATGTTACATAACATTATAATGCAATATTACAATGCTAACAGGTCCTTAAAAGTAGCTTCCAGTTGTACTGTCACTGCGACCTAGCCATCTGTAATCAGTCTCACAATGAATCCATCCTCTGTTGGTGGAAATATGCTCTGAAATAGTAAGGAACAGGTTTTTCTTCAGTCTAGCGCTAAACACAAGTGGCAATTTTGACTGTAGTGCCTAAAGGGGCAATGTCAGACTGATATTTTAGAATTACTTTGACAAGCCAATAAAACATCTTTGTATTGACAGAAAGCTAAAAATAATAGACAAGTTCTGTTAAGGGGAGCAGGGGTGGCGCAGTGGTGAGAGCACTCCCCTCCCACCAATGTGGCCCGGGTTCGATTCCCGGCGTCGGCATCATATGTGGGTTGAGTTTGTTGTTGGTTCTCTCCTTGCTCCGAGAGGTTTTTCTCCGGGTACTCCGGTTTTCCCCTCTCCTCAAAAACCAACACTAGATCTGGAAAGTGTCCACAATTAGTACTCGCGTACTAAATACTTTGACACTTAAATAAATTGATTTTTAACCATATTACTCCACTTTTGCACTTAAAACTATAACAAAGTGTCTTTTAGTGCAGATGACCAGAATGGAAATGGATTGCAACTTGAGAAAATGTGAAGCAGTGGTCTTTAGGGCCCGATTACATGAGCTGGGCTGGTCCAGTTAGCCAAGCTGGCCCAGTTAGCCGGGCTGGCCCAGTTAGTCGGGCTGGCCCAGTTAGCCGAGCTGGCCCGGTTTGCCGAGATCTCGACACGCCTGTTAAGCACAACAAAAATCAACTTTGTGATTATATGACAACCGGGCCAGCCCGGTTAGCCGGGATCCCAGTATCTCGATGCTGGGATCCCGGCTAACCGGGCTGAAAATTTTCCATGTAATCTTGTTTACCGAACCAGCCCGGCTAACCGGGACAGCACAAAAATTTGCCTCTGAGCAAACCTGCTCGCCTGTAAATGGCCCTTTTTCTCTTTTAATGATAAAGAGGTACACAAGAGTGCATAAGCACGAAGTAAATGAGCTAAAATGCAGAAAAAATCCTTAATTGAAACATTCTACACTTTGTGCCATTTTCAAAACAACACATTTCAGCCAAAACCGTTGTTACTAAATTTAGTTGTCACCCGGGCTGGCTTGCTTCATGTAATACCGGGCTGAAAGTCATCTCGGCAAAATGGGCCATCTCAGCAAACCGGGCCAGCCCGGCTCATATAATCGGGCCCTTAAAAACATGTCTACATCATCTGGTTGTGAGAGTGCAAGTTGCTTTAGGATCTGTAAATTAAGGGTTGGGGAATTGTCATGTCGCTTGAAGATTTGCTTCAGTAAAGCTATTTAATTTTTAACTTGCTACAGAATACAGTCCAATTTTTATTACTTGATGCCAACTAAGCTGACGCTCGGCATAAAATGCTTTTGATTTATGGCACTGCTCCAAATTGGGATGAATTATCTGCACATACTATTATTTTAGCAGGCAATCTTCAAGCTAATTTTTAAAAGGCGCTTTTAAGTGCTGCCAAGAAAGAAGCGGCCATCTCAGACTGAATTTTTGACAGGCAGATCAACTGTACACTTATATAACCGGAAACAAGGGAGAGAAGATAATAGGCCTTTATCATGCAGAGGCCATGTTGACTTCCTAGAGAATCAAATGCTTTGTTTTTGCCTGCCTAACCTCGTTTTCAACTTTTTCATTGCGAGGCTTAGCGGCGTAAATCTTTTTTTTTTATACAAAATGGTGGGTCGTGATAAGGGCCTATAATAGTATTTATTCTGTGTGCGTGGTGAGGTGTGCTGTTTTGTTCAATTTCATTTCAGTCCTTTGAATGTCTACAAGATAGTGTGGTTGACAATTTATATTTCATTCCTTCATTATGCACTTTAATAAAACACTCAAGGAAATGCGTGCACTATGATTGGTTAAACTGAGTTCATTATAACTCGATAAAGCACACGCGTGACGTAAGGTTCATTATAACCGTTTTTATTTCATAAAAGAAATAAATAAACCTGTTCCCTTGAGCACTGTTGAGTTATATAAGCACTTGGGAATTTTTAAGAACACTTGAGAAGTGCGAGAAGCACTCCTCTCGAGTTCTTAAAAATTCCTGCGTGAACTCAACAATGCACTCGGCGTGTTTTTTATTTCTTAAGTAAAATTATTGAATGACAACAATTTTATCTCTGTGTATTGTTTTGGCTTTTGCTTGAATTGTTTTGTAACATGCCAAATTATCGAATAGTTCACTTACATATAACAGACAGTCTATATACATGAGTTTATGTTGGGGAAAAGCCCTTCTATTAATAACTAGTATACATTCTGCGATCTGAAAACAAAACAAAAAAATTTGTAAAGTAATTAAAAATAAAGTGATCATTACTAATTGAGAATAAAAAGTAACAGCTGAATAATGCAATTCTCAAGTGTCATAGTTATGTCCATAATTTCGTTCACATACCTGAAATTACATTGTAGAATCCTGATGTGCTTCTTCCAATGGGATCAATTTGAGTTATAGTTACTGTAGTATTGTTTTCCAAGTCTACTACCTATGATACAGACATTTTCAATCAATTGATCCTGTTACAGTCAAGTGAACAACTGATTATCATAACTGGAATCAACATTAGGTCAATGGTGAAGAGTTTAATAATGCACAAAAACGAATGGTAATTAATACGTTAGTTAATATTTCCAGTTGAAAAAGCACAGCTATACGGCATTGTAGTCAATTAACAGCTAGACGGAGTATAAATTACTTACACCGAGCACCCAGTGATTCTTTTGGCCGAACTGAACCAGGAAGAGGATTTTTTGTTTATTATAGGTTGAGCTGAAAAATAATATTAATAATAATAATATTAATAATATGTTTATTTATTTACATGTAAAGAGAACGATACTTACAGATAATGATATCCTGCAAGGGATAGCTATTTTTCATGTACACACCACACTGTACATGTGCTGTCAGGAATAATTTGTTATTTTAATCACCTATTTCTTTTTTGCACTTGGGAGCTTATAAGGAAAGAGATCACTCAAAAAAAGACATATACATTAACCCTATTCAGACTGGGCTTTTTTAGGCAATCTGTGACTGGGGGGGGGGGGGGGGGGGGGCTCCTCGGACCCCCCCTCTATATCTCTGGAACCAGTAAGGCTAGAACCATGAAATTTTCACACAATGTTCACCTACATACAAGGAAACCTCACACCCAGTTTTGATCTGCCACACCCAATTATGACGTCACAATGACGTCATTTTTTGTTTTTCCGACGTTTCTTTGATATTTTTCCTTCCAGATACTTAAAATATCAAATATAACTGTAAAATCATCTCTTTAATATTAAAACATAATAAATACAAACAAAGACACACTTGTAAAGAGAGAAAAAGCAATAAAAAGCGATAAAACTATAATTTTGAAATTACTGTCCGCCATCTTGGATCCGCCATCTTGGATTTTCTTTTTTTTGTTTAAATTAAAATTTAAAAAATATCTAAAAGAGAAAAGGATCAGAATGTATAAAACACGTATCAAACTAATGTCTATTATCCAAACAATGAACTTAGAAGCGTTATTTAATAAATAGTACAAAATGTTTGTCTATAAGTAAAAGAGAGCAAAAATTTACCTACCCCTCCCCGCCAAATATTTGATGTTAAAAATTTTTGATGTCTTTCAAGAACTAGTCCCAAGAAAAAACTATTCTAACAAGAAAATGCATTATAAGTCAAAGAACAAGATCTTAAAATAAAAAATTCACCATATTTTAATATTTTGAAAACCTGTGTCAAAAACCGGTTGCCATGGCAACATGGTTAATCACACTGACATGTTATGGATACCAAAATGTCCCTAGATAAATTCTAGGAAAAGTCAGAAAATTTCAGCCTCATAGCTATTTCGGTGTAAGAGTTATCACAATTTTACTGGAGGGGGGGGGTTCGAAAAGCCCCCCCCCCCCAGTCTGAATAGGGTTAAAAGCAAGTAGAGGTTTAAACAAAATATGGCAATTATGAAAGGTAATTTGTTCATCAACAAATACACAGAGGGAGAGAAAAATAGAGAAGAAAAAAGTACTTGAATGGTGCATTCTCATTGTTACAGCATTTACATGATGCATATGGGTAAAGTTGAACACAGGCCACTTAATGGCACACACAGCCGGAGATTAATTAATAACCTCTGGTTTGCTTAGCATGAAGCAACTAGGAAGTATTTACTACCTCCCCCTGGATAGGATGCTAGTCCATGGTAAAGTTAGTTCCCCAGCATTTTTTCACTAACGGTTGCCAGTAACCATTTATTCACCTACAGTGTAGGTGGAGAGAGGCAAAGTGGAGTTATTAAAAGTTTCTAAGGAAACAACACAACATTAGAGACCAGGACTCAAAACAATTGACCTTCTGTTCAAAAGTCTGATGCGCTACACCATGCTCCCATTTAAATGAATGAAGCTGTATATAAAATCTGAGTAAAATACAACTATTTTAAACTTACGACTTACATTTAACTTTGGGTCCATTTGTGCAATATTTTCCTAGTATGAAAGGTAAAAATTTTGTAAGAGAAGTTCTGATAACAAGTACAAGACTGATTTGCAATATATTATTGTTGTAGTCCTAAATAATTAAACCAAAACGCATTTAATTAGCTGAACATTAATTACTTTCAAAATGTTTCTTAAATGCCAAAATTCTTTAACCAGACTGGGTTTTTTAGCTTGGATGTTCTCTTGCACACAGTTAACTCTGTAACCTTCCATCACAATGTTTGTATTTTGATTGGCAATTGGCTCTAGCAACTTGCAACCTGTGCAAATGACTTGCACAGAATCCTCTTGAAATGGAAAATTTTGCTTGGAATAGCACAAAATGTTTTTTTCTTTTTAGTGACAGGCAAACACTGTTCTATTGAATAACTAGCAAAAGTGATATAATATAGTGACCACTTCTTTTCTAACCTCTTCTTTTCTAACCTAGCTCTTCTTTTTGTTGTTTCATTTGCATGGAATTTGCAGCAATTGTGACTTGCAAAAGCAAACACAGTATTTTCTCATAATTTGCAAGCCGACCTTCAATTGCCCTCGCACCAGCTAAATGCATTGAATGTAGTGCTACCTCCAATGCTTCAGAGTTATTTTGGCTAAGTTTCTGATAAACCTGAAAAAAAAAAAAAAAGTCAAAACCTTTTTAAGTTACCTTACTGTGAAACACATTATTATGTTTAAGCTGTGACAGGCTATCCATATTTTCAACATGCAGGTCAATATTAGGAGGTATAATGATCCAACATACAGGTGATCAATAGGTTTCAGTGGAGATGAGTGTATGTTGTTTTGGTTATATTTACAGACAGTGTAGTTTCCATTCCTTTATTAAACCTTTAAAAGGTCAAAACTGAGCTATTAGATATGTTTTTCTGTGATTTGCTTTTAAAGGCACAAAATTGTCAGCTACAGGCATTCTATTAAAATTTCATATTGTAGTGAAAAGGAGAAAAATGAAATACCATTTCCTGAATGTGAGGTGTAACCTAGATTAATTTAAGGGTTTCAATCTTGACCTTTTTAATAAAGAATATTTTCTCAAATGAAGGAAAATGTTGCCATCCAAGATTGTAATAAAATCTAAAAAGATTTGGGACTTACTTCTCAAGTTTACTCAGAAAGTATACATAGGGTGACGATTTAATTACCCATGAAAGATCCTGCAGGATCTTGCAAGAATATGTAAGATCCTTGAGGATTATAAGAAAAGATCCTTGTGGATCTTCAACAAGATCCACAAAAGGTCCTTATGCAGATCTTCAAAGTTCTTCAAGGATGGGGGGGGGACCAGGGTGGAGTTAGTTTCATGTCCACATATAGGATAACAAGTATAAACTGAGCAGTCCACAGTCATACCAATCTCAACTCATATCAGTAGTTAAACTGAGCAGTCCACAGTCATACAAATGCCACCCACAAAATTTTGTAAGCTTATTTTTTTACTGAAACTGTGTGAGACAAATGTTTCTCGTCGCACAAGAAATCGGTCAGTGAGACAACTATTCTTGGCTTGCACACGACGGCATAAAAATTCAAAAATCTAAACTTTACATCCTACAAAGCTGTCTCTAATATGGTATGTAAACACGAGTGTTACAATCCTTCACAAAAGGTTTCAGGTTTTAACAATGTTTTGCTCCCGATTTGTGAAGGTTTTAAATGTGTCACGTAATTGATGTTACAGTATTTCAAATAGGCTGTGAAAATAACAAAATTGAAGCAGTTGAAAGTTATTATTGCATTAAAGATGCTTATCAGCCAATATAATGTTACTTATAGTGAATCCAATCTATTGTGATGAGATGTTTTGGGTAATCATGACTTAGAAGTTTGGCCGTCATGTTGGTGTACCACTTAGATGCCTGCTCCATAAAAAAAAGGAAGAGACTTACATTAATTTTATATAGCACGCATATTACATGTCTCATGGCGCTTTATATGGAAGGCCATTTATGACAAAAAGATTAATATATAAAATGTTAAGAAGAACTCAAATATTCGTATTAGACCATAATTATTGCTATCAAGATAAGAATATGGGTATTATAAAACCGACCTAAACTATATTTTCGCATCAATAAATGATCATGAAGGGCTCCCTGCAATAACGTCCTCAGTGCGTTTTTGGAAAATTTTCACAGAAATCCTGGATTTTTGGCCTCCAAAGGGACTCACTTGCCAAAATTATGACTGGATCATGTACATATGACTGAAAGGATTTAATCCAGGTCAACAAATCTTCTATCTTCGAACAGAATAATTTTTTATTTTGAAAAGATACATAGGGTGTCCTCAGGGAGCCATAGGGTGTCATAGGGGCCCAAAACATTTTCTCAAAGATGTGGATTTGCTTCCCCATTTTGGAGCTGTTTTAAGTACCTTAACAATAATAAATCATTAATTTGACAAAACTGTGCTTTCAAAGGCCTAAAACATACAATTTTAGTGAAAGTTACCAAAAACACACTCAGGACGTTGTTGCAGGGAGCCCTTCAAATGTACTTTTTAAACACGATGCAAGCATATTTATACGTTATGAACCATGGGATATTTATACGTTATGAACGTAACATATTTACGTTATGAACCATAACGTATTTATACGTTATAAGTACATGTATGTGTTAATGTCGGTCACTTGACACCGCCAAAGAGCATGCGCACAACGACCAAGATGGTAGACGAAGAGAGACTTGACAGTTTTCGGCTTCGAGAATTGCCTTCGCTTTTGGAGCAAGCAGACAGACACCTTCACTGTGAGAACGTCAACATACTAGAAAATATGAGACGTCAACAATAAGATGACAACGCTTTGTTCCTGTGTTACAAATCTACATCCCACGTTTGACTCTAAGGGTTTATCACCATCCAAGCTGCAGTTACAAAGTGTGTTGTACCGTTTGAGAACGCGGAGCAGTCAATCGTGAATTTCCCTGCGGAGAAAGATCAAATCATCACAATCCTCTTGGCCCATACAGTGTTGCAAGATAGTTTGTACAGCTACATAACTGTCATCAAGTCGACGTCTCATATTTTCTAGTATGTTGACATTCTCGCAATGAAGGTGTCTGTCTGATTGCTCCAAAAGTGAACTAAGGCAATTCTCAAAGGCGAAAACTGTCTAGTCTCTCTCCGTCCGCCATTTTGGTCGTTGTGCGCATATACTCTTTGGCGGTGTCAAGTGACCGACATCAACGCATGCTCATAACGTATATTCGCATAACATATAAATACGTTATGGTTCATAACGTAATAAATTATTATGTTACGTTCATAACGCATAAATATCCCATGGTTCATAACGTATAAATATGCTTGCATCATGTTTAAAACATACATTTATTGATGCAAAAATATAATTTGACCCATTGACACCTGTCTGTGAGGATTTTTACGTTTTTGAGTGATTTTCTGCATATACACGCCCCATAGGATTTCGTGACTTCATATTCGGAGTTACCATTGAAAGTGCTGCTGTTCTAAAACACCGAAGGCTCAAGTTTACTGGAAACGTCATTGTGACAATCTCATTTTGCTTGGTTGATTTGCAATAAAGGGTCCAATATGAATTATCTACGATTTTTGGTAAGTTCACAGCCATTTTTCATCTTTAGTAGCTGCCTGATGAGCATCATTAAGCTTGGAGGTAGTTCAGAGTCCACTTCTCGATGAAGCGAGTTAGTTGTTGTACTTCGTTTACGAATTTGGCTCGTTGCTCGTTGAACTGGAAAAATGGCCGCCTGGAAACGAAGTAGCTTTGGGACTCGACTCTGGATGAATTTCTCGACCTACCGCGGCATATTTTGAAAGTTGCGACCACAGGAGAATACAACAAGCGTGAAATTTCGGTGGTGGGTCAGAGTGGCTGTGGACTTAGTATATATATGAAAACTGTGGAGGACGGAATGACTGCTGTCGAAAAATCTCTTTATTTCCCAGCATGCAGTGCGGTGGTGATGTTGAAAATTGAGGCAAGGTGAGTATGGACTATAGTATAAGAAGCTGTAGCTAGGCCCGAGCAATGAATAAGAGCAAAAAAATTCACTGCTAAGCTAGGACTAGGACTGAATTTTGCTGTAAATGTTGACTTTTGGGTTTGCCACGATGATTTGAATAAAAAAAACTAAAGGCAAAAACGTGATTTTTGTTGTTTTTCTATGACGTTAAAAACGGTAATTTTTGTTATTGTCCAAATTCAAACGCTGATATTGTGCAAAAATCGCTGACTTTTTTGTGTTTATTGGATATCTCAATTTGAAAGACTTTCTAGTCAATGTTCACAACTGCTAGTTAAGGCAATGTTCGCACGATTGAGAAAGTTACAATTTTTTAAAGCAGTGGAGTCTTGTACGGGCGGTTACGGGCGGTTCAGGTGTCAATGGGTTAATTAGGTCGTTTTTATAATACCCATATTCTTATCTTGATAGCAATAATTATGGTCTAATACGAATATTTGAGTTCTTCTTAACATTTATATATTAATCTTTTTGTCATAAATGGCCTTCCATAGCTTTATATACACTTATGAGAATGAGATTAGATGACAGCTTATGAAGGCGCTTCAGGCAGCCGCTATCAGTCCACTTTTGATCTCATATCCCCCACCCCACCCATGAACAATGTATGGCACTGAGGGTGGTCACAGCCAGGGTTTTGTTACGTCCTCATGCAGTGGTTCTTTTACATCCACAACGGAGACGGGAACGCCATTTCTATGTGGTCATCCGAGCCACGTGAAGGTCTAACCATTTGCAGATGTCATAGCAAAAAAGGCAGCACTTTCGTCCTCAGTTATTTTAAAACCCTGAGTGTTAGTCCGGCCAGGATTTGAACCCGCGATCTCCCGCAATGCAGACTGGTGCTCTATCAACTGAGCAGACCAGGCATACATTTTTATTTGTAGCTAAATGCAGGAATTGATCTGACTTTTCATTGCACGAGAAAACAATGGAAATAATTAAACCTAAGTTCGGTGCCTCATTAATTTTGTGGGTTCAGCTCTCATTGGTTGAAAATGAATGCATGCGATCAGCCAAAGTTGGGATCAAAATTATAGTATTTCCACCCAAATGCCTTTAAAAGACTATTAGCTGAGTATGCTCACTTTATATCGGTTTAATTGATCAATTGTTAGACCACGGCAGAGAAAAAATTGAATATTTGAAGCAATTGCAAGTAAACCCATAATGAAAGCTATTAATAGTGGGAGTAGTTCCTTTTTTTTTTTCGTCCTTTGTAATCACGTATCCAAAACCTTAGTTTGTATGAGAAAAGACTTATTAAATTTCTATTGTTGAAAATTTATAAATGAGAGAAATATAGAGCTGATTTGCAGTTTCTCTGTTTTAGTTATCAGGAAAACAGATTTTGTCTGATATTTGCCTAGTGCTAGGACTTCTGTCTAAAACCATTGCAAAAAGTTTACCTATGTCCCACGCAATGTATGCGATGTCTTCGTTAGTATGTTCTCATGAGTTTTGAGGAGTTTTTAAATAATGACAATGCACTTCTATAAATAACACTGCTAAAATGCCAAAATAGGGCATATTCTATGCCTGACAGCTCCTTATAACCAACAGGGGCACCCAGATTTTTTGTTTAAAAATTGAAGTTCTCATATAATGAATATCTCATAATTTTAATTATGACTTAAACTTTGCCTTAAAAGGCAAAGTTTGAACAAAAATCTATTGTAAGTTTTACTTCAGTGGAATTACCTTAATAAATTTGACATTCAGGGATCGATTCCTGTCATTAGTTGCAAAGGTACCACTTCACTTCTGATTACAGGAATCGATCCAACATTCATTGGATATAAAATATTAGAAAGCCTGGGGTGTCTGCAAAATATTCCCATTGTTCTCTAATGTCCAATGGAAGTCGGATCAATTCCTGCAATTAGCCAAGTGGCACCTTAAAGTTTGCAACTGATGACAGGAATCGATCCTTAACTGCCCAATTTATTAACATGTAACTGTAGCCAACTCTGTTACAGTTTATATATTGTGGATCAATTCCTCCTTAATTGTTCAATCGAAGCATGGCTAACAGGAATTACTCCCACTACAGCTATTGTTATGGGTCTGTAGGTTTACTTGCAATTGCTTTGAACAAATGTTCAATTCTTTCTCTGCAGTTGGTTTAACCCATTGACACCTGAACCGCCCGTAACCGCCCGTACAAGACTCCACTGCTTTAAAAAATTGTAACTTTCTCAATCGTGCGAACATTGCCTTAACTAGCAGTTGTGAGCATTGACTAGAAAGTCTTTCAAATTGAGATACCCAATAAACACAAAAAAGTCAGCGATTTTTGCAGAATATCAGCGTTTGAATTTGGACAATAACAAAAATTACCGTTTTTAACGTCATAGAAAAACAACAAAAATCACGTTTTTGCCTTTATTTTTTTTAATTCAAATCATCGTGGCAAACCCAAAAGTCAACATTTACAGCAAAATTCAGTCCTAGTCCTAGCTTAGCAGTGAATTTTTTTGCTCTTATTCGTTGCTCGGGCCTAACTACAGCTTCTTATACTAGTGCATACTCACCTTGCCTCGATTTTCAACATCACCACCGCACTGCATGCTGGGAAAAAGCCAAAAATTTTGACAGCGTTCCATTCTTTCCCCACACATTTCATATTTATACTAAGTCCACAGCCACTCCCACCCACCGCCGAAATTTCGCGCTTGTTGTATTCTCCTGTGGTCGCAACTTCCAAAATATGCCGCGGTAGGTCGAGAAATTCATCCAGAGTCGAGTCCCAAAGCCACTTCGTTTCCAGGCGGCCATTTTTCCAGTTCAACGAGCAACGAGCCAAATTCATAAACGAAGTACAACACCTAACTCGCTTCATTGAGAAGTGGACTCAGAACTACCTCCAAGCTTAATGATGCTCACCAGCAGCTACTAAAGATGAAAAATGGCTGTGAACTTACCAAAAATCGTAGATAATTCATATTGGACCCTTTATTGCAAATCAACCAAGCAAAATGAGATCGTCACAATGACGTTTCCAGTAAACTCGAGCCTTCAGTGTTTTAGAACAGCAGCACTTTCAATGGTAACTCCAAATATGAAGTCACGAAATCCTATGGGGCGTGTGTATGCAGAAAATCACTCAAAAATGTAAAAATCCTCAGGTGTGAATGGGTTAACAATCGATCAATTGAAAAGTCGGATCGATTCCTGCACTTCGCCGCAAGTTACATTGTTACTAAAAATGTCTTGTACTAGTTCGCCTATCACCTGACGTGATCAATCGATGAAATCGATAACAATCGATGGCAATCGATGACAATCAATAACAATTGATTGATTGATATCGGAAATCGATGACCAATCGATGGCCAAAAAATTTGTGTTTTTAAATTGCCATCGATTGTCATCAACTGCCATCGATTGCCATCGATTGTCATCGATTTCCATATTTTTGGGAGGTCATAAAGAAAATGCTTTTACAGAAGAAATATGGTGAAATGTAATTACATAACAGTTGTTAAAATTGCACGGTACATATCTAGGCTGGTCAAAGAAATTACGGTAATGAAATATTTTTTATAGATGGTCGACGCTAAATACATGTAGTGTTGAAACACTATTGAATAATTAACCTACGGCTCTCTATAATACGGCTTAATGTTATTATTATCGTTAAATTAAATAAGCGAGGAAAGATTCGCTAACATTTGCGCTTGTGAACAACAACAACAATTTATTGATCTTTATACGGAATGCAGGTATACAACTATTTCATTAACGTTGTCAGGTAAAAGCTTAAAGCTCAAAGCCTACAAGTCAAGACCAAACGAGTTAGGCCACAGAGGTGCTTCTGACTCCTGTTGGAGGTGACCTAGTTGACCACAATCATGTATTGTATCCGTGATCACTTTCAGCGCATTCCCACACTCTCCTCTCTTCTTCTGAGCAATGAATCGCTCGCCAACTTCAACAGCAAAAGGGCATTCATGATACCCCTTAAATACAACCTAGTAGTCAAAATAACCTGACACATGTTCTCCGGGTTATTTGTGCATAAGCCGGGGCAATCACCAGACACGTACGCGGCCACGAGCAGAACTAAATTACTGAACAGATTAAATACAATCATCTTCAGTTGACAGCAAACGATAATCAATAATAGTCTATAGCAATCGAACTTGTGATTATCGATTGGTCATCGATTGGCCGATAGCACTTGATAACAATTAACTAATTGTCATTGATTGTTATTGAATGATCGATTGGATTTCCAATGATCGATTGTCATTGATTGATGATGCCGGGCTATTCTTGGCTTTCACTTACGTCATATCAAAATTCAGAAGCATTAAAACATAGATTTCGAATCCAAAATGTTTATGGAATTGTAGAGAGTTTAAAACTACATTTCTTGGCCAAATTTTGAAGCACAAAAGCATTTCGTTCAAGAGTTATAGGCGAACAAGTATTAGATATTTTTAGTAAGAAATGTATGGAGCGGCCATCTTTGTGCCCCACTCAGGGGCACAAAGATGGCGGCCAAAAATTCAAAGTCTTAATTACACCAAAAATCACATCCAAAGATATTGTATTTGCTATAAGCTCAATTAACTCGGCTTATAAGCACTTATAATGCAAACAATAACTTTCAGCTGATTCAATTTTGTTTATTTTCGCGGCTTATCTGAAATAGCGTGACGCATTGCGTGACACATTTAAAACCTTTGTAAATCAGAAGCAAAACATCGTTAAAACCTGAAACTTTTTGTGAAAGATTATAACACTTGTATCCACATACCATGTTAGAAACAACTTTGTAGGACGTATACTTTAGATTTTTTAATTTTTATGACGTCATGTGAAAACCAAGAATACATAACTCTTGAATAAAATGCTCTGGCGCCTCAAAATTTGGCTCAGATGTGTAGTTTTAAACTCTCTACAATTTCATAAACATTTTGGCATTGAAATTTGTTTTTTAATGCTTCTGAATTTTGATATGACATGCAGCGTTCCAGTTAACTTTCAAAGGCATGGAATCAATGAATAATTTTAAGGGGTCAACAGGTTGTGGGTCCCTCTAAATGTTCTAAAAATAGCCATTTGATTTGTCAGGTCAGAAAGCCAGCCTTGTCGGGTTTTTGACCCGATACCCCTCTCTTATCTGGAACACTGGACATGATATGACGAAAGTGCAAGACAAGAATTAAGCTTAAGTACGTACGTACATGCATGTACATAGTAAATGTACATGTACAATAAAAGATGTAGCTTGCGCAGGAATAAGAAATGAAATTTACTTTACCGTGTTGGTTCCCGTAGTGCTTGAAAAAGCTAAAACATCCTTTGCTCAGCTGCTGCTGTCGCTGAGAGAACTCAATCTCCCAAAGTTGTTGTCATGACAGACGGCCGTGCTATTCAACGGGAAACTTGTGCATGAGCGACAAAGATACACAAAAAGTATTCTCGAAGAAAGATATCATTGGCTTTGAGCTCTCCAATTTCAACTTTTAGACAGTTAAGTATTCTTCAGTGTTTTATCATTTGATGTTGAACTCTAAAAAGGTGTGCTTTCATTCTGATAATGGAACTCATTCCACATATACGATCCAGGCCGCCATTTTGTGAAAAAATAATTGTCGTCCCCAGAGCCGCTTGGCCCTCTTTACCGTCAGAGCCTGAGTACGAGGACCAAGTGTTGTTTGATTGTCTAGTCTCCAAAAAAATTGACCGCTGCGCAATTTTCCCTATCACAGCTCTTTCTAGAATGATTAGCGACATACATGAGATAAGTGAAGTGTTACCGAGAGAATGCCTTTCCACATTGTTTGATCGGTAATATTTGAAGTGGTCTGTTGCTTATCACTGTTTGTATTTGATCCAATGTGGCGCCTTAGATCGTTCACGGTATCTGCAGTTTCATTGATTTAAGGGGCCGATTACATGGCGAATTTCAGCCCGGGCTGAGATTTCAGCCCGGTTGACCGGGCTGAGATTTCAGCCCGGCTTCCGAAATAAATCCTCATAAAATGATGTTAGCGATTACATGAACAAAGTTTCAGCCCGGTTTCAGGAACCGGGCTGGAATTTTCAGCCCGGCCAAACGGGCTGAAATTCGCCATGTAATCGCATCAGAATTTCAGCCCGGGCTGAAAAGTGAATTTGGGCACGCGCAGTCGAATCTTCGACGCCATTTTGATTATCGTTATCAATCTTTTCGCGTAATTTCAAACTTGGCGCCCGGGCTGAAATTTGTCATGTAATCACAACGAAATTTCAGCCCGGTTCTCAGCCCGGGCTGAAATTCGCCATGTAATCGGCCCCTTAGTCTCAAAACAATAAAATTTACGATTTGAGACAATGGAGCATTGTAATTATTTCCCCATAGTGTACAAGCATAAGTAAGGTAAGGATATAATTTTTACTAAAAAATTACAAGTTTTTTGTTATACTGACGTGCCCCTCTCCTCTCCTTCCTGTATACAATGTGACTTAATTAAATTTGAGGGATGTAATTTTGTACTGTGCGTTTTCTTTCCTTGAAAATTTTATACTTTTTACTTACTTTTTTTTCACCTTATATTCAATTCTGTGTTATCTTCTGCTAAGGTTTGGAGAAATAAATGTAAATGTAAAAACAATAAAATCTAAAACGGAAGTAAAAATTCTAGACCACAATAGGTCGAGTAAGTGATCATTTTCTACAGAATTCGGTCGAAAAATCGCTTTGTAGCTTGCATTTAAAATGTCGAAGGGTATCAGTGGCTTGTCACGCTTATACTTTGGATTCAGTATGTTGATTTTTCAACGACAAAGACTGCGCGTTTTTTAAAAAGCACTATCAGGGACCGCGGAGGGGGAGGGGCTGGGAGGGGCTGGTAGGGGCTGGGAGGGGCTGGGAGGGGCTGGGAGGGGCTGGGAGGGGCTGGGAGGGGCTGGGAGGGGCTGGGAGGGGCTGGGAGGGGCTGGGAGGGGCTGGTAGGGCCGCGGCCCCACCACTTTTTTGCGCCCCCGCCCCCCGCCCCCACTATGATTTTATTCCTTTTTTCGATTTTCAATATGAAAAAATTATTTTCAATTGTCAGCCCTCCCACTTTTCACCTTGCTCCGCGGTCCCTGACTACATAACAAACATGACAGCAAGAAGAAAGGCTATAGCGGCGAGTTTCCTGTTTTTATCACTTGTTCTGCTTGCTCTTGCATTTAGATTGCCTATTGTCAATGCCGAACGAAATTATCAGACGATTTGCTATGATCTCCTTCGACAGTGGAGGTTTCAATAAACACGACAAAAATATTCGCCACGCTTGTATGGCGCCGCCATTTTCGCGGGTTTTCAAGTCAACAAAATTAGCCCGCCTGGGAGGGTGACCGTGGGGTGATCGTTTACATGCAGAAAAGATAGCCCGCCTAGGAGGGTGAGCCTGGCAAGCAGACAGGGGGTACTTATCATATAACCAAAAATCCCGGTAATTTCGGTTGGAGAGCAAATGGAACAGTAATTTTTCGGGAATTTCGGTTGGAAATTGTGGACTACGTTTTGAGGTAGTCCTTTCATCCGGGTTGGTACGAACCGTCGGAAAATTCTGTTCCCGATTTGACCATTTTCTTTTCCGTTTCGGAATGGAACGTTGGAAATTACCTTAGGCCCGGTTCAGACGCCGAACTTTTCATGAGCCGAATCTAATACCTTGAATTAAGTACATGAAAAGTTCGGCGTCTGAATCAGTTAAGAACAGCTATTTGAATTTGGAACGGCTAAGCCGTTCTTCCCGCCTGGCCCAGCCGGGAACTTCGGCTTTGGAACGGCTTTGATTCAGACGCCGAACTATTCATGACCCGAACCTAATCGCATAAGTTATTATAACTTATTTTATATAGGACGACTGGTGCGTGTTCTGGCATCGTCCGCAATGTTTACACTTTGCCTGAAAACAGCTGACCTTTCGATTTGTTTCTTTTCAAATTGAATTAAGTTCGGCTAATTAAGTTCGGCGTCTGAATCAACAGGCGTACTTTTGTTAATTTGGGTCGGTCCAAATTCGAATTAAGAAAGTTCGCCGTCTGAATCGGGCCTTACCATTTGAATTTAAAACAATTTCAATCGCTAAATCGAGTTAACGGTCTAGGTACCAGGATGGGGAAATGGAATATTTAAATATAAGGGCAATCTCGTCGGTTGGTCGGTAAATTTGGAAAATCGCTTACCATTATGTAACGGTCACCCCAACCGGTTTTTTCCTACAAATGGTAAGCACCCAGGGTGACCCGGGTAGGCGGGTGACCCTGTCTATTATGTAAACACTCCAGTGTGCTTTGTAAAGAAATGTATGAAAAGTTGGCCCTCACAGGGTAGCCCGGCTAGAAGGGTGACCCGGGTACCCAGGTGACCCTCCCTCCATGTCTGATTGGCCCTTAGGCCTTGTCCTTGTCTGGTAGTTTGTCTAACGTCAGGCATCCAGCTCACAGTATTTAATGATTCCAGCGCCTAATTCCACAAATCAGGGTCATTTTCTAGTAAAATTTCTCGTAACACTAACGTTGCAATTTCAGACATTTTCTGAGATACCGTTGTCGTGTCCTTTCACTGATTCAGAAACCGATTACCCTGACTGATTTTATTTCATTAAAGCCACAGTAATCTAACTGGTTGAATTCCGTCCGATACCACAACAACCTGATTGGCTGGAATTTATACCTCCACTGTCAGAAGAATCTTGAAAGGTTTCATCAGTAGCTTTCTGAGTGGGTCGGTTGCACACTTAATTTTTCTGATTCCACGCTTATTTGTGGTTGCGCAATGATTTCCGACTTTACTTTATTCTTGAATGCTCAGTTTCGATGGGTGCTCCTTACCAGTGGCACATGCAGACACCATCGTAAGGGGGGGGGGGGGGGGGAGGAGGGGGGAAGCGCCTTACGTATTTTGATAAGTCTGATAATGCTGGTGTTAGTCTCAGCTTTTTTCTTATTATCTCATTCCGAAACGGTTTTTTTAATGCCGCTTCTAAGACGCCGGATATAAGACCCCCTCCCTGCTTAAAAGCTAACTGAAAACCCCTAAAACAACATTGACATAAATTGTAAACCTTATCCTTGTCTGATCTTATTATTTCTATTTAAAACAACTTAAGCTCTCTCCATGATCATCTACTACAAAACCTGCAAAAAAAAAAAAAACAACAACAAAACATTTTTCCAAACACTTCCACAAAAATAATATTTTTATCATCCTTTTCTCACATATTTCAATACAACCAAATAACAATCTAAACCCTTAAAGCCCGATTTTACTACTCGTAGAGTTCTTGTTAAAAATCTAAAATTACCATCATTCTGACCATTAGAGCTCTTCTAGTGGATTTTAACACGAAGATTTGGTTTTATCAAGTGAGTTGATAAGGTAAATTGGCCCCTGAAATGATTTCTAACCACACCATGATATGCACGGAGGGTTGTCTCTCATAGCAGATGTAAATGTAAATGGCAAAATGCGCATTTGATAAGCAAGCAAACTACATATTTATAATTCCACCAAGTCCTCTTATCCTTTTTATTCAAGTATCTCTACTCTAATCCAATTCATCCATGAGCTGGCTTACAGGATCAATCAATCAATAAATCAATTAACTTTATTTAAACACGGTAAAACGGCTCAGTAAAACTGGTTTTCAGACATGCCGTGCACTCGGATCGGAGTCTTTGAGGATCGGATCGGATCGGAGCCTTTGAGTCAATAACGTAAATTGACCACTGTAGGGTGGTCAATTTTATACCTTATCGACTCAGTCGATAAAACTAAATTCTCGTTCTTCACCAATGACGCACCTCAAGCCTGTGTAACGTGGACGTCTCTTTTTGTTCCCGCGTCGAGCGGATACCCCGGATACCAATTCGCGCCATTCGAACGCGAGCCTGCGATAAGCCGATTAAGTAAAGCCGCTGAATATGGCGGCTGTTGGGGAGCAATTTTGTTTGTCGTTAGATTTTAGTTCTGAAAAGCTTGGTCCAGACATTCTATGGTTCAACCCACCAGAGAAGTATCAATTACGTTGTAATGGCTCCTCGGGAGTGAAAATTTTACCGGTAAGTGGTATGTTATATACAGCTAGCAAGATCGAGTTCATGGTTCACCTTCGATAAGCAGTTATATAAGCACGGAGCTTATCGGTGGTGAACCACGAACTTACTAATTATATATAATTCAGCATGAAATATTAAGTTAAATATTAATTAGCTTACTTATGCTCCACGAAGCTTAAATTTGTGACGATATTCTGACTTGGGTTTTTGTGACCGTCAGTTTAATAAGCTTGTCCGCAGTGAACCAAATAGAAGTTTGATAAGCTAGATTGCAATAAAATGGTAAAAATATCCTTGGTTTTTGCTGGAGTTTTGTCCAGGATCGAAAAACCCAGACATGAGATATTTTCATGTAAAGAAAATAGACTGGGACTGGGTGAGGAATATGATCAAATCTTCTTCATGGACGTTAAATAAACTACTGTAGAATGCTTGTTTTTTCGTTCGCTGAGGCAAATAAGCATGGTTATATTCTTCTGGTTTAAGATCAAGTAATACAGCCTTTCAGTTTAATGTTGATGATTAGTGCCAAGAAGGAAACTTTTAAAGGCTGATAAACTCCAGAAGGAAATTGCGTGACACTGGGGGTATGTCAAAAACATTGCTCTTGGACAGTCTGAATTTTATACTCAATTTTGGTCTCATTCTGCATTTTATACCCAATCTGCAGTCTGTATTTTATACCTTGTCTGCCGTCTTCAATCTGCAGTCTGCAACCTGCAGTCTGCATTTTGTACTGACCGATAAAATTTTATGACAACAGTAAAAATAACAATAACCTTTATTTACAGTACCGGGCAAATGTAAGTTGACAGTCTCTTTCGAGTCGAGGATCGAGACTCGATCCTCGATACTCAATCCTCGCGAGGATCGAGCATCGAGGATCGAGTTGGGTTTCGAGTCTATTGAGTCAAGCATGGAGACTCGAACGAATCGAGGAAGTAATGAGCTTGTCGCTTGACCGATTCCTCGAGAAAATAATCGAACAAACGCACCGCACTTCAGAGAAAGTGGTAATAGTTATTCGAGAACGTAAACTTCGACGCGACGCGACGAGATGTATTCACTTGCGGCTCGGTCTCTATTTTTAGCGGGCGAAAATAAACTTGAAATCGCTTTAATGATAAGTTTTTTCATTGCACTGCTTGTGAAGTACTGTCGAGATGTCGGTATGGCAAATTCGTCTAACGGATAGCTTGATAGTTTCGAAAATGAACAGCTTCCGAGAATAATTTATCAGACTGTACCGACAGTAAATATTCAGAGCGCTGGAACTTTAGAAACATTTTACCAACTCAGGAAATAATTGCGCTGGATGATCTTCCATAATAAAACAGCTAGTTTTTTTTCTCCCAGAAATTTCATCGAGCATTTGTTTGGCCAGACACGAGCGAGATTCAAGCTAGACAACAACGAGCAAGAATCAAACGACGAATGTTTTTCTCATTTTTAATAGATGGAGATCACGCGGATGAATCGATGGAACGCTCGCGAACCAAACGCCGCTTATTTTTATTCCCAGCCCGAAGACACTCCAAACTTTCTGTGATGTTTTAGCGCGGTGGAATACTTGGAAATGAAGAAAGAAAAAAGAGAATTTGTAGAAGCGTCTAGTCTGTTTATATGAAAACTTGTGACTTTCGCTTGTGCCAGCGTGTTTTCAGGTTTCAAATTACCATTTTGACATATGCAAATTCGGTGCACTTTTCCCATTTTTCCCAAGGGACCGCCAAGCACTTTTTACCGACCACTACAACAACTACTATTTTCTGCTACCAAACTTTCCCTACAATCTTTAATTTCGATTATAATTTTTAGTTCCATTCAAGATTTATTTTAACAATGAAGTAAACATGAAGTTATCGACTACTGCACTTCAGGCTGCTTCAAATCAAAGAAAGATTATGAGTAGATTAAACCTTGTCCATTCGACGTGGTGGCGAGAGAGTTGCGTTAAATAACAATTGTCACGTACGAAAGTTTTCATTGCTAACGGCGATCGATGGAGACAAAAAGTTCATTTTACTCGATCGTTTTACGTTACATGTGTAGCGACCATTTGAAACCAAAAGAAAATATTGCAGTTTTGAAGACAGTTTCCTTTCCATGAAAACACTTTTAATCAAAGAAAGATTACGACTAGATTGAACGTTATCCATCCGACGCGGCGACGACATGTTCATGTGGCGTTAATAACAATGTCACGTGCGAAAGTTTTCATTGCGAACGGCGATTGATGAAGACAAAAAGTTTGTTTTACATGTGTAGCGACCGTTTGGTTCCAGCGCGCGGCTAATAACTATGGCAAAATTAGATGGTTTTCTTTGCGAATTTTCTCTCTCCCGATATTGACAAAATGTTAGCGTGCGACTCTGCGAGGAATTAATCGTTTTCTCATAGTTTTTGCATAATCGACAAAGTTCCGTTCAGATCGAGGATCGAGTCGAGTTTCGAGTCAATCGAGTCGAGGATTGAGACTCGATCCCCAATGCTCGCGAGGATCGAGGATCGAGTGTCAACTTACCTTTGCCCGGTACTGTATATCCATAACTGAGAAATTTACATTTTTAGATAGCTAATAAAAGTAGGACAAAATTAAGTTACAAAAAGTTGATACGTTTAATATCATTATAAGGGATGTGTAGGAACTAAATGAACAAATGTGTTCATGTTAGCTCCTAGCTATTAAAAATATATTTTTTATACAGTGGTGACATGCATGATATGGCCAAAAAAAAATAAAAAAATAATAAAAAAATAGAAAACACAAAAAACACACATGTATACAAAACAGAAACTTTTAAAGCAAGAACAAATTATGGGCAGTCAATTTTCAATGTTTAATAAATGCATCACATTATGATTGTCATTATTATTGTGCACCATACATGTATAATAACATGTTTGTTAAATTAAATGGCTGGCCCCTGACCCCTACTGGGCCCCCCTACTGCTTAGCATTGAGATGATCTCAGATGATCAACAATGAATATGATATAAGGAGGTTCAATTTGCCCTTAGTCCTTATAAACTGCTGCTTTTTTTTCAGAAAGGACAAACAGACTTTTGGAAGAGGTAACTGTCATTTTTTATGGTTGATTAGCACAGAAAAACAGTATTATATTTACACTGTACATTCCATTCTGTAGAGTATGGCAGACATGCAATAAGGGGCATAAAGGTCTCATTATGTACAAATTATCCAGAAATCACATGATTGTGCATTCTTGTAGCACAATCGATTTAAAGCATCAATGCCAAAGATCAATTCCTGTGTTCATGGACATGCCATAAAACAACTAGGGTGAAAAACGTTTGACTCTACAACAAATTCGTTCCAAATATAAAGCTCTTTCTACTGGATGTAACTGAAACACAAAAACTGTTTGTCCAATATTTATAATTCATGAACAGCTTCAGGATATTGACTAGTCTTTTAGATGTTTTTTAACCATCTGAAAGCAACAGCTGCCTGAAAGTAATTGGCTACCCAAAAGAAGCAGCCCCTTTAGCCTGCTAAATCGCAATACTTTTAGAATTCTGTGGTATAACAAAAATCTTTCAGGTGTGGATCACATGTCAAAAGTGCATAACATACCAGCGCTGTATTGCCATAGTGTTTGACATACCGGTATATCAGCATTTGATCTAAGGGGTCATTGGGATTGATTACATACTGTTAAGTAGTGAATTTCTGCCCAGGCTGAAATTTGCCATGTAATCAACCCGGCCTTCAGACCAGTTAGTACATTGTAATACATCTTTGATACTTTACATACTAGGCTTTTGAAGACCTTGCCATGTCTGGCAAAATATAGTGCTCACGTAAAATATTAAATTGTGCAATATGCAGGCCTATAGCAGGTTGAGGGGCAGGGGGGCTTGAGTGCCCCCAGAATTTTTGGAAGTTAAGAATGTACTTGCAGGCAACAAACGGAGATTCCAGCTAAACCATCTGATGATACTCCACATCCATAAACTTTATGGATAGATAAACTGATGCTATAAATCCGGTGAATGTGACAATGCTTACAACCTTGTTGGAAAAACAACCAAACAAGAAGCATTTTTTGGCAAAGTTTCAATGCACAATGTCCCCATTAAGGTGTCCTTTTGATGAAGTCGACACAGTCTGTGGTATTGTGAACAATATTAGTATCTATCTGACATGAATCTGTGTACAGTGTATGCCTTATGACCTATTTTTCAATAGGGAGTTTAAGATAACAGGATGGCGACAGTAGCGAAAACGTCATTTATGAAGTGAATTTGCATCCTTTCAAACTTCATCACGATTATTCCGACTTGCTAAATTTGTCAATTATTCTGCAGTCGGATTATTAAGGACCAGTTCCTAGTTTGAAACAACAAAGAATAATTTGTCGTCGTGTGTTTATGCCCTCCATAAACGTGAAATAAGGAAATTTAATGTCATAGTCGTGCAGGGATAGCAAAGAAATGTACCAAATTGCAGAGTTGTTGTTTTGCTTGAGCTAATTAAAACATATTGCTTTTTTGATGTTCTTTTTGCTGTCGCCATCGTCGTTGCTTAAGCTCCTCAATATCTATTTTTTGATGGGGGTAGCTTTGCTTGGCCAATTTGCCCCCCACCCCTCCCCCAGTTATTTTAGCCTTGCTACGGGCCTAATCTGGTTCAGGGATATATTATGCCTTTTTACTTGTCAGACATTGTGTTTCCAAGACTACATGTAGTCAACCTGGGACTGTTTGGATCTTATATATTAACAGGTCACAAGGATTTGGAAAGATTTATCAGAGAATCAACAACAGTTTGGAAATACTTTAAGATTATTATTTAATTTGTTTTGTATTTTACCATTTAGCAACATGCACAAGCTTATGCAGGTATGCATGTATATGTTGTGGTTCTATTTTTTTTTTGTTTGAAAATTTTGAAACCAAAAAAAAAATTGAACCAGAACATATATGAGAGCACATCATCACTGACTTTGGTTTGTCCACCTTTTTTCAGAACTTACTACAATCCAGAAATTATTAAAGACAATGGACATCTGCTCAATCTTGTGGTCAAACAGGCAAACAGCGTCATTGAGACATCATTTGAACTCACAGCACTCAACCAATTTGACCAGGTTAGGCCTGTAAGATCAAATTCTATTTGACTGTGAAAATTTATTGTGTACGTCTAATACTAATTATAGTGGTTAGTGAGTTACACTGCTGTCTTTCAACCTGAATGAGGTGCAGGTTTAAAAAGCTGACCTCTGTCATTGTGTTGTTTTCTTAGAAAGGAACCTTCCATTATAATGTCTCTCTCTCCACCCAGCTGTATAAATGGTTACTTGGAAGCTCATGCAGCAATGGACTAGCATTCCATCCAGGGGAGGGGGTGGGGGGGACACTAGCATTGTTCTTAGTTATTTTTGGTTATGATACTACATACTACACCCATCCAGATACATTGTAATGTCACGTCAGATCATAAATTTAAAGCCCTACAAGAAGTGTACTTTAGTCATGTGTACTTTAGTGTTCACATGTATATGTAGTGTACACATGTATGTCATGTGTACTTCATGTGTCTTTAGTGTACTTTAGACCAGGCTCTTTAGTCATGTGGATGAAAATCGACAAATTTGCAACTGGCCTTAGTTTTTGCCGTTTTTCCCAGTAAATACAAATTGTTATTTTTTATAAAAGTGTTTTAATAAGTGTACCCTGTTGTATATTAATTTTTTTCAACTGTTCAGATTTATTTAATTGTAGTTTTGTGATATTTGTAGGCTGGTCTAATGATCCGAGTGGACAGTGATCACTGGATCAAGACAGTGAGTACTTATTAATAACCTCCTCAAAGATTTTGCCAGAAGGGTGTCTGGGTGTCCAATGGATGCCCAATTTTTTGAAGAAATTCATGGAAAATGCAATGGTATTCAGATCATGCAAGCGACAACACAAAAAATCTCAAAGGTTTTTACTTCTGTTAATGTGCTTATCGTTTAGCAGCTAATCAGATTACAGGATTCCACTGTCAAAATTTGGCCTTGGGCCAGCACAAGGTCCCGTGAGAGTTTGGATCAGGTCCTATTTTAATGACCAACCCATGTAAGAGAATATGAGGGTACTGGTTATTTCCATCCTATCCATCTGCAGCTAAAGACACTTACAGTATTTATAGTTTTAAGGGTAATCCCAACCTTCGCAGGTGTCCTTCAGAAAAAAAAATTGTAAATGTGCCAGTTGTAAGAGTAATATGACAAACTATATATTAATAGAAAGCTTAATAAAATTAATGTAATTTTCAATAGAAAAATTAATTTTTAATTAGCAACTTTTTCTTTTAAAAACGGCCAGGAGCCGATTGTTCAATTGAATTTATCAGGTATTGAATGCCATGGCAAGACTGAAGCAGCTGCACAGTGTTATTCACAAGGGATCAATCAACAAGACCATGTCAGGCTTTTTTGGTGTTTGTCTTGTTGTAAAAATCTGTGACTTTTTTCTTTGTCTTCTACCTTTGTTGTCTTGCACTCTATTGTTTCAGTACCTTTTGTTTTCGTTGTTTTACGTCGCCTGTGAGTTTGGCAGGTTTTTACACACAGGATGAGCCCTTTTTTGACACACTGATCATTGGTTAGCGAGAAATTTATGTCTGAAGTTGGAGTAGCTAAAATATGCGAGATGTGTTGCTTAAATGGTTGCCAGGGGAAAACTATTTTTAATAGCAAAATTTTCTGACACTGTTTAGTTTGTCATTATCATTTTGGCCAAATTTCACGAAAATCCTTTAAATCTACATAGTTACCCTTATATAAATTCAGTTGAACAACCCCCAGTTTTTTGGCAGTTTATCGGCTCCTGGCTGTTTGTAAAAGACAAAGTCACTAAAATTATACTTTTTCAAAAACCACAATAATTAAGCTTTCTATTGATATATGAGCATGTATAATTTATCATATGGGTTGCGTCACGCAAAAACGGCCCGGACAACATGACATGTGATTTCGAGTAATTTGCATTTGAAATCAGCTGCTCAAAATGGCGGAGCCTTGTGGTAATGTGCATTCCAGGCGCGATTTATACGGTTTTAATTCTAATTTCCGGAATTTTTCACTTCCATCACATTATTTAGGGATTGATTTGAAGTGGGCAAAAAAGCTGAAAACTCAAAATCGAGAAAATATGTCGTCCGGGCCCTTTTTGCATAATGTGGCCCATATATTATTCTTGAAACTGGTGTGTGTATAATTTTTTTTACGAAGGACACGTGTTAAGGTTGGGAGTACCCTTTTATTGCGGCACTAATATTAATAGTTACTGTAACTGATAACAAACCTGAACCATTATTTCTAGGTTTTCTTTGACATTTACATGTCTTTGGCTTTTCAAAAAATCCCCCAAAATTGATAAACCTATTGATTATATCTTGATATATTCCTATTATTTTTATGAGGGTCTAGAGTATGTTGATGGAGAATGCTTTATGAGTTGTGTGGTAACAAACAAGTGGAGTGACTGGTCAACCCAGTCTTGGAAGAATAACAAACTAGCACTAAGAGTACACAAGATACAAGATGATTATGTGGTAAGAACACTAAAATCAATTAATCCTTGCATTCCCAGAATGAAACCTCTTCAGCAGTACTTTTGCATGGTACCATTTGTGTTTGAATATTTGTACAATATCAAATTTGGGATTTTTCTTGAATTTTGATTTGAGGGGGTTGGGGGTCTTTAGATTGTATCTGTGATAGCTCTTTTAAATTGTGTAAAAAGGGAACACTGAAAAGTGCCAAGCAAGATAACATAATACAGCAGTTTTTCACTGACTGGTACTAATTAAAGCTAATCTATATTCCTTAGCATGATATCTTGCAAAACTCGTTTTCATACTAAGTTATTTCCATATTAAACCACTGAAGCAACTTGTCTTGCAATGATTGTGTAGGTGTGTTACATGTTGAAATGTTCTGCGCCACTTGTCTGGCAACAAGTTTCACAGAAGTAAAATGCGCAATATTGACTGTTTCTTCATTTTCCTAGTGTTCACTTCATCAAATATTTTTTATTTGTTTTTTTTAATTCCTTAGATTGAGAGAAAGTCGCCCAGTGAAAGCTCTGATGAATGGAAATTTGTTCGTATAGCTCATCTGGATTCAGCAGGAAATGCAGTGAAGATTGGACTATACTGTTGTTCACCCACTAAGGAGGGAATGAGCGTAGTGTTTGATAAACTGACCATTAGGCCTTCTGATGGAAAATATCATCACACAGCTTCATGATCCACAATTAATGTTGCTATAGATTACAAACAGTCTCTTCTTCCGGGGATAGTTGAGTGGGCGACCAAGCAAACATATGCAAAAATTGCCTCCTGCAAGGAGACACGACTTGTAGGAGACAGTTTGCATAATATTATGCTCTTGCAATGTTGCCCATTTGACTATCCCTGAGAGAAATAAAATATTTTTTTTAGTCTAATGTTGCTATTGCACTGTGCAAAGTAACTTCCAGTGTACAAAATAAAAAAATTATTAATTTAAAAAATGCAAAAATTTACATAAGACTTTGCATATCCAAACATAACATGACTTTATTTAGATTACTTAACCACATAATATTGTCATGTAATTTTAAGATTCTGTATGGGTTTATCTGACGAAATTGAAGTCACGATGATTTCCATTGACAAATCCACAATCCTAGCTACTAGAGCGATGATTTTCAAATAATATAATTAGTTATGAACCATGGTGGGGACAGTGTATAATTCCAATATAAAAACAACAAGTTGATTGAAGATTTGACAAATGCCGACAATTTGTACAAAACAAGGAACGAAATTGAAGCGTCTGGTTCCCATTGAGAGGCGTATTAAGTTTTAACGTCATAAAGCTGTAATATAAAAATTAATAATAATTTTCCGAATACAAGTGTATTATTTTAATCTTCCAGCATACAAAATATTGATCGATGATCTTTGATTATAAATACATGTATATGTATATATTTCTTTATTATATTAATCAATCAATCAGTTGGAGTCATATTCACAAGGTTAAATTGTTGGCAATTGCCCAGCACTGGGGTACATGTATGGTTTTTCATAACATGCAGCAACAAACATGATAAATCTTCTTACTTTGTTTCTTAAAGGGGTTATATCACCATTTTTTAGTGTTACTTGAAAAAACCAAAAGGCACCTTTTTATCAAAAGAAACACCAAAATCATGGTTCAGTTTTGTTAAAAATTATTCTACTAGTGCTCTAAGAGTAACATAAGTGTCTTGGGCTGCAGATGGCCAGGATGAAATGGATGCATCTTTAAAAAATTGGGCTAATTTTTTCAAGTTTATCACTTGTAGTTTTGGAAAACTTGCTACTAAGGCACTTAACTTTAACTTTAACTTTATTTGAGATAATTGCCATTAGTGCACTAATCTGGCAATGGGTTACTTAGTATTTATTTGATCCCAAAACAAAGCTAATTTTAACATAATTTTCTAAAGGTCTGCACTGTTGCACTGTTTTAATTTTTTAAAGTAGCCTTGCACTGTCTAGTCAGTGTCTTTTTATTTTCATTGAAAAGGAATCAGTTCAAAACCTCAGATTATTAACTGATGTAAGATGAGCGTTTTTATAGAGAAAGTGTTTTTAATCAATTAATATCATCACATGTACTGGCCCTGGCCGTCCATTGGATATGTTTATAACAATTATCAATAAACTGTCTTGACGATGGCCCTTGTTTCTGATCTGTAAGTTAATTATTCAGGAATGTGTTCAGTGTTTCACCTCCTTGAATTTTGGAGCCTTCAGGTCAGACACAATCTTCACCAAGAGTCTGTAGAATTACCCCTACCCAGGGGACTGTCCGACAGGAGAACATTTCTTTATAATAGGGACTAAACGCTCCCTACATTAACGCGAATTTAAGTCACGTTGATTCATGAGCGTTAATTTCCGCGACATCAATTCAGTGAATTACCACGACCTTAATTTGACCAATTTCCATTATTATAATCTAGCTAGGAAACAATTATAGCTTTCTCTTTCCAACACGCCGTATTTCAACGGGGTTGATTGTTGGAAATTAAAAAAACCCTTAAAGTTCCAGAATCTCGTTTTGTGGGTGTAACGTTTACACAAAACCAACAGACAAACACCAACATCTACTTATTTTACACGAGAATTTAGTTTTATCGACTGAGTCGATAAGGTAAATTGACCACCGTAAAAAGATTCAAATAGCTGACGTTTCGAGCGCTAGCCCTTCGTCGGAGCGAATCAAGGAATTGTGGGTAGTGTGTGGTTTTATATAGTAAGCGGTGGAGCTACGCTATTGGTGGAAATTTGGTGACGTGAAAAACAAATGTAGATTAGTTGAATGAAAAGCGTTCGTTGATTCCGTGGGGTTTGAGAGTGCCGATTTGAAAGATGATTTTTTGTTCTAGGTTTTTACGGCTTTCTGTGTTACCCTGGTGTAGGGAAAGGCCGCAGATTGTCATGTGTTGTTTAGAATGGTTAGTAAGATTAAAATGGCGCGCGACTGGTTTGGATGCGTCTTTGTCATTTTTTTCAACGTCTCGGAGATGTTCACGAAAACGGTCGCCCAGTCTTCTCCCTGTTTCGCCAATGTATATCTTTTTGCAAAAAGTACATGTTATGCAGTAGATAACATTTACGGAGGTGCATGTAAAACGATCAGTGATTTTAATAGATCGTTTGGGTCCTGTTATTTTGTCCGCGTTGTGAATGAAAGGACAAGTGTTACATCGTGTGCGTGTGCATTTGAAAGTTCCCGGTACATCGTCAGATTTCAGTGCGCTCGTAACTAGAAAGTTGCCAATGTTTTTGTCACGTTTGAATGAAATTAGTGGGGGTTGTGAAAAAATTCTGCCTGTTTCGGGGTCGTTTTGGAGTAATTTGAAATTTTTTAAAATGATGCTTTTGACTGTGTTGTTGTGTGGGTGGAAAGTGAGGGTGAATGGAATTCTCTCGTTCTCTTCCTTCTGTGGCGTTTGTAGTGCTGATTGTCTGTCGATCTGTTGTGCACGTTGTTGGCCCGTATTAACAACAGAGTCAGGGTACCCACGTTTCTTGACAAAATGGCACATTTCTTCTGATTTGTTGGAAAAATCAGAGTCATCACTACATAGACGTCGAAGTCTGAGAAATTGAGAATACGGAATGGCGTTTTTAACGTGCGATGGATGTGAGGATGAATGTAACAGATAACTGTGGGAATCTGTAGGTTTGTAGTGCACACTTGTGGATAAACTGTTACCGTTGATTGAAATATTAATGTCAAGAAAAGCGACTGAGGTTTCGGAAATTTCCCAGGTATATTTTAGAGCGGGATGAAAAGTATTGACAGAAGTTATGAATTGATTAAGTTCCTCTTTACTGGAAGAGGTAGCGCCAATGCAATCATCGATGTAGCGGCCGTAGAGTTCGGGTTTGGTTCCGTGGTACTGATTAAAAAATTTGTCTTCGATGTGGCCTACAAAAAGGTTAGCGTAGCTTGGTCCCATTTTGGTGCCCATGGCGACTCCATTTACTTGTTTGTAGTAGTTTTGGGAAAATGAAAAACAGTTAAGTGTCAAAACTAATTCGGCTAAGCGGAGCAGTGTTTCTGAGCTTGGGTTTTGAATGGAGCGCTGGTCGAAAAAATATTTTAGTGCTTGAAGTCCTTCGTCATTGGGGATGACGGTATATAAAGAGGTAATGTCCATAGTGAAAATTAATTTGTTTTCGCTGGGAAAACTGAAATCCCGGAAAATTTCGAGTGCGTGATTGGTGTCCTTAATGTACGAGGGTAGTGATTTGACAATGGGGGCCATGATTTTGTCTAAATAGCTAGAAATTAGTTCGGTAGGACAGCTACAAGCGGAAACAATTGGTCGGCCCGGATTGTTTGGTTTATGAATTTTAGGTTTGAAATAAACGCGTGAGGTTCTAGGAGTAGTGATGATGAGATTGTTGGCGGTAACTGGTAATTGTTGTTTAGTAATGAGGTCTTGGATAGTTGCATTGGCGCTACCTCTTCCAGTAAAGAGGAACTTAATCAATTCATAACTTCTGTCAATACTTTTCATCCCGCTCTAAAATATACCTGGGAAATTTCCGAAACCTCAGTCGCTTTTCTTGACATTAATATTTCAATCAACGGTAACAGTTTATCCACAAGTGTGCACTACAAACCTACAGATTCCCACAGTTATCTGTTACATTCATCCTCACATCCATCGCACGTTAAAAACGCCATTCCGTATTCTCAATTTCTCAGACTTCGACGTCTATGTAGTGATGACTCTGATTTTTCCAACAAATCAGAAGAAATGTGCCATTTTTTCAAGAAACGTGGGTACCCTGACTCTGTTGTTAATACGGGCCAACAACGTGCACAACAGATCGACAGACAATCAGCACTACAAACGCCACAGAAGGAAGAGAACGAGAGAATTCCATTCACCCTCACTTTCCACCCACACAACAACACAGTCAAAAGCATCATTTTAAAAAATTTCAAATTACTCCAAAACGACCCCGAAACAGGCAGAATTTTTTCACAACCCCCACTAATTTCATTCAAACGTGACAAAAACATTGGCAACTTTCTAGTTACGAGCGCACTGAAATCTGACGATGTACCGGGAACTTTCAAATGCACACGCACACGATGTAACACTTGTCCTTTCATTCACAACGCGGACAAAATAACAGGACCCAAACGATCTATTAAAATCACTGATCGTTTTACATGCACCTCCGTAAATGTTATCTACTGCATAACATGTACTTTTTGCAAAAAGATATACATTGGCGAAACAGGGAGAAGACTGGGCGACCGTTTTCGTGAACATCTCCGAGACGTTGAAAAAAATGACAAAGACGCATCCAAACCAGTCGCGCGCCATTTTAATCTTACTAACCATTCTAAACAACACATGACAATCTGCGGCCTTTCCCTACACCAGGGTAACACAGAAAGCCGTAAAAACCTAGAACAAAAAATCATCTTTCAAATCGGCACTCTCAAACCCCACGGAATCAACGAACGCTTTTCATTCAACTAATCTACATTTGTTTTTCACGTCACCAAATTTCCACCAATAGCGTAGCTCCACCGCTTACTATATAAAACCACACACTACCCACAATTCCTTGATTCGCTCCGACGAAGGGCTAGCGCTCGAAACGTCAGCTATTTGAATCTTTTTACGGTGGTCAATTTACCTTATCGACTCAGTCGATAAAACTAAATTCTCGTGTTTCATCCCCCCACCGACGCAGCACCACAGTTTCTCTAGAAACTAACCCCATTCATTTTTTCTACTTATTTTATCTTGTCATCCCTTACATACTAAAAAAAAATCCATTCCTTTCACTCTAGCTCTCCGTTTACGACGTATCTGTTTTACCTACGAAATATTCAAAGCTCGTTTTACTGAGTTAACTAAAAACCTGCTTAAACGAGGTTACAACCGCAACTTCCTTACCAGACAACTTCAGTGCGCTGCTGACATTCCCCGCAGACTTACTTAACAAGCCAAAGACACCAACAAACCCAAACGTATACCTTTTATTATGACTTTCAATCCTTCACTTCCTCGCATCTCTGGCATAATTAAAAAACAATGATAATCTACTACTCTCTTCTGAACGTTGTAAAAAATCTTTTAAACATTTGCCTCTTGTAGCCTTCAGACGCAGCCCTAGCCTCCGTAACTTACTAGTTTCAGCTAAGCTCCCTTCGAACTCTACACTAACCCCCATCCCCAACTCGCTTGCTGTTCTTTCCGTTGCGGAAAGAACTGCGCTACTTGTTCCTACATTTCTGACGGACTTACTAACTATGCTTTCTTTTCTACCGGTGAAACGCGCACTATCAAATCTAACCTGACCTGTGACACCAAAAATTTAATCTACATGATTCAATGTAACCGTAGTCTCCTACGCAGCCGTTTTTTGTGTCGTCACGCAACGCTCCTCCCCACGAGCGTTGCGTGACGACACAAATAACGGCTGCGTAGGAGACTAATGTAACCGCTGTAATTTACAATATATTGGAGAGGCTATACGACGCTTAAAAGACAGATTTAATGAACACCGCCGTATCGTAGATAATCCTATTATCAAGTCTAAACCAGCTACTACAGCCGCCGAACATTTTCTCTCCTCTCCTAATCACACTGCTAATGACATGCAACTAATCTCCATTGAAAAAATTTTCTCTAACCGAGACTCAACACGTAAGGCCAAAGAAGCTTTTTTAATTTCAAAAGGCAGAACACTTGTACCTCATGGCCTCAACATTCACGAAGAAACATACTACACCAACTCTCTCTAAGCGGACACCTGTCTAAGGCGGACACCTCTCTAAGGCGGACAGCTCTCTAAGGCGGACAGTAAATCTGGTACCGAGCCGGTATCCGCCTTAGAGAGAGTTGACTGTAATTATCCATTTTGGTATTAGTTTCCTTTCATTGTTTTCTGTATATTTTTCGTTATCAGCTAGTTTTATTTCTGTCTATTATTCTATTATTATTATTATTATTATTATTATTATTATTATAAAATTATTAAATTAATGTCATTATTGTCTATTATTATTATTATTTTCCTCATATGAACAGCAACATTCCCGCCAATCCAGCTTATGGTGTTTACATATCTCAACTAGTGAAATATGCTAGAATTTGCACGTCCAAAGTTGACTTCATAGATATAGACTCCGCGCAATTTCATTACGTCTCATTCAACAAGGCTTTGAAACCAATCTACTTCGGAAATCATTTAATAAATTCTCCAGTCGCCATCGTCTTATCGTAGAGAAGTATGGTGCAGCCCTGCGTGAGATGAGATTAGCAATCCAGGCTTGAATTGCAGCATCGTATCCTTACATTACGTATTTAGTAGTAAGATTTGTATTTCAGTTGTATCTGGGCACATGTACGCGCGCGTTTTTATTTCTTTAATTTAATTATTTGTGCGCGTGCATTGTTGGTGCATTATTTGTGCGCGTGCATTATTTGTTTGTTTAATTGACGTGTGCATTTAGTTCGTTAAATAACGTCTTAATTTCACTTTGCATTGTTTTCCTTACTTATTTGTGTTGTCCGTGACTGTGCTCACATTGTGGGTGGCTCCTCCTAAAATGTTCTGCGGTTGGTATAGGATTTAATGGAGCCGAAACCAATTGTAGAATTGCACACATTTTAGGCATCCTACTGATGAACAGTTACGACACAGAGATATATATATATATTTTTAGCAACTACTGTGATTTGCAGTCTGTCCATTTGAATTGTTATTTTTCTAGGCGAAGCCCTGCGTATTTCCGTTGTTACGGATACATGTCAACTATATAAAAAAATGTAAATTTTATCTCACTGTATCTGCGCCATTTTGTTATTAGTTAGTTTATTTGCCCAATATCAACAAGTTTACAGGAATTTACAGGAAGTTTCGGAAGCCTTGCTACGGTTATCGAGGAAACTCCCTGTCTGGTTACATCAATCATATATTATTATAATGTCAGAACGGATATCGGCTAGATACATTCTCTAATTATTACATTGCTGTTTTTAAAGCATCTATATTAGTTTCCAAGAATCAAATATTTCTTAAATTTTCGCTTAAAAGTAAAAAAAATAGAACTACTGTCTCTAATATCGTCTGTCAAGCCATTGTATATGTCTACTCCTTTACTAGTAACAGTAAATTTCCTTACATTTGTTTTGCTAGATGGTTTGTGTAATTATATATATGGTTACTTGTTCGTGTATTGTGATTATGTATTTGATTGTTTTTCCTAAAAATGTCCGATAAAGCTCCAGGGACAAAATCATAATAGTTATGAACTGTGTAGCGCTGATCGTATGAAATGAATATGTTTAAAAAATGTTATTAAAGCGCTTTTGAAACTGAAAGTTCAGATGTTTCGGGACTTCTGTCCCTTCCTCAGTGAATAGTTCTAGGGAAAAGTTCCAGGGAGTTGGTTATGCAAGAATTGGTATGTACATAATGTTTTCTAATATTGGATATGGGGGTAGACAAAGATATTTTATTTTTTGGGACCTATTGTTGTATATTTAAGTATTGATGAGTGTTTTCTTAACCGACCGGAAGATTTCATTAAACTGAAGCAAAAGAGTTGCCAATAATAGAGCGTTTTCACTGACGTCATATCAAAATTCAGAAGCCGTTTTCGATTCTAAAATGTTTATGGAATTGTACAGAGTGTAAAGCTACACATCTGGGCCAAATTTTGAAGCGCAAGAGCATTTAGTATGGAGCGGCCATCTTGGTGTACCAACATGGCGGCCAAAAATTCAAAGCCTTAATTACACCAAAAATCTCATCACAAAATATTGTATTCACTATAAGTGCCATTAAATCGGCTCATAAGCATCTATAATTCAAAAATAACTTTCAACTGGTTCAATTTTGTTGATTTTCACGGCTTATTTGAAATAGCGTGACGGATTGCGTGACACATTTAAAACCTTTATAAATCGGAAGCATCTTTAAAACCTGAAACTTTTTGTGAAAGATTATAACACTGTATCCATATACCATGTTAGAAACAGCTTTGTAGGATGTATACTTTAGATTTTTGAATTTTTTTGAATTTTTGTGAAAACGCTCTATATATAGCTGACTTGTAAACGTGTATCGCCTGGGCCGCTCTCAGGCTTGGCTTCTGATCTATAAGGAGGGGGCTTGGGGCGCGGGCGGGAAAGGGGGCTTCATTTTGGGGACATTTCATTGCAACGTACAAGAAGTTATGATCGACCCACGTGCAAACATGACCGTCTTGTTCAAATGCTGTCTTCGTGCAACGAAGTAATAGTTTACAGGACAGGTGTTACAGCGACATTAATAAAGACAAAATGAAGAAACGCAAAGGGGAAGACGTTGAAGAGGAAGCAAAATCTGCCAAAAAGACAAAGGTTTCTGGTTTTGCGGAGGGGAAGGAAAACAACAACAAACCAAGTGAGCTGGTGCGCGCAGCGAAAGGTTTACTACAAAAAGAACAAACACGGCTGGCCGGTATGTTGAAATATAAAAAATCTTTCTTTTGAACGACAGAACGATGCAAAATTACGATGGCTTCCCTTTTGGGGACATTTTCTTGTTATTAATAAAACAGTAATATTTCTAATTCTGAAATCGCATGGAAAGAAGTCTTCCAGCATTCGTGCATGGGTGTTCTTCGGGAAAAAATTCGTACATGCGCCAGTTTGAAGAGTAATGTGGCAAACGAATGGCAAACTATAGGTTAAACTATATTTCAATAGAAAGCTTAAATGTAGTTTTCGATAAAAATATAATTTTAGCGACTTTTTCTGTTACAAAGTCGATAAACCGCCAAACGACTGAGGGTTGTTCAATTGAATTTATCGGGTATAGAATGCCATGCCAAGACCGAAATAAAAGGGCTGCATAGTGTTCATTCACTGGCGTCAATCAACAAGACCGTGTCAGGCTTTTTCGGTATTCTGACTGATTATAGCGAGATATCTCTAAAGTTGTCGTAGCCGAAAATTTGCGAGATGTGTTGCGTGTAAAATGGTCACCACGGCAAAAATATATTTGCTACGGAACGAGCGCAGCAAGTGAGCAGCAACATAATCAGGATTTAAGAGAAATATATGTGAAAAAAACATAAGCTAGGAAAAATCTCGAATTGATCGCTTTTTACCAGAATTCACTGCGCCACGAACACATTTTGGGCCAGAATGCTCTGCGTCACGAACAGTAGCCTCGCTTGCTGCTTCAAGCTGTTGGCTGCGAGATTTGTAATATTTTGGTCCAACATGTCCTAGTCGAAATCGGAACTGAAGTGTCGAAGACTACCGCTAGTTGAGCGAGGACTGTGAGGCATGGTGATAGGACCGTTGGATAGTAAGATTTTCGAAGATTGTACGGAATAAAAGACAAATTTATTTTGAAATCACTCCGACAGCGGTCGATGAGACTGAACTGAGCTGAGCGTGTGGGGACGTGAAACCTGAGCTGAGCGCGTGGAAACACGAACACACTACGGCTAGCTAGTAACGCAACATACTCATTATCAATAATTAACACACCTTCCTCATGGTGAACGCGTCCTTTGCTCAACTATATTCTACAGACATTGCAAGAACTTGATGCGTGAATTACAAAACAAAATTAGTCTTATCAGCTGGAGTTTTCGACGATTCATCCGGGTTACATTTGCTTTGCTTCCCCTCAATAAACGAAAGAGAAAATTCTGTAATACCAGCGAGACGATAAAACATAATTTCCCGACATGGTTTTGTTTGTCATTATCCCACAAATGTTTTGGCCGAATTTCAAGAAAATCCTTTAAATCTACATAATATCCTAAAAATTCAATTGAACAACCCTCGGTCGTTTGACGGTTTATTGGCTCCTGGCTGTTTGAAAAAGAAAAAGTCGCTAAAATTACATTTTTATTTAAAACTATAGCATACATTAAACTATCTTCATACAGTTTGTGAAACTGGTGTGCAGTTGAATTTTTTTCCTAAGAACGCCTGCGAAGGCCAGGAGTACCCTCACATGTAAGCTTTACATGTAGCTAATTATTTTCTTTTGCGTGTCGATAGTGTAAACAACATACATGTAACCTTACAAGTTAAGGTTATAATTATTTTCACTCATACATAAAGTACATGTATTGCTAAAAGTGCAATATTTTGTATTCTAGACACTGCTGAATCTGTATTGGGATTTGTGTTGGGATTGGAGATATAATAAACCTGGACGTTAAAATAGACACAGTGAAGTGATGACTGTGGATATGTCGATAGTTTGATAAATTGTGACCTCAAACTAAAGGGTTTAAAGTCTTAGAATTACAGAATCATGTTTAGTGTTATAAACTGAACAAAGAAATGCTGCCCTCACAGACCTTGCTCCCTTAAACAATATTTGATTAATGATGTCTGCTAGCACCCAGGCTCTCTTTGAAAGAATCCTGGTAGAAATTTGTATACCAGTAGTTTATAGTTTCAATGAAACAAGGAAAGCCTATGATTAAATTTATGAGATAATTTTTGTTTTTTAAAACAAAAACAGCTCCTTTAAGCTTTACGTCAATATTAACATTGTACCTTCTCGTAAATGTTCTGTGCTGGCAGTTTGTTTTACAAAAAGAGCTGCCTCGTTCCAGTATTCATGCTGGGCTTTCATGGCTGGCCATTCAGCTTCACTTGCTTGCTTGTCCTTGTGCAGAGCAACAAATTGCACAAGAGCAGTATCTTCCATAGTTCCCCATGGCTTGCGGGCTTTCTTTGTGCTCTTGAGCTCTTTCAAAGGTGAAAACAGTGGTTTCCCTCTGGCATGTGGTGATTTTTTAACCTGAAAGTTCATACATGTAGGAACAAACATTGTCTTAGACTACCTGTAAGGAAGCGGGTTACAGAACATTAATTCATACCTATTTTCATCTCATTGAAAAATAAAAAGAACCTATTGTGTCTGATCATTCTACGTATAATCCACTGACTCAACTTTTTGATGTTATGCTGCACCTCACTTTAGACTACTTACTCCCTAGTCTGGACACAGAATGATAAAGCTAGTATTTTGGAAACAGTTTGTCATATTATTATAGTTATTGATCATTTTGTGGAAATATTGGACTGTGATTCAGAAGCCAGGTGGCCATGTGTTATTGTTTTGGTTTTTGGGCTTCCATTTGGATGAATCTCCAGATTTATTGTTTCTATGTGCATTATATGTAGAGTACCTCATAACAGTCCAGTTCTTAATAAATTACTATACCATCTGGTTAGGGTTAATAACCATCTGGCAAGGAAAACTTTTGGTATGCAGAACCTCCTAATCTCCATTTTGTTTTCTAAGATAAGTTACTTTGTTGAACTATATACATGTAAACAGATAATCACTCAGTGATAATGCATCAAAAATCTTTATAAAGTTGCATTAAATGCATTATTTATTAAATATGCTTACATCTTTTTTGTAGAAGTATCATAAGCTTAATTAATATATCAGATACTTCATAATATTTTTTTCTACATACCATAATATGTGAACACTGGTCAAACAATCCAACAACTTTATAATTATCAATAACTTTGTAAGCTAAAAGTTTGATGTACATGTACTCAAACCTGGGAAATTTCTAAAATTTCTAAAACTAGTATTCTAGCAACTTACAAACTTAGCTTCATGAAAATGAACAATATATTTCCTTAAATGACACCAAGGTTAATACTCACAGCTGGACTGTTTGGAAAGCTAAGTCTTTTAGCATTTCTCCTTTCTACAGGTAAAGAACCAGTTGATCTCCGACGTTTGTCTTTTGGCTTGTGTGGGGTATTCCCTGATGCTACATGTGGTCTTTTACCACTGCCATCATCTTCGCTTCCTTCCATAAAAAACCGTAGAACAATCCTACATCCGACGATAGATTGATATCTAAATTGAAGCCAAGACGACACAAAATCAACTAACATCATGATAACAATGAAACAACGCTGAAATCATTCAAAAAGGCGACATTGATCCGGACTAGTAGAAGCGATAGCTGACGATGAGATGCGATATTAGTCAAATTCAGTATTTTTTGGCGCCAAATTTTAGCAAAATTCAACGGTCATAAATTCCTATTAAACTTGGGGACTTAAGGGGACCTTAAACAATTTTCGAAAGAGGGACCATTCAGGCACTGCCGGGCCAAATTATATGCTAATGTTCCCAAGATTAACGACACAAGATGGAGACAAAGGTCAAGCACTAAAAGGCAGCGAACAAACAAAGCGACTCAGTGATGCATACCACTTCAAACAATGGAATACATTTTCTCGTTCACAGACAACTATTATCGAAAACAATCGAATTAGAACGCACTTTTATGTTAAAAGAAAGCATAAATGGATTTAACTTACCTTTTCCTTCTTTAGATAAGGAATCCTATACTCCTGAAGTTGAGATATATTTCGTCCCCGTGCTCTGCTCTCGAAGATATTTGACACCCTTCGATCGATAAATTATGCGCAATGGGTCATGGGATACCCGATCGATCCTCCTTAATTGTGGTTCAATAACTTTTAAACCAGCTTTATTTTTGTTTTCCTTTGTCTCAGAATATGATAATGAATCTGAGACAAAGACAAATAAAACTCGACTCACTGGCTTGACACTGAAAACAATTTGAATTCACTATCAAGGTGCTTTGTCACTAATACATACACCATTCACATTAAATTAGCGAGCCACCTAGTAAAATAACAGCTGGGAATGCATGACATATCAGTAGATCAACTTTCAATTTATTGCAAGCTGCCAAGTAGCTAAGATGTGCAGCTGTATATCCTTCACATTGTAGATAAGCAAACTGCCAAGCCAGTAGTGTAAGCTTATACATGTTATCACCATGATCAATAAACTTTAAATTGGCTGAGGAAATATTATATCAAACACAAGGAAGAATGTTTCATCAGGATATCCAAATAATGAGAAGTGGATTGAAAAAAACCGAGGCATAGCCAAGTTTTATTAATTCACTTCAAGACATGTTTTGACTGGTATACCAGTCTTCTTTAGTTGTTCTAAGAACGATTTGCAAGTTAATTTATTTGTTGTTCTTACTGAAAATGTTGTCAAGATACTAAATTTGGTTTCATTGTTGGTGAAAGGTGAAATCTGACATACGACTGACTGAACTAAACGGGCGACAAAAAATGGTGATGTCAACATTACAGTACAGACTACTACAAACAACTCACTCTAGAAAGTTGGTTCACTAACTTAGAACAGACACCACTAAACCGATGCCAACAGTTACCTGCGGCCAACAAAGGACTTGTCAACAAAACAGACAAACAATAGACTGAACTCACCGACAAATTTGACTAACAATACAACTAAAGAAATTACATTAAACAATACATGGATCAAAATGCACCTATCACTGACTTGAGTCTCTACATGTACAGCCAATAACATCATGGCTAAACTGACCAATGACAGCTATAACCAGACGTATATGTTGTAGGTTAAAATTATTTTAGGTTAAAATTATTTCAACTAGGTTAATTTTTTATTTTCCTTTGTCCCAGATTCATTAACATAATCTCAGACAAAGGAAAATAAAAATTAACCTAGTTTGAAATAGTTTTAACCTAAAATTATTTTAACCTACAACATATATAACATCAACTGACTATTCACAATATTCACATGACTCTGAAGATGACTTCCGCTCAGGTTGTCGAAATTTAAGTCAATGTCAACAACAACAGTTCTTTTTAGAACTGCACTAACCCTGACGATCACACTCGACAGAATAAATCACCTAGTGTGCCACAACTCTCTTGTAGCTCATTGGTTATCAGAGCATTTGCCCATTTGTTGTAGTTGTCAATGTACATGTATGGAAGGTCATAGGTTCAATTCCTGTCTGGGACTCAGACCCAGTGTATTTTGACAAAACTTGATAAGGTTACTAATTTTGAATTTGTTGATTTTTTAAGGTTTGACAAAACTGCTGAATGCACTAAAAGAATCACAGAACGAGGAATCAGTTTTAAGCATCATTCAGGAAGGTGGAGAATTTCAGGATGTTTTCAAAATTTTAGAAGGAGGCAGGCACCATCTTTCTCAGCTTGAGGTGACTGTGCAATATCCCCTAGCTTATTATTATTGAAAGGCTGGGGGCATATATGACCTATATCAAATTTTGTTTTTTGAGCTGTCTCTCCCTTGCTTAAGTAACAGGGATTCTGACAGGGTGCGGAAAAAAATCCAAAATTGTGCGGGAGTTTTGGGGCAAATTGTGCGGGAAATAACTTCGATTGTGCGGGAAATTGTGCGGGATTGCACAATCCTGTGACCAACCAAATATTCAATCACTAGAACAGGCTATTCAATCACCAGTGTTCTATCCAGGCCAGAAAAATATGACAGGGAGGAAATTCTGCATAAATGAAAAATACGAATAGATGTTTTACTTTGGGGATTAAAATGTACCCAGCAATCGCCAATTTGCGGCTGTTTTTCTTCACCAAAGTTTATTTGTCTCAACAAAATCACATTGCGTGACACGATGAACTCGATCGGGTAAAACCGAAATACCACCTCTAAATAAATTGTTTCCAATCTGAGCGAGTTTCTTTCTGAGAAATCCGTACATTTTATGTAGTGTGAATAATTTCCATTAAAGGTTCACACAATTTTTTCGAAAGTTTGCCGCAAAAACACAACCTCGAGATGTATGCAAATTGCGTGCTAAATGTAATTTGATAGCATGTTTACTTTGTTTTGCATTTTCCCGAATGAAAACGTCTTTCACTTGATTGAAAAAATAAAATCCAGTATTCTGATCAGAACTTAATAATTTTCTCCTATCAATCCGAAGTTCCAGCGCTTTAATAGTTTGTTTGTCGATTCGCAAACTTGATCAGTTTTTTGCGAAAAAAATTCAGACAGAGTGACATTCATTTCGGCGCGACCGAGTACATTTCTTCGGTGTTTCTTCTTCGGTCCCGGACATATTAAACTGAAAGAGGAAGCGAAAGCGCTCAAAAAAATATCAACAGGCTGCTAAGAAAAACGACAACTAAAAAGCTACGCGAAAAATTCTGTAGGAAGTCGGAAAGAACTAAAACTGAGACTAGTTCCCAGGACGGCGAAAAAAACGCCTTGTTGTTTTCAAATCGATGCGCTCAAGCTGTTCGAGGAAAGCGAGGGATTTCTCGATTGTTTGGAAGGAAAATGGGCTAAAAATAGCCTAAAACGTTTCTCGAAATCTTGGTTATCAATAGAAATACCTGATTTAATTAAAATTTTAAGCAAATATTTCAGTATTGTGCGGGATTGTGCGGATTTTTAGGAATTGTGCGGAATTGTGCGGGTTTGACCGAATTGTGTGGTCCCGCACCCGCGCACCCTGTCAGAATCCCTGAACTAATGACAGGTTTATTGAGGTTAAAGTAAAAGAGAGCTAATCATGCCAAAAGATCTTGTATTTTCACAAAAATGACAATTGAAATGAAAATACAATTTGGCTACAAAGTACACACACTGTTCATGTCCTTCAGGTCAAAACATTCTTTTTCAAGAAAGTGGGATGTTTTGGTGTAATTGAATATTTACTTCTTAAACTAATGTTAACCAGCCATTATTATTTTTAGGAACAGAAAAAAAATTGAGAGTAACAAAATCTCAAAACTTTGGCATAGGCTGCATTTATGCCTCAAGCCCTTCAATTAAGTTCTTGAGACAACAAAGTTACCCATTACAATTCTAATATTTTAAATTTGAGTCCAATTCAATAACTATAACTGATATGTTTGAACACAGCTTTAGAGGATGAACTGCTGTATTACATGTATATATATTAAGGTGGGATTGGCTTTGGATGTTCATGATAAAATTCGGCTACCGCTATGGCTGTTATTTGCTTTGCAGATCCAAAAATGCCTGGAAATCCTTGAAAGTGTTTTGTTGTTTACTGCTGAGGACAAACAGTTCTCAACCAGAACAGGGATGGCCATAGTGCAACGTCTCCTGCAACATCACTTGAAACTATTGTACTCAAGCCTTAATCCAGGGAATCCCCCTGAAGTTATCAAGGCCACTTTGAGATTGCTCACAGCCATGGTCACACAAGGAACATCTGCAGCAAAAGAAGTTCAAAGGTCATTTGATTTTACCTTGAAGTCCATTGGCGCTCTACCAAACAAGCGTGATACAAAGGTATGTACATGTACATGTACAGTATGGTGTCTGGGTCTACACATAATTTGTGAATGACCTTGAAGCTCTGACTTATTAATAAATCCCATATTAAATTTTTCTTTGAGCAAAATTCTTAATTAGATATATTTACCCTTTAAACTCTCAGAGTTAGTTATGGACGAGACAATTGAAGGGCTCCCGACAATAACGTCCTGAGTGCGTTTTCGGGGATAATTTTTTTTTTGCTCAGAATTGCTTGAAATTTTGCATGTGGCCTTCAATTCAATAGCAAAACATTGCCCTGTATTTTTTTTCGCTGTTTTGGGCGTTGTTTTCGAGAAAAAACAGGCCAAAAAACGCGGTCGGCGTCTTCTGTTTCCTTTTGTTTAAAACGGAAACAAAAGAAACCGATTAAGTTCTTTGTTTTACGAAACAAAGAATAAAGTCAGTGAAGCGGCTCAAGCCGAAAAAATATATGAATAACAAAGGTAGCTATCCTAATAAGTCTCGCTATATTTTCGTGATTGTTTCCGTGGCGCAGCGGCTAAGCGTTGCGCTGCAATGCAGAGCAGATGATGATAAGTCGTATAACTTTTGGGCCTGTTGATTAAATGCTATGGTATGACAATTGATCATTGTCATCAGAAGAAAGGTTTGAAGGACACAAGCTGAGCAGGGATATTTTCAGCCCAGCTGACCTTTATCAGCATCAGGTTGGATTAATTGCAGATGCTGCAGGCAGCTTTGTTTACAAGTAGCTGTTTAGTGATTGTCACATTTTATTTGATCACCTTTCAGTCAGTGCAAGATGTGAGGACTTGTTTCATTTACTTCTGTCTCTCATTTGTGATGTTTGGTGACATGACTGTTATGAAGCACATCTTAGAACTAAAAGGTACAGCTGCTGTAGTTTATCTTAACTGGTTTAATTGTTATTTTCCTTTGCCTCAGATTCATTATCATATTCTGAGGCAAAGGAAAACAAAATTCAAATTGGTTTTAAAAATTTGAATCACAACATACGTGTACGTGTATATCCCATTAGTTTTTAAAGCACCCGCATGAACAAATTAGTAGATATTTGTGCTGTGTTACAGTACCGGACAGAAGTAACCTAACAGGGGAACGCGTTCTTGGAACTTGAAGGAACGCTAGGGAACGCAAAATGGAACGCTAAGGGAACGCAAAATGGAACGCCAAGGGAACGCAAAATGGAACGCTACACAACTTCCAAATTTTTAGGGGAACGCGTTCTCGAAATAAAATACAAACTCTCTTAAAAAACGACGGAGAACTCGCTTACTTGGTCACCGCGAAAGGTAATAAATTCGCAAAATTCATTGATTCATGACTATTTGCGTATGACTCATGTTAACGCGACGAAATTTCAATTCAAAATGTCCTGTTGTTTTCAATTCCCCAAAGTTATTACTAGCCGAGAATATAAGACCAAGAAAATGTTTTGCTGTTTAGAATTGGCTGTTCTCAATGTGTTCTTGAAATAAATTACAGCTCAGCTTGTCTGCACTGAGAGAGATATTTTTGCTTTAATTCATGTTAATTTAACATTCAAAAACCAAATAGATCAGGGAGACTTAAAAAACACAAAATCTGATTAGAGTTTTATCAGGTACAATTTTTTCATTCAAGTGATAGAAGGTTTCATTCACGAAAATGCATTTTTCGTTCGTGAATGTCAAGTTTTTATTTACATTCAACAGGATTCAAGCGCTTGAAAAACACCAGATCAAATTACATTTCACACAAATTTGCATAAAAACATTTCATGCATTTCATGCCTCGGCCTAAATTACAAATTAAAAAATAATTTAACACATCTTTAAGATATTATAAAGACTGAAATCACTTTTATTCTGGTTAGATGTTATTTTTACATTCAATTGAAAGTTGTTTTCATCGATTAAATTACATGTTGCACGCAACAAACTTTTACGGGAAAACTGTTGCGGAAACGTTTTAAAGAATTCCTTTGCAGGACAATATTAAAAGGAGGAACATCGGAACAAAGAAAAAGCAAGCTAGGACTTTTTATTGAGGATCTTCAGCCATTTATATTTTATCACATTTTTGAGCCTGACAAAAAAACAACAACAATTGTTCAGATGATCAATGATCCACTCCAAAATGCGAGCAAGTTCGATCGCAGAATCAGCTCATTCGGTCTCTGTCAATTAAATGTCGGATGACAAGTTTTTTGCTTCGTCCAGTTCGTGGTTTGTTAAAGCATGGCAAGAAAAAACTTACTGTTGGTCTGTCCACATTTATATTCATTTATAATTGTCTTCTACGTAAATTTTCCCACCGGATTTTTCCGCACTGGTGCAAATTAACGTTATGGCGATATATTATATTTTTGTCTCGCATATTTCAGACAGCACCAAAGCCATTCCAGACTCTAGACTGCACACTGTTAGTGTAGATAAGAACGCGTTCTGAAAGAAAACAAGGGAACGCGTTCCATTTTACTGAACTGGAACGCTAAGGGAACGCAAAATGGAACGCAAAGGGAACGCAAAATGGAACGCTAAGGGAACGCAAAATGGAACGCCAAGGGGAACGCGTTCTGCTAAGCGTTCCCTGTTAGGTTACTTCTGTCCGGTACTGTAAGTTTTGTCATTAGTTATCCATTGTTTACTGTACTTTTACTATGTACTCTGGTTTAAGTGGATGACTTGGGAAATTAGGAATTGAAATTGCTTGCTCTGTATAGTTTAAGTTTAAGGTGGCTTTTACTAATGGTTTATGGGGTTCACCAGATGCTTTTGATAATATCCATCACAGATGACCATTTGTGGGAACAAGCAACGATTATTACAAAGTCAAAACCATCGTACAAGACAATGGGTGTTTGTAATTTCACCATCCTCTTGTTAGAAGTGGCTTAAAACAAGCAAAAAGTGGTGGTCAGAAGACTGCGTTCTAATGCTATGAGGATGTTTTACTCAAAAACCACCTGTGCGACCCTATCTCAAAATCTTACCATTTAAACTTTGGATAAATAAACATTGTTACAAGTTAAAACAAAAATCTGTAAGAGAGTTTTTCGCATATTAACGAAAATATTAAAAATAGGAATTTAGAAAAAATTTTTTAAAATCTGTCTTTCGTATGGATAGATTTTGAGAAATTTATGTCCAAAAAACGTTTCGTACAATCTCCATTTTGAGCATGTGCACTACTGCATACTCCACGGCCATTCACTTATCTTTTCTTCAGAACTCATGTGATTTTTGCTTGCATGGTTTTGCTTGCATGACATGCACCCATTAGGAAATTTATTGTCCCTCAAAACTGTAGTAAGCCACTTTAAATGTCAGCATCATGTGGGTTAACTGCAAAAAACAACATTAATTTGATCTAACTTTTGTAACTTTGTAACTTTACTTCCATCACTTGTAATATTAAACAAATTAAACACAAGAAGTGATGAGGAGTCTAAAGAAAAGCAGAAATGAGAAATGCTTGAAGTAATAGACCCCTATTAACGGCCATTACAGTGTACATGTTGTATGGTTGAATGCTATTATTACAAATTAATCAAAAAAGTATTAGCTAATCATAGATAGAAGTAATAGAGTGCAAAAATATTGAGAAGAGGAATCATTTATCATCGCTGTCATCGTCCTGTTTTGATAAAAGGTTTTGCTTTATACATTTTTTGAATGAGAAAACTAACTTTACGCACCTACAGTGTAGTTTGTTTGTCAATGCTGTTCCATATCTTGGGACCTTGAAATGATAAAGAATATATTTATCTAGATGCAGTCCTCTTATTGTGTAACATAATTGTAAGCGCTTGGTGTCGTGTTATTTTGATATAGGATTTCTTCAGTCGGTAATGAAAGGTTTGCAGTTTGACCCACCACATGTGGTTTGTGTTGTCTTGTCAACTTTTCAAGCAAGAGTAAGTGTCATTTGATATACTAACTGGTAATATATACATTTATAATTTTATAGATCTCTTTAAAGTTTTGTTATATTTAATTAACTGTCCAGGTTCAGTTTGAATGGAAAAATATCCTGTTTCCCTAAATTATCAGTAAATTAAAACTCTGTATTTGAAAGCTCTGGTATAAACAGGGCTGATGGTAGGATGCAGAAAAAAATCAAAATTATGCGGGGGAAAAATCAAAATTATACAGGAAAAATTGTGAATTATTTGGGATGACGTCGTACATTTTTTAGCACATATAAAATTGTTTTATCGTGTTTTACTTAAAAAAAGCTGCTAGTTGAGTAAAAGAGATGGCTGATTGTCTCAATTCCATTTCAACTAGCATCCCTTTGCATTCAAATCTATGTACTAGTAAGTCTAGTGCATTAAAACGTCAACTGATCCTAAGTATTCTGTACAACTCTTGACGCAACAAGATTTGTTCTCCTTTTCCTCTTTGGTTTGGGTCTCACATTCAAAAGATGTTTTCAGCGTCTGTTGTCTGCTGCTGTCGGATTTCTGCGCTCTTCTCTTGTGCGACGCCGCCTCGAGGTTTTTATCGAGAACAGATTTTCTCACATGGTCGACGACTACGAGGCTGCATGTGGAACAAAATAACAGCCTGTTATCAGCATGATTTACTCAATCTCGAGTTGAAACATTTATCGCCTCGTGATGTCATGAGAATTAAGGACATGATCACCCAAGATGAATTCTCTTGATATTTTAACAACTTTACTTCTGCTATAATAAATGTATAGGAATAAGAAAGGAGACTTTGTATTTTGATATTGGGGATTTAACGGTTAATATGACCACATTTTGATGGTCTGTCTGTGATCATATTAATGGGATTTCACTGTGGATGCTTTTTAATACATAGCTTTAACTTGTACCTACCAGATCTTGTGTAAGGTTTTATCTAACAAACTTATTGTTAATATAAGGGTATGTTACTGTACTTTAAAGGTGGTGCAAAATGCTGGAATAGCAAAGAAAACCAAAGTGCAGTTCTTCAACTCTTTTGTGCTATCACAACTCGCGAATCTGTACCAATACACCAAGGATACTGAGGGTGAAAGTGGTGAAACAGTACGGCATCAAGTGCACGAGCTCTTGTTGAAAATTTGTGGCTCGTTCAAGTATGGGGTTTGTTTCTCTAACGTTACTGGAGCATTTGCTACCAGGTATGTGACCAATTAGTGCTATAAATTCAGTGCAGATATAAAACAGGTCCTAAAAATCAAAAGCTCCTATGAATAAACTTGTGGATATGAAGCATTGAGATTCTGCCATCTCCTCAGCATGTTTAATACTCCACTGACCCTCCACCCCTTGCATCCACCTCCCCACCTTAGGTAGGTGACCATTACATATCACTGGCTCAAGGTTAACAGCCTACATGTATTGACCAACCAATCAAGTGAATTAATGTCTCCAACTGCTGTAACTTCACATATTCACAGGTTAATAAATATAAAATATTTACTCATTTAGACTGTATGGTTTTATGACTGTAACTATTAATAGTATGGTGGCCCAGTATTCCTTTCAAGAAATAGAAAAATACTTGCTGATTTCAATAAAAATATATATATATAATTATATTAAATGGAAAATTCTCAAGGCTATTATTTTTTTATTATTATTTATTATATTATTTTTTATTGTTATTGCATGCTAAGGTGCGAATGTGTTCAATTTTTTAGACCTTTGAATAGTCAAACAAATACACGTAACCCCCCAAAAGTCTCTATGAGTAAAACATTTACACACTGTATACAGCTATTTCAATTAACGTTGTCGGATGAAAGCTCAAAACCTACAAGCCAAGGCCGCAAGGTGGTATGGTAGTTGTCAATAGACATTCTATTATCCGGTTGGCAGTGCGGGTGCAACGGGAAAATGACATTTGTCTCCGTGTTCTTAAGAAACAAAAACAGACGCGAATCTTATTGCCTTCGATTGAAGCGTTCCTTTCTTTGACAGTGTGGAGAGATTAAAGCATTAGGGAGCTTAAGGAGTCATAACGTCGACGGCAGAGAGAACGGCACAAAACAATAGGTTTAATGAACGAAAACATGCCTCTGAACGTGCGTTTTACATTTTGGTACATTTCTTTGCCGCTCCCTGCAAAACAATAACATCAAATGATCAAATTATAGGTTACATGTATGTGGAGAACAATGAACACACGACGGTCAATTTTTTCTTTTCTCTCTTTGAACTTGAAAGACGTCCCTACAAATTAAGCTCCCGGACAGTCCAGTCACGTTAGACAAACAAATTGGAACAACTGCCTTTGCTTCAGCTTCCAATTGTTGATTTTGGTAAATTTATGTATAAAAACCCCACATTACTTTGCGGTCTTGGCTTTAAGCTTTTTCTTCCGACAACGTTAATTGAAATAGCTGTATGTAACTGATGTAAAATGACGTCTTGTGAATGTAAAACCAGTATATAAAACAACAAGTCCCCAGTCACATAACATTGAGAATGCTAGATTATGCTTTCTATCAATCCTTAAAAAGTCCATAGTTTACCAAAATCATTCTACCCCCCAAAATGCCCAGAAAATAATTTTTCTAACCCCCCAAAAAGTCCCCAAAGCCCAGAAAGGCCTTCACACCTCCCTGTTACTAAGCACCCCCTGGGGTGAAACCACTCATTGGTGTTGTCTGTGCATGTTTATTCATATTTTACAACAAGAAATTTGGTATTTCTTTTCTTCTTTTTAACATGACCACTTATATGTAAAGGTTGTTTCTGTTTTCTTCAGGAGCAACAACCCAGTGTTGTTAAGGTTTCTTCAAAATCTTTCATCTGTGACAAGTGATGTACTGGTCCAACAACTGGTCATCAAAGTGTTATGCTGCTGTCAAGATGTAGTGAAGCCTTTTCTATCAAGTTTGACGGCAACATATGAGCCAAGGCTCTCTATGCCTTGGGTATCAAACATGAATTTGGTAACAAAGGTGAGAGAACACTGCATATACACAGGTGTGTATAAGCCAGGAAAATCATGGAATGCCAAGCTGCTTCCTGGATTATTTGCTCTCCAGAACACCCCACATGTGCAATCCTCAACCACAGTCTGCCAGAATAGAACAATGGCTCCCACTCCCAGATTTCATACTGACCTTGAAAGTTGAATATAAAAATCACAATTCGAGGCCTTGAAATTCCTATTTTCATTGTTGATGCAAGATAGGATATTGACGAAAATATTCTGAAACAAATTAGACCTTCAGTCTGAAAGTTATATTGATCAAAGCTGGCATTTTCCAAGACATTCTAATATCAAATTTTGAATTCTTCATTACTGTACTTAGACTAGTACATTTTCAAGTAGGCAGACGAGAATCCCCCACCTACACCCCCCCCCCCCCCCCCCCCCCTTTCCTCCCCAAATCCAAATGTTCCACCAACATGGCTTTTGCAGCCTGGGGGGATGGGGGGGGGGGGGGGGGTGCATTGGAACTTTTTAAGAAACCACTAAAAGATAGCAGAAACCTGTTTGTGGGTGTGACTACCATTAATTATAAACCCTAAGAGGTACCAATATTTCTGGCTTAATATCCTAAAATGTTTCAGAATAACTGTGACAGTGGTAATTTTTTATACAAACACCTTTAGTGGAACCAAACCACAAATGTTTAAATACCCCCTAAAAGGTATGAAGATTGCCCTGTTACTTTTATATGGGAGTTCCCCCAGGTATTGCAGCTGTATTTTTGCAAAAATTGTTCAATTTATTAAACTAGCTGCAGTTAGCTGTTCTTTTTCACTAAACTTAGCCATTTTTTGTGTTGTTTTCCATTTTAGATTTACATGGCATTACCACAGACTTCACAAATGATAGAGAGATCTGGTTTAAAGATGACGGCTAAAGTGCTACCATCCTTGATAAATTTCGTTATACCATTCGGAATCAGCCGAACGGTATTAAATCGTGGAGTTCAGGTAATTCAGGGAAGAAAATTGTGAACCAGAGAGACAAAAATTGAGGGATGGTCATGGTACTCAAGTTTGAAAGTGATGGGGTGGGGAATTGGGCTTAAAAGATTTCCCAGTATTTTTGGGTAGTTAGATTCTGGCTTTTAATAGAGTACTGGTTCTGCAAAATAATTCTATAATAATATTAGTGCAATACTACATATCTGCTTGAAGCTTTTAACAAACAAAGCCAGTCACATACATGAAAAAGTTGTGGGATTTTTTGGTTTGACCAGCCTGGATTTTTTTGGTCTAGTTTTGGCCTTAGGGATTTTATGGGCACTGAATTAAAATTTGGGCCCATTCACTCCTCAGCATGTCAGTGCTCTGGTGAAACATACAACATTGTGCTTGCTGGTTGTGGTCCTTGACAGAGCTCAGAGTGCCGCTGGATGTCTGGCTTCCAAGAGTGGTGCAGTACTTGATAATGAACACATGAATGTGCAGTCAGAGACAACACTGCTGCAGCAGTTCAGAGAAGAGGTCTTCAAGGCATTACCTGATGTAAAAACGGTCATCTCACTGAGACAGAATCTTGTTGGTGGTAGTACAAAAGAAGAAGCCCAGGAAGGTATGTTACCTGTCATTATTAAAAATGCCTCCATCATTCTGTGTGGAGGTTGGGTGCCTGGGTTATCTAGGAGCCTCCAGTTGGTGCCATCCAGCCCCAAACCAGAGTACTACTCCATCATCCCCTCAACCAACACTAGATTACCAGTTAAAAAAGCGGGGTTGGGTGTGTGGGATATGGGAGGAGGTGGGTGTGGTATATGGGGGAGCTGAAGACAAGGAAGTCCAAATGTAGAGAAGCTAAGAAAACTGCATACCTTCACCACACTTAGTAAGCACACTGGAACATGCAGAAAATCTGTTCAGTACATTCACCAGTCAACAGTGCTGCTGTGATGGACAGCAGCTCATACTCAGGGGGCAGCAATACTCTTATTCGCGCAGGGCTGTTATGTTAGTAGCCAGCACGGCAGCCAGCTATTATGGCCAGCAACTGCAGTGAGGATGACAGGCAACTCAAACTTTGAAAATAACTTATAAAAGGGAAGCGCTATCTTGAGTAATTATGACTGCCTATTTTCCTTGTGGAGCCAGCAACTTCAAAGCTTAGTAACAGCCCTGTTCACTTCATTCTTTATGGAAACAGTGAGAGTTAATCTGCAGCTATGAAACATGTTTATGATGTCAATAAGTTTCTTTTAATTATAAACATGTCAGTGCTACATGTAGATTGTCTCGAGTCTGTTCCCTTTACAGATGTTACCAGTCCTACCATTCTGCTGGCACAAAGTCTTAAAGTAATCCATGGATTCCAGATGCTATGGCCTTCAGTATTCTCACACATTAACTTTGACCTAAAGAAACTTTTACCTGAACAACAGGAGATGAATATTCCACCTATTGTGCAAAAGCTGACTTTACAAATTCTACTACAAGCACCAGCTGGGAGCTTAAAATGGTACCAGCAGGTGAGACCATTCAGAGAAAAATTATAGCACATGGCATATAAAAATAGGTCACCATCTGTGACACGTACATGTGTCTTCCTGATGATTATGCATGCTTATTTTTTTGGTTTATTCTATGAAATTCTCAAGCCTGACATTTTCTGTGGACCTTTTTTACAGCTTGTGATTCGTGATGTCAAGTATTTTTATGTCACTAAACAAGTGTTCTAATTAGCAAATTTCCACCGGTTTTCTGTGGTGTGGACTCTTATTTACCACAATTTACGTCATCACATGGTCAAAATGTTGTGGACTCACGAGGTGCAGCCGAGTGAGTCAGCAACAAATTTTGACCATATGATGACGTAAATCGTGGTAAATAAGAGTTCACACCATGGAAAACCGGTGGAAATCTGTTTTTTACCACAATATTTAGAAAAAAATACAAGGAAAAATCGAAGTTTTGTTACAAAACGTGATGCATTGCGTGAGCAAGCGTTTTCTATAACTTGCATTGCGTGATGTTAGCGTCAGCACCATTGTCTGTACTCTAATTTACCACCCGCATCGACCAATCAGATTGCGAGATTACTGGCAATTGTGGTGAAAATACTTATTGAAAAGTGACGTTTATGGTGTAGCTCTTACATCACTAATTCAAGGTTTGAAAGGACACATGTCCTTATAAGTAAGAAAATTATTTCCAGGACTGCAGGCTATAGTTAAATTTCCAGTACATTATTCTCTATGTTTTTTATATATATATAGAAAGGGAAGAGTTCGTCGTGCTTTGTGTACTCAGTTCTCAGCTTATACACATCAACAAGGAGTGAAAATATCAAGAATGAAGCTAAAAAACTTCTCTGGAAGGTTAGTTTGTGTTGACCCCCCCCCCCCCCCCCCCCCCCCCCAGTGAATTCCATTTATAGTCATCATCATCATCATCTTTATTTAAAAACACGGTAAATACATCAGGCATTAACAATTTAATATAAAACTACTACAACTTGATATGAAACTATGTATATAAATTAATCTTCTATAATTTTAAAAAAAATAGCTAACTATTAAAGAAAAATAAACTAAAATAAAGCCTGTTTTACATGAATGTGTGGTTCCCCACGGAAGGGATTGGAAATTCCAGAGGGGTGGGGGGGTCTAAGGCCTAGGAAATTCCGGAGGGGGGATTGTAGCAAATCCACCCTTATTTTTTTCCAGACGGGTTAAGACTGCCGAGGTTAAGGCGACGTGCAAAATCTTTGACGTCTGAAAAAAAAAATCAGCAAAGGGACTGCTTGAAGTGTGAATTTCGTTGTTTGAATATTTTTGGCTCACGAACCGCAAGCTCATAAACACCGCATACCGTCGTGCGCGATTGTGTTGACAGCACGAAAATAATCAAAAATGCAGAAATTGCATCCCAAATTCTGCTGCCGCTTTAGTCCGGTTATTTTCCTAAACAGCGCCTGAGTTGTGAAGCCTTTCATATATTTAACTGTGTTCTTCGAAGTTTATCGACAGTGGACAAATAGTATTTGTCAGAAATTCACGATACCAACGTAACGTAACTTAATTCAATTTTAATGGCAACGCGTTGCGGCTCGCGGGTTACTCAGAACATTTACAATTTTTTTCGTGGCAGATAAAGAGAAAAATGCTTTTGGGATAAATAAATGTATCCTGCAAGTAGAGGTTTATTTGATCTTCTTGCTTGTGGAGTATTACCACGTAGTAAACTGACCTCATTACAGTTGCACGTAAATTATTCCAAGTTGTGGACATGAGGCACTTGAATTTCAGATAAGTTTGTTTACCGAACATCTGGATCATTCCAGCGAGTTGACTGAAAAGTTTTCGATCAAATTTTTCTCGCTTTCCATGGCCTTTAGACAGTCCGTTTGAATACCAAAAGAAAAATTATGCAAATCGTGAAACCGTAGCTCACACAGGCCCAAAAGAACGTCGCAGTCCTGAGAGATTTTGGCGACAAATCTGGCGTCCTGATCACTCATGCATGACATATCTTATCTGTGAGATCTCGCTCTACCCTTCGCTCAGTACCTGAATAATTTCAATCATTCATTCCCTGTCTGTTCGTAAAGCAAAAATATATAACAATATATCATGTGATTTAAAAATTGTGTATCTATTTATTACGACGCAAAACAGATGTTATCAATACAGAACATTGTTTTTCTCGCGTAATCCGTGCCAACTGCAAAAATATTGTTTACGTTTGGAGCGACACAAAAACACTGCATAGGTGCGAAAAATTTTCCGGCACTAATATGATACATGGGAGGGAAACTGAGCGGAAATTCGATGTCGTATATCTTCAACCGCAAAAAGAACATAATTCAGGTGGTGAGAAGAATAAATACTGCGACAAATTTCGGTTGTGTGGGCCCGTTCAGACGAAAGTAAGATAAAGATCTAGTAGGTTTTCGTAATCACAGCCCATACAGGGTTGGGTTCCCAGAACAAGGATTTCAGCGCTGTTTCGATTTTCGCAGACGTAATAATATCGTAACTATCGACGCAGGCGAGGTGTTCGTGTGAGAATATTTATTTGACGATGTAACGCGGCGACAAAAGATAGGAGAAAGAATGGCTGGGAGAACCTTACATTGATAGATGGAATTTTTAGCTGCAAATTAGGTCATTCAAAGTTACCGGTATATGGATTATATAAAGATTATATGGGTATGGGTATCCCCATACCCATATTTTGGAAAATCCAGAGGGGAGGGGAGGTTAAATGAAAAATCCCTTCCTTGGGGGGGGGGGGGGGGGGGGGGTATGGATATTTTCTGGAACCACACAATGCCGTGTCGGAATTAATTAAGAATCGTCTGATTAACCCTTTAACTTCTGTGGAGTCAATGATGGAGACATGTAGTGTTGTTCTAACTTTTGAGTTTGTGAATGACATCCTATGGTGTAACCATTCAAATGAAACCTCTTCAGCAGTACTTTTGCATGGTACCATTTGTTCTAACTTTTGAGTCTGTTGATGAAATCCTATGGTGTGACCATTCAAATGAAACCTCTTCAGCAGTACTTTTGCATGGTACCATTTGTTCTAACTTTTGAGTCTGTTGATGAAATCCTATGGTGTGACCATTCAAATGAAACCTCAGTCTTCAGCAGTACTTTTGCATGGTACCATTTGAAGGGCTCCCTGCAACAACGTCCTGAGTGTGTTTTTGGTAACTTTCACTAAAATTGTATGTTTTAGGTCTTTGAAAGCACAGTTTTGTCAAATTAATGATTTATTATTGTTAAGGTACTTAAAACAGCTCCAAAATGGGGAAGAAAATCCACATCTTTGAGAAAATGTTTTGGGCCCCTATGACACCCTATGGCTCCCAGGACACCCTATGTATCTTTTCAAAATAAAAAATTATTCTGTTCGAAGATAGAAGATTTGTTGACCTGGATTAAATCCTTTCAGTCATATGTACATGATCCAGTCATAATTTTGGCAAGTGAGTCCCTTTGGAGGCCAAAAATCCAGGATTTCTGTGAAAATTTTCCAAAAACGCACTGAGGACGTTATTGCAGGGAGCCCTTCAAATGGACTAACCCTAAGGAGTTTGACAAAGTTCACCTGAAAAAAAAGCAGAGTTCTGGCCCTCTAGTGCTTTGACTGTACATTCCGGCCCTAGTTACATCCAAAACTGCATAGAACGTAAGATGGAAGAACTCAAAACGACGCCATTATTATAAACAAAACAGACTGGCCGTGAGAATATGCGACCGCAATACTCCTGACCCGCGCCAACGACCTGAACGGCGGGCTTATCGATCGCGTTCGCCACTTGCGACAACATGGCTGAACAGCGAACAACTCAGTGGTTGAGCGCTGGTTTAAGCCATATTTAAGGCCCGCTCGGCGATGGAAGGGCATCATGAAGTCCGGAAATCCTTAAGTCTCTAGCACCTCTCAAAGAAACTAGTCGTGTTTCTTGTCATACCTCGTGTCTAAAGCGCTATTTAGCGCTCGTGAAAAATGGACCTTGGTGGACAAGGCGAGCCGGCGGGAAAGTCTGCAATCATTTCGGATCAGGAAAGGGGCAGCGTTGTGAGTTGTGGCCCATTTGCCATCCCGTGCCGTGGTCGAAACGCCCGATATCCGAAGTGCTTCCAGACTTATAATATTTTGCTATAATTTTCGGGCGGGAACTCCATTTCGGATTTGCTATAGAATTTCCCGACATGCTTTGCGACAGTGGCAGAGAGGCCCGCTATGCGTGTTCGGGCACTTGAAATACAGCTTTGGGTCGCTCGAAGTGAGTTCTTGCTGGCCGGCCGAAATTGGGAAAGGCAAGCAAAGGCTGTGAGCCGGCAGCGGAGAACTGGGAGCGCTTCCTAGGAGGTCCGCAAAGGAGATGGTGCGAAACTAAGCATGGCTGACCAGTATTGGCGATAAAATGGAGCGATTTTGAGGGAATGAACTTTGGTTCAGGATTGTTTTTTTTTTTTTCTTGAACAGGATTTAGCATACAGGCCGAAACTTGGCCATCTGAAGTGAAAAATCAGCATAAAATCGAGAAATTTGGGTAAACTTAGGGATTCATTTTCTCGAGCGGAGACACGGAATTATCTTTTTTTGCATACGTTATTTCTCAAAAACGAAATTCTGAACAATGTTTTGCCATTAGTTTGTAGTTCAAATGCCAAAGAGGAGGCAAATCTAAGCGAGAATAAATAAAAAAAGGCCTTACGTTCGACATGAGACGGTTATGCACCCAGCCCTTCAAATGTCTAACTCGATCAGTATTCATAACAGTAATCCCAAGCGGCACATAGTACACGAAGACAACACGCTGAAGTGCTTTTTTTAGTTTTATTAATGAAAGGAACAACTTTTTTTTTTTTAATTGCTTTATTGGGTACTCTCTTTAACGGCAGTGAAACTAATAACATGCGTTTTTTTCGAGTGAAACGAACAATTTGAGTGGTTTAACGGCAGTGAAACTAACAACTTGCGTATTTTTTCGAGTGAAACTAAAAAATTTGAGTGGTTTAAAGACAGTGAAACTAACAACGTGCGTTTTTTTCGAGTGAAACAAACAATTTGAGTGGTTTAACGGCAGTGAAACTAACAACTTGCGTTTTTTTTCGAGTGAAACAAACAACTTGAGTGGTTTAAAAGGAGTGAAACGAACCAACAGTGCTTTACCACACTTGTCTAAACACAAGTCCGTGGCGAAGAAACGGCAATTTTTGGATAATTTCAGTATTTTGTCAGTCACGCGCTTTCAAATAAAAAGGCTGGATATTTTCAAAATTTGTTCCAGCGATTTATCTTAAACCTCTCATCCGATGGACTTCAAACTTTGCCAATCTTATTTTCTAGACGAGAGCTAACATTCCACCAAAAATGAGGGTAATCGAAGGAACTCAATTTTTTTCATACATTTCTTCTAAATTTTATAGGAAATGTATGGAAAAATGGAAAAAAAAATGTTTTTCCGATTTTGCTGATTTTTAATGGACAATTACCTCTTATCTGGAAAATAAGTCTGACAAAGTTTGAAGTCCATCGGATGAAGGGTCTCAGAGAAATTGCTGGAACAAATTTGAAAGTGTCCAGCCTTTTATAATTTTGTTCTAACTTTTGAGTCTGTGGACGAAATCCTATGGTGTGACCATTCAAATGAAACCTCTTCAGCAGTACTTTTGCATGGTACCATTTGTTCTAACTTTTGAGTCTGTTGACGAAATCCTATGGTGTGGCCATTCAAATGAAACCACTTCACCAGTACTTTGCATGGTATTTGTTTTTCAGTAATTTAAAAAATGAAATTAGGAATTTTTTTTTAATTTTGATATTTTTTGTACTCTTGGTAACTAAAGAGTTGACAATATGTTTGTCTTTTTGGCAGCTGCTAAGTGAAACAGGATTGGCAGACAGCCACACTAATGAAGTAGACATATGGCTGACTCAGCTGCAACAGATTCAGGCGTATGAAGGAAACAAGGATTCACTTCTGAGGTTTTTAGATGAAGTATTCTCTGCAGTGGCTGCTGAACCGTATGTTTACACAGACATTGTGATTGAAATGCAGGCTCAAGCTGTTGCTGCAGAGGCAAGTATGACAAAGTACGGCCTAGATTCATCTCAGTGTCATGTGTCTGATACAAGGTATGTATAAAATTGTCATCATTTTAAAGGCTTAATAACAAAATTGTGCAAACATATAAAATGCTTGAAACTATAAATCACACATACTGACTCACTTCCACCTTTTTAGAATCATCACATACGTGTACAAATTAGTCTAATACACTGTACTTGCCTTGGAACATCTACCCTGTAATATCTACCAGTGATTGATGGCATTCAATATGCAGTCACTCTGACCAGAATGTTGCTATGGGTTGTTTGTATAGTGATTATAGACTAGCAGTCCTTCTCTGGATAGTCAAGTGGGAGAGCAAATCACTGTGTGAATAGAAGTTATGGGGAGGGAGACTGGGGCTTTTCCTCCTGCCACTTCCCCTGTTTCCCCTTGTCTTGCTTGCTCAATCACTGATTGTGTGATTTGCTTGCCCAGTTAACTATATATCTAGAGAGAGACTGTAGTAGTCTACATTGTATGTAGTGATTGTTTCTAAGCTTTTCTATGTAGAGTTTATTCTGGGGTTTAGCCTGTGACAGAGTAGAATCCTCTCCAGTGTGGTATTATTTCTCATGTAGTGTCGTATTGTTGATTTTGTTTTAGCCTCCCAGTCAGTCTACTTCTTGTTGGAGCTTTGAAACTTTATTCTGAAATGGTCTGTAAGGTGAATAGACACAATGACAAGGTGGCTGCTAGTAGTACAGGTGGGTACTCTGTATTGCAGTGGAGTGCCCAGGGGAGATAGTAGTGACAGTTACACACACCATGGGAACACACTCACTATTCTTCTGCCATGGTACTCTTCTGAGGTGTTTTTCATAGCAAGGTAGAAGCAAAGTTAGTTAGAACACAGAAGGTGCATAGACACAATGAAAGGAAGCTGAAAGTAGTAAAGATTGGCACTCATTATTTGGTGAATGAAACTGTAATGATAAGCCAAGGGTAAATGCATATGTTAAATACAGAAAGGTATGCTACATTGCAACAGAGGGGGCAGGGTACAAACATGCATTATGTGGTAAATGTAGTGTTTAAGGCAACTGTGAAGTATGTACTCCAAGTAGGGGAGAAACTTTGTTGTAGAGTAAATGAGCTATGGTATAGTGGCAGGGATGAGCAAAAGAGACTTGCTTTTTGTTGAAACAACATAATCTAAGTCAGCATTATTTGGTCCTTATTCTTGCTGAGTAGAATTAACCAATATTTGCAGTAAATTAAAAGTCAGAACTCTGCATTGCTGTTTTCCATTTCCTGGTGTTAAAGGGAGGGTTTCACGGTTCGGCGCATGTGCAAGCTACAATGTATGACGTAGCCATTTAATTTCATTGTTCAGACCAATCGGAAGCGAGTAGATAACTCTGGCGGGAAATTTGGCCGTAAAAATGTCGCGGTCAGTCAGCTGATTGAATAGTTGATTATAGATACCCATGTGCGCCATGAAAACCACCAGAGCATAGAATAAATCCTTCGGGTCAAAGGTTTTATTTAGTGTTGACTTTGTCGGTGTAATCTGTTGAAATTTTCTGTAAATTTTGGTCATCCTTCTCTTTGTTTGGACTAATTATAGTTTGTGATTATTGAAGTAAATGTGAGTGGTTTTTAAACCAATAAAATTGGTAAGAAAGCGAATAAAGCATTTTAATCTGTGCACATGTGCCGAACTGTGAAATCCTCCCTTTAAGTAAATGATTTTTTTGCCCACATCTCGTTAATAATTCATCAAGTTTGAACAAAGAAAGTCCTAGCCTGATTTTGGGGATTTTATTTTGGTGATTTTATTCCTTTATTATTTTTCTCTGTAGAATGTTTCATCAAGTATCCAAACGCCTCGGCGAGTGCTCCTTGTTCTTTCAACCCACTTCTCAGTGTTTTGAAATTCTGATGAACCACTCTCTGTCTTGTTTGATATAATACGTCCTTCGTATGAATTCACATATACTGTAGTGTACTACCAACTTACCATGCATACCCATAACTAAAATCAGTTGTCAAGCTTTCTGTATTATTTATGAATACCTTTTATTTTTCAGGTTGCATAGCTCAGTATATGAATTGTGTGGTAGTTGATATGATCCACAGTTCAGCAAATCCGACCATTCTGTGCTTTGCAGTGTTTCATTACTATGGTAACACAATAGTCCCAGAACATTTGAATGCCATAAGAAGTGTACATGCAACTTTGCTACAGTATGTTAACTACTGGCAGCTTCCAGGGGAAATCCAAATGCAAGACAACATGGGATATTTCAAGGTGTTTGATTGTAATATGAATTCTGTTATCACCCATCTAACTAAAGTTAAAGAGCATACAATGAGCACACAATTTAACTCTTGCTTCATTACAAATTTTTAAGTAGAGTTGTATTCCTTTTCCTTTACCAGGAGCAACTGCAGCACAACAACAAAAACGTTATGCAACTGCACCATTTTTTGGACAAAACTACTGTAAACAGCGAGCAAGGTAAATAAACTGCAGATCAGGGAATGTGTATTTTGTCACAGACTCAGAGATACTGCATGAACTTTACAAAACTAATGTTGTCGGTAGTTTATTTTTATCTTTGGGTTAAACATTTTGTTAAAAGCATCAACAGTACAATTTGTAGTAATCCACTGACATCTGAAAATAGCAATAAACAATATACTAGTAAGAACTCCAGTTTTAAATTACATCTCCAACATCCTGTTGATGTACAAATTCGAGGTGTTTCAATATGCCAACAGATGAGATCAGCTGGCATGCAGTAGCCTCGAAAATTAAAATGAGATGCATGAGTCTTCTCTGCGGAAATAACAACAGTGAAGAGCGATTCATCTCAGACATTTTAAAGCATTCCATTAGCTTAGTTTATTTTTATGGTATGAAATATTTTTAATTGGGGAAAAGCTGGGCCCAACTGTTCAAAACACAAATTAAATTAATGCTTGTTCATATCAAAACAATCGTCCATTGCTTCAAGAGATTTGTAAGCAATGTTATTATTGTCACAAGGTACTAAAGGTAACTGCGATAATTAGTATTTTTGTAATCCAGTGTTCATATTGCAAAGTGATCTTGAAATCTATAGGGAAACCTTTGCGTTCCACAAGCCTGCAAAAGGACAAAAAACTTGTTGGCACCTAACAAAGTGCTCTCATTTTGTTTGCAGAGAAACATGTTGCTTCATTCGAGTTGTACCATCTTCTTGAACCTCTACATGAAGTCCAATTCAATTCAGTTCTTGTTCACTGTGTTGAATTTTGCAAACAGCAGCTCAGTGCAGACTTCTCACCACTTGTTAGAGTTTTGCAAGTCAAGAACTATAAAATAAAAGGTAACCAAAGCTTTAACTAGATTTCATGTTATTCATTGAAATGATATCTGCCATCCATTGTTGTGTACATTAGTTAAGCTGGTTTTAGCTTAATCTGCCCCTTAAAGAACAGTTCTGGAATTTTGAGAGAAATTATGAAATTAGCAAGAGTTAAGTGTTTACGAGCTAGATTGTTAGACCTCAAAAGGCTGTGTACCCATTACCCCACCTATTCAAAAATCCTTGGTTATAAACAAGTTGCTCTTCGTACTTAACAAAATTGTTTTGCTTTTCTATTTTGCAGGATGTATAGCAACTGAAAACATGACTCCTTTGTTACAGGCCCTTCTATTCGATGCCCTTTTATGGCAGGTGCTTGGGGAGTCTATTCAGGACGAGAAAGCACATTCAGATGAGATTCCAACAAACATATTGTCCATAGAGAGTGAAAGCCCAAGCCCTCTTCACAGCTCGTGGATCCAGAGTCTTTTGATGGCTGCCTTAGAGAAAGAGCCCATAACAAAAAGCATTTCGCTTTGTCATCATCTCCTCTTGTACTTGCATTTGTTGAAAGCAAAACTGGTAACTGGTAGCATTTCCGACAAACAGGGCAAACTCCAGACTGCAATGTTATTGTGCTTCCAGTTGCTTCAGTATTTGTTAGAACGATTTGTATTGTTCCAGCAGAATGTAAAGAAAGAAAAGACAACTGCACCTAAAGAGACAAATACTGAAGGTCTGAGTAGTGCAATGGATTCTTCCAACAATATCTTTGAACCTAATAGAAAGGGGTTATGTGATGTGGAAGACATGTGCCGTACTGTTCTTCACCATCCTGTGATCCTCAGCTGCTTTTTATGGAAACCAGATCACTCACTGCCTCATGCAGTTCCTCAGGATGTTGGCGTTCAGTTGACATACAACATCTCCAATCTACTGCTTACTTTGCTGCCTAACCTAACAGTGGAACAGAAAAAGATCTTGATGCCTCCTTTTATTAGCAAGTTAGGCATTGTTGGAATGGCAGAAATTCAATCTGCACAAGGTGGAAATGGTAATAATATTATGTAGTTCATAATGCCTACTCGCAGATTATAACACGGTTGTTGGGGTGCAGTGTACTTTCCATTTACCGTACTAAGCTTTTGTTATAATTTAAAGATCGAAGCACCAGTTAAGCTGTGATATTTCGTGCATTGCCAAGAATAAACCCATTTTACCATTGAGTCCTTGTTGATAAAAACAAATTAGATAGCCAGTGTACAAAAGGTGGATTAGATGGTTGAACAGGTTAGTAGCAAATCAGTTTACAATCTATAACTGAGTTCTTGAAGATCCTAAGAAAAACTTCTCCATGTTTGTTTTCTTTTCGCAGTGGTGCAGTCATCCCAAGCTCTCTACCTACTTGGACTTTTCCATAACTATTGTGACAAAGAGGACCAAGTGACATTCATCTCCAGTTTATCTCAGCTACCTTCAAACTTGCTGGTGACGACTGAAGCACGTGAGACAGTGCCAACTGTGTTTCTCCTGACACTACTGGAGTTGCTTGAAGGAGAATCACACAGTAAGGACAAAGATTCACATTCATCATATGCTTTGAGTAGAAACCTGGAATTAACAGAAGAATCACTTTCCGTTGTGCATTTCAAACAGCTAATCAAGATATCAGAGGATGTGAATAGCCCACAATTAGATTCCATTGTTTTGAAACTCTTGCAGAAGTCTTTGATGTATGTGATAGCTTCAACGACGACTCTCTTTGACACATGTGTTCATCATCCAACACAAGTTAGAGTTGCAATTGCAGCACATTTAGTGACACATTCTCCTGCATTGAGATCACATTTTGAGCTCTGCTGTTTGAACAGATCAAATGCTAAGAAGAAGAAGATGATGAAAGCAGATAGTAAGGCATCATCAACGATTTCGATAGAATTCAAGAATCATTTAAGAGAATTCCTTCCTCTAGCGTTGTCTTATGTATTGTCGATACGTGGAATAAACGGAGACACATCAGGTATAGTGTATGTTATTAGTATAATTGAAGGGCTCCCTGCAACAACGTCCTGAGTGCGTTTTTGGTAACTTTCACTAAAATTGTATGTTTTAGGCCTTTTAAAGCACAGTTTTGTCAAATTAATGATTTATTATTGTTAAGGTACTTAAAACAGCTCCAAAATGGGGAAGAAAATCCACAACTTTGAGAAAATGTTTTGGGCCCCTATGACACCCTATGGCTCCCAGGACACCCTATTTATCTTTTCAAAATAAAAAATTATTCTGTTTGAAGATAGCAGATTTGTTGACCTGGATTAAATCCTTTCAGTCATATGTACATGATCCAGTCATAATTTTGGCAAGTGAGTCCCTTTGGAGGCCAAAAATCCAGGATTTCCGTGAAAATTTTCCAAAAACGCACTGAGGACGTTATTGCAGGGAGCCCTTCAAATGGACTAACCCTAAGGAGTTTGACAAAGTTCACCTGAGAAAAAAGCAGAGTTCTGGCCCTCTAGTGCTTTGACTGTACATTCCGGCCCTAGTTACATCCAAAACTGCATAGAACGTAAGTTGGAAGAACTCAAAACGACGCCATTATTATAAACAAAACAGACTGGCCGTGAGAATATGCGACCGCAATACTCCTGACCCGCGCCAACGACCTGAACGGCGGGCTTATCGATCGTGTTCGCCACTTGCGACAACATGGCTGAACAGCGAACAACTCAGTAGTTGAGCGCTGGTTTAAGCCATGTTTCAGGCCCGCTCGGCGATGGAAGGACATCATGAAGTCCGGAAATCCTTAAGTCTCTAGCACCTCTCAAAGAAACGAGTCGTGTTTCTTGTCATACCTCGTGTCTAAAGCGCCATTTAGCGCTCGTGAAAAATGGACCTTGGTGGACAAGGCGAGCCGGCGGGAAAGTCTGCAATCATTTCGGATCAGAAAAGGGGCAGTGTTGTGAGTTGTGGCCCATTTGCCATCCCGTGCCGTGGTCGAAACGCCCGATATCCGAAGTGCTTCCAGACTTATAATATTTTGCTATAATTTTCGGGCGGGAACTCCATTTCGGATTTGCCATAGAATTTCCCGACATGCTTTGCGACAGTGGCACAGAGGCCCGCTGTGCGTGTTCGGGCACTTGAAATACAGCTTTGGGCCGCTCAAAGTGAGTTCTTGCTGGCCGGCCGAAATTGGGAAAGGCAGGCAAAGGCTGTGAGCCGGCAGCGGAGAACCGGGAGCGCTAATTCCTAGGAGGTCCGCAAAACTAAGCATGGCTGACCAGTATTGGCGATAAAATGGAGCGATTTTGAGGGAATGAACTTTGGTTCGGGATTGTTTTTTTTTTCTTGAACAGGATTTAGCATACAGGCCGAAACTTGGCCATGTGAAGTGAAAAATCAGCATAAAATCGAGAAATTTGTGTAAACTTAGGGATTCATTTTCTCGAGCAGAGACACGGAATTATCTTTTTTTGCATACCTTATTTCTCAAAAACGAAATTCTGAACAATGTTTTGCCATTAGTTTGTAGTTCAAATGCCAAAGAGGAGGCAAATCTAAGCGAGAATAAATAAAAAAAACTGGCCTTACGTTCGACATGAGACGGTTATGCACCCAGCCCTTCAAATGTCTAACTTGATCAGTATTCATAACAGTAATCCCAAGCGGCACATAGTACACAAAGACAACACGCTGCAGTGCTTTTCTTAGTTTTATTGATGAAAGGAACAACTTGTTTTTTTAATTGCTTTATTGGGTACTCTCTTTAAAGGCAGTGAAACTAACAACATGCGTTTTTTTCGAGTGAAACAAACAATTTGAGTGGTTTAAAGGCAGTGAAACTAACAACATGCGTTTTTTTCGAGTGAAACGAACAATTTGAGTGGTTTAAAGGCAGTGAAACTAACAACATGCGTTTTTTTCGAGTGAAACAAACAATTTGAGTGGTTTAAAGGCAGTGAAACTAACAACATGCGTTTTTTTCGAGTGAAACAAACAATTTGAGTGGTTTAAAGGCAGTGAAACTAACAACATGCGTTTTTTTCGAGTGAAACAAACAATTTGAGTGGTTTAAAGGCAGTGAAACTAACAACATGCGTTTTTTTCGAGTGAAACAAACAATTTGAGTGGTTTAAAGGCAGTGAAACTAACAACATGCGTTTTTTTCGAGTGAAACAAACAATTTGAGTGGTTTAAAGGCAGTGAAACTAACAACATGCGTTTTTTTCGAGTGAAACAAACAATTTGAGTGGTTTAAAGGCAGTGAAACTAACAACATGCGTTTTTTTTCGAGTGAAACGAACAATTTGAGTGGTTTAACGGCAGTGAAACTAACAACTTGCGTTTTTTTCGAGTGAAACAAACAACTTGAGTGGTTTAAAAGGAGTGAAACGAACCAACAGTGCTTTACCACACTTGTCTAAACACAAGTCCGTGGCGAAGAAACGGCAATTTTTGAATAATTTCAGTATTTTGTCAGTCACGCGCTTTCAAATAAAAAGACTGGATATTTTCAAAATTTGTTCCAGCGATTTATCTTAGACCTCTCATCCGATGGACTTCAAACTTTACCAATCTTATTTTCTAGACGAGAGCTAACATTCCACCAAAAATGAGGGTAATCGAAGGAACTCAATTTTTTCCATACATTTCTTCTAAATTTATAGGGAATGTATGGAAAAATGGAAAAAAAAAAATGTTTCTCCGATTTCGCTGATTTTTAATGGACAATTACCTCTTATCTGGCAAATGAGTCTGACAAAGTTTGAAGTCCATCGGATGAAGGGTCTCAGAGAAATTGCTGGAACAAATTTGAAAGTGTCCAGCTTTTATATGAAGGGCTCCCTGCAACAACGTCCTGAGTGCGTTTTTGGTAACTTTCACTAAAATTGTATGTTTTAGGCCTTTTAAAGCACAGTTTTGTCAAATTAATGATTTATTATTGTTAAGGTACTTAAAACAGCTCCAAAATGGGGAAGAAAATCCACAACTTTGAGAAAATGTTTTGGGCCCCTATGACACCCTATGGCTCCCAGGACACCCTATTTATCTTTTCAAAATAAAAAATTATTCTGTTTGAAGATAGCAGATTTGTTGACCTGGATTAAATCCTTTCAGTCATATGTACATGATCCAGTCATAATTTTGGCAAGTGAGTCCCTTTGGAGGCCAAAAATCCAGGATTTCCGTGAAAATTTTCCAAAAACGCACTGAGGACGTTATTGCAGGGAGCCCTTCAATTGTATCAATAACAAAGTTCTCGATTGTGATTGGTCATCCACGTGCCTATATATCTCACTTAATTAGCACACGGTGTCCAATTCAGGGGTAATTCTGCTTGTAATTTCAGAGGAAATGCATTTGGTTTGAGTTAGCAAGACGTTATAATAATAATGATAATAATAATAATAATAATAATAATAATAATAATAATAATAATAGTAATAATGCGGGGGTCGATTTATGAAGGTTCCACCGTTATATTCATTTACGTTCCTTCCTTAGTGTTAGAATTTAAAGAAACGGCAAAGGGCATTTATAATAAGAAGAATATTTTTAATGTGCAGGGGGGGGGGGGCATATTCGAGAGTGGGACCCTAAAAAAAATAAATAAAATAAGGTCGTCCCTATTTACAATAGAGAATAGCGCGTAACTACAACAAAACTATGAAACTAAAAAACTGTACAAGATTATAATGAAATACTCATTTTTGTTTTTGTATTTGTATATTTGAGTCATGTTATAAAGTGCAATCATCATGCAACTTGTCTTATATGCTCATATTTTTCTTTTGTCGACAGATAAAACCAGAGTACAAGCCGTCATCTCACACCTGTTGGAAGTGTACTGGGTGCCATTGTGGAACTGGCTTATTGGTGATCGGGAAGGAATTTTCAAAACCTCTGAGGTAAAACTGATTAATCACAAACCTCTTAGAAGAAAGGGTTTTCTTATTAATGAAATGTGAAATAAACAAAAGTTGTCAGAAATCAAAAACATTTTCCTTAAAGATTTCATTATACTTTGCTCAGCATGCTAAGATGTTGAATTTGCCTTAAAAGAACAGATTTAAAAAAAAACAGAACTCAAACTTGCCCCAACGTTTGTTCATCACAAAATAGCCATTTCAACTTTTGAATAAGTCAAATGTTGTGTTTACGGTTCCCTCCAAAGTGTGTTTGTTGCTCAATTATATGGATATCACAAGACTGAAATTACATGCACAAGCCTAAATGACAAATTTCTCTCTGAAGTATTCATCAATGAACTACGGTTTTGACATGTCTCCAACTCCTAAAGTGAAGTGATTCATTGGCAACTACAATGTGAAGAACTGCGTATATCTGCCTCAAAATTTGTTCATTGTACATGCGTAAAATTGAATGGTAGCGAAGTACTGAAGTTGATTTTCTTGTTTACGTTGTAGGCGGCATGCATGGAGTTGCTTCTTGCTTTTATTCACAGCATGAAAAGAGGTTAGATTTGGTTCATAAATAATTGATGTACTGCTAAATCCATTTTGAAAATCGTGACTCTGAGAAATTAGTTGCAATAATAAAGGGGGGGGGGGGGGGGGGGGAGGGGTTGACCAAAGTTTCAGATATATGGAACTTATTTGTCAACACACACACACCCTCCTATGCATTGTGCAATCCCTTATGACAAAATGTCGCCTTGTGTTTGTTATTTCTTGTATTACCTTGCAATTCAGTGCTTTAACCTGTATAGCCATTATTTCCAGCTGGGCTCTTTATGATGGCCTTTGTTCCTCACTTTGTCTTATTACACTGAAAATAACGCTAACGCGATATTTTGTGTATTTTTTGCAGATGATATTCTCAGCAAGAAGTTCAATGAACTTTTAACTATAGCTTCTTTATGGGACAGGTAAGGGCAGTCCGTGATGATGAACACATAGGATTAAATGCTTAACTTCCTTCTATAATTACTGTAGCTATAATTATATTGCAGACCCTCATGATTTTGTTACCGGTACTGTTATGTTTTCAGATGTCAGTTGAGAATCTGTTACCAACTTTTAACGAGTCTGTGTTATGACTGTTCTACCAACGAGGTGAAGATTGATATTACAAGCAAACTCGGCTTTGCCTGTATGAAATTTTTGTCCAGTGTTTTAAGTGGAGAAGGTGAGAACTTTTCTTTCCTTTTACAACCAACTTATAACAAGTATTATAGGTTAACACCAGTTACAAGACTTTGAAGAAAAGATTCTGAGTGCCCTAGACAATATTCGTATTCTCGGTATTGAACTGGAACAAGCTTGCAGTCGAGGCTGATGCAGGGGAATCTTTTCACATGCAAATATTTTTAATGATATTCCCCCGCATTAGCCTCAACTGCAAGTTAGTTCCAGTTCAATACCGAGAACACGAACATTGTCTATTGGCCTCTTTAAAAAGGAGTAGAGGCGTGGGGACAAATCAAAACTGTCGCAGAAAATGAATGTTCTGTTGATATATCAAGAGATTCTTGTGTTCAAGTAAAAAGACGATTCTTCTTGTAAAAATGTATAAGCGTGTTCTTAGTGACTTGATTCTGCAACAGTATATAACTGGTGCTTGTTTCGTTTTGTTCGTACACTACAGGTGACAAAAAGGTTAATGAAGAGGTAATTAAGGATGCTTTGGCCCATTTGGAATCGATTTGTAAGGTACGTAACACTGATTTTAGGTGGCTTTGTTGGCTAATTTTAGTAACACTTTGAAAAGCCAAAACTCAATGGGGTGGTGGCGACGGGGTAGGGTGAAACAAATAGGAGAATGCGAGCTCAACGTCGCTTGAAGTGTCTCAAATATATGTCTCAAATTGTTGTTGCAGTTATGAAAAAAAAATTAAAACAAATTATACGATCTTTCCTTTCTAACTGCCGCGCTTACTTTCATTTTATTTAGAATTCAGATTCACTTAGCAAAAATGATGATGGTTGTGGTTCAACGTGGAACAGCTTTGTTACGAACTCCTTAAGGTATTTATAATATTATGTTTAACTTTAGTTTACTTGCATACAATTTTGATACAAACCAAACCATGTCCTAGAGTTTGACCTTGTTACTTATCTAGCCTTTCCGAGAATATTCAATGCAACAATGTTTCTAATTCACATATAATTCAGACATTAGTTTTGATTTAGGTTTTAAACTCTTTAAAATGAAATAAGCGCACAAATGAAACATTGAGATAGAAATGGAAGCCAAGTAAGCAGAAGGTCCTTGGTACTGGATTATTAATGCGTATGTTATGTGGTTTCGTCGTAACGTCTACCAGCAGAGACAAGTAATGCACATGTGCACATTGCGGACCACTGCAGAGTGCTTCGGTTACAGGACTACATTTAAACTATTTTTGTTGTTATTTTTTGTTGTCTTAACAACAGGTACAAATTTGAGAGTGCCACAATGTTAAGAACTTTGAGATGTGTTATTAAAGCACTTTACCAGGAGGAAGCTGGTGGCAATGCATTTTCTGATGCACTGCTGCCACTGAATACTTTGTACGAAATGGTGCTAAGCCATTCTCAATTCTTGGAAGTCATTCTAAATGACAGGCAAACAGGGGAGAGCAACACAAAAGGTGCGTGTTTATATTAACGTGTTAACTTCTGAAAACTATACACTGAAGCTCTGTAAATTTTACGTCTTTTGTTTTCGGAGGAATAGAGCAGTTTTCAATTGAAGGTCAAAAGTAATTACACAATTGCATTGGTTTTGCATTGCTACGCTTTGTGATTGGCTAAAAAATCTCGCGCCACTTTCTCGACCAATCAGAAGTAAAACCCAAACCATGCAATCGTGACTTGCTCGCACGCGTTTTCCCGCGCTTGGCGCCGCCGACATGTAATTGCTTCGAGCTCTGATTGGTTCATTGGATTGTTTACGACTGCTCTGATTGGTCAGAGTAATTACTTTGGTTTTGGTTTTACGACACTCAATTGAAAACTGCTCTAATAAAAATTTGGTGTTGGATGCGAAATAAAGTCAACCTGGAGTTTTGGAAAGGAGAAAGGAGCTTGCAAATTCGGGAGATGAGATTCCCTTCCGTAAAAAATATTCCGTTAAAAGTTCCAAAAATATCAAACTGTTTTGCCTCTTTGGAAAAATACCATAATACTCTTTTATGTGCAGGCTCAGCCTCACCAGGGGTGTAATTATTCAAGTCTGCTTTGTCAGAATGGCACAATGGAATTCAGAGTACATGTAGGAACAATGGGACATACATGTAGCATTGTGTGTTCTTATACAAATGTGCACCGTATACAAATTGCCAAGAAGTTGAAGCATAGCACGTGCAGTTCGTGCTGAAAACCAAAAAATGGAAAAATCAGGTTTACATCAAGCACCACCTAAACCTGCACTTTAAAGAGTATTATGGTATTTTTCGAAGTAGCCTATTAGCTTTCGCTTAGTTTCCTCTAAAATGATGTGGAAAAACAGTACAACTGCAGTCCATTGCAAGCGTTTTCGTAAACCTTCCTCGTTGGGTGTCCCTGATTTTTGCAAACTTGAACCTACAGTAATTTAAACCTTGGACCATGACCACAGTTGTTATTCTATATATTCACAGAAGGCCTGGTGGAGCTGATGGTTACCATAGTGGAGTTGAGTCCTTCCTGCTGCAAGTCATCACATCTTCCTGTCCTGTTTACAGCTTACTCTGCATCATTATCAAACACAGGTAGTAGATACAAGATAATACATGGGCGCACAGCCTTCGAGCCTAGTGGCCCATACAGGCCGGTACTTACCTCCGGTTTCTGAAGCATGAAGTGACTAGGTGTATTTCTACTCCCCCCCCCCCCCCCCTGGATGGGATGCTAGTCCATCGCAGGGTTACCCTCCAGCGTTTAATAAGCTGGTACCCATTTATACACTTGGGTGCATGGGTCTATGAAGTTTGTCAGTATCTCAACTTGATAGCGAGTTGAACACGAGAATAGAAATTCGTATCTCCAAGCATATATACGAAATTTTAAGCAATTCCTAAGAGTTTCGAACGTTCTCCGATTCATTAATTAATTCCGATCATTTTCCGAAGATTGCCGAATATGTCCAAAGGTTTCCGAATAACGTCGGAAGACGTTTCGATTATAGACCAACAACGTTTCGCTTGTTTGACGTTTCGCTCGTTTCAGCTTTAAAAAGCACAGTGAATGACTTGCGTTTTAGCAAACTGCACTTGGACAGAATTATCACGTAGCTAATTTCCTGCCATTCTCCTCTCATTGCTTATTAACACTTAATTATAACATGGTTGGATTATTTCATCTCATCTAGACAGCGAAGTCGCAAAGAAGTAATAAAAATGACATATCCATCTTCATAGTCACGGGCGGTTTAATTTGTTTGGTTCTTATGTTGTTAATATGATATTTGTTTTCAGATCAGTCCATTCTGTACTTGTTGAACCTGTACGAGAAGAACAACATATCGTTTAAAAATTACAGGTATTGTAAAGATTTTTAAAACTGCCTGGTTCTAGAAATGCCACTTCCGAGTTGCCTTAATCCTCTTTTTCAAAGCAACGTTTCTTGAGTTTTACTTGCATTTGAATAAATCTCATTTTTGCAAATGAGGTTTTGCAAAAGTGGCAAGTCTTTCATGTGAATGTTAGTTTCCATTCACGTGAAAATGAAACTAATTTTCGTATGATAGGTTTTTCTACTAGGACACGCTTTGGAAATAAAGCTAAAGGCAACTAGAAAATGGCTCATTTAATTTAACTTTTTTATTATTACAGTCAACCCCCGTTATAGCAGACACCCTCGGGACCGCGATTTGGTGTCCGTAATAGCGAGAGTCCGTAATAGCGGGATGCGAGAAATTTTTTATTTGAAACCATATTTACAGTGTAGGGGGTCACATGTGTGTTCATTTTCATTAACTCCAGTACCTTTTTCAGACCCGTTGTCGCACGTAAAGAGCGCCAGAACTTTATTTACAAACAGACAGAACTTAACAGAACAGAGCTTAACAGAACAGAAGTTACGTACCCTTTGTGTACAGTAGTTCTTCTAAGTACGTACGTAAACAACAATCCTCGTATGTTGCAGCAATGTCGACACATGCATCGTTTTGGTTTCCTACTGTACTGAAGTACAGTAATCTACATTTCTAAAAAAAATTATTTTCAAGGAAAAACCTGAACATCAGCTACAGTATTGATTGCATCAGCTATCACATTGCCTTAAAATATCGTTCCAATCGGCTCTGTCTACTTCTCCTTTGAATTGCAACTTCCCCGCTTTGAAGATGAAGATGAAGGAATTTTGATTGATGGACAGAAGAAGCGGAAATCGACCAAAAAAGACAAAGACAATCTCAAAAAGCAGAAAAAATAGACTTGTTGTATATGTGCAAATATTCCAAGATGCTGCTCGGTGTCCGCTATAACGAGGAGAAAACAATAAAATTGTGACGTTGGGACCGAATAAAGTGTCCGTAAGTCCGTAATGGCGAGAGTCCGTAATAGCGGGAGTTTGTTTCAGTCAAACGTCTGTAACTTTCGCCGGGGATTTAGCTACTGTCCGTAATAGCGAGGTGTCTGCAAGGCGGGAGTTGAGTGTATATTTATTTATTTACTCCATTTTTTTATTATTACATACGTTTTTGAAACTAACAAGATAAGAAAAAAATGGAAAAGGGCAAGATATAGGAAAACTAATTATATGCCCCATAACTAAATTACATATATAAATAAACAGAGAAACAATATAAAAAGTGTTTGACGCAGTCGTAGGAGTGCTCCATGCAAATACATGCAGAGCGAAATACAATTTTAGACAATTTTTAGTCTGACGATCGCTTAGTGCGTGAAACTCAAGTAACTGTCTCAAGGAATTTTCTGTCTAAAATTATATTTTAAATAAACATTTTTCTTTTTGCCATTTGCAAGCGACACGCAAATCAAATCATTTTCTGTCTTGTGCTTACCTGTCTCTCTTTTTTTTGGCTCGAGTGATCAAAATGTTAGAATTTGAACTGAATTTAATTTAGTATTAATAACAATAGCCCCAACACAAGTCAGTGCAAAAGGTATTGTCTATCAGTGTGCAATAGCTATAAACACCATAAAAATTACAATTATTATCATCAAAAGTAGACACAAACAAGTCTGGTATCAACTATGGTCGTTTTAGTTTTTGTGTTCAGCTAACGTTGTCAGCGAACACTGTTGTCATCGGGTAAGGTATTTTTGTCAATGTAAGGAAACATTTCCAGTGTAACAATAGAATTGTCAATCGCAACCAATCAAAGCGAAGAACTGACGAAATCGGAAGTAGTTCTGATAATTCTTTTACATTTCTTCATATGCTCAAAACTCGAATAATATTCCATCGATTCACTTGCAGTTAAAATTGAATTACGGCTAAAGACTAAGCGATCAAGATTTTAGAATTTATCTGCCACTACAAATTATTTCAGCAGACTAAAGCGAAGCGAAATCGCACGACAACTCATATCATTTCAGTTTGAGTGAGATTTGTGATCTTCGCAGTGTGCTCTCAACTTAAGCAGTTGAAAAAGCAACCTGAAAAAAAAAACATTCAGGCTTGAACGGGATTTCGTTCAAGCCTGAATTTTTTTCAGGTTGCTTTTTCAACTGCTTAAGTTGAGAGCACACTGCGAAGATCACAAATCTCACTCAGAAATTATAATTCTTCATGCTTACCATTGGGAATTCATAACTCGAATAATATTCCATCGATTCACTTGAATTAAAGACTGAATTACGGCTAAAGACTAAGCGGTCAAGATTTCAGAATTTATCTGCCGCAAATTATCTGCCACTAGAATTTAATTTGTAGCCTGTCGAGCCTATCAAGAAAGTGTTGAAGCTAGCCGAGACGCCAGCTGGCGAGTGACGGTATTTTTCCTATCGTTATGCTCGACTGAGTTTGATGGATAGTTTAAACCCAGCGTTTCTGCTAGTACATCTGCTCACCAGAAAATGCACTCAAATCGTTTGTCAAATAGCATTTGCTCGTATGCTGCACAATTTTTTATATATTTAGCCCTTTTTCAAACAATATGAAAATGACTTTATGCTTGACATTAGTTGTTAATTATTTTCCCGTATGGTGCAGGGGATCTTTGACTACTTGTAGAGGACTATCATCTTTTAGTGATAGGGGATTTACAGTGACTTTATTTGACTTAAATTATTCATTTTAATGATCTTCCAGCAGTAAAGAATGGGGTTTAAAACCCCGATTCTATATTACTGGAAGATCACAAAAGTGAGAAAAAAGCACTGAAGGACACAGTTACAACTATGCACGCTGTTCATCGAGTGAATGCTTATGTATGTTATGCTTATAAAGATGAATCTTTAAAACTGTATCTTGAGAGTGATACACTGACATTATATTGCTCCATTAATATTGATTATAGTGTTAGAGTTATAGCTAGCGAAAAACGCCTGATTGGTTGACACGCGACCACGTGCTATGTCTTCTGAATTAGGAATGTGATACAGCGTTTGAGTTTTGAAGATCATGTGAAGTGTTTGTGGATGGATGGGTCGCCGTCTATGGCTTTGGGTAAAATGCCTTAGTTTTCCGTGCATTCTCGTCGGCTCAATGGATTGATCCTCAGACCGTTTATCAGAAGGCATGAGTTCGATTCCCTTCAGATCTTTTCCTTCTCCCCGCACTCATGACATATTAGTAATCACTTTCATCTTGTCATCTTTCACATTTTTCAGTGAGTTTGTTTAAGAATTAAAACATCACCTTTATTTTACTGTATGGAAAGCACGGTAAAGCCAAGTTTGGTGATATTATTGCGTTCGACGATAGAAGAAAGCTTTCTAATCTCGTGAAGGCAGGCTTTTTGAGATTTTGGTCAACGCCAAATTAGCCCTCGCCCGCACAATTTTCAGGGGCACCTCTCGGTTGGAAACCGGTACCACTCCAGAATCTGTAGTTCCAGAATCAGTACATGTGCCATGAAGAGATATTTTTACGTTATTTTACTAGCTTCGACATAAAATAAACTTGTTGATGATATAAACCTATATTAATTTTATGTCGTTTGTGAATTTGAATAACTGGTAGTTTTCTTATTGCCAACAAGAAGCTGTACACAGCTTGAACATTTGACGTCTTCAAGCCACTCGTCATACAAACGTCATGTCAGGTGGTAGTAATTGGTACGTCGTTTTCATTTATGTTTTTGTTAAACTCTCTGCTGATATTAGTGCACTCGCACTCGTACACGAATTACCGTAAAATGGTGTCACTAAACGTTACTCTCAATGGAGACAGCAAAACATTATCACGACTGGAATTGTTATGCTCGTCAGAACTGACTGGAGCTAAAGGAATACACCGCCATCTGTTAAGTCTTTTAGGGCTGAACATTTTCCTGTCCATTACTGCATTTCTGGGGAATAGTTTGATCTTATTTGCCCTTCAGAAGGAGTCTTCCCTTCATCCGCCTTCCAAACTCTTGTTTCACAACCTAGCGGTAACTGATCTCTGTGTTGGTATCATTGCGGAGCCTCTTCGTGCTACTTATTTCATGTCTGTGGTGTTCGAACGATGGAATATTTGTCGTTTCATTTTTGTTGGAAATTTTATAGTAGGTTTTGTTTTGGGCGGTGTGTCTTTATTGACAGTCACTGCAATAAGCGTGGACAGACTTTTGGCATGGTTGCTGGGGCTCCAATACAGACCAGTTGTAACTTTGAAGCGAACAAATGTCACTGTAATTGTTTTTTGGGTTGTGTCCATCGTTGGCGCAACATTGTACTTTAGGTATCGCTCTATAACATTATGGTATAGTTGTATTATTATCGCACTTTGTCTAGTCTCCTCAATTTTCTGTTACACAAAAATTTACTTAACTCTTTCTCGTCGTCAAGAGCAACCAAGCCAAGCAAGTCCACTGAACATAGCACGATACAGAAAGGCAGTGTCCAGTGCGCTGTGGGTGCAGTTGACATTAGTTGTTTGTTATCTGCCGTTCTGTATAATGGTAGCTTTGTCTACTTCAGGAGAGCTATCATCGTCATGGTATCTTGGTTTGGAATTTACCGTGACTCTAGCTTGCTTCAACTCGTCATTAAACCCGATACTCTATTGCTGGAAGATCGGAGAAGTGAGACAAGCAGTAAAGGTCACAGTCAGACAACTGTGCTGTTTATCGAGTTAATTCTGACATGTTTTGTGCTTTATTGCTGGAAGATCGGAGAATGAGACAAACAGTGAAGGACACAGTAAAACAACTGTGCTGTTTATCGAGTTAATTCTGACATGTTTTGACTTGTGCTCTTTAAAATGCTCAGTTTTGTTTAAATTCTTAGAGTTATCTCGAAAACGATGACTGAATATAGCCATGAGAACCACAGCATTTACTATCCGGCTCGCGTTATCCCAGCGATTGAATAAAACGGCAGCTTACAGCTCCGGGCAGAATTAAAGAACAAAATACTTACAGTATACGGTCGGATGCCTGCAAATTTTATCAAGTACAGATCTTAATTTAGGCGCCAAAACAAAACTGATAAATATGTAGACGGGACTACACAGTCGTTTAAAAAAACTAGAGAGTACAAAGTTTTAAACGTATCGACCGTTCCAGAATATATCACTACAAAGCTTTTTTTCGGAGCGCGAAAGCGCGGAAAAAGGGAGCGCCTGATCGCAGGTTAACTACACAGTCATTGAAAAAGTCTAGAGTGTATATAGTTAAGTTTTAAAAGTATCGGCAGTCCTAATTCATATACTTGTGTCTGCAAGAACATAGCGCAATATTTTACAACAAATTATCTATTTGGCAAATAATCCGCTTTCTGAGAAAAATATATAGATGCCTTCGTTATCTACTTAAAATGACCCACTTATAAACAGATGTGGAGTTCCATTTAGTTAGACTTCGTGTAAATAACCGGCCCTCAATATTTACTATGTAAAAAACTGTTATCAATGGAGGCCCTATATACAACAATAAAAATAAATATAACAATAAAGGAACTAATTATACAAGCTCGTCACAAAATAATGGTGTAAAATATGAGATAAAAAATATTAAAAAAAACGAAGTTACAAAAAATTAAAAAAACTAATAAATTATTTACGGATGGCAGTCTGAGATGGCTCTGCCTTGTTAATCTACTTACTACGTCTCAGTTTTTGGTAGAATGGTAATTAAAAAACTGTGGACATCGCGTAATGAGGCATTTCTTAACAATTTTAAAATTAATGCCCAACGTGCGTATTATTATATGAGATTCGATATCATGGAAAGGTGCATTGCAAAAAAGTGAACCCCCGAAATGCATCCCAATTTAGCAAATTAACATGCCAAATAATTTCATTGAATTATGTTTTTTTTTTCATATGAAATTATCAAGTAAACGAAAAACCCAAATGCACATTACTGTCTCATTGACGCAATCTACTCGTCGTAAAGTCGCAGTGACAATCGCCGGCAGATAGTTTAGGGGTGGCGAATGGTTTTTCAAAGAATATGGAACTCGCAAAATTTTAGTCGAATTTCACGGTTTTGCGGTCTCGTTTTGTGATCGGCTCTCTGCGTCTGTAATTTTCAATTTTTCTCAAGACGTTTCAGAGCCTCGGTCTCACATTTTCAGAAGTAAAAAGTCTTGCCAACGCAAGTCTTTGGCAAAAGTCTTTGCCAACGCAAAAGTGCTTTTAGCTATATTTTATTTTTAAATTATTAACGGTAAAACCAATAAGCAATAATTCTAAGTTAATCTTCCTTCCTTCCTTCATCCCTTGCTGTTACTTTCAGTACATCTGATCTTTTAGTCGCCTTTCCGTTTCCTTTAACTCTCAAGAATAACAATCCGTATTATATTTTAACCTTTCGTTGCGTTTCAATCAGTTTCCAACTCTACCTCTAGTTTTAGCTAATTAACTATTCTTTATTTTAACCCATAAAGCTCGCTATAACGCGTTCTAAATTTTTAGTAAACTTTGTTAAACTACACCACGGCTTTCTCTTAATAGTTTTGTACCCTGAAGAAGGCAGCATTGCCGAAACGTCGGTAGAATAATTATATGAACAGCGTCGAAATTCATCATTTTCATTTAAGCACTTAGTATCTACGCTGCGCAGGGAAATTTAATAATTAACTTTTATACACCACGGCGTGGCCTTTCGGTTTTGCCATTTTAATATCGCACGCTTTAACACGATGTAAACACGAGTTGCTTGAATTGTGTAGCTCTCTAGAAAAGAGCTCACAAAATATGCAGGGTGGGATGAAAATGAAAAAATCAGCTTGCCCTTCGGGCAAGCTGCTACTTTAGTTTACTAGCCCGGAGCTCTGAAGAGCTAGCCCAAAAATAAATTAATTATTAAAAACAAACAAATTTAAACAAGGGATGAATATTAGACCAAGAGGCAAAAAATCTCCAACTGTGTTTGTTCTCGACGGCCAATGTTGTAGAATAAATTATAAATTATGAGAAAAACTTATTTTTGCGCTGGTTATGAAAGTTATGATCGATTGATCAATGAAACTAGTACTCTTATTCGAAGTCTTTCGCCTTTGGATGACGTAAAATATCTTGCAAGCCCTTTCGGAAGTTTGATACAACAAAAATAACACATTTTATATTACGTGACTTGCTTGCGAGAATTACGCACGGCGTTCTATGTGTACATGGCAAACAGCAGCTTGCAGTTTATTATCCTTACTTTTCCTCGAATCGTAAAATAAATCCAATAGAAAAATCGAAGTTAATTCACATGTTCATGAGTTTGAGAAACGTGAAACTACTCACTTTCTCATGGAAATAGCAAACGGCAGACGTCAAAAATATTTGCCATTCGTGGGAAAAACAATCTATCCAGTATCAACGACTGTGTCGGCAAATGTTCAAGTTGTCTAGCTTGTTTAAATAAAACGGTCTTAATCGACAAGACAGATCCTAACTGGTTTACTTTGAACTTGATACAATGAAAACAACAGCGATTTTAAAGACCTAAAAGCAGAGGAGTGAGAACACAATTACGGCCGCTATTGTACATATTATTTACGAAAACGCATCATTCAATTCCATTTCTTTTGTTCGCCGTTGATATTTTCTTACATTTTTAAAATGTTCCTCACATTCACTTTCACTAGAGAACTGTTTATTACACACTTCTTATTTTAATTCTTAACTTAATGATAAGAAAAGGCAACAAATATTGCTTGCCCGTCGGGCAAACTCCGACAAAAAGACACTAGCCCGATGGGTCGCTTCACTAGCCCCGGGCTATCGGACAGCGCTTTTGTCGCGCCCTGAGTGTGGCCATTCAAATTAAACCTATCCGGCAGTACTTGCGTATGATACCATTTGTTTTTCAATATTTTACAACATGAAATTTGGGTGTTTTTTTTTTTGGAATTTTTATTTTTGGCACTCTTGGGATATAAAGTGTTAAGATCCCAAGTATTGGAAGTGCCTCTCCGCTGCGAGACAGGCTTTGCTCTTCCTTTCCCCGTTCCATTGTGTCGCTGTCTCGCACTACCCTTTAGTTTACATGTGTTTTGAAATCGGCTCAATACTCGCCTGTCCAAACACCGCTTCCTTTTGTCAGGTAGTAAGCAGCTGTGTGTCAATCAAAAACAGGTCTGTCTCTGCTGTCATTTGATTATTAAAATGCCCGCCATCAACTTTGACAAAACATGATAAATTATGTAACTAATATCCGAGCGTAATGAATATCCTCCATGTTTTTGCAGCTTTTGGCGCCGTTTTATCCTTAATTTCCAATAAATGGAAATGAAAATTCATTTTATGCACCAAGCTGCGCTTAGATAACGAGAAATAAAGCAACTTGGAAATGGCCGATTAGGAAGGCTGTCTGTTTAAGGTCTAATTCATACGAACGCATAATTTCAGTTGCGTCCAATATAGCCCAAAACACAAACACCAAAACAAAAAATAAACTACAATGGAGAACACTTATACAGTGCCAAAATCTTTAAGTTAAACTTCCACTCAAACGAAAATTTAAAACTCTGAATGAAACAGAGAATTATCATCTTTTTACAGACCTTTTCTCTGGGGCCCAGCTGCTGCCAGCCATCATCAGACCGCGAAAAGCCTGGGTCCATCACTATGGCAACAACCAAGTGTAACTGAGGTCCTGGAACAACTGGATGTCAGTAAAATGAATCAGTCAACCGTTTTATTTCCACAGAGCAGGCTTCTGCAGGTTTGTCTGGATTTTACTCGTTTACGTTTCTTGCGTGTACTTCAAGATGGCCCCAGGCTCTTTGTCATGTCGTCATGACGTCCGTATTAGGGAACTCAAGCAACCATGACGAAAACGCCAAGGAAGACGTCACTTGAAAAAACAATCGCGTTCTTTGAAACTACTTTGCAATTGTTTCAACTGTTTCATTTGTCTATGTGACTAAATTGCCTAGGAGCTGAATTCGTAGGGACCGCTTTCAAGTTGAAATAGAGAAAGGAAAATTAATCGTCGTATGTTCACATTGTTCACAAAACCTATATTTTGATCATTTGACTTTTGTTGTTTTGCAGGGACGGCAAAGAAATGTACCCAAATGTAAAACGCACGTGCGGAGGCATCGCTTTCGTTCAGTAAATCTATAGCGATATTTCTCGTTACGTCACCTATTGTTATTAATGTGCCAACCAGAGAACTATTGGCTGTTGAAACAAACAGTTTGTTTGTTTAATAGTTGGCAAATTTGGATAACAAAACAAATTTGACGTCATGTTTGTAAACAGAAAAATTGCCGTTCTCGCTGCCGTCGTCGTCGTGGCTGCTTAAACTCTCTGTTATCTTTTTCATGTACAATAGTTGAGTGGTCTACGCTTTAAGTATTATGGTGTTGTGGGAAGGGATAGGGGACGGGAACATACGAGAAAAACGGCTACGGGAGGTGGGAGAGGAGAGTTCCAAGATGGCGGGAAGCGAAAGAAATAGGAGCGTAACATTTTGCAATAAAAAAAAAATGAAAACAGGCGGGAACCATTATGAAAAGGGAGAAAACCGGGAGTATCAAACATCTTTCTGGTCCAGTTGTAACTCAAGAAACTTTTATCTTATGTTTGTTGTTGTGTTATTCTAGCCGCAAGTCCAGCATGATGTATCTCAAGAGAATCTGCAAAACATTTATGATCCTTGTTTCCTTCTTCCATTGTTCAGTTGCCTTCTGGCTCCGAGTGAGTAAATAAGCTGAGCATTTGGTTATTCTATTGTAATGCAGTACCCAGTGTCTGTTGTAATCCAATATCGGGCTACCCCTGAGCCTTGTAATGCAGTATCCAGTGCCTGTTGTAATCCAATATCGGGCTACCCCTGAGCCTTGTAATGCAGTATCTAGTGCTTGTTGTAATCCAATATCGGGCTACCCCTGAGCCTTGTAATGCAGTATCCAGACTATCCAGTGCCTGTTGCAATCCAATATCGGGCTACCCCTGTGTCTTGTAATGCAGTATCCAGTGCTTGTTGTAATCCAATATCGGGCTACCCCTGTGCCTTGTAATGCAGTATCCAGTGCCTGTTGTAATCCAATATCGGGCTACCCCTGTGCCTTGTAATGCAGTATCCAGTGCTTGTTGTAATCCAATATCGGGCTACCCCTGAACCTTGTAATGCAGTATCCAGTGCTTGTTGTAATCCAATATCGGGCTACCCCTGAGCCTTGTAATGCAGTATCCAGTATCCAGTGCCTGTTGCAATCCAATATCGGGCTACCCCTGAGCCTTGTAATGCAGTATCCAGTATCCAGTGCCTGTTGTAATCCAATATCGGGCTACCCCTGAGCCTTGTAATGCAGTATCCAGTGCTTGTTGTAATCCAATATCGGGCTACCCCTGAGCCTTGTAATGCAGTATCCAGCGCTGGCCTGTTGCAATCCAATATCGGGCTACCCCTGAGCCTTGTGATGCAGTATCCAGTGCCTGTTGCAATCCAATATCGGGCCACCCCTGAGCCTTGTAATGCAGTATTCAGCGCCGGTCTGTTGTAATCCAATATCGGGCCACCCCTGAGCCTTGTAATGCAGTATTCAGCGCCGGTCTGTTGTAATCCAATATCGGGCTACCCCTGAGCCTTGTAATGCAGTATTCAGCGCCGGTCTGTTGTAATCCAATATCGGGCCACCCCTGAGCCTTGTAATGCAGTATTCAGCGCCGGTCTGTTGTAATCCAATATCGGGCTACCCCTGAGCCTTGCTAACACACTATAACCTCTTTTATTGCAATTTTATTATTATTTTTTTTAGCGGCAATTTAATTTTCGAAGTGATTTCACGAAGATTCGATTGCGATTCATTCTCGTCCCTGGAGGCTTTTTCTCGGTCATAAGCAAAAAAGAGAAGAGCTCTGTAGTCGAGAACAGATTGAGATTTTGTGATTGATTGAGATTTCTTCTGAAGCCTGAGCAAAGTGCATGCGCAAAAGCTTCCTTGCTTCCTTGAGGAAGCCCTATGGAGTCTTAATGGTGTATTTATGCTTGTATCACATGCTCCGCCTCACGAGCATTCACAATCGTAATCAAATTGCCGTGAAATCGCCGTTAGGTCGCAACTACTATCGCCTTTTAGTGTAGTTTAGATAAAATTGATAAAATTGCGTCAAAAATTGACTGTGTATACATCCCTTAATACAAGTATAAAATATATGGATTTAAGCTAAAATAGCGTTGCAATCTTGCTCTTGCTCTCAGTCAGCGTGGGAACTTGTTTTCTTGTAAGATTTTTCATCTGTTGAATGTATATAGAAACGTTTTTAATTTGTAGCTAGAAACACGACCCCACAAGCAAGATTTTAGCTTTAACTTATATCGTGCATAAATAAAGGATGTTGTTGTTGTTGCTGTTGTTGTTATCGATAACTTGCAGTCAATTGCAAGACGCGATAAGTAGACTCTAGAGCAACTTGTATCGGAAATATTATTTTGTTCTATTTCGTAGATTACCAAGTGGACTGTCGAAAGTTCGTGGAACAAGGTTGTTTGGGCTTCACTTTAGCGTCTTTGTCATCACGTGATACACACGTGCGCCAAGCCGGATATCACGTGCTCAGCAGGTTTATGACGCATCTTGATGGAGCTAGATTCAGGGAGAGAAAACAGGTCAGTGAGAAAGCACCAATTGGTGCTTGTCGATTATGCGAGCATACTCACAGTAATTGCATTGATTAACATTATTTGTATTTGTGATTTTTTTTCTCAGATTTTTCATCTGTTGAAGTGTTTAAAAAATGGTATCACAGAAGCGAATTGCCGTGTATCCAGCGTGATGGTGTGCTTTGTGGCTCGTGTAGCCCACATTCTGCTAAAACCAGGTTAGGAATCACGTTAGGAACCAGTTAGTTATGTTATGGAGTAACTGTGATACGGTTGCTCTATAAAAAGCAAGCCCCTGGCCATAACCATGAAAACACGTATATCGGGGCGGTACGCAGCTCTTACAAGGTCTTCTATGATTGGCTGAGGAAACAATAGAACAAACAACAACTATAGACCCTAGCTCTGAAAACAATAGAGCTGCGCGATTCCCAGGTCCAATGAAATTAGAGATTCTAAAGAGCTGTGTGGCTACTGGGTATATCAGCCGCGACTCTTCCCCTTTAAGCCATCAGCATCGTATTTGCGGCGTTTAATGTAGAATTGCGCCCGTGCAGTGGTTGTTATTGGAAAGATTGTCCAATTATACCGTGACGTAGCTCCTTTAACCCAGTTGTTGTCTTCAATTCTTGGTGCTGTTTATGACATTGTAGAAGGTGGTTCTAACTTAAAGGGGAAGTATCACGGGAATTTTGATGTTTTTTGGTCAAATCCATTTTACAACACCTGAACTTATTTATAAAATAATGCTAAAACACCAAAAGAGTGAAATCAACCAATTCTTGAAAGAGGAACAAATTATGGTCTGTTCTAATCCATTTGGAGACGAAAATGTAGCAACTTGAAAAAAAATTAGGCTAACGTTTTTCAAGTTGCAATTCATTGGACCCAGTCCGTCAATGACTAGAGACACTAATCGACAGTTTTGATATATTTTGTGATAATTTATCACACCACTGGAGCTTTATTTTTCGGTTTCTGATCATACAATATCATTTAATGCTTTTTTAAAATGACACCAAATCCCCGTGATACTTCCCCTTTAAGACTGTGGTTGTTTTCCTGAAGTGTGACCATTCAAGTAAAAGCTGTTGACCAGCATTTTTCTGTTGTTGTACATTTTCTCGTTATTTTGCTCGTGATAGTTAACAAACTTGTGCCTCTCTCAGGATATAAATTGTCAGTGTCTGATTTCCTCTCCTTAGAGAATCCTTTCTACCTGATAATGAACAGCTTTCTGCTGCAGAGACCTGCCTTGGATTTCAGGGATTTGCCGCTGTTTTACCCCATGTTCAACAGCAGTACAATGCAGGTAAAGGAAAGTACAACTCTAAAGCTGGAGAAAAACTTACTGATCTTCTTTTTATAGGCAACCTCGCCTTATATATCGTTTATACCTTATATATCGTTTATACCTTATATATCGTTTATACCTTATATATCGTTTATACCTTATATATCGTTTATACCTTATATATCGTTTATACCTTATATATCGTTTATACCTTACATATCGTTTATACCTTACATATCGTTTATACCTTACATATCGTTTATACCTTACATATCGTTTATACCTTACATATCGTTTATACCTTACATATCGTTTATACCTTACATATCGTTTATACCTTATATATCGTTTATACCTTATATATCGTTTATACCTTATATATCGTTTATACCTTATATATCGTTTATACCTTATATATCGTAGGTATAGGTATATCACATATAATGTTCGCTAAAAAGATGTCGAGAAAATTAACGTGAAGATTAAGTCAACACATTTCAAGTTCTAAGATCGAATGTGATCGTCTTAAATTCTTAAATAACTAATCCCAATTTAGGTAATGCCAATTTCTAAGATGGATGTCCGAAGGCATTGTCTTTTAGCCTTCGCAAGTATGGATCTGATAGCAGGCATGGCGGCCGATTTGAAAGTTTGCAAATTTGGTGCTAGAGTAACTTAAGACGGGAGTAAGTTCAAGTCCTGACTGTTCCAGGAAAATAAGAAAGAATGAAAGAAAGAGTAGCTGTACTGGAGTAGGTTTGAGGAAGGCTGTACATACATACATTCGTCTCAGTCTGAACTGAGATAAAGTGTTAACACAGCCAACGTTTGCCAGCTGATAAAGACCCTGGTTAGTGCTACATCCAAGGGATCTTTGTTGGTAACATTAAGCGTGCCTAAGTTATTGGCACTGAGCATTTCCATTGTCTCGCGGTTACCTTGGAAATGTCATTTAGGGCGGTTTTCAATTGAGTGACAAAAACCAAAAGCAAAATCAACTTAAAACCGCTTTGTGTACACTTGATTGATATCTGCTCTATAGCACTCTAGAATGGCTTTCAGTTGATTGATATCTGCTCTATAGCACTCTAGAATGGCTTTCAGTTGATTCATATCTGCTCTATAGCACTCTAGAATGGCTTTCAGTTGATTCATATCTGCTCTATAGCACTCTAGAATGGCTTTCAGTTGAGTGTCGTAAAACCAAAACCAAGGTAATCACTTGTGCCAATCGCAACCAACGCTGAAAATCCAATGAACCAATCAGAACTTGAAGCGGGTGTGCATGCGAGCAAGTCACGATTCGATTGGTCGGGAAAGTGGCGCGCGTTTTTTTAGCAATCAAAAAGCGCAATTGAATATATCGCTCAATGCTCCCTATTGCATTGCTTTCCTTGATAGCACGTGGCTGAAAGGTCCTGGATGCTTCAGTTGCTTATGGACGGAATGAAGGACAGTCCTGATTACTACCTGTACAAACGGCGTCACGTGATCGAACTTGCGCTTAGTTACCATGACTCCCCGTTCAGCGATCATCATTCTCAGGTATGACTTTGTCGGTGTCGTAGAGGCACCTTTACAGGGCTTATATCCTTTATAGCTTAATCTCATTAAGTGTTACATCTTCTCACAGAAAAATTTGAGTACACCCGCGGTCTTGGCTTGGGATTCACTGCTTATCTTATTTTGGAGCTATGACCCCTTAACGCCTCCTCATTATTAGGCTTAAAGGCCCACCTTCACCAAAAAGACGTTGCGGTCGTTTGTTTTTGTTATGAAATGCTTCATTGTTCATACGCGTGATCTGATTGGTTGCACCCATTCAAGCGTGAATTTCGTGTTACACGAAATTCAGCACAGAAAGTCATCACGGCACGCACTGCATTTTGGGTAAAGGTGGGACTTCAAATTTCAGGCTAAACCTTTTCTCTCCCAGAGTCAGTTATGAGACATGTAGTGATCTCTAACTTTTGAGTCTGTGAACAAAATCTTATGGTGTGACCATTCAAATGAAACCTCTTTGGCAGTACTTTTTAATGGTACCATTTGTTTTTCGATATTTTATAAAATGAAATTTTTGATTTTTCTTGAATTATGATTTTGGCACTCTTGGGAGTTAAAGGGATAATGTCCGTTGGAGGTCTCAGTTCGGGGGCACATACCGACAGTGCAACTAACGAGTATACAGCACCGGTCCAAAGTATTTATCCGCCACGTTTTGTAGTACATTAAGAGTGATCTTACTAATTTGTTTGGTTAGAACCTAGTGACTCAGTTGTTGATGTCAGCTTTGAAGATTCATCCTGCCGCTTATGACCTGGCCAAAAACTACGGTATTGTAGCCTGGATCCATTCTTTGTGTTACAAAAGGTAGGTGTGTTTATTTAGGTTTTCGAATTTGTTTCACCGAGTTAAGCTATCGAAAGTAGTCGTGTTGCTTGGCTTTGCGTTTGCTGCGATCTTTGTGCCCAAGTTTATTTTGAAAAATACCAAGAAAGAAACAAGACCAAATTAAAATACAGTCGATCCTTCATGTGCGACCACCTCTCGTAAGCGACCGCTTTTCCAAAATACCAAATTTTTTCCAGTCAAATAATTACAGTCGAAAACTATCATAACCGTCCGGGACCACTTTTAACGCTGGTGGTGTGAATTTTTCTATTGTTTTTAACTCTAGTAAGCGACCACTCGCCCATTCTTTCAGATACCACGCAGCTCTTAACAACCTCTAATTTCATTGGACCTGGGTATCACGCAGCTCTATTGTTTTCAGGGCTAGGGTCCATTGTTGTGTTGTTTGTTCTGTTGTTTTCTCAGCAAATCAGAGAAGACCTTGTAAGAGGTGCTTACTGCTCCCATTCTTTGATGTCACTACAGACCCAATTGCATAATATGTTCATCATCACCATCATCATCACCATCGTCATCCTTTATTTAAAAACACGGGATCACATTCACTACAAAAATGGTCTTCCAGTGAGCCGTGGGCTACTACATACAATTACAGTGCAACTCCAGAAAAGAAACGCAAATTTTGTCCCTTGCATCAAAACTACAATATCATACTATATTTTTCCCTGTTAGGTTCTTTGTGCATTGAGATTACGACAGGTTCATATTACCCCTACCTCTGCTTTGATTTGTATTCAAGAGTGTTCATTTGAGTGGTTACCCTTGGTGTCCTATCCACACACTTACAACAATACGGCATGGGCTGAGCTGTGACTCCGAGATTTGACTGAAACAAGGTGTTAATGGGAAATGTGGGCAGTAGCGGAATTATGCAGCACAGAATCACGTTTATGTGAACAGCTGTAACAAGACGTTTTTTTTTTCCTTCTTTCTTCGTTAGTCCTGAAAGAGTCCGCACGAGTCTGAACTTACTCCACAGCCTGTGGTTTACACTGCACCAAGGTAGCATTGAAAAGAAGGCTGAAACTGCTAGCAAAAATGACGGCAAAGACGTTCACGAGGAAGGAAAAGCTGTTCGTCTGCCACCAAATGTGGCTCAGGAATGCGCGTTAGTTTGCTGGACTCTGCTACAGCAACTCAGGTGAAAGAAGAAATGTCACTACTACTAAATATTTGATAAAGAACCTTTGCTCTTACACAAAACGCTCTTTGAGCACCGACAGGAAAATATCAAGTGATTCCGCGATGAGAGAACAAACCATAATCAGAATTAAGCGATTTTTTCAAGACACAAGGGAGGAACTTGAACAAATTGGCCAACTTTTTCACGTTACATTCTATTTCTATCCAGGCCATCCGCAGTCTAAGACATTTATTTATAGCTTCAGTGCACTATTACAGCGATTTAAACAAAACTGGAACATTAATTTTTAAATTTCTATTCATACAAATGTTGTTTTTGCTTTTCAATATTTCGCTTTGTCTTATTCCAGAATATACCTCAAAGAGTGCACCTTTAGTGACAACATAGTTTCCTTGACTTTCAGATCCTGCCCAAGTGTAGGCCACACTTGTACCTACTTACAACTGCTGGCATCCATTGCTACTTATCTGGCAACCAATGAGCAGCCTTCTGGTATGTCACGTGAGCGTATCGTGAGCCTACTGTGCTTGTGGTGTGCGACATTTGACGAGACTATGGCTCTAAACCAATTGCTTTCATCTTTGACACTAAGTGATATGTGTTGCAGTTCTAGCCGAGCGGATGCATCATCTTACGCCGATTCTGATTTGAGCAATCGCAAGAAGGAGAGCTTGTCTTCTTTGTTAACAATACTCACAACATGGCAGCCTTCGTCGTGCCCAGAAACAAACCAATCAGTTCTTCTTGTTTGGCGGTTCGGTTTGTTGTGCTGCGATAAGTCATCTGTGCCCTACGGTTGTCTTCCAAGCCACGAAAGCCGAACTCCAGTTCGCCTGCTTTCACTACTGCGTTGGTTTAGAAAACGTGTAGTGCGGGACCGAGCTCTTCAAGCTCGTCTGGTAAGACAGAGCCTAGCCACAGACACAAAACTTGTCTTGCAGCTTTATCAAGTTGTTTTGTCGCACGATGAGGCAGGCTTGTTAGAACACCGGGGACGTGGAGGTTCTCAGAAGAACTCTCGCTTTGCAGTAGTGAGAGAGCTCAACATGATTTGTCTGGTACTGTTTGCTGCTGTGCAGCGCATCAAACAGGAGTTTGATAGCCTGACGTCACCGCAGCCAGTGACTTGTCAGCTCATCTCTCAAGAGCCTTACGTTACAATTATCACTGAAGGATTGGAGAAAGTGATTCTTCCGTTGTTTCCAGACCCCTACAGAGACTTGGAAGAGAACTATCAGGATCGGGGTGAGTAGAATCGTACATTTTTGATACCAGTAAAGACGTGTAGGATGGTAAAGACTCAGTGGTGTAGTGGTTAGGACTTGTATTCGAAAACTATAATAACGGCAAAACCACAGCGACAAGAGTGTCGGATCTATCATAGACCTGGATCAGTAAAAATCTTGAAATAGTATAGGTAAAAACGGCAAACTGATCCTTACGGCAAGGAGAAGAGATTGAGACAGAAGTGAAATAAAAAAAAAAAAAAAAAACAGTTGAATACATCGAGCAAATATATTCAGCTTTTTTTTTTATTTCACTTCTGTCTCAATCTCTTCTCCTTGCCGTAAGGATCAGTTTGCCGTTTTTAGCTATCCTATGGTTAAGACTTAGAACGTCAGATTTTTTAGTCCTGCGGTCTCGTCCATGGTGTTGTTTACTTAGACCAGTTTGTCTCCCTTTACCCAGGTGAATAAATGGTAATAGCAAACCTGTGAGTAATCTTAACAAAATGCAAGGGGGGTAACTCATTAACCGACTAGCTGTAGCATCGCAATCATTGGGGAGTAGAGATGCTCCAAGCAGCTTCATGCTTTAGTAACCTTACGTTTGTGACTTTACCCACCATACTGCAATTAAGTCTTACAAGAACGCAACTTCAAACATTTCACATCTACATCTACATTTATACTTGGTAAGAGTTGCCCATCGCGCCAAGGTAAATAATTAGCTAGCTGCTTCTATAGTCGAACCTTGCTGAGCAATTATCCTTTGGAAGGAACCACCTCTTATAAACGACCAGTTGACCAAGATACCATTTTCTGAAGTCAAATTGCTAAACGTTTAGCTTGTGTTGCTAATTATTCTTCAGTATGATGAAATTTGAGACTTATTTTTAATGTTTAATTTGGAAGTTCTTGGTGATGAAAAGAAAAGGTTTTCGATCATAGTCCATAAGCAACACCTTGGATTAACAAGTGTGAGGATGTAAAAAGTTTTTTTACGTCAAAAATACAACCTTGAACAACTATCTTGGAAAATAAATCCCCCCCCCCCCCCCCCCCCCAGCGAGCGAAAGTAGTACGAGACTCGCCGAGCTTGTTTCCGTGATTAGCTCGCCCGTTCGACTGACTGAATTTGGACAGCTAGCAGCCTATGAATTCTGCTGCAAAACAGAGTTCTGGGGAAGGTGGGATTACTTTAGGATTGTGGCCGAAGGTTAATTTAATTGACACTCGTGTTATTTTACCACAGATGTTGTGTTGCAAGAACTGATCTCTGTCTTTATGCAAGAAATGTGGATGGAGAGACCCGTTCCGTACCAGTTCCTCTCATTCTTGCTCGGCCACAGTGACACTGGGCACCCTGTGGTAGATTCACTCCTACTTGCACTTGGAAGAACAAAAGTCATCACAAAGTGGACACAGAAACAACATGTTGACAGATTTTATTAATAACAGCGTGGCGTCAGATTCAAAGAAAACAAGAAAACTTATTTAAGTAACGACCTCTCAGTAAGCCATTCTAAAGAGACAGACAGGCAGACGGATACCGCGTGGCACTAAATGTTTGCGGGTTTGGAGTTTTGCGGGTTTTATTTTTCATGATCCGCAAAGAAAAGTTCCCGCAAAAATTTTCTCCACTGTCGAAATTATATACAAACGTCACCTTTTCTGAACTGTTTGGTAATTCTGAGATAACCGACAAAGTTTTGATGGTAGTCAGGTAGATGTCGATCCATTGCAATCAGCCACACCAGGGAAAGATGTAATTTTGATAGTATATATTTTTTTTTTCCGGCTAGAAAAACAGTTTTTCCAATCGCAAAACTTAGTTTCCACAAAACACAAAAAATTGCCCATCCGCAAAATTAAACTCCCGCAAACATTTAGTGGCACACGGTGCAAGTGTGAGATAAACGCGTGCTAATTTCTTCTTGGCGTCATGGCTTCAACCTTGTTACCTGGACCTTCTCCCCTTTTAAAATAGTGGGGTGGGCGTAGATCGACAAGCTGCCGAAATACTCATGACACTCGATGAAATGGCATTTTCAGAGGTTGTTTTAAGCGATTGGCATCCGCGTTTGTTTTCTGGCAACCTGAAATCGACAAAACGAACACATTTCATCATATTTAACGCGACAAAATGCGCATTTGCCAGCCTTGTCAGGCTGTCCAGGGGCTTCATCACCCGGGCGCCATTTTGACAGTGTTGAAGGCCCGGTGGACGAGGTTGTCATAGTGTATTCATTGCTTGTGCGATTGGCCGGTATAACAAATACTTTGACGCTTGTGTACGAAAACAGAAAAACCCTTTGTCGTCCAGGGTAGTTTCACGAGAACATAAAAGCACGGCTAACCAGTGTTTTCCTTCAGCTGGCATCATCTCAAATAGACTGCGCGCAAACTCACCACCTACTAAGAATCAGAGCCGTTTGAAAAATGGATTGCCAAATTAAGGCGAGGCAAACCTGAAAAGTACATTCATTTTTCATTCAGCTCCAGTTGAATGGACACACCCTGTCTAAATATTGATTATAAATAAATATATCTTGGCTAGGTCCCATATAAAAGTGATAGGGGTGATCGTCGTACCTTTTAGGGGGTTAAAATTCGTGGTTTGGTGCCACAAATGGTTTGGAAGAGCTGGTATCTCTTTTAACAGGGGTAAAAATTGGTGTGAGCTACATGTACACCGACAAAACGGGTTTCTGGTACCTTTTAGGGATTCTTTTCAGAGTTCCGACGAGGGGTCCCAGTGCTGGAAATAACAGTCGGACATTGTCCGACCAATTTTAAATTATGCTCGGACATGGTGACCGAACACAAAAATCACTTAGCTTTTGCCTTGAAAGTCTTGTTAACTCATCGCGTTTGATTCCAAAAACATTACAATAAGAATTTACGCTGTTTGTACGATTTATTTTGCTGAAGACGGCTCTCTTGATTCGAGAAAATTCAGAAAAGGCGGTGTCATTTGAAATCGCCCTACAATGCATTGCAAAACTTCTTAAAGCACGTCGTGTATGCTTACCGATTGTGTCTCACGAAAAATCCAAAATAGCGGGTGTCCGATTGAAAGGACACATGTCCTTCTAAGCAAGAAAAATTATTTCCAGCACTGGATCCCATGTAAAATTAGTGGCCAATTTCGCGCCAAGAATAAGAAATAAAAAAAGTAACAGACTTTATATAAAATGGGTTTTATTTATTGCTTGAAATGTCAAAATTCAAGAGATTTAGCAGAGCTATTGTAATCTCCACCAGGGGGCTGACTGGAACCACAATCAGCACTGCTCAGTTCTTCAATCTGTAAAGAAATGTCAAGCATCTTAAAATAAAGAAGTTTATAGGAAATCCAGAAAACTGTGTATGCCACGGATATTGTTGTTATGTTCATTTTTGGGGTGGTGTGGGGTTGTAGTCATAACCGTTATTTGTGTCGTCGGGAGGAGCGTGGCGTGACGACAAGTAACGGCTGTGAAGGAAAAGGACAAAAACTATAACAATGAAAACGAGTAAAAAAGGTGGGAATAATATTGTGCCAGATATTTTGTCCTTTCACACGCAGTTTACCAACGGTTTTTTTGTGTAAATGCAAAGCAGACTGATGTACACCAGGTGTACTGTCCGATGATGTCCTCCCTCGCCACACAAGAATCAAATGTACACTCACCTTTGCTTTAGTTGTTTTTCCGATACCCAACCTGTCAAGGAGCAAAAATATCGTTAATAAGTATGCAGTTTCTTGGTGTTGCGGATGTTGTGATCACAACAGTAAACACAATAACTAACCAACAATATAATCTAAATAATGGGAATAAATTTCGGCCTTGTTGCCATTGTCTTCATGTATGTCAGTTAAACTGTGACTGAATGAGCAACCTACTCCGCTTTTAAAATGGCGGGGCGGACGTAGGGCTGCCAAAAGACTCCAAAATCATGAAGTGTCTTCCTTTCGTTCGAACAACGGTTTTATATTGACAGAAAACAAACAAGGCTGCCATTTTGAAAGCGGAAACTGAGTGATTGGAGACGAGGTTGACTAAATGAGCTATTGAACTTTTATCTGTTCTTTGAAGTAGAAATTGAAGACAATTTTCGGCACTCTACCTTGGCAATCCCTTATTGAGTCCTTCCAGCAGTACACACGCCTTACACAGCGGCTGGCTTGAGATATATCCACACCTTTTACAAATCCCTGCAACATGAAAACAAGTTAACTGTAAACCTGATTTTACTGCTGATTGGTTACGATATATATATATAGTGGCGCGAGATTTTTTAGCCAATCACAAAGCGTAAAAATGCAAAATCAAAGGAATTGCGAAATTCCTTTCGACACTCGATTAAAAACTGTTCTAAAGGAAATAATTGCAGAAGAGAAGTTACAAACTGGGAACAGGAAAATAACCAATAAGCTACCGAATACCTTGTACGGGCATCCTTACATCCTTTTTCACAGATAAGCTTTCCCCAGAGTGAATAATATCTGCAAAAGATAAAGATACATTCAGTTGAAGATTTTGTATGCAACAATCTTCAGGGTTTGAAAAAGGTGGTCGCAACTAGAGCTGATCGCTTATGGGAATGGTCGCTTGCGGAAACTCCCAATTTAAACGGAATTTTGTGAGGATGGTCCCTGAAGGCAGCTGAGGCCCGTTTCTCGAAAGTCCCAAACAATTTAAGGCCCCGAAATGTTTACATTAAATATTCAAATTTTGTTGGTTTTGAAATCTAAGCAATAAAATTCTACGTTGACGAAACAAGTCAGGCTGGTTTGCGGGCTAAAACCTACACCATCATTCTGTAGATTGTGATCTTATAATGTAACTCCGGGCCCGAAAAGTTGTCGGAACGTTCGAGAAACGGGCACCAGGTACAGGTCGCATCAAGAGCGGTCACGTCGTCACAAGAAGATATTCAACCCCTGGTAAAACAGACTGCGTTTTTGACGCTACCTTATTTTTCATGTTAAACGACGTCTGAGCAAAGGCACAAATTAAACATTCTATACGTCCAAATTTTGACGGTGCATCTGAAAAGTCAATTAGAGACCTTAAGATTGAGGTTTTCCTCTTAAACCGCAAACCACAAACGTCGGCCAGCAGTTTACAGTTCGGAGTTCGCCGTATGAACAAAATCTGGGCTTAAGATTGAGGGTTCCTTTTTACCTATGCCTATTACAGGGGCCATCTAGGAAACAAAGTATACATTCATGCATATACATTCATGCATTCACATATCATCAGAAACTGGCTTTTTTTACTTTATTTATCGTAGTTTAACCACAAAGTAATCCGACTGGCAAATCAGTTCCAAAAGAAACAGCCGGCTGCCATGTTTGTTTACATTCGTTCGTTCACTTCTCTTTAAGCTGAGAAATCGCCTTCAAAATTACGTTTCTATGAAAAACAATTCGATAATTAATAAGCGAAAGAGTTCTAAAAAGTAGTACTTCCTCTCAAACGTGGGATTGTGATGTTTTAGGGTGCAAAAAACCTTGCGGTAAACCACTTACCGCTAGAGTGTGGTCTAGCCGTACAAACGTGAACCTCAAACCGCAAACCTGACGGCAAGGCACTGGTAACGTGACTTCTTGACGTTCGCGGTTCGCGGGAAATGCCGAAAAACCTCGATCTTAAGGTCTCTATTGCGGGTTTAACGGATACTCACCCAAAATCGAGCTTGGACGTATTTTTTCTAGATCCTTAAGAAAGGTTCGAGCATGACCTCTGTTGGAAAAGAATGATATTTTATTAGTAATAAAAAACCTAAGCTAACCTTAGGACTAAATAGGTCTAACTAATATCAGGACTAGCATAGACCTCATATTTAACCTTATGGATAAGTTAACGTCACCACATGTATGTAAGAACACGTTAAGATTAGCAATTTTGCCAAGTTTGGCAGTTTGGTGATGTTTAGTTGAATAGCAACAAAGCTACCAGCCTTCAAACATTGTTCAAGATCCATACAAACCTCTCTAACAAGAGCGGTTTTCAATTGAATGTCAAAAGTAATTTCGCGATTGCTTTGGTTTTGCATTGCTACACTTTATGATTGGCTAAAATAATCTCGCGCCACTTTTTTAACCAATCAGAAGTAAAACCAAAACCAATCGTGCCTTGCTCGCTAGCGTTTTCCCGCGCTTGCCGCCGGCGACATATATTTGCTTCGAGTTCTGATTGGCTCATTGGATTGTCTGCCTGTTTTAATTAGCCTGAGTGATTACTTTGGTTTGGGTTTTACGACACTCAGTGATACGGTACGGCTCAAGGAGAGACTCCCCCCCCCCCCCCCCCCCAACATATCCTTACAAACTCTACTAAAAAGAGTATTGCATGGCTTTAGGGACGCTTTCTCATAATAGAGACCTTAAGATCGAGGTTTTTCGGCATTTCCCGCGAACCGCGAACGTCAAGAAGTCACGTGACCAGTGCCTTGCCGTCAGGTTTGCGGTTTGAGGTTCACGTTTGTACGGCTAGACCACACTCTAGAGGTGTGTGGTTTACCGCAAGGTTTTTTGCACCCTAAAACATCACAATCCCACGTTTGAGAGGAAATACTACTTTTTAGAACTCTTTCGCTTATTAATTATCGAATTGTTTTTCATAGAAACGTAATTTTGAAGACGATTTCTCAGCTTAAAGAGAAGTGAACGAACGAATGTAAACAAACATGGCAGCCGGCTGTTTCTTTTGGAACTGATTTGCCAGTCGGATTACTTTGTGGTTAAACTACGATAAATAAAGTAAAAAAAGCCAGTTTCTTATGATATGTGAATGCATGAATGTATATGCATGAATGTATACTTTGTTTCCTAGATGGCTCCGGTAATAAGCATAGGTAAAAAGAAACCCTCAATCTTAAAGGGGAAGTATCACGGGAATTTTGATTTTTTTTGGTCAAAATCATTTTACAATACCTTTACTTATTTACAAAGTAATACTAAAACACCAAGAGCGTGAAATCAAACCAATTCTTGAAAGAGAGACAGATTACGGTCTGTTCTAGCCCATTTGGAGACGAAAATGTGGTAACTTGAAAAAGATTAGGCTAATTTTTTTCAAGTTGTATTTCATTGAGACCCAGTCCGTCTATGACCAGAGACACTAATCGACAGTTTTGATATATTTTGTGATAATTTATCACACCATTGGAGCTTTATTTCGCGGTTTCAGATCATACAATAACATTTTTTGCTTTTTGAAATGACACCAAATCCCCGTGATACTTCCCCTTTAAGCCCAGATTATGTTCATACGGCGAACTCCGAACTGTAAACTGCTGGCCGACGTTTGTGGTTTGCGGTTTAAGAGGAAACCCTCAATCTTAAGGTCTCTATTAGCAACAAAGTTACCAGCCTTGAAACATTGTTCAAAATGCATACAAACCTTTCTAACAAGAGCGGTTTTCAATTGAATGTCAAAAGTAATTTCGCGATTGCTTTGGTTTTGCATTGCCACACTTTATGATTGGCTAAAATAATCTCGCGCCACTTTTTTAACCAATCAGAAGTAAAACCAAAACCAATCGTGCCTTGCTCGCTAGCGTTTTCCCGCGCTTGCCGCCGGCGACATATAATAATTTGCTTCGAGTTCTGATTGGCTCATTGGATTGTCTGCCTGTTTTAATTAGCCTGAGTGATTACTTTGGTTTGGGTTTTACGACACTCGGTGATACGGCTCAAGGAGAGACTCCCCCCCCCCCCCCCCCCCCCCCATATCCATACAAACTCTACTAAAAAGAGTATTGCATGGATTTAGGGACGCTTTCTCATAATAAGAGAACGCGTGCGTATGACGTTTGATCCATGTTTGAAAGCTCGTAGCCTTGCTGTTCGACCTCGAAATAGGCTATACAATCTGCAGTGTTTAGTGTGCAGTCTGAAGTTTACATAGACCGGAAGCGAACCTACTATAAATGTTACTAACTAACTAACCTGCTTTGAAGGTATAAAATGACCAACGAAAGTAAGGACGGATTGGATAACGACATGGCAAGAAAAGACTATCATCTCTGAGGAAGAGTGTAAAGAAGGGCTGACTTCACAACTTACCTGTAGGCATTCGGTGAATAAATACATTCTGTTGAAAAGTAATCCAGTTTCTTAAAGTATGCATACCTAAAAGTCAAGAATACGGAGAATGACGATTTCATATTAAAAAAGAGCAACAAAATGTAACAAAACATTATCAATAAAATGTTTTCACGCGTTTCACGGACTCCAAAACACAACTTCAGAGCAGGGAGCTCTATAGCTTTTAAAAAGAAAATACTGTTCGGATATGCCGTTGATAAAGTAATAAAAGATGGTCAAAGAAATGAATGGAGTGGAAGTTATCCAAAGTAGTTCTTGTCGGAAAGCATGAGAGATGTTGGGAGTTGTTTTAAAGTTTTACTTGTAAACGTCTGGGCAAGACAACCAAAAAAGTAATGCAGCCACCTAGAAATTCTACTTACATGACAATTTCTTTTTCATAAGTGTACTTGAATGGTTTACAGCGAGGAATAGTAATGCAGCCACCTAGAAATTCTACTTACATGACAATTTCTTTTTCATAAGTGTACTTGAATGGTTTACAGCGAGGAATAGTACCTTCGTTACCCTGAATTACAAACACAAAAATGATCATTAGCATACCTTGCGTCTTTTTCAAACCCGTTAGAAAGACACCCAAACAGAGGATTGCAGGCCTGTGGTTTGTTGAGTCTCGACTCGATTTTCAAAACTCGGTCCTTGCGTCTCGAAATTCGAGTGACTCGAGAATCGAGAATCGAGGATCGAGAATCGAGGATTGAAAATCGAGTCGGAAACATCTCAAGAAAAAATCTTTGGGCGATAAACAGGAGAATCCGACGAATCGTTTTTAGATGGAAAATCTGTTTCGGAACGCCTTTTTATCTTAAAAAATCGTAAATTTATTATGCTTAAAACTAGAGTTTTATTCAGTAAAACGTCGCCTCGAACTATCTTAACATCGGAAAAATTTGTTTTATTTGTCCTTTGCCCCAGAGCCCGGGAAAGCCCAGAATTGCGCGCGAAGGAGGATATTATAATTCAACACATTGATACACTGCCCAAATATAGTCATAAAACTCTTGATATCCGTTGGTTAACATGACGTATATCCAGCGATGGTGGTGAATTTCGCATTTTGAAGGAAAGTGAAAAAGACCGCTGCCTGCAGTTTCTGGGAGTTTTGCATCTTTGGGAGAAAAGTTTGCGTGAACTATTAGATAAAAAAGGGAAAAGAAAGAAAAAGAGAAAAGAAAAGAAAAGAAAAGAAGAGAGAATATCAACATGCATACCGTCATAATAGCTGTACATCGCCTGAGTCTGGCAATATCCCCTCGTAAAACTGCAATGCATGACAAATTATTTTATACAATACAAATGTACATGTTTAACAACAGTCTTTAAAACATAGGCACGCATTGCGTGCATGAGCTATTTTGAAAATTACCTAAATGATATGAAATGGTGAAAGTAACAAAACAGCGGAAGTTAACTCGCACAAATAACCGCTTGCAGATATACGTTTTTCAAATCCTCCGGCCCGCCCACTACCAAAAAAAATACCGAGATAACCAACTGGGTCCCGTTTCTCGTTTCTCGGCTAGCTTTTTTTCACGGGATTTCCGGAGTTATTTTTTGACGAAACTACGACCCCAGTGAAATGAGCAACTTGTTTCAGTAATGAGTGTATTAAATTAAATGTCAACTAGAAAAGTCCTGCACATAAATTTGATGCATCCAAATTGAAGGCTTATTATTTCCTGGAAATTTGTATCTAGTCTTTTTTTAAAGGTTTCTTTTATTATTCACAAAAGACACGTGGAAAAGGTTCCTTTGGCCTGGAAGACACAAACTAATTAAATTAAATTGTTTTCAACTCCAAACCACAAGCTAATTAAATTAGTGACACGAAAATTCTTTGAACCACCTGTTTCTGTAATGTCAACCAGAAAAGTCTTTCACAGAAACTAAACGCATGAAAAATGAATATAAGTAGTCTCCTAGTAAATTGGAACTAATATTATTTAAACAACTGTTTTTATTCTCCACAAAAAAGTCGTGCAAATAGAAACAGAACTAATTAGATTAAATTGTTTTCGACTCAAAACCACAAGCTTATTGAATTACTTACACGAACATTGTTGAGGTTAACATTTGGAACCAAACACCTTTTCCTGTAATGTCGACCAGCAGAAACTTAGCGCATCCAAAATGAATTTTGCTTGTTTCCTAGTAAATTGCAACTAATATTTTTTAAACAGGCGTTTTTTAACGCACCATATAAATTAATTACACTACGTTTTCTCGAAAACATGTTGAATTTCATCACGTACCAGTTTCTATAAGGACAAAGTTCAATATTTGCACGTGCACACAACGTGACTGCTCATACAAAATACAGTCGCTTCTCGCTTATAGTAATCGCTTGAGGCATACAATTAATAACCTACACATCAGCTCACATTAATTCAAAGAAAGATAAACGTTTTACATACTGTAAATTGTAGATTAATTGCATTACATTTTCTCTGTTGAACTCCATGCATCACGGACAAGTTTCTATAAGGACAAAGTTCAACATTTTCACGTGCAGACAGCGTGTCTGACAAAAAAAATCCAATTTTAAATAGTAATCTCTTGAAACCCAGGCTTGAAACATACAATTCATGTTCCGCATCATATTATTTGAAATCGGCTTGCCGTTTTTGCAATAAAACTATACTCATACTTCAGTATAAGCTCACCTATGAACGTAACCGCAGTCCACATTTTTTGGACGTCTCATCCCCCGCAGACCATTCTACCATTCATGCATAGGGCATATTATAGGCGGTATTTCCGAATAAATGTCCTTGATATTGCCAGGTTAGCAAGCCAGTCGGGATTAGAGAACAGTTCCCAAGCAACAAATTTTCAAAACTTTACACTTTTAGTGTTTGCGGCAACAATCGCGGAGATTCAAGATGGCTGATTTTCAATTCATGTCAAGTGCCCTTCTTTGACCTTCAGTAATACCATTTTAGAAGCGAAAATTTGATTGGCTGACATAGTACACGGTGTACATACTAGAGGCAATCTGATTGGTGTGACATAACCCAAGACATACATACAAACAAACATACTAACATCACAAACCAACCTTTGCGCCTGCTAATGAGCTATTTTTTTCAAAATAGCTCAAAAAAAAGAGATCACAGGTTGTGCGAAATTTCATGCAAAGCGTTACTACCATCTAACATAATTTCCCCCAAACCAGGTAGCTATAGAGTCAAAATGATTCAGGTGAAATCCAAGACAATAACTAAAAATTCAAAATTCAAAACAAATAACGTTATACTTTCTATGATGTATCTTACAATGATGAATGAAACTAAAAAAGCTAACTATGTGATCACATGATCAACTGCGAGTCCATCAACATGCGAAAACTAGCTTTGGAAAGAAAAAGGACCCTATATCTTGTGATGTTATCGATTTTTAATGATCAGGACATGGAAACCAGCCCTTACCATTCATAATCACTGTTTCTGCTATGTCATCTGCATTGTGACCTGAAAATTTCATAGAACATTGTTTTTCTAGTAAATAACTGTACTGTAAGGAGGAACAAGTATGGTTTTCTGTTTGAACTACTCCTTGTGCACACATGGCATTAGCCCGCTTGTACTTAAATGTTCAACTATACAGTGTGATAACAGGTATCTTATGTACATGTACATACATGACATTAGCCCACTTGTACTTAAATGTTCAACTATACAGTGATAACAGGGATCTGATGGGACAGAGTCCTGCCTGACATATCGCATGTACAGTATCTGCAGAGAAGCTTGTTTTAAACTGGCTCTTAATGTTGGCTTGAATTAAGAAGAAAACATCGCTAAAAGCGATGAAAGCAAAACATATAAATTATAGAAACCAAATATTGTCTAAAAAACTTAAAGTTTCACAGAAATTATGACTTTTCGACTGCCTGTCACAAATAACATTTGATAACTGTAATCCACAATATTGTTAAAAATGGACTGGTAAAGCACTGATGCAACTTACTAACCTGTTGCAAAAATAAGGTAAAATAATTCAACTAAAATAAAAACAGCTCGGTGAGCAAAAAAAAATACAATGTACCAACCTGTTACTATTTTGTCAACTTTTAAGGCCATTGCTCCTCTGTCCAATGCTTGTCGTCTGAACACTCCACAAAATGTACCTACATGTACAAACCACAATGCATAAAACTAGTACCATTCTCTTAATTTTTCATTTGTGAGTTTCACAAGTGTTAAGTTTTTTTTTTTAAATTCAGTGGAGACAACTCTTAAATTAACAACAAAGTTCCGGTATAAAAGGAGCCTGGCCTGGCCATTCTCACCTCCAGTCGGCAATCAACCACTGAAGCATTAATGACTGACAAACAACATGCGTCATTACAAAGACCATTGTAAACACCATTTGAAAAAAACTTTAGGTTATGAAAGTTATATTAGAAGTCTTTATGAACTTTTATTTCTTTTTTTGCTTAGGTAAAAACTTGGTTTATTAGGTTTTTGAAGCAAATTATATTTAAACGACGTGGAAATTAACCACGTTTTGTGACTGAAAGACGCCTTAATTTGCATTTCACACCCAAAAGGTGTGAAATGGGGGAGGAGCTAAACCTTTTATACCAGAACTCTGTGTTTAAGCAGCATTTGCCCTGGGTCTGCATCAGTACCTGGCAGGCACTAATGACATGAACATGGCTTCTTGAAAGTACCCATGCCGAGAATTGAATATGGACTTGCTGCTTGGTCCAGTCGAAGTCCACAATAAAAATTACAGGCAAATGCATGGCAAATACAAACATTAATTGCAGGTTTTCTAACACAGCTACATCCCTTAAATTTAATAAGTAAAGTCTTCTTCCTAGTATCATAAGTTTTCAATTCACAAATATTAACAAATTTGAATTTACCACAATTATTTAACACTGGATTCCCATATTTGAAACATGTATTTGCATTGACTATATAACATGTATTTGTATTTGATTCCCATGTATTTGAAACATGTTGCCCTGGTTACCCATGATCCCCAACAAGTGTGTAGTCCTCTATTTCCATTTAAGTTTACTGTACAGTGAAACTACAATGTACATGTACGTAATACTACGACAACTATTGGGCCATAAAAATGTGATTATGTCAACAAGGTTGAGCCAAATTAAAATGCAAGCCCTTTCTAACTTGTGAATATGCAAAGCACAGAACAAGTTACAGTTGACAGGGACAAATATGCAAATTTTCACTCAGGACTGCATTCTCATAAATTTTTGTATATCTAGCGGTGGTATTTAAATGGGTATACATTGTACTAATGAAGAAAACAATGATTTGGGACTCCAAGTTGTGGTCGTTGGTCGCATTAATGGCCAGTTGGATTAACATGGTTTTCATATTATATAAAATGACTAAGCTTATGTTTGGGCCAAAAAAAGGCAGTAATAACGAGTTGGTCATAGGACGGAGTTACATGTACATGTACTGTATTTCATGTATGAAAAATTTAACCCTTTCACTCTCAGAGTCAATTATTGAGACATGTAGTGTAGTTCTAACTTTTGAGTCTGTGGACGAAATCCTATGGTGTGACCATTCAAATGAAACTTTTTCAGCAGTAGTTTTACATGGTACCATTTGTTTTTCAACATTTTACAAAATGAAATTTGGGATTTTATATGAATTTTGGTTTTTGGAACTCTTGGGACTTAAAGAATTAAACTAGGTTGCTTTGATCACTTACAATTATTTTTTAATCCTATCTGTTTAACAATAGCATCCATGGTCCAACCATAGAGTTCCTTAAAAGTGAACAATAAATGTTAGAATGCAAGTACAAGGTACAGTGTAACATGCTCATTAGCTAAACCTTTTTCTATTTAATGGTGTCATAGCTGCATAAAGGAATAAACTACCGTCAATCAGGCTTTAGATTAAACTTACCGGTAGTTTTACAGTATTTTTCATGGATTAAGAGGTCTTGTTAGGGATGTAAATTTTAATACAATATTATTCTATAAAATTGACAAAAGAGAAATACAAAAAAAAAAAATACATGTAAAAAATGATGAGAAAAATGTCAAAAATGAGTTCCATTCTCCTAATAATCTTTGATATTTTACCAATGCGAGACTATTGCACATCAAATGCCTTTTTTTCAACTTTATTGGACACAAACGTACAAAAAAATATAACCAAAGGGAAAGGCACAAACAGGACATGAAGCCCCATGTGAGGAGCCTACCCAAGAAACTTAAAAAAATTAATATGGTTAAATAAAGGACTAAAAGTTAATAACAAAATTAAGTAATTAAATTCAAGTGACAATTAACATAAGCTGTTTAATTTACCTCATAAGAAACAATCTTCAAAGGCAACTCATACTGCATCTCATTCCTCTTTACTGTCTGTCATAATGATTAAAAAAAAATGGCATTCATGATCCATTTTAATGCTATATTTTCACCATTAAATTCCCTTGACCATATTACATGTAGATTCAGAATTTATTTGGGGCCTGGCATGGCCAAGAATCCTTCTTCGCTTAATAATCGTGTTACTATATTTCCTTGAATAATCGCCGTCCCAGGATGCTCCCCTCAAATAATCGCCCCCTTTGCTGTAAATATTTGAAATTCTCCCCCATCTCCTTCCCTTTCTTTCACATCCTCTCCCAGTCAAGTTAAAATTCACTTCTTGTATAGGAAACAGTCATTACAATTGAAGGGCCGAGAGCATGTCCAGCCTATATGACTTTTTAGGCCTTTTTTTATTTTTTCTTGCTCAGATTTGTCCATTTTTGACATGTGAACTAGAAATTAGTTGCAAAACATTGTTCAGAATTTTTTTCTGTTGTTTTTTTCCGTCGTTTTCGAGAAATACCGTATGCAAAAAAAATAAATAAATCAAAGGCTCCTATTGTAACGCAATGTTGCGGTAAGCTTCTGTTTTCACACTGACACGGTTCGATATTTTTTTTAAAATTAAACGTAAGGATTTTTGACGAACGCAAAAAAAAAGTAAATCACTTTCATGATGTCCAGTTCGAAAGAAAAAAAAAAAAAAAGATGCCAAGCGTGAATCGAACCCGGAGCCGTCCGAGCGCAAATCCCGGACTGAACCACTAGACCACCGAGGAACACATGCTCAGTTCAGGCTAAGTTTTATTATTTAAAGGTTGATACGCATCAAAATGCGTATCTCGATTTCAAAATCCTTTTAGATCGAATTTAATGTTGCATTAAAGACTCCAAATGCGAAACGTCTTCCCGCCGGCCAGCAACAACTCACTTCGAGCTGCCCAAAGCTGTATTTCAAGTGCCCGACCGCGCACAGCGGACCTATCTACCACTGTCGCAAAGCATGTCGGGAAATCCTACAACAAAACCGAAATGGAGTTCCCGCCCGAAAGTTATTGCAAAATACTAGAAGTCTCAAAGCACTTCGGATATCGGGCATTTCGACCACGGCACGAGATGGGAAATGGCCCACAACTCTCAACGATGCCCCTTTTCTGATCCGAAGTGATTCCAGACTTTCCCACCGGCTCGTCTTCCCGACCAAGGTCCGTTTTTCACCTCGAGCGCTAAATGGCGCTTCAGACACAAGGAAGGACAAGAAACATGACTCGTTTCTTTGAGAAGTGCTAGAGACTCAAGGATTTCCAGACTTAATGATGTCTTTCAATCACCGGAAGGGCCTCATACACGTTGGCTTACACACATGCTACAGAGGCGAATGTGTTGCCGTAGTGAGCTCACGATAGATAAGCGAGCCAGGCGTGCGTAAATAACGGTATTTTCATTCAGGTTGTCGGCACTGGTCAGAACTATTGCAGTCGCGTATTCTCACGGCCATACTGCTTTGAAATGGCTTCGAAATTGCGCTCTGAATGTACAGTCAAAGCACAGGAGGGCCAGAACTCTGCTTTTTTCAGGTGAAATTGGTCAAATTCCTTAGGGTTAGTGCAAATTCGACAAGGGCTTGTGATATTATCCGTTGTACGATAAAATGAGGCTATTCTGAGCGAGAAAAAATAAAAAAAGGCCTAAAAAGTCATATAGGCTGGACATGCTCTCGGCCCTTCAATTACAGGAAAGTTACAAAGGCACAGGTTTCATATAGTTTTTCTATCATGACATTCATGATGATGAAACCCTCTTCCTCATGTTTGATATACACTGTATTACAGTACTCGACAATGTATGTTGTATCCTATCGGATACATGTATGTGTAAACTATAAACATGCCACTCATGTATTTATGAGCCGACAAGATTGGAATTTATTTTTTTAACATAATTAAATTGACAGCAAAACTCCCAGGAACCCTGCATATTTAATTTGTGAGTTCAGCCAGGGTATACATGTACATGTACTGTATCAGTAGTCACATTTAATCTTGTTAGCATTGTTGTCTTGATGGTACTGACATTATTATCACATTTTCTTTTTACATGTACCTCTAGAGAATCATCTCTGTAACCAGTTATTCCCTCATCCACAGACAACAAAATCAATTTTAATCCATAGTTGTATTCGTCATTCAGTTTCTTCAATACATAGGCCAACACTGTGGAATCTGCAGCAATGTACATACTTTACTTTAGTCCAATATTTTACATTCAACTCTGTGTACAGAAATTGTGGTAGAAATTGGATGGAGAAAAAGAGAAAAAGGGATTGGAACTGGGAAAAAGGCATTTGATATAAGCAGGAAGTGGGAGTAATAAAAAAGAACCCCCCCCCCCCCCCCACGCCCCCCCCCCCCCCCCCCTCCTTCAAATACAGTAAGTCCCCCATTTTTATTAACAATTATTAAGTTATTAAGTTATTAACAAAAGCATTACTACAAGTTTAGTACCTTAGACTTACAAGTACCGGTACATAACATAAAAATCCAATGATAAGGTGTCCTGACTTACGTACTGTATTTACCATCACTAACCTTTTCCACCAGATGCACCAATAGCAACAACTTGCCCTTTTTCAAACAGTTTATTTGAGATTATTGTCTGGTGAACTTCTCTCTCAAAAGTTGTATAAAAACAATCCTTGCACAAAGCGTGGCCCTGATATGACATTAAAAATAAAGTACAGTGTAAAAGGATTCAGATGATACCTGGTGAATGCTTTATACTTATACTAATTTAATAATATCAGAAAAGATTAAGCTTAAATTTAGCCATGTTGGGGATCAGAACAATGTTATGCAAACAGTTTCTGTTGTTTTTGACCCCCAACATGGCCGGCTTACAAACCATTAATTGTAGCTATTTAAGCATAATATATAAAATCAAGAAATATCAATTACACGTATATAAAAATAATAATAGCGAAATAATAATTACATTGTTGATCTTATTTTTTGGCGTATTGTTTACAATGTATATGAAAATACACAATTTATTAAAGTTCGTAGTGTCTACAGTGCAGATACTCAGCAGCCGGGAAGTGTTTTCAAAATATTAGATACCCGGCAGTCCGAAATTTTTATAGAATTTCCACGAAATATCTCGCTTAATTCTATTGAAAATATTCGATCTTTGTTTAGAAATCTCGAGCGTTTGTAAGAAATAAAGATCGACTTATCTCAGGAGTTAAATGAGATATTTAATGAAAATTCGATGAGAATTTCAGACTGCTGGGTATCTAGTATTTTGAAAACCGTGCCCGTCAGTCGAGATTCTATTGTATGCCCAAGCTCAGAGAATTTGTCCATTACAAAATGAAAACATCATTTAGAATCGCTTGGCATTTCTGAACAAAGATCGAATGCTCTCAAGAGGTTTGACTCGGCGAGTCAGCACGCATTTTTTGTGAGTGTCACAACCATCGAGATTTTATAGTGCGCCCAAGCTCGACAATTTCTTTAACTTCAAAAGCCAAGATAATGTTAAGTTTGAAATCGCTCGAGATTTCTAAACAAAGATCGACAATACTCGGAAGAATTAAACGAGCTATTTCGTGGAAATTCGATAAAAATTTCAGACTGCTGGGTATCTAGTATTTTTTTAACACTTCCCGGCCGCCGGGTACTGTATCTAGACACTACATTCTGTACGATTAAAGTTCTGTAAGCTTACGCAGTAGTCGCAGCTACATGTATATTAAAAAAGTATCGTTCATTTTCAGAAACTAAAATGGCATCAAAAAGCCAACTTACCGTTTTGGGTCGCTTTAAAATAGCTTTATTACCGCAGATCTTGCAAGAAAGAGGCATAGTTACTTTGAAAAGACAAAAACGCACCAGAACTCAACCATCCGCCATGTTGATTTTTTTATCGATCCCAGTGTCTTCTGCGGCTGAGGCCTGGTTGCTCGGCTAGACTTGCCCCTAGATCTCTCTCGGTCATGTTAAGGCCTGGTTGTTTATGCTTCGCTGGCAGTTTTCGATTTCCTTGTGGCGTCTTTTTTGCGCAAAATGCTCCATTCCCTGTACATGAGAGAACAAGGGACCCGTTCGGGCTATCTCTTTACAAAAGACGAGCGAAGTAAACGAGTGAGATCCATTAAACTGAGTCAACATGGCGAAGTGGAACAAGTCCATAAATCTGGTATCAACTGTCTTGATATCGACATTGGCGAAGGCAAATATCTATTGTCTTCAAGTTCCAATGGCAAAATATCCATTCATGATATAGAGGAATGTTTCTATAATGAAAATTTCAAATGCAATTCAGTTGCCACTGTGGAGAGAACGTTGAAAGACAGTCACAAACATAGCGTGGAGACTGTTCAGTGGTACCCAAATGACACTGGAATGTTTTTATCCAGTTCTGTTGATAATACTTTGAAGGTATGGGATACTAACGCCCTCCAAGTTGTCGAAAGCTTTCAGCTGGAAGGAATAGTCTACCAACATCAAATGCCTAAAAATGCCCGCAAACACTGTCTAGTCGCAACAGCTTGTGAGGATTCCAGAGTGTATCTTTGTGATTTGAAATCTGGTTCAGCGATTCATATTTTAAAGGGGCATTCAAAGGCAGTAGTTTCTGTGGCTTGGTCACCCAGGAATGAATTCTTCCTAGCTACAGGTAGCCGTGACAATAAAGTGCTTTTATGGGATGTAAGAAAAGCTGTTGGCAGTATCCTGTCTCTAGATCAACACAATGGAAAAGGAGGGTCCAGATCTTCAGCAATAAATACTGCTCATAATGGACATGTAAATGGTATTTCTTTTTCACCAGAAGGATTGCACTTACTGACCTATGGAACAGATGATCGTTTAAGGCTGTGGGATACATTCACTGGAAAAAACACCCTCGTTAATTATGGTCGTGTCCACAATCCATCTCGAAAGGCAATAAAGCTTTGCCAGTCCAGTGGAACTTCAAATGAAGTGGCATTTGTTCCTTCAGGCAGCACCATCGAAGTGTTTGAAGTTGTTTCAGGAAAGCATGTTGTAACCCTTGGTGGTCATTTTAACAATGTTAACTGCTGTACATTTCACCAACATTTTCAAGCCCTTTTTAGTGGTGCTAATGACACCAATCTGTTAGTATGGCTGCCACAGATGAACCGAACTTATGACATAAAAGAAACATCAGTGGCAGCAGCTGCTAATACCAAAGATAAGGTTAATAATCCTTATCAAGATTCTTGGAGCAGTGATGAAGAGGGAACATGACAAAGAAAATTACAAATGTATATAAAAGTTAATACATGGGTGAGCAGAAAGATGATATTTCTCTTCAAGAGTTCAACTTGATATCAAATTGAACATGAAATTGAACATGTCATATCTCCAAGCAGCCCATGTCCATGTATTACTACCAAGGAGTACCCCCCCCCCCGGTATTACCAAGAATGCACCCAGTTTTCCAGTCGCATAGCACTTCAACTCTACTGGACACTCTGCGGATGACAATGCAGGTTCGTGGCACCAAGCTCTGCAGTGAAAACAAGCAAAGAAAATTGCAGGAGATGTGTTTCATTTTCCAACTTGGGATCTGTCAACTGTGCAGCCTTAATTCTGACTTTCGTTTCTACTGAAGGTCGAAGGTCCAAATACTGTCCAAAGGTTGCATGAACATAACTGATCATTTTCTGAAGATTCCTGGAAATTGCAGAGGAAGATCCAAAGGATTTTTTGATTGGGACATAGTCAACACCTTTTAGCTCGTTTGGCATTAAATAAGGGCAAACGTGTTGGCTAACATAAAGATATTGTTATCTTCACTCTTCACAGTGAAGATAAAAAGTACATGTGTACTCTTAAAATTAGTAAGTTCATGTAATTTTCCTTAGATTATTTGCATTTTTCAATATCTTGATTCAGGACCCTTCTGTATAAACCACTTTCAGTTTGTGATGTAGACTTCCTCATTAAAGATTAAAAGTTATTATTTTTATAAAATTGATACGTATCTTCACATGTGTTGAGATATGAATTTTTAGAAGTTGGAGAATAGAGGCAATTAGAGGAAAGTGACATCAAAATTAATGATACATGTATTAGAACTAAAATTAATAGCTTGAAAAGGGTTCTTATTCATCTTTATAGTTGCATCCCATGTTTTTCATTAAAGCTGCAAAAGTCCCATTTTGTAATGCTATATATTTCTCTATTTCCCGCTTAACTTTATTCAAGAAACTTAGTAAAATGAGGGCAGATATGGGCTTTTACGTTCCCAAATGCATAGTTTCCCGAGAATTATGAGATAGTTTATTATATCAGTTATGTTCGGAATTCCAATTCCAGTATAATTTCCTTTAGGGTTAAGCTTACATTTTCCTAAAAAATATCAAAAAAGAAATAAACCTATTCCATGGTCGCTGTCACCATGTCTGAATTTACATCCAACAATCACTGTGGATAATTATGTCATGTTATGCACTTTCACACTGTGAAAGACTTATTCATATGCCTTATATACAGTAACTGCATACCCACTGCATATAGGGTTATCAAGGTTGAGACATTCTTTATATCGAATCATAAGTGCAAGGGACATAAGTAACGTCAAAGATTTGCTCCAAAAGACATACCTTCAAAAGTGGCCCTGCATTCTGTAATAACCATTACACGTTAAAAAACAGTCGGGGTATAAGAACGGTGGTTTTATTTAATGTAACTGTTCTTGAAAATTAAAAAAAACGTAGTCTAAGCTGATAGATGTTAAGTGAGCGCGTGTTTAGTTGAGTTCTTGACTAGTTTTTGTTTTCAACAATTTTTACGCAGTAAATGTGCTCCCAAATTGAATTTTGTTTTCACGAACGCTTTCAGTAAAAGAACCGTTTACACAAGTTCCGTTCAAGCCAAGCAAATAACAGCCCGGGGCATCCCTTGGGCGTCCCTAGGAGTGAGAGATGGCATGCATTCAGGGGATATAATATTATTGAACGGAGTCTTTTATTACAAATTTAACGATATTTTATTACGGTGCAACCACGATATAACAATATTGGATTAACCACAGTGCAGTGAATTCCAGATTTTACATCTACATCTACATGATTTACTTGCAAAATCCTAATGGACATACAGCAAGTTTCAGTGCAAAGTGCGAAATGTAAATAATAGTGCAAATAAAAATGATGATAATTAGTCTAACTTAGGCAAGGAGATAATCATTGACAGCTGCCTTAAAAGTACTGGTCGAGGTCATGTTTATAATATGTTTATAATAATATAATAGAGCTCGGAAACAGAAAATTAAGAATGGGTAATCTCATATATATGCCTAATCCCGATAGAGCGAATTATCTTTTATAGCGGAAACATTTTACTGAATTTCAGTCCCAGTACTGTATATTTTAGGTGCACAACAAGTCTTATTCTACATAAACGAGTAACACGACAAGTCTGTCCTGGCGTGCGTTTCTCAAAGCTCGCGAAGACATTTCGGGCCCGAAAGCTTTTTTTTCTTTTCCGTTTCTAACCCGCAAACCAGTTTTTAGCCCGCAAACCAGCTCCAACCTGTGCAGTAAATGCAAGATTTTTTTACTTACAGTAGCTTTTAAAAGCAACAAAAATTGGATCTAATTGTTGGTCCACATTTTGCACATAGCATAGCTTTTCGGGCCAGAAAAGTTTTCGGAAACTTTGAGAAACGCCCTCCTGGTTCGGTGCACAGTTCAAACTCGCTGATGTAAAAGGGTTCACTTGCTTAACAAGAGGTTTATGAGGTACAATTGTTAGGACACAGCGAGTTTGATGTACACATGGGGATTGTAATTACACCAGTTTGTTTTTTTTTATTTTTACACATTCCGATTTCAATACAGTCGAACCCCGCTTTACGGACACCCCCTAACACAAACACCCCCTAATACGGAAACCCGTTAATACGGACACCCCCTAACACGAACACCCGTTAATACGGACATCGAACATTTTTTAACGTCCCGATTAAAACAATCTCATCCAAAGTTAACCTCCTTAATATGGACAATTTGGCTAATTCTAAATGATAAAAATGTTCTCAAATGCGGCATCTCGGCACCCCATTTTCAATTTTTCCTTTTGTGTAAGAAAACAACGATAACAGGTCACGTGATGCAAAAATTCGACATTTAAAGTAAACAATGGTTAAGGTTATCAAGGTTTATCCTGCTGCTAAGTTTAAGCCTGTTTAGGTAAATCAAAGTCATGATAATTTTCTGATTTTATGCAAATTAGGCTCTGAGCCATGCCTTAAGGTGGCTCCGTTGTTCTTTCGGACGCACTCGTCTATGACAACCTTTGTCTCTAACTTTTCCGGCTCTCTGAAAGCGATGCTTCTAAAACTTAGCGAAAACTTACAGCTATTATTTAGCAATAATATGATATAATTCGATTTTAATGGGAAAAATATTTAGTGATAATCGGGCTAAATGAACCAACATACAATAAACTGCAGGGCTGATCTGACTACGTAAAAAATAGACTTTGCGAGACACCTTCACAACAGAAACCGATAAAGTAGGATCGCAACCGTGGACAGCCGTTTCGGTGTCTCACAAAGTCCATTTTTTACGTAGTCAGATTAGCCCTGCAGTTTATTGTATGTTTGTTCGTTTTTTGGCTGGTAAGGTCTCTCGCAGATCCTACGTATACCGTTAAGCATTATCGTTTGCGGTTTTTTGCAGTTTTCACTTTTAAAGGGAACCTCCATTGTTATAACAAACTGACGTTAAATTGTTGGAAATATAGTCTAAATTAAAACTTTTTAAAAAACAGGTGCAAATATAATTTTAATGTACAAAAAAAATGGATACGAATATCGCCTATTTTCGCTTTTAAATTTCCCGCGCGCTGCCATTTTGAATATTTATGACGTGTTACGCTTGTCTTATTGTTGCATACAAAAGAACTTAGATTCTTAAAGAGTCTGACCCACCCAGTTTGCATTGCGCGCTTCTCTTATTGTTATGATACGGCTCTATTCCATATTCGGGCAAGCATATCACCTCTTGCACGAGTGAATTTCTTATCTACAATACAGTATGGATTTTCGGGGGCCCTGAAAATGGCGGATGAACCAACGTAGGCGCGCAATGCAAACTGGGTGGGTCAGATTTTTTAACAATAGCGGCAACTGTAACACGTCATAAATATTCAAAATGGCGGCGTGCGGGAGATTTAAAAGCGAAAAAAGGCGATATTTATATCCATTTTATTTGTACACTAAAATTATATTTGCACCTGTTCTTTTAAAAATTTTAAATTTCGACTTTATTTCCAACAATTTAACGTCAATTTGTTCTGACAATGGAAGTTCCCTTTAAATGAACCCCACGTTTGGAACAAAATCGCACCCTGTGAAACATTTTGCTGTTATATTTGTGTTAAATTTCTGGAATCAGCTTACATTGACTTAATAATACCCTTACCAAGTTTCAGCAAAATCGTTGGAGCAGAAATGCGGAGGAATTAACGCCATCAAAATTTAGCCCTAAAATTCTCTTAAAATTTTAAATACCTCATGCTCTTTGACTAAACAATCTACGAACCCAAATTTCTGGGAGAAGCCTTCCCAATGCTTGCTAAATCTGAATTATAAGTTGATTGCAAATCGTGCGAACCGTTGAAAAGTATTCACTAGTAAGTTCTGTAAATATCATAAAATGTTCCAAAACCTGCTCAAATCTCCAATGCTGCGTTTTCCATCATGTTTCGAAAATTATCCTGCAGTTTGGTGTCAAACTCCTTCCACGTGAATTTCAAAGTACTGCAATTCTTTTACATCGATTGGTTTTTGCTTAGAAGGGCTTGCAATTGGAGAAATAGTTGTTGGAATTATAAGCTACTCCGCATCTGAGCTCAGGCGAAGCTGACAAGCAGTTTTCAGAGTTTTGTTTATGAATACGAAATGAGCACGTGTGGACTGATTTATTCTAAGAATTCGCACCTTAGTTAGGGGGGCGTACGTGATATGCACGCGTAGTCAGCGTAGTCCCCGCATTTAAAAATATTGCACCCCATGGAAACGTCTAATGAAGCGTACATGCTCCCTCCCCTCCTGGGGTAACTAGCGCGCATATTTTAGTAACATAGGACTGTATTTTTTCATGCAAAATACTTTAAATTTTAAGATAGAGCGCCACAGGTTTGTCAGTGAAAACTGTTATATGTTACCCTATTTAAATAAAGTTGACTTACTTACTTACTTTCTAACTTACTTAGAGCAGTTTTCAATTGAGTGTCGTAAAACCAAAATCAAAGTAATTACTCTGACCAATCACAGCAGTCGTAAACAATCCAATGAACCAAACATAGCTCGAAGCAATTACATGTCGGTTTTACTTCTGATTGGTCGAGAAAGTGGCGCGAGATTTTTTAGACAATCACAAAGCGTAGCAATGCAAAATCATGCAAAGCAATTGTGTAATTACTTTTCACACTCACTTGAAAACCGCTCTAATATGGACAGTTTCCGTGGTTCCTCCGGTGTCCGTATTAAAGGGGTTCGACTGTAATTTATTTGCAGCCTAGTACCTAGGCCTCCTTCCTTTGCCTCGTAAAGCCAATGACACACTAGGCGATTTTATACGCCAGTCACGTCGAGTTTGATCACAAGTGAAAATCACAAGCGGATTTCGTCACTGCCTGCTGCGGACACACTTGGCTATTTTTCTGGTGATTCCCGCTTCACGTTCGTTTCCAGGGCTTTCTGTTTGTTCAAGATGGCAGCTTCCGTTCTCACGTGCGTTAATGCACGAGGCTTTTATAGAAAATCACCGTCGCAGTACCGGACACACATAGCAATTTCGCCAATCGCTGCGATCGGCGTAAAAATCGTCTATTGTGTCGCCTAGTGTGTCAAAAGCGCCAAGCCTTAGTTTTACTAGGTGACGTCACCACTTAAGGTAGAATTTAGGCTAAACAAGTCTTGAAATGTCTCGGTACTAGGCTGATTTACTCGGTTTATTAGTTTAGCTAGCATAGTAAACATCCAACGTCTCAAACATGGTCAATTCACCACCATCCAGGGGAGAGTCGGGTAAGGCTTTGTCGAAGCCCTCCTTACCAACCAACCAGTGGGTAGTCACCAGGCCCTGTCTCTGTCAGGAGACATAACACAATAAAATACGTATACTTTAGTTTTATTAAAGTCTGATTCCTGATTTGTTACGATTATTATCGATATTCAGGTAGATCTTATGCTACAACGTACTAACACGTTGCCTCAAGTAAAGTCTAACCCTTAACGTCCTCGTCGTAGGAGGTGGCCAATATCGGAGTAAGGACAGTAAGAAATAGCCTGTCGGGGTGAAGTATAGTGTGACTTATGTTCCGAGGCCGCTACGGTAGCTGCATGTGAAGGCCTAACAGGAACATTGAACAAGCTGACAAATAGGGGACCTGGTAACTTTCTGCAGAGGGCCAGTCGCCCGCTCAGAATTATCTCAGTACCGAATAAAGAGAAACCAAAGAGGCCTTAGCGTCCTGTGGAGCTGATACGGACTGATGATGATGTATACTAACACGTGGAGTCGAGGTTATTCCGTAAATAAAAGTGACGGGGAAGATTTTCAAACCTCACACCTGGTCAGTGGAACACAAGATGGGACTCAGATACCTTTAAGACGTGCCCTACTGGAAACTTGAGTCACTAGATCACCGCGCCTTTTACTGATAAATATAATAGTCGAACAAAAAGAATCCGTCGAATCAAACACTTTAGTCACCCAAACGCACACCATATCTAGCTGACTGAATATGCAAACACTTTATTACCTTGATTTGAATCTGCCCTCTTTCTTCGAAATAAAATCCTCCAAGTTCGACCAGCCTTGCGTGTGATTCGTTACTGACGTGAATTCGTAAAGCTGAAAAAGGAAAAATAATATAGGAATTCGTCACATCACATCCAATAATAAATAATAAATGATAAATAAAAACTTTATTTCTGTGTCAGGAATTATAGCAGTCATCCACTAAGTAAGGACACAACTAAAACAATAATTATAAAATTCATTAATAATTCATAAGGAAAGTACAAAAGAAATGAAAATTTAATGAAGGTTTGTAATCCCAATACAAATCAACTGAGTTGATGAGTTATTAAACAGTAGCATTAACTTTTGATACAGACAACTACTCAGCTAATTAGTATGCATTAACTTTTCATACAGATCTCTACTCATTGTTTCATTTCATAAGTACGATAAAATATTCGCGTCCGATCTGTATGGGCGTTTACAATGGCGAGCCTTCGGCTCGCCATTGTAAACGCCTCGCCCCATACTCATAGAACCTATGCCCGTCAATTGTAATGGTCATGGCTAGCGGAATGTTTCGCGGGCGCGCGTGTGCCCGCCGCCCTCCGCCGCCGTCGCGCAGGACTACAATAGCTCGCGGGCGCGTATGATGTCGCAAAACATGCGCGTACGACGTCATGTTGAAACCAAAGCGAGGCTTTCTTTTTCGCGCGGTTACAAAGCCGAATGTCACGTCAAACATGTCATGTTTTGCTGTGAATTTACTAAGCGGAGAAAACCGTTTTAAAGGCGTTATTTCCCCGAATATTTCGCGGTTTGCTACTCAAGACAAGGATTCTAATTAAGTAATGCTTCACATAAAAACTACCGTAAACTTCATTGTTCTGCGTCATTGGCTTTTTCCCACATAAAATATCTTTGGTTTCAAGAATAGAGGAGGGGCTGATGGTTCATAATTATATTTCAGTATAAAAATAAAGAAAATCAATTTGCGTCATATAAATTTTAGGAAATTTTCGTGCTTATTCAATCAGAAAAGTAGAAGACAATTATAGCTAATAATTTTGCCTCTTTGATGCACGGTGGGCACAGAAGCCTCAAAAAGTGGCAAGGGTAATAATAACTTTTTCCGTTTTGATGTTGTTAACGTGAAATTTCACAACAGCCAAGGACTCATGTTCACAAATCGAATATTTTTTCCATTATCTTTTTTTTTGCAATTTTTGGCGGGAAAATGACGTCATAAAGTAGGCGCCAAAAAAATAACTTAGTATTATGGGATATCTGATGACAATTTCTGAAAGTACTCGCTACAAGCATCTCAAAACTGAAAAAATCTCGCAAATATGTTGATCCGATCAAAAGATATGACATTTCAAAATTTGAATTTCCCGCCCATATTCTGCTGGGGTCAAAGTTCATTTAGAATCAAATCGACTGAAAACTTGCGCTTCAAACTACTTTAACAGGAAGCTGAAATTTTACAACAATATAGAAGTTATCATTGGCAAAAATCCTATGATTTTTGTTTTTCAAATTTAAGTATTTTGGCGGGAAAATGACGTCACAAAGATGGCGCCAAAATGTTAAATTAGTATTATGGGATATCTGATGACCGTTTCTGAAAGTTCACGCCATAATAATTTCAAAAGTGAAAAAAGTTCGTAAATATGTTGATGCGATCCAAAGATATGGCATTTCGAAGTTGGTATTGCCGCCATTTTGTTACGACGGAAATATATGCCACTTTTTGAGGCTTCTGTGCCCACCGTGATGAAGTTCCCCAAATACAATATCTTTTAAAAATTGCATGTTGTGAGATTGGGTCTCAAATTACTTGAAACCTTAAAAATATTAGACAAAATGCATCTTGAACCTTAACTTTTTAGCGGTTTTGAGTCTAGGACAATGAGATCACTAGTTGTAACAATGAAAAAAGTTGACATTCCATCGTGCATTGCCGTTCAGCACTTGGGTCATTCCACAGTATTCCGTCTGTTGCGGAAACTACATTCAGAGACTTTTGTTTTTAAATATCTAGCAATGTTTACTATAAAGCAAATCCATACTACTTTTGTATGATAGATGTCCATTTAAGCTTTGTACTATAGCAGTGTATTTCACCCTGAATCAGATGAGTGGGACACCACATTAACTTGTATGGCTGTTGCGGAGACTACACAGAAAATTCTGTATTTTTGAACCCCCACATTGAAGTGAAATGTTCTCTGAATCTGGGATAAATATAAAATGTTTGTCCGCTGTAACCATAAGGGCATTTTATCTAGTTTATACAAATGCCAAAGCATTAATTTATTTTGTTTATATTCACATCACAAATAATAAATTAATAAGTGATGGTACTGTTGCGGAGACTACGTTGCGGAGACTACATCAAGTACTTTGACTAAAAATGCAACAACAACAGCAGCAGCAAAGAAAAAATGGGCAGATATTGAAGTGGAGCAACACTGATATTACACTACAAGGAGAAATGGGATTCTGGGGGCTTATTGGGGCTTATAGGGTTTACATGAAAATCTGGTTCAAGCAAAGTTTTACTTTGTTCAAATGAAAACCTACACTTTCCTCTGGTATGCACAACTTCTACTTTCTATGAACAAAATTTTCTTTCTTTCAAACCAGCTTGTCTTTTTGTTAGGCTTTTAATGAAAAATCCAGCTGCATTACATCAACACAACTCCCATTTAACCAATTTCCCCCGTTTCAAGTAACCCACACATGTACCCATTGCGTACCTATTTATAACTTTCTCTGAACTTTCTGCTTCTTTTGTACTGCTAGATATAGTTCTCTTTAGTAAGCAAAGCCTCATACCTTAATGACTTCACATGCGAAATGAAATTGCTTGAAATATGATTAAGCGTATAATAATTATGCTAAAAAGTTTACTAGTGCCAGTTCCCTTAATATTGGCCGAGTAGAGAGTGGAAGAGAATGCAAAGAGGTTAAATAAAGCCACAAAAATGGTAGATTCTGCTGTTGATCTTGTTCATACATAGAAAAGACAAGATTCCAAAAAATGACATTTATTTTTGCCATTTTGCCTCAAATTATAGAATATTTTTAGATTTATCTCTCAGCAGTTGTAGTCTCTGCAACAGAATTGTAGACTCCGCAACAGAAAAACTTTCTTACTTTTTGCCCTTATAAGGAAAAATTTAGGACACATTTATGGAGTACAACTTACCTCTAAGTGTAAATTAGAACTTATCAAACTTGTGTCAAAGTATCTTAATTTTGTCACTCGCAAACTAAACTTCAAGGTGTAAAACTGTTGCGGAGACTACATTTTGCTGATGGAAGGCAAATACTGAGTAGTTCTAAGGAGAAAACAGATTTGAATCTAATGTTTTAAAAAAAGGGCCAGCATTAGTTTATGTCAATTTGACTTACAACGAGTTTCAGCTTTTCGTTCTTTTTTAAACAAGCAATACATTTGTAGTCTCCGCAACGGCCATTTCATGAAATGTTATAATAAATTATAATTTATGCAGCTATGCCGACATGTCAATGGAAAACATCATATGCATAAAAAACCTCAAACTCTCTACTACATTTTGTAGGGTAACTGAGACTCATTTAGCCACATTTAAAAAACTGATATCCAGGTATCATAATACTGTGGAATGACCCACTTTCCTTCTTATGCGGATCATTACTTAAGGGGTACTCAGAAGCCGCTTTAGTGGAAAAAAGACGAGCTTTCAGGGATAAAATCTTGCTTCGAGGAACTTCATGTATTACGTTTTTATCAATGCGGGAGATGTTTGTTTTTTACGGATTTCAGAACCAGAAGCGGAGATTTGAATTTCCAAGCAAGCGAGGGACTTAAAGGTAAAACAGATTACATTTTTCGATTATGTATTGTTAGTTTTGGAGAATAGATTTTAAAACGTGCTTAAATTCAGTTGTATCGATTTCTTGAATTTCATCGAAGAAAGCTTGAGGTACGCGTTTTGCTTTTAAACGTAAACCATTATAAATGGAGATTTGAATAATTTTTTTCGAAAGAAGATTGTGTTATCCATTTCTATGTGTTTGTTCATTCAGTAGATAGATTGAAAAGCGATTTTATGTAAACAAATGAAGACTGATTTTATAGTACAGTTCTATCTTCACTCGCATCGCCTTATGCAAATATGTTTGTGTATTTTTGCAATTTTGATTTTCAAATCAGTTTCTCGGGCAATTTTTGACAAGCAACAAGTGTATTTTATTCGGAAAGTAGTCGTACTAGTTATTCTAGACGGAGAAAAAGTTGTTTTTGTGAACTTTTGTACGGTCTATAAAAATGTACTGTGCAGACGGTCGCGTAATAAGCTTACTGTTTTTGAGAATTGCTAAAATTGAAAAATAGCCTTCGTCAATCTTATAAAATCCTTTAGTTAAGTTTCACCTTTGTTAAGCTTGTTCACAGAACGACGCTGTTAGGCTCAGCCTATCTATATATATTATATACAATTAATAACAACTTTAAGTATAAAGGCCAGCAGTAAGCGGTCCAAACGTCGCGATCCACACCTAAAGGGATCAGACCACATTGTGAGACAAACGATAAAGAAAGCTATCAATTTGAAACATACACATGTTAAGTAATCTGATTCCAATCGGCGGAGACTAACAACCTGGCTATTTATATGCATAATATGTGCGTCTATAGATTTTTCATATCTTGGAATTGAAGCGCCGTGTCTCAAAAAGAAAAAGAGTCCAATAAGCGGTCGAAGTGGGGGTCCAAATCGGGTCTACCATCATGGAACGCCGCTTCTTAAATAAACTTACCACATTGAATCGCTCGCAATTGCAAGCAGTTCCCTCTCTCTTTCTGTCTTACGAAAAAGTAAATACAACGTAATGACAATTTCACCCTTTCACTTCGAGAGTCAATAATGGAGACATATAGTGTAGTTCAAACTTTTGAGTCTTTTGACGAAATCCTATGGTGCGAGCATTCAGATGAAACCTCTTCACCAGTACTTTTGCATGCTACCTTATATTTTACAATATTTTACAATATGAATATTTTGGATTTTTCTTGAATTTCTACTTTTGACACCCTTAGAAGTTACAGGCAAAGGGCGAGTACTTACGCATACTGGTGCTCTCCATTTTTGACGCGATGTTGACAGTGTGGCCATACAGACAGAAGCGTGGCATAGTCACGCCGACTACCGCTGCCACTACTGGGCCTGCAATCACGGTAAAGCAAAGAGTTGTTTGCGAATTAATAAAGCAGTGCGAGGTACATTTTAGGCCCTCGCGCCTGCTCAACGTCAATAAAAGGTTTGTAGAATGTAATATTTACAAAGAATACCAAACTATTTCGAAACTATTTTCACTTTAGACTCCAACTTTACAAGAAATTAATAAAGTCGGGCTGGATACGCATAAGTTTGCTAATCTACTACTACAAGTTACAGCCATTACCAAGCTCCTCTCTCTTCTTTAGGAAGGAAGACAAAGGAACCTAAAGGCGCCGTCACACGACAAACTAAAGTTTAGCAAACTTGTGTTGGCAAACTCAAGTTGGTGTGTGTGTGAACGTGACATCAACAGTTGACAAACATGTTGGCAAACTGTTGGCGACAATAAGAATTAGAACAAGTTTCTATTCTCGCCAACTGTTTTGTGTTGGCAAACTAACATTTGACCTGTGAACGTTTGTCAAACACGAGTTGTTCACTTTCAAAGAATCAAAACCTGCACACTCATCTTGAGATTTGGTGTCCCGGCCCGAGAATGGCATTGGGGTTTGTCGTGTGAAAAAGCGAGTTTGCCAACTTTTTAAAGTTTACCAACACGAGTTTGCTAACTTACGTTTGCCGTGTGAAGGCGGCTTTCAGATCGGAGTTGTTGGCTTACCTGTGTGTATGCCAATGCGCAGCTGCAGTTGATCTTCTGGCAGATGACGAACACGAAACACAATAATGTGACTGAGAAGCTCCAGCGCCATACTCGCTATCTCACCAGCATGTTTGATGCCATTCAACATGGGGCATCCACTGACAACCACGTACGCATCGCCAATTGTTTCCACCTGGTAAACGAACAAATGCAGTCAACTCCTGAAGCACGCGCGAGTGAGTTGTTAGAAAAAGACATTATTGGATAAGATTTCTCAAACTCATTAATTATTCATGAGGTTATCAGCCAATGAGGGGAAAGTATTTCGTCACATGCATGAATCTTGATAACCAATGAAAACCCATATCCAAATCACTAGTGGATATGCGTTTTTATTGGATATCTAGATTCATGCATGCCGATGAAATGTAAATAAGAAAAACTACACATTCAAAAACACAATAAATCTTTTATTGATAGTAACAAGGAAATTTCACTCAAATTATACTGCAAAATGACACAATGAACACTTTGTTTGCTCCAACTTAACTTCGCAATTCGCTAAAGAGGCTGAATGGAAGAAAGAACACGGTTTACTTTCCTCTTCACCGTTTTTTGGGACACGAAAACGGTTAACTTCATTACTTTCTGCTATAATCAAGCTCCGACTAACCACGGAGCTATAAACTAAATGAGCAAAACTACCATAAATTTAGCATACACTTTGAATACCCCAAAGAAACCAGGAGACAACAGATGAATGGTAGCTGATAATGATGTCCAAAATTATGCAACCAATGAAAAGAACGTAACAATAGTGTTACGATTTAGGTGATAATTAATATAGGCAGTTTGAGAAGCAATCTAAAAAACTCGTGCTTTGGGTTTGATCGATCAAACCTTCGCGCTCGTTTTTTATATACTACATCCCGCTTGGGCTATGCTGCTCAAATTGATTAAATATGTGATCTGCGTGAAATGTGACAAGCGCTAAATAGCTGTCACCACGATTTTTCATAATTTCAGTTTTCATTTCGTCGGGGAAAATTGTAGACTGGACTGGACTGGACTTGGGTTCACGAGTGCTACTAGAGGGGGAAAAGTGAGAAAGAAAGGAAGATTTCCATGTGTCTATTACTTCCTACTCAGCTGGAACGGAGCATGCGACATACCTTGTAAACATCAAAGCGAGAAATGATTTCATCAAAGGCCACGTACAAATCGTTCAAAAAGTCCACAATCTGCAAAATGAGAGCAGAGAAATAAAACAGTCCATCAAAAAGGAATTCGTGCCAGATGAGTATAACTGAAAGTAGTCTCATAAAAGAATTCATTTTTTGTTATCAAGAATGCGTGTGTGGGAATTAATTAGAGCAAGGGGATCCATTGGCGTAAAACAAATACCATTTTGTTTTAGTACGGGTTGCGCATTGTTGATAGCACTATCCTCCCAATGTCTTCTGGGCTTTTCAAACTCTCCTTTTTATTCTATTTGTAGCATTGCTTAGTAATCTTTTTTATAACAAGTTATCATTGTATATGTTGTGGTGCAATTTTGTTCTTGGTGCAAATTTTATTTTCCATTTTTTGGGGGTATGGTAATGTGTGATAATGAGTTTTAAACAAAGGAAAATAAAATTTGCACCAAGGATGAAATTGCACCACAACATATACATTCTTTCAGTTTGAAATAAATAAACTTAAATTCGAGATTACAGCGGACAATCGAGCCAATCCGGTGTTGAATGAAGACGGACTTGGTCCCAGGATCTCTGGATCACAGAGCCCTAACTACTAGGACAAATCTTCGTTGTGTCTTATGACAGAAAAATATGCATAGGTCTGAATTCTTTACTTATGATATATCTTTTATAGTCTGGAATATATTGAGAACTTTACCTGCAGTGGTGTGCTGGCAAAAGCCAGCTTCGTGAAGCCAACAATGTCACTGAAGAAGAGAGTGACTTCCTCAAACTCCTCAGCCTGCACTGAGTTATCGCGTTTCAACTGCTCCAATACCAGGCTGAAATCAAACACATGATTTTATTATAAAAAAAGAAAGTGAAAAGTTCACGAAAGTTTTATAATATTAATGGAGATTTGATTAATGCATTTTCTTTGCCTAATAGGCCATTTGCACGATGGCGTCATTTGACTACATCTACCAGAATTCATTTCGCTTTTCCTTTCTTATTTAAATTTTTTAATCCCAGTGCAGTTTAAATAACAATAGCCCTAATTTGCACTACAAAACAAAAAACTGAAGGATTCTGGTAGTTGTAGCCATATGACGTCATCGTGCAAATGGCTTATTTCTGTATATGTTCCTTCTTCCCAGGCCTTCACGGTCATTCTTCGCTCGGACCACCTGAGCCAAAACGCATAACCGCGGGGATTAATTTACTTCTGTGGCAGCATTCTGAAGCTTATATAGTGCGGTATCCACCGTAATCAAATGTCTGCGCATGCCTCAAGCCAAAGCCATGTAAAACCAGTTTTACGTTTGTCACGCATTCAAACAGTAAACAAATGTACATGGCGCCGTCCAGTCTCAAAATTCTTCGCTTTAAAAAAGCTTGAAAAGTTTTCAGTAAATTGTAAAATGATTTAGTAAACTCACAGACTCAGGGAAACGTTGTGAGCTTTGAGCTCTCAAAGCAAAAACCTTACCCTTAACGGACTTTTCTTATTTTATCATGTATTTCTGTCATTCTCGAAATTTTTTATCGTGAAGCCGGCTTGTTGCAATGGTTTGGTTTGAAGTTTTATGCGGGAAATTCTTGCGGCCGGCCGACTGAGAATGAAGACATTGCGCATGCTCGCTCACAGTTTGACCGCAGTTAAAGTGCAGTAACACATCTCAGGATGTTCTACTTACGGGGGTAATAGTCGATAAAGGATTTTCTCGGTCTTTTCTTTCTCCTCGTTCAGTTGCCTGGTTCGTTCCTCTACCAGCTGTTCCAGATGATTCGCATGTTTTTCCATCATAGTAACCATGTTCTCGATGATGTTAGATCCCCTGAAAAAAACAAAATTCATTAACCAATTGATTAAGCTATGAAAAAAGTTAATCACCTTGCAGTACTAAGAACAGAACATGAGCCTAAATACAAAATGAGCGGTTCAAATAAATCGTCTTTGCTAAACGAAGGTCACACTTAATAGCCTTTGAAGGACTAACAAACCTCAGCTGTGGTCGAAGAAATATTGGAATTTGTGGAGGGAGGAAAACCACAGAAAAAAAACTCGGATAAAAACAAGCACCGTCAACAAAACTCGACCCACATCTACGATATCAATCCAATATTCAAACCCGCAACACAATAAATAGAGGCGAGAAGTCTGTTCCAGGAGTTAAGATTGTGGGGCTAAAAACCGGGGGATAGTGTGATCACCAAACGACTTAAAACAAAAGATTCAAAAGACACTGAACAATACCCAAACCACAACACAAAAGCTAACCAACAATGGACTCCGCAACACCAAGAAACACCCAAAACCGGCGCGTGAACGAGCGAGAAAACGAGGGGAGACTGGGGAGAGGGGGCCTACCCCACTCCGTCAGCACTCGGCCGGGATATTTGTTCTTCTACAACTTCTACGCACCGCCTATCCTTCGCTCCTCACTATCTGAACGCCTAGAACAGGCTAGAAGGCGAGCGCCTTCACCGCTTAATGCCATTCCTGCTCGCCAAAAAGCGCTATATGTAAAATTGTACATTGTACCTGCCGCAGATTTTCTTGAGCCTCTCCACAATGCGATAAAAATGCGGCCGTTCCTCCGCGTCATCATTCCAGCAATCAACCATTAAATCAATGTATTCAGGCTTCACCTCTGTGGAAGGAATGTTGGGACGGAATGGCGGATCTTCATGCATAACAACGCGTTGAATGATCTCTGTTAATAAATAATAGAACTGTTGCATCATAGGTTGACCAGCTTCAGTTTGAGTTGTGGTCATCATAGTGAGCTTTAAAATAGCTATACTTTTCTGAAGCGATTTTTTGGAATTGTTAAACTGGATAAATTTAAAGGTGATGTTACACGAGGCAATTTTTCGTACGACTTGCAACGCAGCGCTGACGACAGCAATGCGAGACAAGTTGCATATTACATGTTACACGCGCGGAGCGAGACCGTAAATTGCAGATTGCGCGTTACACGTGCGGAACTTGCCTCGCAGCTTTTTCTGCAACTTGCAACGCAATTTGTCGTTGTGAAACAAGTTACAAGATGTGGCATGATTGAAACTAAAACACTACATCTGTAACTACATCTATTTTGGCAACCGTAGGCCTTGCTAACAAGAAGGCTACCAACGCCCGAAAGATTGACTCGTTTTGGTTTTTATCACAGTGTTATGAGAGTAACTGTTCCCTCTTAGATATTTTTTACTAAAGAAATCTAACCTTTTTTCTAACAAACCAATAGCAAGAGAGTAACGTTGTGATGTTACAAGTACTACAGTATTACACACGTAACTTAACCTTCTAACTTATGAGTATTTCTGTTTAGATTTCAGGTAAATCTGCACAATTATTCATCGAGTACGGTGAGTGTACGCATAGTGGTGTAAAACATTTTGCATTCATCTTCAATTTTTTTACAATTTGCAACATCAGTTTCTTTAAAGATTTTGACTTGAGAAACATGGACCCACTCTTTAGGCGTCTGCTAGGTAAATTTTAAAGGGCTGGCGATAACATGCATTCCCTGGGTAAAGAGATCTTTCTCGCGGTCTCATCTCTCTCATATACAAACCAACAAAATATTTAATTCGGTCCATGACATCAGAATGTGTATTTGAGCGAATAAAAACACTCTTTTCGTGATATGTACAATTACTATGCAATGGTGTTGAGCTTAGTTCTCTAACCTCTAGGTTCCAGCTGACATCCGCTAAAAGGCTCTGAGCGAGTGGCCATTTCCTGTAAGAGTATCCCATAGCTGTACACGTCCGCTTTCTGGGAAAACCCCTCACGCTCACACTTGGCTATATTTATATGCTCTGGTGCGGTCCACAAAAGATCTGGCAGAATAAAAGGTAAGGGATACAATTTAGGAATGATTTTAAAGTGGCTGTGTGTTCTTTACTTGAGTTCTAATTGGTTCAATTCGTTATGCACAGCACCAAAACGACGGGGTACGGCCGCGCCTAGCTTGCACGAGCAAGCTCTCGGGCTTGGGCGCTCGGGGTCTCTGATGCTCGCGGGCTTGGAGGTTCAAGAGCTCGGGTACTCGGGTGCTAGGGGGCTCGGGAGAGGGGAGGAGGGAAGGAGATAGATCATGTTTTAATGATGCTAAAATGGCCATTTTTAAGAGAGTGTCCACGATAGGACCAGGCAGGAGGTGATAATACTCAAATCACCGATTTCACTCAAACTTGGCACAAAGGTTGAGGGTCATGAGTAGATACATGTACCAAAATATAAGGTCAATTTTTTTTATTCTCTCTGAGTTGTAGGGTCCCCCCCGAAAAATGGCCGTTTGGCACAAATTTATGCATATTAATTAGCTAAATTTAGTCGAGTGGTAAGACAACAAAAATAGCAGCCTGGGAATAAAAACTACTAAATCGTATTCTATATTGATCAGTCTTGCAGCAAAACGTGTTATTGGAATCGGTTGCTTTGATTTTCTGCTTTCCCAATACCGAAAGTGAAGGGCATGTTTGGTCATTTTCACGAGACGCCAAAATTAGGTCATTTTAGATCTTAATATCTCCAATGGGCAACAAGCTAACAACGTAGTTTTAATACCAGAAGTAAAAAGCATCTTTATGCTTTCGAAAAATATAATAAAATTTTTGGGCAACTAAATACCTTTTTAGTATGAAGAAATTTTTGCACCTCACTCAACAATTTCTGGCGATTTCATCAAAATTCGGTAATTAAAAAAAGTGGTTTAATTTTAATGAAATTGCAAGAAAAAGACAGCAAATGTTCAGCTAAGCATCACTCTGCTTAAAACAATGCTAGAATTAGCAAGAAAAGTTTTTTGAAGCACATTTCATGAGGTTTGTAAATGAAGGTTTCTGTCGTTCATACTTCATTTTCAATGCAAAAAACAATCGGACACTTCTCTCTACAATAACTCCGAATTTTACTTTCAGGTACAATAAGGGACACAAGAAAAGCAAAGGCTGATACATACATGTCATTTAAGTGCTTCAGACTCATTGTTAGGGTCCATTGCGATCCGGCCAAATCCAGTATATTTTTTAAAAGTTCGATCTCCTTATTCAGCTTCTTCGTCGATATTTATCGTGCAGTTCATCGATCGCTGTTGAATTTGCTATGAGAATATTCATTGCTACCTTGTTGTAATAGCTCCAGTTTATGCCAGTAAGAGTGAGACAAATAAGTTATAAAACCACGGGAGAACCATAAACGCCATCGAAAACTGTCAACATAATGTTTGGAAAACATTCTTCGCCATTTTGAAGTTAAATTTTTGAGCCTGCGTTGTGGTCAGTATGGACAACGGACTACCGAATTACCGGATCGACCGACTACAAACTACGCATAATATATCGGACAATTTCTTGTAAAACGCATACAGAATATAAAATTTGGACTAGTTAATTTTTAAAATTCTCTGTTTATAGTCAAAACTGAAGGGCAGAAAACTTGAAAATTTTTAAATTGTTGAGTTATTTAAAGGCCCATGTTCACCCAATCTGCTTTGCGCGCTTGTGTTTTTGTTTTGAAACGGTTCAATTCTTCAATGTAGCGTTATGATTGGCTGGCACGTCGATTTTTCGATTTTCCGTTTGTGCCTTTAACTGGATTCAAAATTGACGCTAATCCTGGGTTAGCTTAATCGTGCTTTAATGGACTGGATAATTTTTTACAGTCGATTTCAAACATTGATTTTTTCGAACTTTAGAAATAAAGATTTGTGACCGGTAAAATTCAGTACCAAAGAGTCTGGGAAATCGGATGATTCCTTGATGACAGTTATCTTTTGTTTGTCTTTTGCTACCAAAAGTAGCAAAACGTGTAATGTTTCATATTTTACAACTCTACCAAAAACAATTTGCAATTTCCGCATTTTCCCGATAAATTTGAATTTTTAGTAGCGCCATAACCCAAAATATTTACCTTATCTTGTAGAACACATCACAGGCTATGTATTATAGATAAAATATTTCCGAAATATTGTAAAAGCGCAAAAACCCAAGGGAGGAGTTGCAATCAACCCCCCCCCCCCCCCCCCCCCCCCCCACCTTTTGGTTGCACTTGGACGAGTTTCGAGTATAGAGTTAAAAGAAAAAGAGTTTAGACGAATCATTTAAAAGGCAATCGACCTAACAAGTTATCTGTTTCCATGCCTGAAGGTTTGATTTGAGCCTATCATGTCTCATGCGCAGTAAATAATATACAGGTAACAATAAGATCCAAAAAGGTTTTGAATTCTATTGAAATATAACTAACTAGATGTTTTTAACTATTATGTAGTAACATAGTTGTAGTATAAGACCGTATAACTTTTCTACCGATCCCTTACCTGGCCTTAACGGAGACGTGCGGCCCGATAGAGTACTTCACTACAAATGGGGTTCTTGTCTCTTAACGGGGTCTCGATTCCATCACTTTTTGTCTTAAACGAGGTATCTTTTCATGGCCTAATGCCACAATCAGGATAAGCATATATATTAAGTTATACGAACTGTAGAAACCTAATCGCAAGCCGATTTTGAACTAGTATTTTGTTGGCGCTGACTTCCGTTAACTTTGGCATTCAAAATGGCAGAGAATGTTTACTTCTGTCTCCGACCTTATGAGCTAGTCTAGATCCACCAAGGGCTCATACTTTGTTTCACCCACAAACCAAAATGAAAGCAAAAAAACAAAACAAAAAAAAGCAATGAGAAACACAAGACAAATGTCGAATTATTTTTAGAGCGGTCAAGGAGTTATTCGATTTTCCAGACTCTTTAGTATTGAATTTTCTGGTCACAAATCTTAAGTTATGGACTGTTTCTGTAGTTCTAAATAATCAATGTTTGAAAATCGACCGTAAAATTTAACCAGTCCAAATCTTATATCCTGTATGCGTTTTACACCAAGTTATCCGTTATATTATGCGTAATCCGTGGTCCGTACGAGTTGTCCGTCGATCCCGTAATTCGGTAGTCCGTTGTCCATACTGACCACAACGCAGGCTCAACTTCAAAATGGCGAAGAATGTTTTCCAAACATTATGTTCGGTTTATGGTTTACGATCGCGTTTATGGTTCTCCCGTGGTTTTATAACTTATTTGTTTCACTCTTACTGGCATAAACTGGAGTTATTACAACAAGGTAGCAATGTATATTCTCATAGCAAAGTCAACAGCGATGAATTGCGCGATAAATATCAAGACTATCAACGAAGATCTGAATTAGGCGATCGAATTTTAAAAAATATAAGCTTACTGGATTTGGCCGGATCGCAATGGAACCTAGCAATGAGTCTGAAGCACTTAAATGACATGTATGTATCAGTCTTTGCCTTTTTGTGTCCCTTACTGTACCTGAAAGTAAAATTCAGAGTTATTGTAGATCGAAGAGAAGTGTCCCATTGATTTTTTTTTTTGCATTGAAAATGAAGTATTAAAGACAGAAACCCTCATTTACAAACTTCATGAAATGTGCTTCAAAACGCTTTTCTTGCTAGTTTTAAGCAGAACGATGCTTAGCTGAACATTTGCTGTCTTTTTCTTGCAATTTCATTAAAATTAAACCACTATTTTTAATTACCGAATTTTGATGAAATCGCCAGAAATCGTTGGGTGAGGTGCAAAAATTTCTTCATACTAAAAAGGTATTTAGTTGCCCAAAAATTTTATTATATTTTTCGAAAGCATAAAGATACTTCTTACTTCTGGTATTAAAACTACGTTGTTAGCTTGTTGCCCATTGGAGATATTAAGATCTAAAATGACCTAATTTTGGCGTCTCGTGAAAATGACCAAATATGCCCTTCACTTTCGGTATTAGGAAAGCAGCAAATCAAAGCAACCGATTCCAATAACACATTTTGCTGCAAGACTGATCAATATAGAATACGATTTAGTAGTTTTTATTCCCAGGCTGCTATTTTTGTTGTCTAACCACTCGAAAAAATTTACCTAATTAATATGCATAAATTTGTGCCAAATGGCCATTTTTCGGGGGGACCCTACAACTCAGAGAGAATAAAAAATTTTGACGTTATATTTTGGTACATGTATCTACTCATGACCCTCAACCTTTGTGCCAAGTTTGAGCGAAATCGGTGATTTGAGTATTATCACCTCCTGCCTGGTCCTGCCTGGTTTTCTGGTGGACACTCTCTTAAGCAAACAGCATGACAATGTGTTGAATGTAAGTATTATAGTATGAACAGTAGTATTTTACTCACTTTATTGCCTTTTTTCTGAGTCAATCAAGAAACGCACCTGTATAGATCTTGTTTGGGTGTAAATTGACCTTTTCCTGTCCAGCCTTAAAGGCATGGAGACCCCAATCAGTAATCCTCACAACCCAGTGGCTGTCAATCACACACCGAGAAGATGTAAGGTTTCCATGGAACCTAACAGCAGTGTTGTGAAGGTATTTCATTCCCTGGAACACAATTACGATGAATTTCGGTCATCAATTAACTGCTTAAGTTGCTGACTTCAGTTTAAGCTTCTTAGATTTCACTCATTTGTTTTATGCCATCATCGATCAACTGCTGAAGTTTCTGACTTCAAATACATAGGAGCATCGCCCCGTAAAATCGAAAGGTTCGAATCCCGTTCAAGCCTGATAGTATATTTTCTTTCAGGTTTCTTTGCAATTACTTAAGTGACAAACATCACCGCGAGGATCTTTAGTTTCGCTCTCATGTTTCATCCGCAGCTCATATATATGATGATTTAATTTATTCACATTCAGAGGTACATTGTACGTTTTGCACCCAAAATACAACTAGAGTGTAATCTCTCTGAGTGATAACCCCTCTAGTTTAGTCAGCGACGACTTGTGCTTGATATAGAGTGTTTTCGCTCACTTGACCGGCGGCCATGTTGGAGTGCTAAAAGAATAGGAAATATTTAAATAAATTCAAACCTTTTGGGATTACAACTCTTTGTTCGTCGTATTTCCATATCAATAAAACATTCACATGGAAATTATATGGAAATATTGTGAATAAAGAATCTTATTCCCAGAAGGTTTGAATTGGGTACAACAATGCGTTAGCCAAATCTGTCTATAGAGCTGAAGTCCCATAGGATTCGTTTAGGACACCAATATGTGCGCCATTCCATGGTTTGCATGTGACGTCACGTGCAAACGCTCTATAGAAGATAATACATGGGTGCGCAGAGATGTGAAATTTGATTTCTCTTCGAGTTACAAGATATTCACTTGATCACGAGAAGAGAATCCATGTAATATTTTGTTGATGATATAAACGAAACTAATTTTCCGATGATTTTCGAAAATTCTCCCGAATACTGTGCGAAGATTGTAAGAACGTTTCCGATCATTTTCCAAAAATTTTCAAAGATCACCGAAGATGTCCGAAGATTTCCGAGGAGGTCCGAAGATGTTTCGATTATAGACCAACACCTTTTAGCTCGGCCAGTCGAGGAGTCAAAAGGGTCAAACTGAAAATGCCATGTATAATATTAATATTAATCCCTTTTTTAAGGAGTCAGTCCTTAAATTAATTAACATGGTTATCTTCGTGAGTCTGTGGGTGAAATTTTATTGCAACAATTCAGATGAAAACTAACTCGTGAGCAGTACTCTCTCCTGGGGCCTGTTTATCGAAAGTCCCGATAACTTTTCGGGCACGAAGCTATAGAATGGTGGTGTAATTTTAAGCCGACTTGTTTCGTCACCTTAGAATTTCATTACTTAGCTTTCAAACCAACAAAAACTGAAACTTTAATGTAAATATTGCGCACGTAAACAGCTTTCCAGGCTCAAAATGTTATGGGGACGTTCATGAAATGAGCCCTTGATGTTGCACGTTTTTTTAATTTCTCGAAAAAGAAAATTTTAGAAAATTCGGATTCAGCAGCAATCCAGGCAATCTTTTTCGGAAGATGGAGGTGGTTGTAGTTACCGCAACTTTCGGAGGGGGGAGCTAGGGGGATGGGGGCGGGTGGTAGTTACCGCAACTTTCGGAGGGGGGGAGGGGGATGGGGGCGGGTGGTAGTTACCGCAGCTATGTCAATTGCCATTGAGAGTTTGAATCCATAATCAATCCTGTACTCATCGTTGGCCAGGACATCCTAAGCAAGTAGAGAAAAGCAAAATGGCATGAGTATCTTATGTAGGACATCCTAAGCAAGTAGAGAAAAGCAAAATGGCATGAGTATCTTAGTAGGTGTAATGTGTAGAGACGTGATAGTGTAGTAGTTAACCTTATGGACTTCAAGATCTAAAGGTCGGTGGTTCGAGGTCTGGTCTCGACCGTCGTGAAGTTTCCTCAGACAAGGCGACTCTACCTTTACCATGTTATGTAATGTACATGGCTCGTGTGCGACTCTACCTTTACCATGTTATGTAATGTACATGGCTCGTGCGCGACTCTACCTTTACCATGTTATGTAATGTACATGGCTCGTGCGCGACTCTACCTTTACCATGTTATGTTGGCGCCGGTTCTCTGATTTCCATAGAATAAAGTGACTGGGAGATTTGCATTTTCGCTACTCCATTGATGGTTATGCAGGGTTACCCCAAGTGCTCATCGGATACTTGTTGGTGAATTGATACTGTGTGGAGTGAGACGTCTTAAAACCTTGAGGACACGATACGACGACAGACACCGAGTTTCAAACCGCCCACCTTCCGGTCCGAAGTTCCATGTGCTAACGACATGATTCTCGAGCCTTCACAAGTTACACTGACACAGAAAATTCCACTGACCCCAACTCGGGTTATCTATATTTTAAAGTGCATATGAGGTAATTTTTTATTTTGTCTTTTTATGGAGGCTATTATATTGTTATTTCAAAATGATAAAAGAAAGTTGTCAGAAAAAGATTTAAAGACTCTTTTTTGCCGTCCAAAGTAGCACAATTTGCAGAAATCAGTGTCCCGGAGACTGGGAACGAGATGACGTAGAAAATACTTGAGATTCGTTCTTTTGTATGCCCACAGTGTGTTTCATTCCATTTCTTCAAAAGAATGTCAGACTGTGATGAAGTTATGTCTTCTACAGAGTCTCTGTCAGACAGACAGAAAGTCGCCGAGGTCGAAGACTTCTCCTTTGCCGCCATGATACTCGTGAGTTGAAGTAGTTTCTACGTCACAGATCGCTTTGGCTGCGCGCTCGATAGAGACACTTTCTGGCGGAAAATTCAAAAATTTCAAGCCGAATAATTTTACAATGGGAAGGATCTTTTTGATGAAACCCACAAATTCAGATAAAGAAAGTAAAGCACTATCAAACTATGGAAATTCTTTTTTTACTTCATATGCACTTTAAGCGTGATGTTGTCAAGTCATCATATCTTTTCACTGAGCATGCGCGTTTCGGTACAAAATGTAGATTTGCATGGATTGCATCAGTGAAACACTGGAAATATAAAGGTAATGGGAGTTTGTGATTCTGCACGTACTAGAACGTGTCTAAGTTTTTAAACACGTACCTGCAAGCTTCCCTTTTTGCAATATGACCAAACCAACATAATATTGGGTGACTCTATGCAGGCTCCGATGAACGGGTTCAGATTTTCATGGGAGATATCTCGTACCTATAAAAGAAGAACATCAGTTGTAAAAAAATCACCCGCTGCCTACTCGTCTTGTCTTATCTTCTTCTGCCAATTTGTCATCAATTTCACGTCACGTCTTAAAAAACAGAATATTTTAAAGGGTTAGAGGTTCTAATGTTCGAAGTGTCGGCTTTTCCAGAATTTAGTCTGTGGAAGGTGTGGAAGTTCTTTGCGTGATTCAGGTCTCATGTCATTAACCTTTAGCGAATTTGATATGCGATCTCTTTCCGGTTGCCTGATGATAAATGGATTGCATCATTGTTACAGCTGTCATTCTGGTTTTTGTGGTTCTATTGTTAACAACTTCCTGTTAACAAACTTCCGGTTAAGAAACTTCAGGTTATAAACAAACTTCAGGTTAACAAACTTCCGGTCAACAAACTTCCTGTGACACCGTCGATAGCATAGTGCCTCGCTATGCGCATATGTGCAGTAGACACAAAGATTCAAAAAGAGATAATGGGGAGTAATGATAATACCCACAAATGTTTGTTTGGGAGTCGGTTAACTGGATATGGAGAGGAAAACAGGGTAAAAAAATCTGCATTTCAAGACAACCATGTAAAAAACAACGACGAATTGCTGAAAAATATAATTTGCCAACTTTTTTAGAAAATGTATCATGTGGCAATAACGACAATAAAATAACAGAAGATGATAAATATTACCTGTTTGAGCTGAATGAGAACTTCTCGAGTCAGATGAACACTTCTTTTGTTCAGTCTTTTGATGGCCACAGTTCGACTCTAAAACAAATTCAATCATTCGTCAAAATAGGTACGCAGAGCGAACATGTGAAGAACTCAGTTTAGAAATGCATTGCAATTTTATGTTTAAAGGTACTTTGTCAAAGATTTAAAGGCCGTTGTGACCAAAACACAACAAAATCGCCATAAAAATACCCTTAAACAATCAGTAGCAGTGTGGTTTCTCTTCTTACTTGGTAGTTTCCAATGGTGGTGAAAATTTGTTCGGTGTTTTCCCCAGATGAGCTGGCGTTTCCTTCTTGGTTTGGTGGACTGGTGAAAGGCTTGCTTGCGTCCTGTTTAAAAATATATTATTACTCGCGGTTACGGCAAAATTTAAATGTTAAAATTATAGACGGATCTCAGTAAGCGATCAGTTAAGTCCCACTTGTATATTCGCGATGCCATCTTGGCTTTCAAATGCATCACAGGCATGGCTCCAATGCACAGGCATGGCTCTATACCTAGAGGCAGATAAGGATAAGACGGGGGCATGGAGTGGCAGAGTGAAACTGCTTGATTTTTCGACCCTTCGGGCCTTATAGTTTGGCAAGATAAAGGGTGGGGGGAATGAGTGTGGCGGTGGACCCCAGGACCCCTTCACTAGATCCGCCATGCCTTGCATTCCTATAGCCTGAACTTCTAATATATTTAACAAATAAATTTTAGTTTCCATTATATGTCCTCTGATATATAATGGTTTGACGTCTAGCACGGTGAAAACAGAACTGTTTTGACCATGTTTTGACCATGCTATAGAGTCAGTCTAGCATGGTGAAAACAGAACTGTTTTGACCATGCTATAGCGTCAGTGTCTAGCATGGTGAAAACAGAACTGTTTTGATCATGCTATAGCGTCAGTCTAGCACGGTGAAAACAGAACTGTTTTGATCATGCTATAGCGTCAGTCTACTCTAGCATGGTGAAAACAGAACTGTTTTGACCATGCTATGGCGTCAATCTAGCATGGTGAAAACAGAACTGTTTTGATCATGCTATAGCGTCAGTCTAGCATGGTGAAAACAGAACTGTTTTGATCATGCTATAGCGCCAGTCCAGCATGGTGAAAACAGAACTGTTTTGACCATGCCATAGCGTCAGTCTAGCATGGTGAAAACAGAACTGTTTTGACCATGCTATAGCGTCAGTCTAGCATGGTGAAAACAGAACTGTTTTGATCATGCTATAGCGTCAGTCTACTCTAGCATGGTGAAAACAGAACTGTTTTGATCATGCTATAGCGTCAGTCTACTCTAGCATGGTGAAAACAGAACTGTTTTGATTATGCTATAGCGTCAGTCTACTCTAGCATGGTGAAAACAGAACTGTTTTGACCATGCTATAGCGTCAGTCTAGCATGGTGAAAACGGAACTGTTTCACCATGCTATAGCGTCAAACCACAATTTATCAGAGAACATATAATAGCAAACTAAAATTTATTTGCTTTTTACCATAACAAAAACATTTTACTCGGAACCATCATTTCAATTTGTCCTCAAAATCCAGAGATATGAACTAACATCAAGTGTATTGAAACTTGAATCATCACGGAAACTTTTGATTTCACGAAGTAAATTTCAAGTCATTCGTTTATTTACCTTTCTTTCCACTTCATAATGAACGTATTTTCCTATGTGGCAGTGACGAAAGTTTGCTGAGTGAAGCAGTAGCGTTTCGTTTTTACTGACTAAGTTTGCCAGGTTACTGAAGTCTTCGGGTCCACAACCGTCCAAAGTTTTTCTCCAAACGTTTGAGCTTTGACGCGGATTTTTTATCAATGGCAAATATAATATTTAATTAGAAACACCGACAATTCGCCAAAAATAGACTGAGAGAAAGCAGGTATCCATGTTTCAAAACAAACCGGCTGAATTTCTTCTTGAAGCCAAAATCATTTCTTTTCCCGCGCGCTAGACGCGGGTGGCGTGATCAATTACGTCATATCATTATTTGTGTTTTATTTAAAAAAAAGAGAGAAAAACGCGCCGAGTTATTTTAGCACGCGGGAGTTATTAAGAACACGCGAGTGCTTCTCGCACTTTTCGAGTGTTCTTACAAATGCCCATGTGTTTTATAACACAACAATGGACGAGGAACAATGTTCTAAGGAACAATTTTTTTTCTTTTATCGCGCGGGACATTTTACAGTTATGGTAAAATATAATATGTTGAACGTTTATAGAAACATTTTTCACTGAAATGGGAAGGAGTATTTTCTCCAACCGCGTCCTTTATTTATTTATTATTTTTATTTAAGTGTCCACAATTTGCTTGTTAAAAGTAATAACTCTGACACCTCAATATAGTTAATCGTCATCATCCTTATAAATAGAGGGACTTTGCGCTAAGTACAGGCATTACCATCCTCTTTCCTCGTTTGAATATGGGCACTTCCTTTGTTTGTATTTCTTCTGATCCGCTCTCCTGAATATGCAAGTCATCAAAACGAAGTTTCCAGGACTTGTTCTGGGCCAGATCAGTTTCATAACGTAGCTTCCTGTAAAAAAGTCGCACTATTTCTTATTTTCTAATCTTCGTCTTTTTGACGCACCGATGAGTACGTCAGAAATGTATTTATCATGGGTTACGTAACCCCGTCTCTGGGGTGTTATGTACCATGTTTACACAATGCTTCATTAGTGGGGCGTTGGTATATATATCGCGGTGCTTTCATTCATATTCATTCGAGTCTTACGACCGTCCATTCACCCTCTAAATTAAATACCCAATGATTAAGGTTTATTGTATTTACAAGCCATTATAAGAATTGGTATATTTATTGTATTAGTATTATACATGCACATGTTCAGATTTTTGTTTAGCTTTATACTACATCGGTAGTTACTATCTAGTTGTATGTTGAGTTTTCGGTATTTTTCGAATTGTTTGTAAAATTTATTATCTTGTAGTTTTGATTGTAAAGACATAATAAAGAGGGTCGCATACGGCTCGTGTTGACACACCCCAATAGTGGTTGCCTATTACATGATAAATGTTTTGTATTCGGTTGAGCGGGGCAGCGAATTAGAATATAATTTCATTTCCAACTGAAGGTTGTTGGCTCTCTGCGCTGGTGGCAAAGGCCGTTTTTGCCTGCATAGGCCGTCTTTGATTTAGGCAAAGGTTTAGTGCACCTTGCCTAGTTCCTAGGCCTCTATATTTCGCCGTGGTCAATTCGTTTCGGGTCGGGTCACGTGGTCCGGCAGTTCGTCTCGGATACGTCACCGAAACGAATTGACCGTGAAGGACTGGGAAAAAGCCGCACAGGAACTAGGCAGTAGTGCACCTTGACGCTTATCAATTCAAAGGTATAGTAAAGGTGCTGTCAAATGTTGCTTTGACTTGTACAAAGGTACCTCGAATTCGCCTGTGACCAAATGTCTAGTACTTTTGACGAGCGTCAAAATTGTGTCAAAAGCATCGTCAAAAAAACCGTGAAACTTTTGATCGCGCATTTCAACATTGTGTCACGCAACTTTGTCACACTTCACCTTGGTAACCAAAGGTAATCAAAGCCAATTTTGATCGTGCAGTAGGAAAAGAAAATACTTGGGATAGGAGAAAACATGCGAGGGACAAGTATTCATCTAGGTGTAGCCTGAGGCGAGTAATAACGGTAATAATACTTCCGGAGCCTTTTTCTACAGTAACAGGAAATAAGCACCTGTCTGATTGAGATGGATTCTTCAAAAGACTTGACCTACTTTCATTACCAGATTCCAACAGTTTGAAAGGTTGTTTTTGTATGAAGTTTGGTGCATTTGGGAGTGAAACTGTTTCTGATCGCTTCGGCGTTAATACACAAATTCTCCTACTGGTGCGTCAGCCGTTTCTCGTAGTACATATGGCACAATGAGTTGGGAAAATTTGTTCTTTGATTACCTGATGATGAGGAAAAACATGAAGGCTAACACTAAAACACCCGCACAGGACGCTCCAATCACCATATTTACCATCTGCTGCGTAGCTAGAAAGTGGCAAAGAGATGGAATCTCACTACAAATTAGATTTAAACATACAGTCTAACCTGTATTAACAGAACACGCATTTTTACATACTACAAATATTAAATTATCGATGGTAGTCAAGACCTATTTAACAAGTTAAGCATGGAAGGAGCATTCTAATTGCTTCCTTGAGCGGTCCACATTTTGCAATACGGAGAGTTAATCCGGGTTGGGAGAGGGGGGGGGGGGGGGGGGGGGGGGGGGGGGGGGGGGGGGGGGGGGGGGGGTTACTCCTTGGAATTTTTTGGTAGGGGTGTGCCGCCGGTTCTCTAAATCCTGACCAAACTACACCATTTTCCATACCCGTTTTCAGACCTGACCTTAATTCTATTTCGTCATCAGCCAAGGTCGTTACGGAGTGGTACGAGAGAGAGTGCAGCGCATGCGTCAAATCAGTTGTGTAGTCCTTGCGTTGAAATCGGGTCGCACTTTACAGTTTTGGTACTTTTATCTCTGTTTTCTGCGTTATATTTACAGGTAACCGAACTGTTCATCGCCAGTTTACTTGGAAACGACTGACTGTCGATATCTGCGGCATGTTTGGTGAGATTTATCGTCCTGAATTGAAAATGTTTTCGCTTTACGTGTTTCCCGCTCTTTTTTACAGTGAATGAAAGCATGGCCGCCGAAGGTCCCGGCGACAAGGAGCTGACTCCTGTCGCTCTTGCTAATGATGTTGCGGTGGATCCCGGCATCTCAAAAACCCTCCTTACGGTTCTAACTGAAATGCAGAAGAATATGACTTCTTCAAACGCAATGCTTTGTGAGCTAATGCAGCACAAACGTAAGTCAAGCCAGGAGTCAGACTCGACCTCGGCTAAAAGAATGAAACGTGATTCAAATGAATCTAATTCTACTGTCAAAGCTTCAGAGAAAGCTAAAGAAACTACTTCACAAGAAGTACATGACAGTGCTTCAGATGAAGCATATTCTGTCTCAAATGAAGACGATCCCATGCACCAAGACGTCGATTCACTTAGCCTATTTGGCAATGACAGTCTGGACGAGGGGCACTCGGAGAATAATGAGTTGAACAACGATGAGTTGCTGACTCAAATTACCACCGCGCTGAACGCTTCAGACGAAGCTGGACCTCCAGTCTCAGAAAAATTGTCGAAACTTGTAAATGACAAGTTTCACACTGAATACAGTGTTGAGAAACGTAAAGAAATACTTCAGAAGTATAAAATACCTAGTAATTGTGTAGCATTATCTGTACCCAAAGTTAACCCAGAGATTTGGGGAGATCTTACCACAAATTCCAAAAGGTCAGACATCAGAGTATCGGTGCTACAGGACACGTTACTAAAGGTGTCGAGTGCCATTATTATCACTGTCGATGATTTGCCCAGTCACAGGGAAAAGAAAACTTGCCCGAATTATAAAGCTCTTATACCCAGTTTGACTGATTCTGTAGCTCTGATTGGGCATGTACACAAGGAACTCTCCTTCAAACGAAGGGATGCCATACGACCGTATTTGAATCAAGAGTTCAAACAGGCCTGTTCGAGGACTATCTAACCGGGGAAACTCCTTTTTGGGGAAGATTTACCCAAAACCCTACAGGAGCTTAAGACAACCAATAACATAATGAATAAAGTAACACACAATAACAAGGGGAATGCTTCATCAAAAAGCCACTACAATGGCCAGTTCAGAGCAAACCAGTTCAGAGGTCACCAGAGTAAGCCTTTTTTGGGGGGAAGAGGGGGGAATGCTTATCCCCCCAGAAAAAATCAACAACAAAATCGGTCCTTTCAACACAGAAGAATTTCACAAAGAATTGAATGTCCTCAAAACCAAGGTAAATGAGTTTCCAGAGTACACAGACTCTTTTCTTATCCCCTATCTACGAGCTCAGGTTAAGTTTTTTAGAGGGGGACAATTAACTCTTTACCTACATGAATGGGAGAAACTAACTACAGATGGTAATATTCTTCAAACTATTTCAGGTGATTGTAATTCATCTCTGAACCACCAAGCCAGTTGGCATATCCTCCTAACTCTATACAAAGAGAATACAAGAGCCTTGTTGATAAGGAAATCTGTAGTCTCCGGGATAAAGGAGTTATTGTATCCTGTGTACATGAGCCTGGTGAATTCATTTCTCCTATATTTACTGTACCTAAAAAGGATGGTACTGTCAGACTTATCCTAAATTTAAAGAAATTGAACTCGTTTATAAAGAATTCACATTTCAAGATGGACACCATACGTACCATTTTAGATCTGGTAACTCCAGGTTGTTGGATGGCATCTTTAGATTTGAAGGATGCTTATTATAGCGTTAGAATTCACCCTCAGTTTCAAGAGTATCTCAAGTTCATTTACAACGGAACACTCTATAAATATACAGTGTTTCCTAATGGTCTCTCTACCTGTCCCCGAAAATTCACTAAGATGATGAAACCACCACTGTCTCATCTGAGGCTAATAAAACACATTGTTAGTGGATATATTGATGATATATACTTGCAGGGCAGTACATACCAGAAATGCACAGTTAATGTCATTGATCCTGTTCAGATGCTGGACACCCTCGGTTTGGTTATTCATCCAGAAAAATCTGTGCTCATCCCAGAGCAGAAAATTGTTTTCTTGGGATTTGTTATTGATTCGGTAAAAATGATAGTCACACTTACGGAGGGTAGGATAGGTAAGATAAAAGAACTACTGGTGTTCACCATACACATTGCATGTTCTCTCAGGATTCGAGACATCGCCAGACTTATTGGCTATCTGGTATCGAGTTTACCAGCTGTAAAATATGGAGCACTCTATTATAGGTATCTAGAGATGGATAAAATTAATGCTCTCAAACACTCTAAGGGAGATTTTGAAGCTGACATGGCTATTTCGGAGAGAGGAGTGTTTGAAATGAGATGGTGGCTAAATAATTTAGATGCCAGCTATAATACGATTTGTAATCCTCCAGTTGACATTACGCTATACTCTGATGCTTCCCTCGTGGGTTGGGTGCTGTTATGAATGAAACCTCCACAGGGGGGAGATGGTTAACTACTGAGGCCCAACATATAAACTACCTTGAGCTTCTGGCAGCACTATTTGCTCTTAAATGTTTTCAAACTTCCCTTTCAGGAAAGCATGTTAAACTTATGATTGACAACACTACAGCTGTTGCTGTCATAAATAATATGGGCACATGTCATAGTATTGATTGTCACTCTATTGCATGCAGTACAAATTTGGGAATTTAGCATTTTGCACAACATAACATGGCTCACTGCAGCTGCCCATATCCCTGGCTCTTCCAATGTCAGAGCTGATAGAGAATCCAGACATTTTCACACTCAGGATACTGAATGGATGATCAACCCCACGAATTTGAATCATGCGCTTGACGCCCTTGATTTTAAACCAGAAATCGATTTATTTGCGTCTAGACTGCATAGACAATTCCCTATATATTGCTCATTCAGACCTGACCCTGAGGCATTATATATTAATGCATTTACTATCTCATGGGCTCAGACTAGATTTTATTGTTTTCCACCATTTAGTTGTGTTCTACGAGTACTTTAGAAGATCATCCAGGACAGAGCGACAGGGGTAATGGTTGTGCCAAAGTGGCCAACTCAGTCATGGTACCCAATTCTGACATCTCTTCTCCTCCTTCCACCAGTCACCCTCCCACCATCCAGGACACTTCTGAGTCTTCCCGAATCCTCAGAAACCAACCATTCATTGCACAAGAAAATGAGTCTCCTTATCTGTCTACTGTCAGGAAACAACTCGAAGGCCTTGGCCTCACCACTAGATCAATAGACGTCATCATTGCATCGTGGCGAGATGGCACAACCTCCCAGTATCAGAGCTATCTTCAGAAATGGCTAGAGTTTTGTAAGCAAAAACACTGTGATACTTTATCACCCCCTCTACCTATGGCCTTAGATTTCTTGTCCATGCTGTATGAAAAGGGTTCTTCATACAGTACTATCAATACAGCTAGGAGCATGTTATCGTCTATCTTGCAGTTGAACGTTAACACATCTGTGCCAGTTACCAATCGTCAAGCGTTTTATGAAAGGCATTTTCGAGCTTCGCCCCGCCTTGCCCCGATACAAGTCAATTTGGGACTTCAGTGTTGTATTGTCTTACTTTCGTGGAAGACCTTCAGCGTCAGAACTTGCCCTAAAAGAACTCACATTGAAGCTGACATTTCTTCTGAGCCTGCTGAGCGGACAGAGGTGCCAAACGATAAAGTATTTAACAACTGAGAACATGGATCTATCTACAAACAAGTGCATTTTCAAGGTTACTGACAAAGTGAAGCAGACGCGTGTAGGAACACATATCACACCCCTCGTCTTCTTATCCTACCCAAGGGACGAAAAACTGTGTATCATCACACATTTAAAGGAGTACATTAAAAGAACAAGTCAATTCCGAAATGGCTCGAAACAATTGCTTCTCAGTCATGTTAAACCACATGGCCCAGTTAGCAAGGATACCATCTCCAGATGGTGCAAAGGAGTTCTATCTACTGCTGGTATTGATGTTTGAAGTTTAAAGGCCACAGCACGAGAGCCGCTTCCGCTTCCTTTCTTGCTGACAATAGCGCTAGCATTAAAGACATCATGTTGCCTGCAGGGTGGTCCAACGAGAAGACCTTCCAACAATACTACCACAAACCAACTGAGTCTGAGTTCAATTTCGGAGAGGCTATTTTGAAGTCACTTGCCTAAGAATACATTCTTAAGTTTTCCCCTTTTTGTCTGTAGCACACATCACCAAGGTGTCTACTTTCCTGCTGTTCAGAATTTTTTCCAAAATGTTATATTGTGGCGTAGGTGATTTTTCCCTCACTTGTGATCGTTACGTTTAACACTACAGTTCATATTGATTGTAAGAACATTCTATGTTTGGACTATTTCTCATGTTTGTGTTTTGAGTCCATAATAAAATGGAATAATTTTATTCTATCATTGACTGTTACATGGTCTATAATGTCTCAATGACAGCTCTAAAATCTCGTACCACTCCGTAACGACCTTGGCTGATGACGAAATAGAATTGAAAATTAAACGAGACTTACCTGTAAGTCGAAGGTTGATTTGGATTCTATGAGTCATCAGCCGGGAGTGTAGGAGTTGTACGCCCTCCCTGTCTATCTCTATTATATCCCCACCCTATCGATTTGTTTGTTTTTTGTCATTGAGATCATTATTTAATACTCTAAAGCCTGATTTGACGCATGCGCTGCACTCTCTCTCGTACAACTCCTACACTCCCGGCTGATGACTCATAGAATCCAAATCAACCTTCGACTTACAGGTAAGTCTCGTTTAATTTTCAATTATAGCGGCAATTTCAGACCAAAATGGTCAAAATTTATACCCTTTTCAGACCAAAACGGCCCGACGGCTAAAATAAACATACCCTTTGGGGTGACACATACCTATATAGCTTATCAGCATAGGGAAGTACCCCCCCCCCCCCCCCCCCCCCCCCCCGGGTAATTAAGCTGGCTCGATCAATAATTTATTTTATTGATCGCAAAGTCGAATAAACCATATGACCCTACAAACAACAATCGGACTTGGGGACATACTTTGCTTTTTTGAGCTATTTTGAAAAAAATAGCTCATTAGCAGGCGCAAAGGTTGGTTTGTGATGTTAGTATGTTTGTTAGCTTGTTTGTTTGTTTGTTTGTTTGTATGTATGTCTTGGGTTATGTCACACCAATCAGATTGCCTCTAGCATGGTATGTACACCGTGTACTATGTCAGCCAATCAAATTTTCGCTTCTAAAATGGTATTACTGAAGGTCAAAGAAGGGCACTTGACATGAATTGAAAATCAGCCATCTTGAATCTCCGCGATTGTTGCCGCAAACACTAAAAGTGTAAAGTTTTGAAAATTTGTTGCTTGGGAACTGTTCTCTAATCCCGACTGGCTTGCTAACCTGGCAATATCAAGGACATTTATTCGGAAATACCGCCTATAATGTGCCCTATGCATGAATGGTAGAATGGTCTGCGGGGGATGAGACGTCCAAAAAATGTGGACTACGGTTACGTTCATAGGTGAGCTTATACTGAAGTATGAGTATAGTTTTATTGCAAAAACGGCAAGCCGATTTCAAATAATATGATGCGGAACATGAATTGTATGTTTCAAGCCTGGGTTTCAAGAGATTACTATTTAAAATTGGATTTTTTTTGTCAGACACGCTGTCTGCACGTGAAAATGTTGAACTTGGTCCTTATAGAAACTTGTCCGTGATGCATGGAGTTCAACAGAGAAAATGTAATGCAATTAATCTACAATTTACAGTATGTAAAACGTTTATCTTTCTTTGAATTAATGTGAGCTGATGTGTAGGTTATTAATTGTATGCCTCAAGCGATTACTATAAGCGAGAAGCGACTGTATTTTGTATGAGCAGTCACGTTGTGTGCACGTGCAAATATTGAACTTTGTCCTTATAGAAACTGGTACGTGATGAAATTCAACATGTTTTCGAGAAAACGTAGTGTAATTAATTTATATGGTGCGTTAAAAAACGCCTGTTTAAAAAATATTAGTTGCAATTTACTAGGAAACAAGCAAAATTCATTTTGGATGCGCTAAGTTTCTGCTGGTCGACATTACAGGAAAAGGTGTTTGGTTCCAAATGTTAACCTCAACAATGTTCGTGTAAGTAATTCAATTAGCTTGTGGTTTTGAGTCGAAAACAATTTAATCTAATTAGTTCTGTTTCTATTTGCACGACTTTTTTGTGGAGAATAAAAACAGTTGTTTAAATAATATTAGTTCCAATTTACTAGGAGACTACTTATATTCATTTTTCATGCGTTTAGTTTCTGTGAAAGACTTTTCTGGTTGACATTACAGAAACAGGTGGTTCAAAGAATTTTCGTGTCACTAATTTAATTAGCTTGTGGTTTGGAGTTGAAAACAATTTAATTTAATTAGTTTGCGTCTTCCAGGCCAAAGGAACCTTTTCCACGTGTCTTTTGTGAATAATAAAAGAAACCTTTAAAAAAAGACTAGATACAAATTTCCAGGAAATAATAAGCCTTCAATTTGGATGCATCAAATTTATGTGCAGGACTTTTCTGGTTGACATTTAATTTAATACACTCATTACTGAAACAAGTTGCTCATTTCACTGGGGCCGTAGTTTCGTCAAAAAATAACTCCGGAAATCCCGTGAAAAAAAGCTAGCCGAGAAACGAGAAACGGGACCCAGTTGGTTATCTCGGTATTTTTTTTGGTAGTGGGCGGGCCGGAGGATTTGAAAAACGTATATCTGCAAGCGGTTATTTGTGCGAGTTAACTTCCGCTGTTTTGTTACTTTCACCATTTCATATCATTTAGGTAATTTTCAAAATAGCTCATGCACGCAATGCGTGCCTATGTTTAAGTTTGCTCGACTTACCTTGTCTTTCTTGTTCTAAGCACAACTCGTTCTCCCATCCGCACTTTGGTTTGTCCAATGGTGGCTCAGTACGTCCTCCAGCCCAGATAACTGTCACATCTGTGAAGTAACAGTAACAGTGAATATCAACATCAAATAAAAATCAAGATCTACGTTTCTATGTGTTGTAACTCAAGCGTCAAACGAGAACGAGGGACAGACTCTGTGCATGGATTTACAACTCTTTATATCAGCGCATGGGAGAGATAGAGAGTTATTTGGCCATTAGGTGCCCCAAAGAGAATGGCTTTGGCAAAGAATATAAAGCTCTTGCTAACTGATCGTGAGGGTCGTTTTGTAAAATATTGCTCTAAAAAAATAGAAACGCTGTTCAGCAAAATTCATTGCCTATGGCCCAGAGACGTTCAGTAAATCTTTCTGAGTACTTTTTTCATTGTAAACTCCCGACTGTAAATTCTCCTTTTTTTCCAGTATCTTGTATTTAAGTCTCGAGCTTTGATTTTTAAACAAAGGTCTTAGCGCGCATCTCGACAACTCTCGGCCGGGATCGAGTCATAAAAACAACCTAGTGGAGCAGTTTCGCAAGCTTCTGTGTATTGTGTTCTTTTACGACTACGTACAATTAAGCCACTTACACATCCTCTAGTAGAGTAGTTTTCGATTGATTGTCGTAAAACCAAAACAAAGTAATACTCTGGCCGGACTCTGGCCACTAATCGCAACCTCGTGCCCAGGGCCTTCTCCACTTTTTCAAATTCAAAATGGCAGTTGAAAAAGCGGAGAAGGCCCCGGTTACGAATACAGGTAGCCGACGCCAAGCGCGGGAAAAAGCGTGTAAGTAAATTGCAAGTTGGTTTTGGTTTTACTTCTGATTGGTTAATAAAGTGACGCGAGATTTTTTCACAAAGCGTAGCAATGTAAAACCAAAGCAATTGGGAAATAACTTTGGATACTCAACTAAAGTGAGAACTTTGCATCACATATGAACAAATAACCGCAACCGCAAAATTATAAGTAAACATTATATACACCTCTTAAATTGAATCCGCCAGTAGAATGATTGTAGTCAGCGATGTTCTGAAAGCTTCCATTCAAGTAATACTTCAGAGAGTAGTCAGGATCACGGTCACCCGATTCGTCGATTCGCACCCTGCCCGAGGCACCTAAGAAATACACATGAATCAGTCTCATGAAAATCTAACAGAATATTTCAAACTTTGGATCCATCAACTGAGTTTATAAGGTAAATTTGCGATCGTAAAAATATTAAAAAAGCTGACGTTTCGAATCAAGGACTTGTGAGTTGTGTGTGGTTTATCAAACGGTGGAGCAAAGCTTTTGGTGGAAACATATATATAGTAACGTGAAAAACAATAATAAATTAGTTGAGCGAAAAATGTTTGTTGATTCCTTGAAGATTAAGAGTGCCAATGCAATTTAGAAGCCGGATGAATTTTTGCTCTAGATTTTTACGGCTTTCCGTATTGCCATGGTACAGGGAAAGGCATCAGATCACCATGTGTTGTTTAGAATGATTGGGGAGATTAAATTGTCGAGCGACTAATTTGAAATGCGTCTTTGTCATTTCTTTAACAGAATATTTGTGAAATTTTATGGTACGAACCGTCAAACTCTTTGTTGAGCATTCTGTTCACTATAGCTCGCCCATCCCTCTTGCTTCCTCCAGCCGAAAGAGTTTCATTTAATGCGATTGCGTACAGGTAAATGGCGTCATATATGGCTCCGGCATACACTTCAACCTGCATTGGAACAATAATGGTACAAATATTAAAATGTGGATGAGTTAGGCATATTTGCCCATTGCTTATAACATGCCCATTGCAAGACGAAAACCCATTAGCGTGGACTCGGACCTAGCCTTTTTTTGCACATGCAGAAAATACCACGGGATCGCGAGTTTTCCCGCCATTTTTACGTTTGCCGTCTGCGGTTTTGAGATACAGGCCAAACAAGAGTTAAAGCTCTTAGTTTGGTGGTTGCCTTTTTCGTTCGGCTCTGGCATATTGAAGCTGAACACTGTTATAACGCCGGACTAGTAGATATAGAAATATTGGGATAGTTCTTTACATCTGGACGAGACGAACGGGAAGAGGGAAGACCTGGGAACGAGTTTGGATGTCCAGATGGAAAGGTCTAAACCACTCGGGAACCAAATTTCACTATTTACTGGCATCTGGACCAGGGCTTTCCACATTATGCCAGTATTGTTTTGAGCATAATAGTGAGGCAAACGAATCCAGTATCATTCCGGAATAACAGTGACAGAAAACTGGTGGGGCATACCATCAGAGGAATCTGGGCAGGCAGAGCACAGTCGTATTGAGTGGTGCTTGGATCATTTTCATGCCAACATGGCGGACTCTAGCTTTTATTTACCATTATTCATGATAAACAAGCCAGAGTGTTGGACGAGAACCTTGTAGAATCGCTCATGCTTCAATATAGCAACTTTTAAAGTCCAAGTAAATGTGATTTGCGTGGAAAACTTTATCAGTAGCCTTTTATGTAAGCATAATAGAGCATAAAAGTGATGACTTTGGAGAATAATAGTGGCTTTTTTGAGCATCGAGTATAAGCATAACAGGGAATAATTTGAGTAAGGACTGCACGTAGAGATGAAACGTAACGTGTTAAATACCTGCTCACTGTCATCCAGATGAATCTGGAACGGATTGGCCTTCATTTTGTCTTTCACTTCTTTCTTGAATGACCTCCAGAGCTCTGTGGTCGGTTCTCTCACGTAAATACTTAGGATTCCTCGAAACGCCAAAGCAGCCTCTGCGTCCCTGCCGTCGTTTCCCATGAACGTGTTATTTCCAATAGCAGCGGACGGGAGCAGATTGACGGTTAGGAATGCGTAGTCCCCATTGATCATGCCCAGGTCATGAGCGAAGAGCATCAAAGCGCGCATGTCTCCTCCGTAACAAAGCATCACAAAAACTGCAGGAAAGATAGTAACACATTGTGTTTATTTGTGCAAATTTTGGGTAAACTTTCTAACGATTTTATCGCAAAACAAAAACCAGACGAATCACGTAATCACATAATTACGTCGCACATTTACACACGCAATTTTTGATGCGATTCAAGTTGTCGCGCTCTCCAATGTAATTTTTGTCGCAAGTGTAAACTAGCGGCGATTTCCTGTGCGATTCGAGTGCGATATTTGCTATGATTTCCCAAAAATCGCCGCCAAGTTGCATCAGGTTTCGAACATGTTCGAAACCTCTGCGACATCGCGCGACAAATCATTCCCAATCGCGTTGAAATCGCCGCTAGTTTACACACGTGATTTGAAGATGCAACTTGTACGCGACAAAAATTGCACCGAAAAGTACGACAAAAATTGCACAAAAAATTGCCTGTGAAACGGGCCTTTAAGGGTTGAAATTCGTGGTTTGGTACCGCTAAGGGTGTTTGAATAAATGATCACTGACAGATTATTCTGATACCTTTTAGGGTGTTAAACAGAAAAATATGCGGAAATTGGGGTCAAGATTAATTATAGCCACAACCAGAAAATAGATTCCTGGAACCTGTATAGGGGTTGCTCTTAAAATTTCCGTCTACGATGACCCCCTCCAATATTATATGGGATTTTTCACAAAGTCTCTAAACAGTACATTAAGCCCACTGCAAACTAATTCGGCTAGAACTATTCTTTATTTATTTTATTTTGTTGTATATTTATTCAGGAGCATCTGATTAGCATACACAGCTAGTTTAAACAGAGCCCTGACTAAATTAACAATTTAAACAACTAATACTAGATAATACGGTACTTTCAAATGTGTGACTAATGTGCGGCCCATTCATGCAAGTGTTAGTCAAGACTCAGCTGGACCAATACCTAGTTATGACATATCCGCCTGTCATTACCAGCGGTGTTGGATCCAGGGAAAGCTCGGCCTCGATGCGCAATAAATGGTTCGCGTTTTCCATTTTTATGTGTTTGTTCATTCATTACATAGGTTGAAAAGCGATTTTATGTAAACAAAACAAGACTTGGATTTTATAGTTCTAACTTCACTCGCGTCACTTTTAATATGCAAATATGTTTGTTTATCATATGATCCGTGCGGCCCTGCGAACCTTTGCACGGATCTCGCTGCGCTCGGTCTGTACGCCATGACCTCGAGCCAAATATTTTCCCATCCGGCCCTCCCACTTAGTCAATATATACATAGTATTTTTTGCAATTTTGATTTCCAAATCAGTTTCTCGGGCAATTTTTGATACGCAACAGGTGTAAGTTATTCGGTAATTTTGTTTTTGTTTTTTGTGAACTTTTGTACGGTCTAAATGTACTGTGCAGACGGTCGCGTAATACTGTTTTTGAGAATCGGCTAAAAGTGAAAAATAGCCCGGTCGTCAATCTTAATTCTTGTGCTTCCGACCTTTCACCTTAGTTAAGTTTATCATCGGCTTTCTGTTCAGAGAGCTACGCGGTTAGGCTCATCCTATCTATATATATTACAAAAATGCAAACTGTATATGAATTTCGACGCTGTTCATAATTATGCTACCGACGTTTCGGCAATGCTGCCTCCTTCAGGATACAAAACATAAACTATTCTACACTGTACTATTATCGCTAACTTTTATTCTTAATTGTTTATTAAAGAATAGTCAGTGAAAACAGCGTCGAAATTCTTATACAGTTTACATTTTAGTACTTTAGTATCAGACGCTGCGCAGGGAAAATTTATTCTTATAACAAAATTTTGTGTCGAATATTACGGACACCAATATCATAGTCATAGACTAGATGTAGGACGTCGCAGACATAGCGAAATAAAGGTTAGCAGTGAATTCCAGGACCTCGAGGATACTTGTTCCGTCTTCTGAGATAAAGCGAAAACTCGGGAGAGGTTCAGTTCTAATTATGTTATCACTCAGTGAAATCAATGAAAAAAATATGTCGACCAAAGTTAGCGTTTTTTATTATTGGCTTGTGGTAGCAAAGTAACAAAAAAACAAAATTGTGAAATGGATCAGGTCTGGAAACAGATCTTTCACTCTTTTAACATAATTTATTACGCAAAACAAATTTCATTTTATGGATTATCGGATGTATCGCTCAGTTAGGATTTATAAGCACAACATTAATCGCTACATTCAGGGCGTTATTTGCTACAGTAATAAACAGGATTACGTGTATTTTAATGCGTTCAAACGTGTGTAACTTACTTCGGGCTTTTTCTTTTGCTAGCGCCAGCATACTTTTATACTCCTCCCGCTCCGTGACCAGGACATGCCCCGGATTGAGTGTGTGAAGATAACGGATTTCTATATCGTTCTCCAAAAATACCTTCATCAAACCACTCATGGCCAGCTGCCAGATGCTCTCCGTCGACGCAATGATGCCAATACTCTTCCACTGAAAGTAACCCAACACGGACATGAAGAGGCCGCCCATTTTGGAAAACGAACCGACCGTTCTGGCAAACGTCTGGTAGATGCTCTTCTCGGATAACTTGCTCGATTCGCACCCCCACGAGATCATAGGTAAATTCCAAGAAGCTGCTAAAATCGCGGCGGGCTCGCAAATAATGTCACAGCCATCGCCGATAATGGCGTCCACGCCAGAGATTCTGAACTCGACCGCTTGGTTTAGCCCTTCGGCTGCCAAACACATGGAGTCGTTCCACATGAAAGTCATGTTATAGCCCAAAAGAAGTGTGGGGTCCTTGTTGATTTTCTCCACTGCGATGGTAATGGCGGACGCGGAAGTTTTTCCAATCGGCCAGTAGCCAGTCATTGGCAGCAAAACGCCAATCTTAACTTCTTTTGCGTCCTCGCCGCCCATTCCTTCCCCATTATAACAGAAAGATAAAAGGAACAGTATATAAAGCGCAAACATTTCAGAAAAATTGGAATTTCACTATTAATTTAGTGAAAATTTAACATTTTGTTATCCAAAGGAATTAACCATGCCCCGAAATTTTTGCCAACACTGCGGTAATTTTAGTTTGTACATAAGGTATAAAGGCAATTAACCTGTCCATTTATGGCATTGTGACGCACTGTTTTTATCCTTTCGTTGACTGCGTAACAGTAAGGTTTTAGATTGTTTTGTTCTTCAAAGATTGGCCGCAAAATACCTAGCCAATCAGATCACTACGATATCAGCTTATTTGCAATAATTGTTTCTGTTTTCATTTCAATAAAGGGGACCCCTCGAGAGTGCGTGAGTGGTCACACGAGACGCCTCGCGCGAAAACTTTATGTACTCGTTTGTAGTAAAGAGATTGGAATTCAACTTCGGATCAACTGCAAAACAGTGTGTATCTTTGCTAACCAGCGATTAAGACCATGAGGCAGCCTACAAGTAAGCTACGTTCTGTTTAAATTAATGAAAGCAGGAGAATGATATTATTCAGATATTCAGCCATTTTGCAAATTTTATTTAGTATTTGCAACAGTGTCGTTGGAGTTTTTTATTTCGCCAGCTGGCCAAACTAACCTTAAAATATTAAGAGCGACTCTCTCTACCGACCGGGTGAGATCTGAAAAACCTGGCAGGAGGTCGAAATATCAAGCACCCAAATATTTCACCCAGAGATACCCTATAAATGTGTACTAGTAAATGTGAGAAACTTATTTTGTTGTGGAGTTACATATTTTTTTAGAAAATAATGAAAAGCTCAAGACGGCCTGATTTGCCCAAAAATCACAAATCCGACATCAAATACCGAGAGGTTCAAATCTCGGCGATCTCGCGCACACGCGCAAAGCAAAATATTATAATTATTTTCAAATCACTTGATTAAGAAGATAATTCTGAGCTGTTTGAGCTATAATAGAAAAATATAGCGCTTTTATTTTATTTTTGGCGGCTTTGCAAAAGTTGATAAAATTTCAGATTTTAAAAATACCGAATTATACACTGTTTTCGAATTATTAAAAATACACTCGGTATTACTCGTAATTCCTTCAAACTTTCAAAATAGCAAGTACATGAGTTATATTTCAGCTGTGCGTAAAAATTTGTTTGGTAAAATTTGATTCTGAGGAGACCGGCTGCATGTTATTTGACCTAAATTAGGCTAAGCTTACAGGCAGAAATGTAAACATTCGGTACCGACTTTTGTCTAACCAGCTATACAATCGTCCCGAAAACGATGCAGTTGCTCTAAAAGCTATCCAAATTCAAAATCCCCTTGAAATTAACACTTATTATGCAGCTTACCTGGATTCTAGGAGGATTTACAGTCCTGTAATTCTTGTATTTGTTCTGTTCGAACCGGGATTGAAGAAACATTTCCAGACCACTGTTGAAGTGTATTCCATCCCTGGCTAAATTCTCGCCTTTGACGTCCTATTTTCTTTACGTGCATTTGTAGTGACTTTTATATGTATCTCCCTAAGCTTTGTATCTGATAATTTTCTCGGTATCTCTAACTTTTGAGGGTGAAACGGGCAAATTTCTGGCCAACTTGAAAGGTCCTGCAAGACGCCGAAACGACAACTGAAATGTGATCACAACAGTGCCCTGTCACGCAATATGCAGAAGCGTTATATTGTAACGCAAGACTTACTCCTCACTCGGAGAAAATGGGGAGGTGGTTGGGGAATTTTATGACGCATAATTTTTATTCACCGGTGTCTTTATTTTGCACAACCGCCGCTTTGATAAGGGTTAAATGCCAGACTATTTTAACATACACAGAAACTATCCAGCAAATGCAATCAAAACGGTTCATTACAACCGACACTAGTTTGGAAAACTTGAGAAAACAAAACGTCTACAACTCTATGGCTCCGCAAACGGCTACTTTGTTTTAAGTGATATTTACTTATAACCACTTACGCGCAAACTAGTTTTGTATACTTCAATATCATATGAGCTAGTGGATCCAGTTGAGGAGGGGCTCAGCGTCGCTCCTCCCCAGTCCCTTGAAAATAACATGACGTGGGAGAAAAACGTTTGAGAGTGTTTCAAAACGCAGCCTATAAATGTATGTTCAAAATGTTTATAAAAAGTAATACAAATTTACTGCGCGTATCGCGTTAGAGCCTTTGACTACCCATTTTGGTACCCAGGGCGTCGCGGTCAGCGGAAACTAGAGACAAGTCCCCCGGCGGGCGTCGGTTAGCGGGAACATGGTAGGAAGCCAATTTAACATCTATCTTATCCCTTCCTTGCTGCGCGCCTTGTCTCACGTACCCAGGTAAATACAATACAATACATACCAGGGAAATATTACGAACACCCTCGGTGATGTCAGAAGTCTTCGGGTCTTGGCGCGCGGTTTTCGTTCGTTCATACAGAGTTGATCTACATTCACTGCAAATTCCAATTGACATGAAAGAAATGTCATCAGTTTAAGAAAGCGACCACTATAAATAGAATGAAACCTCCAAGGGACGGACCTTTATTTTCTGGAGGGGGGGGGGGGGGAGATTGATCCTCTTTTGACGTTGTTCCCACAGGCCATCATACTCGTACCACCCGGCCTAGCTGTGGTACCAGCGGTGAAGGCAGACACATTGCTTATTTAAAATGATTTCCATCGCCATAGGTTACTCCAAATAACTAGCTTGTAAACAGTTATTGACCCATTAGCTTTGATGGTGATATCGTCAGGAAGATGACAGACTTCTGAAACTCACCCATTTCTCGGACAGAATGTCAACGTTTAATGGCAAGGCAAGCGGCATTCCTTGAATGAAAACCCGTACCTTTAGCCCTGGCACAACGAAGAGTTTTTTGGCTGCTTTTTGCGAAGGCAAGGTGAGGGAGTTGTCTTGTGCAGCCAAATGGAAAGAATCATCACTGAGCAATATTCAGTTTTGGAACTAATATTTTTTAATAATTTATCTGACTTCTCTGCAAACATTTTTTTTACACATATCGTGTTTGCAAACAATTTATTTTGTCTTTTCAGCCCCCGCAAACATTTTTTTTTCAATATTTCTCCCCCCCCCCCCCCCCCCCCCCCCCCAGAAAAATAATGGTCCGTCCCTAATTTCAAAATAAATTTGTGTAGCATAGCTTACCTGATCCCACAGGTGAAAATATTCCTTTTAGATTGAGAATATGCTGCGAAATCTGTTTGCTGATGCCGCGATCTGCAGCGCGGGACTTTTGCAGATGGTTCGACAGCTGAACTGGTACTCGGCAGCGCGATGAACCTTTTCGCCAACCAATGCCCAAGGAAGAGCGATGCGCCGAGCAAATATCCAGGTCATTGATGTTTGAGGGCAAGGTAAAGATCGACGATCTTGCCAAGACAAGCTCGACCTCAGTGTCGAGGGAGGCGGCGGACATCAAATTTAGGGGCCGTCGACATATTCACAAGTTCCCCGTTTAGGGGGGGGGGGGGGGGTAGGGAGAGTCGAGATTTGGACGTTAGCGCGGGGCATTTGGAGCAAGTAGCAGTGGACGTTAAGCGGGGAACTTGTGAATATGTCGACGGCCCCTTAGGGAGCTCTTGTGATTAGAGATGTCCTTCTCGCAAGACACAAGTGGTATAATCACACCGTCTTTCTTGCTGCGTGGATCTTTACCGCACTGGCCGCCATATAACCGCTTGAAAGAACAACTTTTCTCCATTTCACTGTCTCGATCAAAAATATAACCCTAACTTCTAGCAAGCGTAAACAACAACTGAGGGGACTTTTAGCGGCTGCGCTGCCCTGTCAATCAATTTATAGGTACTTTAAAACAGACCGATTTTCGAATTGCAGTACACACAGATCTGTCTTGTTATTGTACATGATTACAATCTTTATTGTCTAAAACCTCTATTAGTTTGAAGGAATCTCGCCGTGGTATTGGCCATTATTATGTTAGGGTAGGATGTAATTTTACAAAACGCGCATCAATAGTTTGAAAGTTACAGTAAGTTACAGAAAGTTACGAGTTGATTCTAGTTATTTCCTTCAATGATGACTATAAGTGCCCAACTTTTATCGCAATTTTGACACTTTATCAGTGCAATCTCAATTCAATTTGGGCTTTGTTTTTAAAACAACAGGCTGAGAGGTATGTGCGTAAATCTACACTACAATTCGCAGCACCTGCGACAACAAACGAAGGAGTGCGCAAAACAATTATTTTTGCGTGCGTAGCTTCACTATAGAAATTATTATTACAATTGCAAAACAGTCATTCCAAATAATTGTGACATTCAGTAAGCGAACTTAGTTTTCGGAATCAAATTATGACAAACCAATTCTTCTGCACAGAACCAAAATAAGCACTCTATCAAAACTTGTTTTCCCGGCTTTTCATTTTCGAGATTGGGCTGCGGAAAATGCTGAAACAAATACACGCATGTTTTAATCAGAAATATTTCTTTTTAGTAAGTTATAATATTTGAAAAAAATACGAGGTTATGTTTTATCCTCTATTTATTATGTTTTCAAAGAGAAATCGTGTTTTTAACTCGCGTTACAATAATGATACTCTGCGTATTGCGTGACAAGGCACTGATGCGATCATATTTCAGTTGTCATTTCGGCGCCTTGCTGGACCTTTCAGCTCGGCCAGAAATTAGCACGTTTCACCCTCAAAAGTTTTAGATACCGAGAAAATTATCAGAACAAAAGCTTGAGGAGATACATATAAAAGTCACTACAAATGCACATGAAGAAAATTGGACGTCAACAGCGAGAATTTAGCCAGGGATGGAATATGCCTTAAACAATGGTCTGGAAATGTTTCTTCACGGGTTCTTCATCAAGCCCGGTTCGAACAGAACAAATACAAAATTACAGGACCGCAAATCCTCCTAGAATCCAGGTAAGCTGCAAAATAAGTGTTTCTTTTTTAATTTTGGATAGCCTTTAGAGTAATTGCATAATTTTCGGGACGATTGTATAGCTGGTTAGACAAAAGCCTGGACAAAAGTCGGTGCCGAATGTTTACATTTCTGCCTGTAAGCTTAGCCCAATTTAGGTCAAATAACATGCAGCCGGTCTCCTCAGAATCAAATTTTACCAGACTAACTTTTATGCACAGCTGAAATACAACTCATGTACTTGCTATTTTGAAAGTTTGAAGGAATTACGAGTTATACCGCGTGTGTTTTTAATAATTCGAAAACAGTGTATAATTCGGTATTTTTAAAATCTGAAATTTTATCAACTTTTGCAAAGCTGCCAAAATTAAAATAAAGGCGCTATAATTGTCAATTATAGCTCAAACAGCTCAGAATTATCTTCCTAATAAAGTGTTTTGAAAATAATTATAATATTTTGTTTTGCGCGTGTGCGCGAGATCGATTTGTACCCCTCGGTATTTGAAGTCGAATTTGTGATTTTTGGGCAAATCAGGCCGTCTTGAGCTTTTAATTATTTTCTAAAAAAATATTAAACTCCACAACAAAATAAGTTTCTCACATTTACTAGTACACATTAGGGTATCTCTGGGTGATATAGTTGGGTGTTTGTATTTTCGACCTCCCGCCACGTCTCACCCGGTGAATAGGGAGAGTGTCTCAGTCTTAAATCTCCTAGCCTGCGTAGCTGGCGGCTTTGTTGGCGCGCGCGAGCGGAATGGAGAGTACCGTCCATTTAGCATCACGCGCGCCAACAAAACCGCCAGCTACGCAATCTATAAATCTCCAGGGTCTATCATCCATCTCGGCAACTCGGCAAGGCAGATGGAATGTAAACTAGTTGAGAATCCATAACAGTTCCTCTCCCGAGTATTAAAACAATGGAACAATTTGCCTGCCTGCCATGTTGGCTACAGCTCCTAATATTAACTCTTTTAAGAGTGGGGTTTGTCAGCTGACGCATTAAGAACTTTAAGAACTTGACCGCGACCAGAGCACATAAGCCTCGAAGAGAGGTACTGCTCTCATTTTAGTAAATGTAATGTAAATGTTAAAATCTCTTCAACCCGTTTTCTTCTTTAGATTAATAGTGAAATTGGGCGCCAAGTTTTTTTTAGAAAATACGTTGCTTTGCCTTAGATTTTGGACAGTAAATTCGATGATACCTCCAGCTTTCACTGTGTAGCAGATAGCTTATCATACGACGTTTTCATTTTTAATTTCCATTTTTACGTTACTTGTCACAGGTTTTATCTGGTTTGATAGATTTATTTTCATTAACGTTTCAATCTTGTTGATCAAGAGTTATGTGACGTTTTGGGTGATATTTAGGAGTGCCGGTGAGAGGAAAAAATGGAGGGATTTGTGAAATTTAGAAAAAATTGAGAAACAGACTATGAAGTTAATTATTAGTAGATGGACACCAAAACCTGTGGTGCTCTTGCGTGGGTGTCAAGCTATCCGTTAAAATTAATTGCGGGTGAGCAAATTCAACAAAACTGAGCGAGCTCACAGAAATATTCGTGACAGTGACCAACGGCACGTACTTGTACGCGACAAAAAGCTCAATATATATCACATTCCAAATGCTCTTCTCCCGGATTATCCGGGAGTCTCCCGGATACGGAACGAATCTCCCGGTCTCCCGTACGGGTCACCAAATCTCTCGGATAAAAGCGACGTTGGATTTTTCTTTATAATTTACCGATTTTAACCGCAAATATTTCCTAAAGCAAAACAGAAATTGTCTCAGGAATGCAGGAAAGCACCATTTCAGATGTTCAGAGGGCAAATTCAAAAACATTTCCCATTCCGACCCCCCTCCCCCCTGTAAACTCGCAGGGAAAAAATTATCTTTACTTTTCATCTCCAGAGGTTAGTATCTCTGAACTGTCATAATTGGAATGTCAAATATTTCTGTAGCAAGAGAGGAGTGTATTTACTAACCTGATCGCAGGTTAGCGTTTTCACTATTGACATGAGCATAAGGATCAATCTTTAAGCTTTACAGGCTTTACAAATAACAGCACAAATCCAGTGTGTGGGGTATTGTCAAGACGGGCTTACGAGATTGTCTGCTCAGAGAGCTTTGACTTGATACTGTACTGATAAAAGTGAACACCTTTTAAAGAGCGAATGAATGGGGTTAGTTTCTAGAGAAACTGTGGTGCTGCGTCGGTGGGGGTGAACTGAGCACAAGAATTTGGTTTTATCGACTGAGTCGATAAGGTAAATTAGTATCACCCAACTAGTGGACTAATGCAAATCCTGCATTTTGATTGGCTACGCTACTAGGGGTCTAATAGTAATAGTCATCGAGTAGCGAAATTCGCCGGTTTTATTTTTCGTTTTATTCCCAAATAAATATTTCTTCAACTTGCAATTGCTTTTTTTTATTATTGCCTTTTTCTGTCCGACTAGTTGGGTGATACTAAAACAATTAGACCCTTCGCCCTCAAGGGCCACGGGTCAATAGCCCATTCGGCTTCGCCTCATGGGCTATTGACCCGTAGCCCTTTCGGGCTACGGGTCTAATTGTTAATTAGCCACCGTAAAAAGATTCGAGAAAGCTGACGTTTCGAGCGCTAGCCCTTCGTCGGAGTGATTCGCTCCGACGAAGGGCTAGCGCTCGAAACGTCAGCTTTCTCGAATCTTTTTACGGTGGCTAATTTACCTTATCGACTCAGTCGATAAAACCAAAAACCCGTCGATCGTAGTTACATAACGACTTCCAACCGGAAGTACACGTGAAGAACTTCCAGAAGGTGGACATCACACGTGAATAAACATTATGTAATTTTGAAGATTCTCCAGAGTCCATACACGGGAATTTTTTTCACATCCATGCTTTTATGCTCCTTAAGAAATGACTGAAAGTGAAAGGGATATGATTGTATACCGTCAAAATAATTCACATTCTACGAAAATTAATTTTAACGCAAAAAGTTAAATGAATCAGTGTTCCTTTACATGATACTTCAAAGGTAACGCCATGTTATTCGAACCTTTTAGCTTTTAAAACTGGCAACTGCAACGTCGCCGAATACAGTAGGAGAGCAACACGTGTCCGCAAGTGTGACAACAATCTCATAACGTGCAAAGATAGTTACGTAATTATTGGTGCGTGACTCCTTGATACCCACTCCTCCCGATTGCGTGACCAAGGAGAAATAGGAATATCCATATGTGTTCTTCGCTTGTTGATTTACGCTGATTTCTTTCAAGAAATCACTAAGTTATAGATAATAAACATCTGCAGAAATGGTAAGGAGGAACACTTGTTCACTTCAATCGTCCGTAAATGCAATTCGACTCGTTCAACCTGAAAGCCATGCCGTAGATTACATGTACTGTACAAACTATTCCATGCATCGCCGGAACAAAACCCAAATAAATAGAGGAATTTCAGCTAGATTTTTCTTTATCGCTTAACAACCGAACAAGGTAGTTCTTAAGCGCAGAATCTTCCATAATTTCCTTGGTATGCTGTGGAGGCAAATTGCTTGTTTTCGTGTCAATATCACGCAAATTTCTCTCAGTTTCTATAACCTGTAAAACAGTGGACGTCAACGGAATAAATTCTCTCTTCGATCCACCATAGTTTGATTGTTTAAGTTGATGGCTGAACGATTCAACAGTTTTGTAATCATCCTGGTTGACATTTGCATTTGATTGAAGCCTACCAAACGGTGTGATTAGTTCCGTTTCATTCAACGCTTGGATGAACTCGTCGATGTTCATGTACTGATCCGCATCGAGAATTTGATTTGATCGACCGACTTCATTCGACGAAACTTTCTCTCCATTTGTGCTCATGGTAGAAAGCGTTTCCTTCACAACTATTACCTGGACAAAATAAATCCCGTTCCGCGCCCGCTAGAACTCCGACAAGCCGCTCACGTTTTCTAGTGAATATTTTTCTGAAGAAGACGAAAGTTGTTATGAAAGCAATTGTCAGTGACGTCATCACTTTCGTTACTCGTCCTCTTTCATTGTAATTTTATATTATCTTGTTTCTTAGCGATATGAATTGTAACGTTTTATTGTTGTTGTCATTTTATTCCCTGAAAAAGTCAGGCGGCCGTGCCTGACGAAATATTGGACAGATCAGAATATACATATTCCCAGTCAGCCTTGCCGCGGGATAAGGTATGGTTTTAAATAGGTTATCCTTTTCGGTATTGTGCAGTGGCGGATCCAGGGGGAGGGTCCGGGGGTCCAGACCCCCCCCCCCCCCCCCCCCCACCATCAGACCTGCTTGTTTGACACAGAAATTCTTGCATTGACAGGATTGCATATCACTGCACTATTCAACTCGTTGATTTTGTTTTCAATGAAACGCGCGTTGCGTTTTGCCACTAAACTAAACTGCTACTGGGGTTGAGTGTTTTCGAAAAATCAAAGTTTGGACCCTCCAATCAAAAATTCCTGGATCCGCGTCTGTTGTGATCCTTGGTTAGGGTTCCTCTAAGTTGTATTAGCTAAATTTTAATACAGTACCTAAACACCCAGCTAAACTAAAAAGCTATGGTTATGGTGGCGTATCAATGATCAATATTTAATTGTAGGCTTAGTCTAGTATTGTATGCCTGATGCAAAACTTTCCATGTACAAAAAATAAATCGAAAAACGACCTGTTCACGCATTCTGAGTTATTATTTTTCCCTTAAATATGGTGTCAATTTTCGATTTTTTACCCTAAATGGGGCCATGGTTTAAGAACCTTCGCGGCACACACCTATCCTAAATTGCCGGTAGTACCCCCCCCCCCCCCCCCCCCCCCCACCCCCAGGGGGCTACAACAGAGCCATGACCAGGCGATTTGACATTCGTTTGATTCATTGGGTGACTTTGTTCACGTGATTTTTGACTAACTATCATGCGATTTCATGCACCGTTTGATAGCAAGTATGACAGTCAAACATAGTACATGTAGATGACAGTTTGGGATGAAAACTCTCATCCCAGCTATCATGGTCTATCATGTACCGTTTGACCAGGGCCTTACGTTTGGAATAAGGGCGACCCCGTAGCTGTCTGTGATTTGCGAACGATACAATTGACATATCACTTGAACAATGCCCCTATCCCTAATCCCTATCCCAGCGAGACAAATCTATTGTTTTCTAAGCGAATCGCTGATATCGTTTGGACAAGTGCTGGACTGCCCTGAGGCTGTGCCCACCTCTCGTAACGCCTCACAGGATTGGCTGAGAAAACAATAGAACAAACAACAGAACAATGGACCTTAGCCATGAAAACAATACATGTGCGTGATAACCAGGTTCAATGAAATTAGAGGTTCTGAAGAGGTGGGTGGCTTCTGACTACCCTGGAATAAGTTCAATTCAACGAAACAAACAAACAACGGCATTTATTTATTTATTTAAATTTGTTTTCTTGCATATAAAAATATTTCATATTTGTTGCAACCCAAAGCTAAGCTGTTGCATGTAGGCAAATAAAAATATACTTTTTTTCAATTTAATATATAAAACAATACTTTATAGGTTAAAACGTATTTCGAGATTTTTTAGCAAGCATGTAACGCTTTTGGACGAAAGTCGATATAATTGGAATACCTTTATACAAAATATTAATGGATAACAAAATAATAAAAAGAACTCCGGCAATTAATGTTGCCTTGCGTCAAACGTTAGGCAAAAAATAAAGTACAGTGCAACCTCGTTAATACGACCAGCAAAGAGCGATAAAAATTACTCACGAGAGCCGCCATATTAGTTGTTATATTCAAGAGAAAATAATTGGACCAATTGGTCCAATTATTTTCTCTTGTTATATTATAATGCTAATTACCCACGTGTTTCCTAAAAAGGAAAACAAATCAAACTCGGAAGATTTCTAACACGTTTCTTGGTCTGCTGATCTTTTTTCGAAGCTAGTGTAATTAATGTGTTGGTCGTTTAACGGGGTTCCACTGTAAACTCTTTCACATTAACGACGAAAATTCAATTAACCCTTTCACTCCCAGAGTCAGTTATTGAGGCGTGCAGTGTAGTTCTAACTTTTGAGTCTTTAGACGAAACAATACAGTATGACCATTCAAATGAAACCTCTTCGGTAGCACTTTTGCATGGTACCATTTTTTTTCTCAATATTTTATAAAATAAAATTTGGAATTTTTTTTGAATTTTGATGTATGGCACCCTTGGGAGGGTTAATTAGCTAACGTCACCAATTTCCAGTTGGAAAGCGTTTTCAAACTAAACAACTGTTTTCAAGAGAAACGATCACCGTTTAAGACTGGCTGTCGAAATGTAAATAAGAACTTTAGTTTTCCAATAAAAAATATATTTTTCCTGTATATATTACTTTATTCTTGTTTTTTTTATTATTCGTCTGCAGATTGGTAGCCGAAAGCTCATTACGCGGGATGCCTGTGGCACACCGCGTTGAAGTTTCGGTTGATTCTTCTTCCTCGTCGTCACAAAACTCAATCTATTTTTTAAGTTTCCCGTAACCCGCGGGACGTCTCGAGAGAATTCTTATGTGACATCACAATTCACTTCTGCTCGTGTATTTAAATGGCAAAAGTCGTCTACAGTTTCCACCCATGTGGGAGGCTACACAGCTTTAGCGCGATTGTGCATGTGCGTGCTTGGTCCAGCTTGTTTTAGTTGCCGATCAATCTGTACACAGCTTCTAGTTTGTAAGTATAAACAGATTGTGACTGTGGGAGCCATTTAAAGTTAACGCTTACATCGACCAAAACGTCCCGCGTGAACGCCTCCAGGCGTCTTGTTTTATTCAAATAATTTAAGCCAGTGAACGTTTTTTACATTAAAATTATAAGATTGGTCCGATTGGCTGAACAGATTGCCTTCAAGCTAAACCAGAAAGCAAAATTCGTTTCGATTAGTTTTTCTTTGGCGCTGGAGTCACATTCTGTGTAGCTTTGCCAAGTTGCACTTGTTTGGCCACTGACCCGAACTGTAACGTGCTCACGGTCTCACTGAGGTTGCTCGCAAGGGGGCTGACGTTAACGAACAAACAGGCCTTACCATCACCCCCTAGGGAGCTCTGCATTAGCTGAGTTAACTTGGAGTTCCTATAAGGCACGTGCATGGCATTTGTCCGTAAAGCCGCGAATACTTGGCCCAGTGCTGATAGCGATTTGTTAATGGCCGCGGCCTCGACCAGTCTTTGTCCCGTAGCCTCGGTCTTGGAGATTCTCTCTGAGCCCGCTAGGTCAACAAGGGTCAGGGTGCCTCGTGTGACGGCGTTTGTCACGCGATCAGTGCCTTGAAGTCTCAGCAACAGAAGCAGATGGGAGCGGGAACTATTTGTGTTCATTTTTGTGGCACCCACAGAACGATTCATGTCACCTGGAACATGCAAAGAAAAAAAACAGTTCTAGTCAGCCATCGGAAAAGTAGTTTAATCAACGAAGGCAAGGGCAGTTGAACGAGAAGCAAAATACGCGACTGCACGCGAGAGACTCCCCCCCCCCCCCCCCCCCCCCCCCCCCCCCCCCCCCCCCCTGTTGCTCTCACGCGCATCATCACTATCCTGAGAAAAAAAGGCTCTTCGATAACGGCATTCTTCGAGCAATGTATTATGGAATATCGGTAGTGACCGCCTTCATCATTGGGTGTTCTTGACGATTCGAGGATGTGTGAAATTTGAAAAATATAATCACACATTCCTTTCTGCAAAATATCGATAAACACTGAAAAAGTACTGACAAGAGAGTATCATTAGCTATCATTTGAATGACTCAAAAGTTAGAACCACCTTGTGTGACATAACAAACAGCACAACAGGAAAGTACTGCTCAATAGCTTTCATTTGAATGGTCACATTTTAGGATTTCATCCGGCCACTGACTTAAAAGTTAGAACCACCTTGTACAGCATAATAAACAGTACCACAGGAAAGTACTGCTCAGTAGCTTTTATTTGAATGGTAACTGAACTAACACCTTAACATTTCCTCATCGACAGACTCAAAAGTTAGAATCAGATTTTATATTTCCCGACTCAAAATGTGATTATAACAGCGAATGAGTTCACTCTAGCTTTTACTCGCCGCCAGACTCAATTGCGGAGACATGAAATGTAGTTTAGTTTATTGAGTCTTTCGACGAAATCTTATAGTCAAGTGTGACTATGAAATGAAATTTAGAATTTTTCTTGAATTTTGATTTTGACGCTCTTGGGAGTTAATAATGAGTTAAAAGAATTGTTTACCTTTCTGCATGATACTCTTAATATCAGCAGCGGACTTTACATCAATCTCAGTCACATCCGTAATGATAAGCTGCTTGTTCTTCATGTGAATATTTAGTTGCTGTGAACTGCTGTTGTCACTTAGCAAATCCCTCACTGTCTCGTTGTAAACTTCCACCATGGAAACGCACATGGAGTAATCCACATTTGTTCGCTCCTCGCAGACTCTCAGAAGTTCAAGAATGGATCGAATGTTCACACCGGGATCTTGGTCTGTTCCCATCATAGTGTACGTTTTCCCTGCTCCTAGAATAGGAAATACAATCAAGTTACATCTACGGCGGGCCTTGCTCAATTGTTGCTACAGTGGAACCAACATTAAGGGGACACCCTCGGGACCAGGAAAAGTGTCCCCTATATGGAGGTGAAAATGCCTGGTTTCTTAACTTGGGATGCCGCTATTTATTTTAGCAATTGTAAAATGCATAATCCAAATTGCAACAGCAACCTTAAATAGACTGTTTAAATTGTAGCTTACTGTAAAAGCCTTCCGGTAGGTAAACACAAAGTCAATGTCATACATCACTTGTATTTTACGGGGGGTGACAACTCTAACAAACGCTGTTTGAGCAATACTGCGTGTAACTGAAAGTTGTTCCGAAAATTTGGAATATCTTCCCGATTTTTTCGGAGACATTCTTGCAAAAATTTCAAACTTCCCGAAATTTTAATTTTTCCCCGAAAAGTTTTTGAGTCTCCCGATTCCCGGAAAAATCTTCAGATTCCCGGAAGAATTTTGTTTTTCTCCCGAAACAGGCCTTCTCAGAGTTGTCACCCCCTGTTATTTTACAGTAAAACAAGATTTATATGCCGTAATCATTTAGAATAAGAGCTCAAGCTTTGAATAATCACTTGTGGTTAGAGTACAATAAAATCTTGTCAATCTTCTTTGGTGGTCACGTACTACATTTAACTGTCCCCTTAATGGAGGTTTAAATGTCATTTCGGACGCTCATATGCTTTCCCCGTCCCTTAATAGAGGTGATAATAATAAAGGTATATGAGCGTTTTGCCGGGATCAGGAGAAGTGTCCCGTTATTGGAAGTGTCCCACTTAATGGAGGTTCCACTGTATTCCTGGCTCATGTTCACCAAGACGACTTTTTCGTTTCCTTATTCTCAACCACCGTCTTGAGTCTACATGTAGCAGCTACAAGTCTTGTCTACTGAAAAAGACGTGGATGTTGTCTCGAGATTCACCACTCTCGTCGAGAGAGACGCGAATCTCGTTTTGAGATAGAGATGAATTTGTTCGTTTCTAACACGAGAAACTGTGTTGTGTTGCATCGAAATGAAACACTACAATTCGGTATCAACTGAGTTTATATTAACGTTGCAAATGGTTTGAACCTGATCGGAAGTCATCGAGGGTCTTCGCAAAGGTGTATACCGTGTGCAAAGAATGAATGGTTTGCACACGAATCACGGTAAGATATTTTGCTTACCCGTCTGACCATACGCCATAATGCAGACATTGTATCCGTCAACGCATGACGTAATAAGTGGAAGAGTATCTTTGAAGACTTCTTCCTGTGAACTGGATGGAGAAAACACTCTGTCAAATCTGAAGGACTTTTTCTGTCCTGTCGCTGATGTCAAATTCAAGTCCTGATCCGTAGAGAATACAATTACATTGTCGGCTTTGGGATCATAGCGGCACCTACAGAAAACTCTTATATTGCCGCGCAGTTCTTGAAGTTTATTGTACAGAAGTTTTCTTTCAAGCACTTCCTTGTGGTACAGTGCACGAAGCTCTATAACCTCCTTACTAGATCCCTGATCTAAAGTTTTCATTTTACGCAGAGAGCTTTGTGCTTGATTCAAAACTGAAGCAATTCCGTCCATTTCGCTAGTGAAACAGTTCCTTAATTCCACTAGAATCTGAGAACAGAACCGAACTGTGGATTTGATGTTTCGGCAAGTATCTTTAGAAATCTTTGGGGCTTTGGAGGGTTGCACCGTTGACATGACAGGTTGAGGCATTGGTTCTGGCGCAGACTTGAGTTGTTGTATCTCTCGCTGCAAACTCGTTCCTTTGATTTGAAGCTTTCTGGCCATTTCTTCGGATGATTTCAGCTTGGCTTTTAACTCCTCCTTCGCTGTTCGGGATTCTTCTAGGTGAGATTCCTTTTCGCGGAGTTTTTCCTCTAGTTGTTCAATCCTCTCTTTCAACAATTCAACTTCCGCGGCGTGCTCTTGACTCGATGACGAGCGGCTTTTTGGTTTAGATCCTGGCTTTTTCTTCATCGTGTCCTCGGCTAGCAGAGTGATGTATGTATTGGTGACTTCGTCAAGATCATAGTTGCACTGTCTCAGCAATGCGAGGATCTCAAATTTATCGTCCCAGCCTGGAAAGGCTTCCTGAATAGCGGCCACGCTCGAGCTTATGTTGGGGATATGAAGCTCCCATGACAATGGCATTTTCAGCCATGCGCCTGAGTTAGGGTCATACACACTGAGAACATTTATCTTGGTTTCTTCAAAGTACGTATTCAACAGTCCTGAAATATGAAAAGAAAAAAATGTTAATGGAACCATGGAACCATAAGTCGGACGCACGGGTGGGGGGGGGGGGGGGGGGGGGGGGGGGGGTTGATAGGGGTATTTTTTACTTCGAGAGCAGCCTGTCCGCAGTCTCACATACGGGTGAATGCGAATGCAAATATTAAACGCTTAGATACTGGGGGGGGGGGGGGGGGGAAGGGGGGAGTCTTTGCATGTCAGTTTAACTTTCGCGTTTTAACTCGCATTTTAACCAACATTTTTAACAGGTCACCATAGACAGGGGGTCGAGAAATCAAAATTACCATTTTGGTGAAAAAAAAAACACTTTGTAACCCCCTTAATAACACCACCTACTTACTACAGTCTCTTAACAGAACTTATTCAGACATTTTCATATCTGATAAACCTCATTAATCTGATCTCTCCATTGATACAACCACATGTTTATGGAAAACCATTTACTTCCAGGGGCGGATCCAGGAATTTCTGAAAGGGGGGGTCCAGGTGCATGACTTACTTAATTCCTAAATCTCCTCTGGGAGAATAGGGCCATTGACTTGTCTCCTCCAACCTGCTCTGTCTCTTGCAGCGATAACAGCTTCGTTCCAGGTGATGAAACCCATCTTCTTCCTCTCTCTTTCTACAGTTCTTCTCCATGTCTCCTTCGGCCGCCCTCTGTTCCTCTTTCCCTCTGGTGTCCAGGTTAGGGCAATGCGTGGATTCTGTTGGTTGTTCATACGTAACACATGCCCTATCCAGCGCCACCTCCGTCTCCTGATCTGTTCGCTGATGGCAACGGTTCTGGCTCGTCGCCTGACTTCCTCATTTGACACCTTCATTGGCCAGTATATCTTTAACAACCTCCGTAGACACTTGTGTAGAAATGTGTCCAATTTTTTTTCATCCCTCTTTGTCATTCTCCAGGTTTCGCATCCATAGAGTAACACTGCTATGACGTTGGACTTGAAGATCCTGATCTTGGTGTTTTTGCTCAGTTGGCCACTCCTCCAGATCTTGGCTAGTTTGCTAAATGCTCCTGTAGCTTTCCCTATTCGCTTTTTGATGTCGTCCTCGGCCCCTCCATGCGTTGTTATTCTTGCTCCCAGATAGTCAAAGCTGTCCACGTCCTCTACTTCCTGCCTATCTATTACAACTGCGTTGTTGTTTTTTGCATTGATCCTCATCAATTTGGTTTTCTTGGTGCTAATTTTTAAGCCTGTTCCCTTCCCATTTCTATTCAGGCGGTCAATCTTCGTCTGAATCTGCGTGAATGTACTTGAGATGAGAGCCAAGTCGTCTGCAAAATCTAAGTCCTCCAGCATGGTTGTAATCTTCCACCTAATGCCTGTCCTTGTGCCTTCGACTGACCTCCTCATCACCCAGTCAACCACCAAGAGAAACAGGAACCCTGACATATTGCATCCCTGCTCAACACCCGACTTCACCTCAAACCAATCAGATCTTCCATCACCATCCACCACGGCACATGTGCAGTTAGTGTACATAACTTGCACCATTCTCACAATCTTTGTCGGTATTCCATAGCACCTCATGATCTTCCAAAGAGTGTCTCTGTGTATGCTGTCGAAGGCCTTCTCGTAGTCCACAAAACAAAGGTACAGGCTGGAGTTCCATTCGACTACTTGCTCGATGATATTCCTAAGTATGAAGATCTGCTCAGTCGTGTTCCTTCCCTTTCTAAAGCCAGCTTGTTCACTTCTCAACTCAGCATCTGCTCCAGCAACAATCCTCTTAATCAGAACTCTCCCCAGCACCTTGGCTACAATGGACATGAGGGTGATACCTCTCCAGTTCCCACAACTCGTCAGATCTCCTTTCTTGGGGAGTTTAATGATAAGCCCTCTGGACCAGTCCTCTGGAACACTTTCCTCCTCCCATATTTTGTTGAATAACTCATGCAGGACGTTAACTGTGGTGTCAGTGTCAACCCTCAGAAGGTCTGCCGTGATGCTATCAATACCTGGTGCTCTTCCAATTTTCATGTCCCTCAATGCGCTCCTGATCTCCTCCCTTGTTATCTCTCCTATGTCGATGCTGTTATTCACCACATCTGTCTCCTCCACCTCAGTAACGACTTCAGGGACTGGCCTGTTCAAGACTTCCATGAAATGTTCTTGCCATCTCGCTTTAACCTCGCCTTCTTTGGTCAATAGCTTTCCTTCCTTGTTCTTCACCATTCCTGCCTTTCTTGGCCCTTCGTTACATAACCTCCTAGTTGCTTCATATACTCCTTTCATTTGGCCCTGGCTTGCAGCATCCTCTGCTTCTTGTGCGACACCGTTTATCCAGTTTCTTTTGTCTTTCCTGAGGCTCCTCTTTACCTCCTTGTCCTTTTCTCTGTAGTCGTTTCGTGCTTTGGTCTTCAGCCTCTCTGATCGTGCATCTCCTATCTTCTTTTTCAGTTTCCTTCTCTCCTCGATCATTCTCCAGCTTTCTGTGCTAATCCAGCTCTTACACTTCTTCTTCCTGCGCCCCAGTACTTTCAGTGATGTTTCAGTATAGGCAGTTTTGATCTTCTGCCACGTGTGGTCTATGCTGCTGCTTTGGTCAGGCTGTTCACTATTCTGTTGGTCATCTGCACTCATGTCGTTCTGATCTTGTGTCTGGAGGATGTTGAATCTATTCCTCAGCTCGAGTTGGAACTGTTGTCTAATTACAGGCTCTCTCAACTTGCTCTCCTCAAACCTGGTGGTCCTCTCCTGTTTCTTGCCTGTACTACTTAGTCTGAGCTTGACCTTAGTTATGACAAGGTTGTGATCGCTTCCTACATCAGCTCCTCTGTGCACTCTTGTGTCTTGCACTGACCTCTTAAATTGGGACCTGATTACCACATGATCGATCTGGTTCCGGTACTGACCATCTGGGGAGGTCCATGTATACTTATGCACATCCTTGTGAGGAAACATGGTTGATGTTATAGCGAGGTTGTTAAATGCACAGAAGGACACAAAGCGGTCACCATTGTCATTTCTCTCGCAAATTAGACCATGCTTCCCAACGGTGCCGCTTTCACCCTCCTGTCTTGCTCCCACTTTGGCGTTCCAGTCCCCCATCACCAAAAGCATGTCATGCCTGGGAGCTGCATCCAATACCTTCTGTAGTTGATCGTAGAAGGTCTCCTTTGCCTCGTCTTCCGCTTCATTGGTTGGAGCGTACACTTGAACTATGGTTGTCTTTATGTATTTAGAGTGGAATCTGGCTGTTATGATCCGATCGCTTACAGGTATCCAACTCTCCAGACATCTGCTGGCATACCTGGTCATCACGATGGCTACTCCACTTTGGTGAACATCGTCATCTCTACCTGAGTACAGGATAGTCTCTCCAGTTTGAGTTCTCAGCCTGCCAAATCCAGACCATCTGCACTCGCTTATTCCCAGTATACTGATCCTATAGCGTTGCATCTCCGATGTTACTTGAGCTGTTTTGCCAATGCTATACATCGTCCGCACATTCCAACATCCGATCCTATGTATAACTTTGGGATTAGCCAACGACTCTTTCAGGTGCATGCCTCCCCAGAAAATTTTTCCGATTTTACTCTCTGGAACGCCATTTCCAGTATTCCTGAGACTCGAAAAGCGTTTGTTAAGTCAAAAAATTGACAATCAGGCAATTGGTGGAAGTGAAACAACTACGTATAAAATTATTTTATTCTATTATTTTATTTTATTTTTATTTTATTATTTTTATGAACCACAAGGGAGACACAGGTCCGAAAGGGGGGGGGGGGTCCGGAACCCCCGACCCTCCCCCTGGATCCGCCACTGCCTTCATCTCTGTAAAAGAAAACTTAAAGGGGCTACACTGTACACTGTATGTTATCGTTTTAAGCATTACTTTCAAGACACCTACATCAACTGAAACCCTAAAATAATATGCAATTTTTGTTTAAAAATTCTCTACCAGTGCACTCAGTATACACAAGTGTCCAATTGGGTATGGATGGCATGGATGGAAAAGGTGCAACTTCAATAAATTGGTTCAATTTTGTCTTGGAAAAAAATTACTAAAACCAGTTACTACGGTTTGCACTCTCTCCAAGAATTCACTTGATTTCTTCCTCTTAGTGTTCTTGGAACAGTTTGTTTATGAGGAAAGGTACTATTAGTTTTTATTTTACCATGGTCACCCACAAAACATTAAAAAAACACCCATGATAATTAGCTCCTTCGAGGAGCTAACCCTCTCCACATACCTCTGACAGGATGTTCCATGATTCCCATGCGGTCATCTTCCCATCTTGGTACCCATGTGTCATCGGAACCCCCAACATCGTATGACCCTTCATCGTAATACACATAGTCTGCTGTCACTGGCTGCTGGCTTTCTATGTAGCCATGCTGGTACCATTCCTCAGGAAATGGCTGTAATTCTTCCCCTGCAAAGAAATAGAGGGCAATGAGTGGATCTTATGGGTAGTACTACAGTAAGTTTAATAAGGGGGCGGGGGGGGGGGGAACAGGTGATTTCCACACCCTACTGTATATGCCTAGCTTCTGCACCTGGAATTAACTGTCTTGCATTTTAGTACCACAGGAAGTAGCAGCTATGTTCTTATATTTACAGAGGCCCTGCAGCCAGGGTAAATTCTGGTAAATGACATGGGGAAGGTTAAGAAATCAAAATTGCAGGGCCATACATGTAGATACATCTGTAGCATGAGACAAACCGAGGCATTGGTACAAATAACACTTGGAATCTGTACCTAGTACAGGCATTGGATCTCTCTTGTAAGAGGCTCTGCATAACAACAAAATGAAAGACGTTTTTTTTTCTGATATTACCTCGGTAAGAGTTTTCATCTGGCTATGGCTCTTAATTGTGTCAAGAGAATCATTTATCAAGAAATACTGATAGCAACAACTTAAGCTGCGTTCACATTAAAGCCGAAACATGTTTAGAGCAAACATGTTTCAACTAAACATGTTTCGCGTAAACGTGTTTGTTCTGGCATTGTTCACATCAGATGTCGGTTTCAAACACGTTTCATGCATGGTTGAATCATTTATGCTGTTTTCCGATGCGGTACGCTTAAAACCATTCTCATTCAGTTTTGCGGCAATGTTCTCCCATATGTTTTGTTTCCTTCCCATTACCGCTAATTGTCGTTGTATTTCCTCGTCTGCCCATACTTCGACTAGACATTTGGCTTCATAAAAGCTCCAATTTTGGTTCTTTTGCACACTCGTGTCTTCTCCGCATCCATCCGCCATTTTGAATGTGTTCAGTCTAATCATGATTGAAACTACCTCGTGAGGTAGTTTCAATCATGATCAGACTAATCATGTTTCAATCATGATTCGCGCAATGCACTGCCTGATGTGAACACTTTTTATGATGAAACATGTTTCATTCGTGATCAGACTAATCATGTTTCGACCTAGTGTGAACACAGCTTTAGACCCATCTAGGCTAATAATAATAAAGAATGGGTGAACTTTGAACCAGCTACACAACACATTATTTTTGAAAGCTTTTTCATAAAATATGGGTCTCCAAAACTGATTTGAGTCAATTTTACTGGTCTCTCATTCTTCTTTTTGAGTGTCAGTCTCCACATCCCAGAGGCTTGATTTTGTTTTGTTTACTACTGTTTTTTTTTTTTTCGTAAAGCCACCTGGAAGTCTCAGTCTTCATCTCCCATTTCAAAATGTCAATGCTCTCAAATTTACCATTCATTACCATTTTTAGTTTCCTCTCCCCCATTGTACATTACCCTACTGCAATTGCATTAGTATACTAATTCACTCATTATCATAAACCATACAAAAATTTACCAAAAAACTTGAAAATGTCAAACAAAGTCTACGAAACCAGACGTTTTGGAATTGCACAGCTCTCAATTTTCAACCGCAGAAACAAAAGCCGGAAAAAAACGTTTGCTCTTAGCTTGCAGGCTAAATATAAGCTTACATGTAGGTGAAACAGCCAAGAAAACCTACATTGTGTATTTCTAAGTTCTATTAGGTAAAGGAATATATTCATGTGATGAAATGAAAAAAATGTTGAAATTGACGCTGTTCATATAATTTTAGAGAGAAATTATATGAACAGCGTCAATTTCAACATTTTTTTCATTTCATCATTCAGTATAACGCTGCGCAGGTAATTTAAATAAAAACATATATTCATGTGCTGTGCAAGTAATCAACACAATTCCCACCGCTTTCCAAAAAAAGCAAGGTAGCTCTGTACCTGTATCCCACGAATTGACGAGATACCTGACTCCATCTACATTGATCACACTGTAATCCCTTCCTGTCTTTACACAGTGAAATGCTTCAAATAAAATTTCATCTGAGTTTGAACTCGTGTTCCCCTCTTCCCAGCTGTTCCGATAACCTCGGTCATGTCCACCTCTTACTTGTCCGTTAGTTTTCGCCCTTTTCGGATGATGATGCGAAGCCAGAGCGGACTGATGCGCGGTTTCTTGTCGATTTCTGTCGTGCATGTCTCTTCTGGGATGCTGTCGAGAATATGAATTGGAATGTGGACCGTGCGTGCCGTAGTAACCGTAGTCATTGGCACTAGAACCGAACGAAACTGAATTCTGCGGTGCCCAGCCATTTCTAAACTCGTTACTGCCCGAGTTGTGCGTCTGAGAACCGTATTGGGGTTGGAATCTTTGATCATACGCATCCGCGCCGTTAGCAACGTAACCGGAAAGAGAGTAAGGTGGTTGTTGAGATACTCGGCCAGCTTGGGGAACGCGTCTTTGACTCGATTGCATTACCACAGGGTTTTGAGGTCTTGAATTCGCTCCATTCCCCATTGCTTCCCTAAAACAGTTCACAGACTGACAATTATGTCTACCGCATCAAATGAAATCCTATACTTTTTGATCGCATGTTCATTTATTTGCTTTCCTTGAACGTTGCCGCAAAAATGCAATTCATGTCGCAAATCCGCAAATCATTTCCAAATCATAACAAAAGCATTTGACCTTTGCATGCGAAGGACTGGGGTCCAACTACGCAGCCACGCATAACTTTACATGTAAATGGTGATTTGTTTATGTTGATCGCTGGCTCAATTCTCTTCAAAATTTCAAAATGGTGGACGTTCTCGTTGCTGTGGTACTGTTTCTTTGGCTTATTTATCTGTGGGAAAACTATCTTTCATACCGTCAGGTAACTGTATACGATAAGTTCTTAAACACACAAAACGAGCGAGTCTTGTTGAGTTGAATGTCTTTGAGTAAGTAAGTAAGTAACCTTTATTTAAACACGTGTGGCTTAAGCTTAAGCTTATATTACATTACGAACTAATAACTATAATTAAAATACTAAATACAATAAGCAAGACTATAGTTTAAATATTAATAAATATAAGTAAAATATAATTAAAATTAATCAAGTACTTGTAATTAATAATATAAGATATTACGAACTATTTACATCTAAAATAATTATAAGGTATACGTATTTGACCCTATTGTCGGACACTTTTGCGCCTATCGCTTCCTCTGATCATTGAGCAAAAATATTTGAGATTTTGTTGTCGATTTCCGTAAGTTACCTTCTGTTGGTTACTGTTAGGCTACTTAAACTGTTTTTATTGAAAATTGCTGTAAACAACGTAGATCAACGTAGAGTTTTTTTAAGTATTTAATAAAAGTACAAAAAAGAGAATAGATTACACTGATGCAGAATTAGACTTATTTAAGCCTTAGCTTGAGGTGATTCCCTAGTTTTGCATTGTGCATCACTACTGCGCATAATATCTTGCATCATTTACGTGTGCACAAGCGTGCACACTCCGAAGCAAGAGGATTTCTTTTGAGGATTCAATTCCCTTAGTAAATAAGCAGTTGTTACATGTATTTTCTAAACGAGCATGTTGACCTATCTTTTTTATTCCATGTACCATAAATCCTCTATTAAGCCCCCCTGTGGGCTTATTGATTTCAAGTGCTTTTGGGGGGGGGGGGGGGGGGGGGGCTTATTACAATTTAGCGAAACACAAGCAGTTCACCACTCATTGATTACTGTAATAATAATCATTTTTAGTATAACTGCCAGTTATGTTTTCCCCAATGCTCGCGAGTACTGTGTACATTAATTTGTGCCCGGATAAACGGTAAAAATGTACCGGGTATACAGTCAGCCATTATATTTTTTATTGTATTTCATTGCTTATAATAACTTTCTAGAAATAATGATTGCCTCTCACTCATGGCTAGGAAATTACATGTAGTTATAAACTGAAAATGGGCATGGTGACCCCCTCTTTTTATTATATTTTTTTATGTAATAGCGCTCTGAATATTTACTGTCGGTACAGTCTGATAAATTATTCTCGGAAGCTGTTCCTTTTCGAAACTATCAAGCTATCCGTTAGACGAATTTGCTATACCGACACCTCGACAATACTTCACAAGCAGTGCAATGAAAAAACTTATCATTAAAGCGATTTCTCGAATAACTATTACCACTTTCTCTGAAGTGCGGTGCGTTTGTTCGATTATTTTCTCGAGGAATCGGTCAAGCGACAAGCTCATTACTTCCTCGATTCTTTCGAGTCTCCATGCTTGACTCGAAAGACTCGAAACCCAACTCGATCCTCGATACTCGATCCTCGCGAGGATCGAGCATCGAGGATCGAGTCCCGATCCTCGACTCGAAAGAGACTGTCAACTTACATTTGCCCGGTACTGTAATAAATAAATGTGCAAAAATTTAGAAAACTGTCATTATAACTTCTTTTTCAATGGAATCACCTTAATGAAACAAGGAAACCAATAATCAAATATAATTTTTCACGTTGTTATTGTAATATACATGTACATGTAGCTGTGTGTTGGTATGTAGATTCGTTGGTATGCAGGTTACATAATCATGTTACAAATGGAATATTTAAGGAGTTTGTCAGTTGGGAGTTGTCATTCGACAGCATCTCCAATGCCCCCTCCTGTATGCCTGGTTTTATTACTGGTACTAAGTTAGAAATTATTTTGTTTTTGTTTCACTGCAGAGTGATTAGACAACAAAGTCTAAATTTAATTTCCAGAAAAGATAGTTATTCATAGACCTCTTCATAATTTTGCTCATGGTTTTCCACATATTAGTGTAAGAGGACGCAAAGTACCCAAACAATTTTTAATATAAATAGTTCTTTTTACTCAAACAATCTTTAATATACTGTAAATAGTTCTTTTTACCCAAACAATCTTTAATATAAATAGTTCTTTTTACCCAAACAATCTTTAATATAAACAGTTCTTTTTACCCAAACAACAGAGATGCCAACTCTCCCAGATTATCCGGGAGTTTCCCGGATATGGAACGAATCTCCCGGGCTCCCATATGAGTCACTAAATCTCCCGGATAAAAGCGACTTTGGATCTTTTCTCCACAAGGGCTAAGGCCTTAGGCCAAGGGCTAAGATTTTAACCCAAATTTTCCCAAAATCCAAAAACAAATGCGGTCTTTCATCATATCTTAACTTCACAAACACTTTTCAGGTTTCAGGAATGCTGTTTTCCGGACCCCCCTACATGCTCACAACTAAAAAAAAAACATCGCTCAATTCCCGCCTTTGGCGCGAAAACATTTCACCCTCAAAAAAAACTCCCTGTTTTCAATCTCCAGAGGTTGGCATCTCTGAAACAATCTTTAATATATTACAGTTCTTTTTACCCAAACAATCTTTAATATAAACAGTTCTTTTTATCTCTGCTCTTTTGATGTGTATTTGAAGGGCTTTTAATAGTTTGGGCAAAAAAAGTCAGCAAAAATGTAAGTAAAATATTTTTTTCTGAAAACAAGGAAGTTATGATTTACAATAATAATTTGTACCAGTGTTCTTACCAGGATTTGTGCACTGGGGTCCATAGGACCCATAGAGAAGCTAAAAGGGGGTCATGAGGGAGAAAAGCGGGTCACAATTTTAGACACAATTTTTTAATTAACGGACACCTCGTCAGGGAGTTTTACAATACAACATAAGTGGCCTGTATATATACACTGTACCTACATAAGAAATTAAAATAAATTTTACATTACATAAAACCGCACCTACTAGAGCGGATTTGCGTGTAGGAAACAGGCGAGGGTGTGCAAGGCACGACATATTTCGTGCGTGGCATAACTATTTGGGGCCCACAGTTAGTGTGCGTTAGTCACACGAAATGCGTAGGAGAAAATAAATCGTTTTACAACTCTAAAAGTTCACAGACGTGCTGCTCACTACTTTCAATGTTAAAAAAATCTGCTTCTTTGCGCCTTGGGACCCCTTGGGCTTATAATAGTGTGGCATTCCCCGAAAAAGTACGGCAATGCCGCAATGCCGCGGTCTGGTAAGAACACTGTTGTACTCAACTGAAAGTGTTTAAACTTGAGTGATAAAGATTGAATTTCCTGCGCAGTGCAGATACTAAATGCTTAAATGAAAATGATAAATTTCAAAGCTGTTCATATAACTGTTATACCGACGTTTTGGCAATGCTGCCTTCTTTGGGTACAAAACTGTTAAGAGAAAACCATCAAAAAGTTTGTTAAATTAGCTCACATGCCCAATTACATACTTGCATTGATGAGCAGGTGAGTGCTAATTTTCAACCCTGCAATTAAGTAATTTGTTGCAACAAATATTAAAGGAAAGTTACTTAGTTTGTAGAATGATATAAATGTTGTGGTTCAAATTTTTCTTTGGTTTGAAAATTTTCAAACCAGTTTGATTTTTGTTTTCCTTTGTCTCAGAATATGATAATGAATCTGAGACAAAGGAAACTAAAAACTAAACTGGTTTGAAAATTTTCAAACCAAAGAAAAATTTGAACCACAACATAAACATTACTGTTACCATAAAAAGTGATGTAGTTTCCATGGACACCCTGTTTTATGTTATAAAATATTTGTCTTTTTTAGCATAAAGTTTTGAAGTACACCAAAGATGTTCCTGTTGAACTGAAAGATACCTTGGATCATGAATCATTTGAAAAGGCTAGAGTTTACCAACTGGACAGATCCTCATTCGGTTTTATTTCTGGGGCATACTCTCAGCTTGAAACAACAGTAAGAATATTAGTCTTGAAACTTGTTGTGTGCTCACACTACACGTATCTTTACAGTGTGATGCGCCTTTCGGTGAGCACCAAACAAACATTTTACAAGTTTGCATGCTATCACCAGCTAATTCTTATAATCATTTTCGTAACTGCGGTTACATGTGAAGCAATAAAGTGAATGAAATCTTCATATTTTGTATTAACTTTACACTCCTGTGATACACGTGAAGCACGGATAAAAGGGGAAAATAGAGAAAAAAGAGAAGGAAAAAAGTCAAGCTGGTTTATCTTTTTAAAAATTTTGCTTTGTGCACATGTCCAAAACAAAAAAGCAATATTATATACTAACCCTTAAACAGTAAGGACATTTACTTTTCATGTTGCAAACAACACTTCAGCCAGTTTGGTTGCAATTATTTGGCCAGTCAGTCAAAAATGCATTAGTGTCTTCAAATTAACATTTTTCGATAAAACTGTAGGAGTCGGTGGGTTATTAAGAAACTTTGTTTTTTTTTGTCTATAGCTAATTCTTTTGTTGGGTGGAATTCCATTCTTGTGGAATGCTGCTGGAGTGCTGATTGTCAAGTTTGGCTATACAACTGATTATGAGGTGTGTTGACTTTTTTTAAAGGAATATACTGTACAGTAATTAATGTTATAAATAGTTAACATTGTAAATGGTTTGAACCCAGGAGTATCAGTAGTCTCTCAAGTGTGATTGTCCAGGTGAGTGTACAGTACCGCTCAGAGATAAGCGAACCAAAATTCACGTTAAAAATGCGTTATGAACGCATTGGTTTTAATGCGCTCGCGCGTTCAGCTGCGTTAAGCTGCGTAAAAGAAACGCGAAATACATGTAGTGCGTTAAAGTTAATGCATTAGTATGTATGAGTTTGGTTATTGTTCACTGCCATGGATTGATATTTTGTGAAAAGAAGTTAATTGACGTTTCAAAAGACATTACATACCGTATTCTAATGGTTTTCATTCATTCAATCAATAAAGCGAGCAAAATTATATCGACGTGCGATGGCACTCGCATAAACAAAACATAACAGTTTAACTAGAACGGATATGAAGGTTATATTCATTAGGTTATCGGCGATGACTGGATCTGCGACGTGTTTCGAACTTTTGTGATCTCTCCACTGGTTGATCCTTGCCGACTATGATAGAGGCCGCTTATCTTTCTGAACTTTCACTTGCAAAGAAATAGCTCAACAGTAATCGGCGCGTCATAAAATCTTTTATCACAGATTTCGCCCTTAAATTAGGAGTATTTTGCTGTTTCAATCACGTATGTGCACTTGATAGAACCGGAGATAATATTTTTTTATTATTATTGCCATGACAACTATGACGCTCGCCCGTCACACGCTGTATCGATCGAAGGGGACTTTTGTTGTCTCGTCACAGGGAGCCCATACAATCTATTTGTGTAACATAATGACCGTTTGTAATTTTATAGGAAATGTATGGGATTTACCTAAATTTCATATTATGGCGACGTATCGCCAAATGTATGTACTGATCAACGCTAAATAAATGTTAAATTGCCTTATTTGTTGTGTGTTGTCGTCCTTTTGCCGTAAAAGTGATATTTTGAGCGATTTTGAAGGATTCTGAGTGCGCCGATGACTGTACGTCTAAGAGAAAGGCAAGGGTGGAAAGAGATTTTTGAACGGCTCCAGTGCTGAGGCGACTTTTCAACATAAAATCGCATCGCTCGGCTCAAACCACGCAACAGAAAGGCCGAAAGATTTACGCTTCTTCTCGTACCTCTCGATCGAAAATCCGTCCAAACGGCCCGGAGCTAGCCGTCGAAGAAAATGAAAATCCCACACTTTCCAAGCGGTCGATATTTGTATCAACATTTTGCTGTACTGCCAGCCAGAAACCGTCCTGCTGATTGCCTCTTTCTGATTGGTCGCCGTTAAACAATAACCCGATTCAAAATACGTACCGAGGGTGGGGAGCCATTGGCATTTTCGTAAGGTCGAACCGTTTACTTACCAGACTCGGGTTGTGTGACCGGCGACTACCGAATCTTCCCAGGTGGAAAAAGTTAGAAACAGGGCGAAGCAGTTCTTCCTGGGCTTCCGGTAGTCACCGGTCACACTCAAAATATCACTTTTACGGCAAAAGGACGACAACACACAACAAATAAGGTAATTTAACGTTTATTTAACGTTGATCAGTACATACATTTGGCGATACGTCGCCATAATATGAAAATCCCATACATTTCCTATAAAATTACAAACGGTCATTATGTTACACAAACAGATTGTATGGGCTCCCTGTGGAAAAAACACAAAATCACAATCGATCTTTAAATTTCGCTTGTCATAGCGTATCGCTTGCGTAAACGAAAACTTCAATCACATTCGCAATTGATCTCTTTACGAAAAATTATAAGTTACCTTGCTCGTGAATTACAAAACTCGGCCATCGAATTCACATGATCTCAAAGAAATTTAGCGTAGCGTATCGCTTGCGTAAACGGCGAAAACGGTGTTTGAAGATGTTTGAAGATGCAACCAAGTGAACCATCGATCGCGCTAAAGTTTATGCAAGGCGATCACCAAACGCTATGATAGACGTTGTTTGCTGAACTCTGTTATATTTTTTGGAGTCGCGAGGCGAATTGAGTCTCGAAATTGTTTATTTTGTCGCTCTGACTGAGCGCTTGTTTAGCCGTGTAATTGTCATGAATTTGTTCCCCTTGTTTTGGATTTCGATTCTCGCATTATTGTCGATGTGGCAGTTTTAAAAAAAACAAAAAGACTAGTCCCGGTGGACTTGTCTTTTGTTTTGGATTACAAATTGCATGACACAAAGTTCAATTACCACTTTATTACATCCATTTCAAAATCACACAATTCAATTGCCCAAATACAGGATTTTAGTCAGTACCAATATTGATGCGACTTATAGATGAGATTTAGAGCAAAAAATAGTGCAATTCGGGAATAAATCGCACTGCTGAGGAAAAGATGCCATTTGGAGCAAAAAATAGTGCGATTCGGGAATAAATCGCACTGCTGAGAAAAAGATGCGATTTGGAGCAAAAAATAGTGTGATTCGGAAATAAATCACACTACTGAGAGCCAATCAGATTGCAAGGATCACTAGTGATTTCAAAATCGATGTACATGTAACTGTAATAATGAAAGTAACTTACCTGGCTGGCAAGTGCTCTAAAAATTTAGTTTCCAACCCTTCTTATTTTAGCACTCAAAAAACAGTCCCATCCAGTCATACGGGACAAATAGATTTTCCTGTGGGGCAATTAGTAACTTGTCCTGTTTACTTGACCGATGGGCAAGGTCCAACCAAGCCGTCCACTGACTAAATAATGATTTTACTAAAACAAAAAAGTAAACTTTGGCCAGCATGTAACTGCCTGGGGCAAGCACAATTTGGGAGTTGCTTGTTCAAAGGGCAAGCTGGAATCAAAGTTTTTTTTCAAGCCCTGTAGTTTATACAGTAGAATAAAATTTGCGTTATCTTCCCGACTGTAGATCACTCAGTCTTTAGCATTTCTACTACTTGCAATGCTCTTCAGTACTGTCACGGATCTTCCTTGGGGTATTTATAGCACATTTGTTATAGAGGAAAAGCATGGCTTCAACAAACAGGTTTGAGAAAATATTTTAATTTTTTTACAGTTTTTTTTTTGTTCTTTTGTTGTATATGTTGTGGTTCAATTTTATCCTTGGTTCAAATTTTATTTTCCTTTGTTTTTGGCTATGGTAATGTATGATAATGAGTTTTAAACAAAGGAAATAAAATTTGAACCAAGGATAAAATTGAACCACAACATAATATACATTAATAAAGTAATAAATTTTCTTAGTTGATAAATCATTACTACTACTACTACTACTACTACTACTACTACCACTACCACTACCACTACCACTACCACTACCACTACCACTGCCACTGCCACTTCTACTACCACTACCACTGCCACTACCACTTCCACTGCCACTGCCACTGCCACTGCCACTGTCACTGCCACTGCCACTACCACTTCCACTACCACTACCACTATCACTACCACTACCACCACCACTACCACTACCACTACTTCTATGTTTCTATTCCTTTCTTTGTAGTGTGTTTTCTCTTTTTTTTTTAAAAAAATGTAATTTAGTTATAGGGCATAAAATTATAAATGGTTTACCTATTTCTTGCCCTTCTCCATTTTTTTCTTATCTTGTTAGCTTTAAAAACGTATGCAAAAAAAACAGAGTAAATAAATAAATAAAAAAAAAAATAAGTAAATAAATAAATAAAAAAACAATAATAAAACAAAGTAGACAGCAACATGTACTTATAAGTTCAAATTATAAATGTCAGAACTCTGTTTGTAGTTGCAATTTTGATAGTTTTTCCATCAAATTATAAATGTCAGAATTCTGTTTGTAGTTGCAATTTTGATAGTTTTTCCATCAAATTATAAATGTCACAACTCTGTTTGTAGTTGCAATTTTGATAGTTTTTCCATCAAATTATAAATGTCAGAACTCTGTTTGTAGTTGCAATTTTGATAGTTTTTTCATCAAATTATAAATGTCAGAACTCTGTTTGTAGTTGCAATTTTGATAGTTTTTCCATCAAATTATAAATGTCAGAACTCTGTTTGTACAGCTGTAGTTGCAATTTTGATAGTTTTTCCATCAAATTATAAATGTCAGAACTCTGTTTGTATTGGCAATTTTGATAGTTTTTTTATCAAATTATAAATGTCAGAACTATGTTTGTAGTTGCAATTTTGATAGTTTTTCCATCAAGATTAATTATAAATGTCAGAACTCTGTTTGTAGTTGTCTTTGTCATCATGAAACCACTGAACATTAGTCTGCATACAATTTTGATAGTTTTTCCATCAAGCCCAAAAATCATAGATTGCTCTGTGCCTATGTTATAAATATTTTTAATTTATTACCAGTTATTAATTCTTTCCCTACACCTGCTAGTTTCCTATGCAGCCATTATTTGTATCATCACACAATGCTTCTCCCCACTAAGGTTGTGTGATGACACATAATGCTGCATAAGAGACTATACACTGCCTCAAGTTGTCTACGTATTTGACTAATTGCAGGTGACAGGTATCTCTTTGTTACCTCCTTTTTAACTCATGAATATGCAAAGCATTGAACAAGTAATAGCAGATGTGGACAAATTTGCAAATTTTCACTCCTTCCAATGCAGTTCCTTCCATCCATCCATCCATCTATCGGCTGTAAACTTTTCTTGGTAATTTCGCTGAACAGTGCATAAGGCTTGTGCGTATATTTTCCCCTTTCCAAATGTGATAGATAATGGACACCTGCCTTACCCATGGGGACGGGATTGGAGGGAGGGGAGGGTGAGGAGATGGATGCAGGGGGTGGGTAGGGAGGGTGTTGGTGAAGCAAAATGTGTAGGAGAGGAGAGGGTCCAAAGGGTCATTTGTATTCTTTGATTTATAATGAACCTAGCACATCGGCCTAGCTCTCCACGTGTCTCGCATAACTCAGTGCTGGGTTAAAGCATTCAACCAGAGTGCAGAGGGATGGGTTCACTTTGATTCCTGTCAGGGACTCAGATTTTTGTTTTGCCCCTGTGACACTCGTGACATGATGAACATTACATCTTTCTCAAAGTTTTGTTGTTTGTCATTAATTTACTTGTCAAATTTGCTTTGTCCTGCAGACCATTGGTTTCTACTTCAAAGATCTTGTGAAGAAGCTGGCTGTGATGTTGGTGATTTCACTTCCTTTAGTTGCAGCATTACTGTACATCATCAAGTGGGGAGGCCAGTACTTTTTCATCTACACATGGATCTTTACACTTGTTGTTACCTTGGTGAGTTCTGTAATTGTTAAATATGTACACTAACATTTTGGGATTTCAGTTGGAATGTCAATGGTACCAGTAAGATGTATTTGCATTCCCCAAACAAATAAAAAATTGGGACATCCTGAAGGGAAGTCAAAAATTCCCAAATAATTATAATTTCCAAATTGAAAATGAGCCAACCATTTGTACCTTCCAACCAGTTCTAGGATTTTATTGTGTCAATTTTGACTTGTTTCCAGGCATTCTGAGAAAATGCTAATAAATGGCACATGACTATAAATTAATCTCCAATGGAATTTTACAATTAAGGATTTTGCATCCCATTTACACAAATTGTGGACCAACCTGGGCCAAGTTGTTTGAAGCCTGATTTAAGTGCTGATCCAGGGTTAATTGTCATGACAACTACCAGTAATAGGTTCTGCTGACAGTTAACCTTGCATTCAGTTTTTGGAAATACAATGTGGATAAAATCCAAGTGATGAGCAAGTGGAAATGGTATGAAAACTTGTTAGCTAACTTAGCCCCAATAAAGTTAGATTATTAAAGATAATTCCACTGTTATTTTGCAGGTTTTAGTTACTGTTTACATGGACTACATTGCTCCACTATTTGACAAGTTCACCCTTCTTCCAGAAGGGACCTTGCGCACTTCAATTGAGCAGCTAGCAGCCAAGATCTCATTTCCATTAACCAAGATTTATATTGTGGAGGGCTCCAAGAGATCCTCCCATAGCAATGCTTATTTTTATGGGTTCTTCAAGAATAAGAGGATTGTCTTGTTTGACACATTACTGGCAGATAATCCAGTAAAGAAGGAGGTAGATGAAAATAATGAAAAGGAAGATGAAGAAGACAAGAAAGACGAGAATGGAAAAGTGGAAGAAAATGAGGAAGATGCCAAAGAGGAGGTATTTTTTTCTTATTGTAGAGGACTTCACACTTGTTGGGGGATCATGGGTAATCAGGGCAAACATGCCGCCAAATACAAATAGCGGTGTTTGTACAACGTATGGGTATCCAGTGTCAAATACAAATAGCGGTGTTTGTACAACGTATGGGTATCCAGTGTCAAATACAAATAGCGGTGTTTGTACAACGTATGGGTATCCAGTGTCAAATACAAATAGCAGTGTTTGTACAACGTATGGGTATCCAGTGTCAAATACAAATAGCAGTGTTTGTACAACGTATGGGTATCCAGTGTCAAATACAAATAGCGGTGTTTGTACAACGTATGGGTATCCAGTGTCAAATACAAATAGCGGTGTTTGTACAACGTATGGGTATCCAGTGTCAAATACAAATAGCGGTGTTTGTACAACGTATGGGTATCCAGTGTCAAATAATTTCGGTAAAACACTGTTCACCATTTGTAAAATCTGTTGATCAACAACTGTTGAACAATGTATCATAGGCCACACCCCTCTTCGCAACTTGTCTCGCAATGAAAATTCATTGCAAGTTGCAGAAAAATTTGAATAACTTCTCTCCTTTTAGCAATGTTGCGATATATTATTATTATTTTTTTTTTTTTTATTTGCCTTACATTACATTACATTACACTACATTACATTACATTACATTATATGACAAAGGAACTAAAGTTTGAACCATATACAAAGAATACTATACTAACATGAAGTGATCTAAATAAACTAGTACTATCTACATGGTTAGAAAAAGAATAGGAATAAAGAAAAAAGAAAACCTTACGTTGTTAGCTTTTGTGTTTTTGACATGACGCGAACAAAGAGAAACTCCTTCACTTTAAATGCTGCAGACATGAGCGGAGGGGGCAAGGGTGTAAGGGGACAAAACAATTTTTGTTTTTTTTTTCGGTCTATTTATTTATTTTTGCTTCAGGGCTCAAAAGCTGTATGTCAGTGGTTCCCAGAGTTGTTTTCTGGACGGTGTTAACCTGTTTGCCTTTTCGTCTATTTCTTTGTATTTTTGAAGAAGGTGGAGATATCCACTTAGATTTGGGAGGATTTGATTCAGTTTACATTGCCAAATGAAATATCTAGCAATTAAAAGGCAGATCGTTATCAGCCCCTTCCATTTTGAAGGTACTGGAATCAGGCCCATAGCAAAAGCTGCATTTAGTCTGAAATCGTTTTCAATGATATTGGAGAAAGAGAGCCATGTGGTTAGGTTAGTCCAAAAGGCACTAGTATTGTTACAGGTCCAGAACAAATGAATTAAGCTTTCTGGTTCATCTTGGCAGAAGGTGCATTGGTCCGAATCATTAATTTTAATTTTCTTTAAAAAGCTGCTGGTTGCTATCCGTCTATGCAAAAATTTAAATTGGAAATTGATGAGTTTTGTGCACTTAGTGTATTGGAAGGGGGTTCTATAAATGTCTTTCCATTTAATTGGTTCATTTGGTGAGATAAGGCAGTCTTTGAGCCATTTCTCTTGGTTCATTTTTGGTTTAATTGCTTTTCCCTGAATTATTCTCTTATACACAAGTTTACTTGGCTTTTGCTGCTGAAGAAATGTAATACGGAAGTTTTGCTGGGTACTAAGATCGCCGTTCTCTGAGTGTTTTGGACAAGACTTCTTCAACTGGTTGAGGGCGGATGTCATACCCAGATAATCGAGGACGTTTACTTTAATATCAAAGGTGGATTGGAAATCAGCGTGCGATAAGAATTCTGTACCATTTGCTTTCAGAAGATCTTTTACGTATACAATGTCTTTAATAAACCACTTTTTGTAGAAGACTATTTTTTTGTCTATCTTGATAAGCGAGTTATTCCATAAGATTTGTGAGTGGAAATGTGCCAGAGAGTTTAACCTGTTCTCGTAGTTTAGCTCACACCAGATTTGCAGTATCTCATGTAGAAAAACATCAGATATTTTAAAATATCTGTTGAAGTCTTCCTTGTTAAGATTGCATTCGAAAAACCTATCGCTGCCATAAGGTTGAAGGTTCAGCTCGAAGAAAACTTTCCATTTCCCTTGATTGTTTTGATCAAGATACTTTTTTATCCAAGTGGTTTTTAACGACTTATTAAAAGATTCAATATCGATCATTTTCAAACCGCCATCTGGGTAATCATTTATCATAATGTTGCGTTTTATTTTGTCTCCTTTCCCGCTCCATAAAAAATTGTAAAAGAGGTCATTAATTTCTTTAATTGACTTTGAACAGGTTGGCAGAGTAGTTAGGATATATACTAGTTGTGACACAATTAAACTTTTCAGGACTGTAATTTTACCAATAAGGCTCAACCGTCGGAGTTCCCAACAATTGAGGCAATTCTTAACTTTAACCAGTTTTTCTTCGTAATTTGCCTTAATGCTAATCGAAGGGTCAGTCGAGAACCAGATTCCTAAAGCCTTCACTTTGTTTCTTGGCCATTTAAAATTTTTTTCTGGGAAGAGTATTTCTTCTTTTTCTTTATACGTTCCTATCCAAAAAGCTTCAGTTTTCCTATTGTTGAGCCTGAGGCCAGATATTTCACCAAAGTCATTTAGAGTTTGTAAGGCTGTTGAAAGGGAAGACCTCGTTCCGTCTAAGATTAAAGTTGTATCATCTGCGTATTGGCTCATTTTAATTTCAGTTTCGTTCACGGTGATACCCTTGATTTCCGTATTACTCCTGATTGCAATGGCGAGAATTTCTGCGCACAGCAGAAACAGATAAGGCGATAGAGGGCAGCCTTGCCGAACACCCCTTTCCAGTTTAAAAAAATTGCTACACCAACCGTTATTTATTATGCAACTTTCTATGTTTGAATAAAAAGTTCTAACTCAGGCAACCAATGACGGACCATAACCATGATAAAGTAATGATCTTTCTATAAAAGACCACTCTAGAGTGTCAAAGGCTTTTTCAAAATCTATGAACAGGAGAAGACCTGGTAACTGCTTTTCATCCGCAAACTTAATCACATTATCGATAAGCTTGATGTTTTCACCGATAAATCTATCCTTCAGGAAGCCGGTTTGGTCATTACTTATAACCTTTGGTAGTACATTTTTAATACGATTTGCTATGGCTTTTGCAGCAATTTTGTAGTCGCAGTTTAACAGAGTGATGGGACGCCAGTTCTTTATAAGGTGCGGATCTGCATCTTTTTTAGGTATCAACCTTATTATACCTCGTCTTTGCGTGATAGAGAGTTGCCCTTTTTCGTATCCGTAGTTTATAGCATTCAAAAGTAGATCGGAAATATTTTCCCAGAAAACTTTATAAAATTCTGCAGGAAGACCATCTGTACCTGGAGATTTGTCTGGAGCCATGTCCTTCAAAGAATTTAAGCATTCTTTCTTTGTGAGTTTTCCTTCGCATAGTTTTTGTTCTTCTGAGTTGAGGAGAGTCGGGTTTTCGCCTGCAAAGAAGGAATCATACACTTCTGGACGATCCGGTTTTATTTTTGAGCTGTATAAGTCTTTATAAAAACATTCACTTTGGTTGAGTATTTCCTTATCAGTGGTGATGAAAACGTTGTTATCACCTGTTTTTAATTGAGTAATTGTTCCTTGTCTGTAGTGTCTTTTTTCTAGGCCGAGGAAATATCTAGTGTTTTTTTCACCTTCGTTATACCATCTAACCTTGGCTCGTACAATAGCACCTTGTGTGTTATATTCGATAATGTGTTCTAGTTCTCTCTTTTTGCTTTCAAGTTTTGTTTGGAGATCTGTTTTTCTTTCTTCAGACGTGAGGGAGTTTTCAATTTCTTTCTCTAGCTGGGAGATCGATTGTTCTATTTCTTCTTTTGTCCTTGACATTGCTCGTTTTTTCCCTATCGCGTAACTGATAGATTTTTCTCTTACTTTTAATTTTACCATCTCCCACAGCAAAGCAGGGTTTATCGAATTTTCGTCCTGGTATTCTTGTTTGACTGATTGAATTTGTTCATTGATTTGGTTTACATAATCGCTCTCTGTTAAAAAGGATGTATTTAGTTTCCAAAGTCCCGGACCTCTGGTGTTTGTGTGTAGCGAGATGGTTAACGTTATCATGGAGTGGTCGGTTTTGTAGCCTGGTACAATATCGGCGTTCGTGATATTACTTAATAGTGTTTGACTTGCTAGAAAGAAATCTAACCGGCAATGGACTTCAGGATTTCTTCGCCGCCATGTGTATCTTTGTTTTTCCTGATTTTGTGCCCTCCAGACGTCAACTAAGTCCAATTCGTTTGCAAAATCTAGTACTACCTTAACAGACTTTTGGTGTGTTTTAGCAAGGCCACCCTTCTTATCTTTGTTAATATCTAGCACTAGGTTATAGTCTCCACCGATAATTATTTCCTCGCACTTAAACGTCTGTAGTTGCTCGAAAAGAAGTTCAAAGAATCCAGGGTTGTCATTGTTTGGGGCGTAAATGTTTGCTAGTGTTATGCAAAACTGCTCAATTTTAAGGTCACAGAGAATGAACCGTCCCTCGGGATCGCAAAAGGTCTTGTGTATTTGCAAATTAAAATTATTATTGAATAGAATGCAGACTCCTGCTTTTGAACCTGAGTGGCAACTGAAAAGCCCTTGATACCCCCATTCAGCTAAATACACAGGAATATTCTTGTCAATACCGTGTACTTTTTGCAACATAACTATTGAGAACTTTTTGGCCCTAAGCCAGTTGAAAACTTCTTTTCTTTTTGTTTTGTCCCCCAAGCCCCTTACGTTAAGGGAGCATATCTGGAATGTTGTTTGGTGTTTTCAATTTTGACCGTGTTTGTGTTTGTTTGGGAGTTTCATTATCAAAGAAATCAATTGCAAAGTGTGGTGTTCGCGTCAAGTAGCACCTAAGGAAAAAAAATTAACATAATGCTCATTACAATTACAATACGTGAAGACTTAAAAAATTACCTAGGGGATCGATCTTACACGGATCGACATGGATCTAAGCCCTGGAGAGTTTATTCTACGCGCCGGAAAGAATCAAAACAAAATCTAGTGAGAAAGGAAAAAACAAAGACGATATTTAACCTTTGAGGTTTTCTGGAACATTGTCCGCTCTGTACCGTTCTTCTCCTATTATTAAATGTCTGTCTATTACCTTACACTGGATACCTTGATCTTTTGCTTTCTGCATTGCTTTGATTAGCACTTTCCTCTCCTCTTGAATTTCCCTCGCATAATCCAGCGTAATATAAGCATCCTTGAATCTCCTTGAATTTTTCATTTCCTTCTTTCGCGACCACACTAATTCTTTGTCTTCGCGGCATAAAAATCTTGTGATGATCGGACGATTTCTTCCGCTTGAGACCTTTCCGATACGGTGAACAGCATGGAATCGCATATACATGGGGTTTATTCCAAGCTCACGTTGTATGATTTCAGTAACAAGTTCCTTGCAATTCTCATCTTTGTTTTCCGGTATGTTATTGAACTTGAGATTTTCGCGACGGTTGTAACTTTCAAGGGCGATATTATTTTCTTTTTCTTTTGCTAGTTGCTCATTTAGTTTAATCACCTCCTCCTTGAGATCATCGATTTCAATTTGTTGTGTTTCTTTGATTAGCTTTTGTGCTTTGAGTTCTTCCTTGAAATCATCAATCCGAGCCCACGCCTCTTCTAGCGAAGATTCAATCTTTACCACGGTTTTTTTAAGAGCATTCAAGCTTTCCTTGATTTCGTGTCTGAAGCAGTCCATCTCGACTCTTATTTCGTGGAGCTTGCTTTCTAGGCTTTCTTGTAGGGTTTCAATCATGTCCGCCAGTTGGGAAAAGTTTTCGGCGTCCGACATTTCTTCACTTGTTAATCTGGCTTTTTTGTCTTCGGACGTTGGGCTGCTGTTGCGATATATTATGCGCTCCGGCTCGTAACATGTAATCTGCAACTTGTCTTGCAATGGACCTGTCAGCATTGCATTGCAAGTTGCATTGCAAGCATTGTATTGCAAGCGTTGTATTGCAAGCATTGTATTGCAAGTCGCAAGAAAAAATGCCTAGTGTAATAGCATCTTTAGTCGGAAAAATTTTTGCAACAGCTTAATTTGAAAATATTGGAAGGGTGATATCTCAGGACACTAAATTTTTGCGAATTGGGTAAATTTATTGAAGATTCCTTTCCTTTTTTTTTCCTGTTTTACGACAACAAATTTTTCTTTTCGACAGACCTAACTTTGATGTCGTTAGCTTACATTGTCCCTTTAGGTGCAACATGTGCCTTCAATTTTATAGACAATAGTTATTTTCTGTAATTAGTAACCATGCCTAACCTAATTAGCGTTCATAACAGTGATCTAGATGCCCCTTGGGATCACTGTTATGAATGCTAATTAGGTTAGGCATTTGATATTTTAACACCACCCTGACTCACTCAAAAGCACTGCAAATTAGCTGACCATTTTTCTGCTGCTGTAGGTTACAAATGAAGATGATATGGAAGAGAAGACCTCTAAAGGGTGTTCAAACGATGAGGTACTCGCGGTATTAGGACATGAGCTGGGTCATTGGAAGCTTAGTCATACTCTGAAGAACCTTGGTATATCACAGGTGAAACTAATATTAAAATTCTTATGGTTTGGTTTACTTTTACTTTCATGTGCAGGCACTTACATAATTTGATAGGGGGACACAAACAACAATCATCCTCCGTATACATTGGGACACCTCCATTTATGGGACGCTTCCTTTAAGCAAACACTTCTCCTGGTCCCGGCCGGCAAAATGCTTATATAATCTTTGTAATTATCACCTCTATTAAAGGGACACCTCTATTAAGGGGACACTTCTCCTGTTCCCGGCCAGCAAAACCCTCATATAATCTTTGTAAGTATCACCTCTATTAAAGGGAGACCTCTATTAAGGGGACACTTCTCCTAGTCTTGGGCGACAAAATGCTCATATAATCTTTGTAATTATCACCTCTATTAAGGGGACACCTCTATTAAGGCGACACTTCTCCTGATCCTGGCCGGCAATACGCTCATATAATCTTTGTAATTATCACCTCAATTAAGGCGACACCTCTATTAAGGCGACACTTCTCTTGGTCCCGGCCAGCAAAACTCTCATATAATCTTTGTAATTATCACCTCAATTAAGGCGACACCTCTATTAAGGCGACACTTCTCTTGGTCCCGGCCAGCAAAACTCTCATATAATCTTTGTAATTATCACCTCAATTAAGGCGACACCTCTATTAAGGCGACACTTCTCTTGGTCCCGGCCAGCAAAACTCTCATATAATCTTTGTAATTATCACCTCAATTAAGGCGACACCTCTATTAAGGCGACACTTCTCTTGGTCCCGGCCGGCAAAACACTCATATAATCTTTGTAATTATCACCTCAATTAAGGCGACACCTCTATTAAGGCGACACTTCTCTTGGTCCCGGCCAGCAAAACTCTCATATAATCTTTGTAATTATCACCTCTATTAAGGTGACACCTCTATTAAGGCGACACTTCTCTTGGTCCCGGCCAGCAAAACTCTCATATAATCTTTGTAATTATCACCTCAATTAAGGCGACACCTCTATTAAGGCGACACTTCTCTTGGTCCCGGCCGGCAAAACACTCATATAATCTTTGTAATTATCACCTCTATTAAGGCGACACCTCTATTAAGGCGACACTTCTCTTGGTCCCGGCCAGCAAAACTCTCATATAATCTTTGTAATTATCACCTCTATTAAGGTGACACCTCTATTAAGGCGACACTTCTCTTGGTCCCGGCCAGCAAAACTCTCATATAATCTTTGTAATTATCACCTCTATTAAGGTTAAACCTCTATTAAGGCGACACTTCTCCTGGTCTCGGGCGGCAAAACGCTCATATAATCTTTGTAATTATCACCTCTATTAAGGTGACACCTCTATTAAGGGGACACTTCTCCTGGTCTCGGGCTGCAAAACGCTCATATAATCTTTGTAATTATCACCTCTATTAAAGGGACACCTCTATTTATAAGAGGACACTTCTCCTGGTCCCGGTCGGCAAAACAATCATATAATCTTTGTAATTATCACCTCTATTAAGGGGATACTTCTCCTGGTCCTGATGGTGTTCCTTAATGGAGGTTCCGCTGTAATAAACAAATAGATTTCATTTTGTCGTGCGTCTGTTCAGTTATAGATCACAGAAGACGTCAAAATGAGGTACATGTAAGACCAAAAAGGAGACCGCAGGCGATTTGGTCACTGAAGTTCTTACCGATTACAGTTCATCAAATTTGATTCTGTGACAGGCTGTCGATTCTCTCATCCGTTATTTTTCTCTTTAGTTGACCCTATCAATTCAATTATGAAGACATGTTTTTGTAATGTAGTTCTAACTTTTGAGTCTGTTGACGAAATGCTGTGGTGTGATATCAAATGAAACTTCTTCAGCAGTCCTTTTGCATGGTACCATTTCTTTCCCAATATTTTACAAAATTAAAATTGGGAGTTTTCTTTCTTTATAAAGCATAATTCTGAAAACAGCAGGCTAAGTGTCTCTTTAAAACTAATATATATATTTTTCTCTCTCTGCAGGTTAATTTGTTCTTCTCGTTCATGATATTCGGTTATCTGATGCATAACAAGGTCTTGTTTGCGAGTTTTGGTTTTCCAGACTCTCAGCCCACCATGATTGGCATGGTGATAATATTCCAGTTTATTTTTTCACCTTACAATGAGGTAAGCACGAAATTGTCATGCGCAGCCATCGGATGCTGCCATCGTTTTCATTGGCTGTTTTTCAGATGATGTCAGAAAACATTCTCGTCACCAGAGCCGCGATCCTTTTGGTCAGCACCACGGATCACGGACTCTTGCAGGTTGCGATTTGTTAAGCATGCGCAGAGTGCACATTTTCGAATGTCAGCCAATGAGATTTAAGCGGAATAAACTCCGAGTCTGCGCAAAACGACTTTCAAATTGGAACCGACGAGAGTCCGTGATCCGTGGCGCTGTCCAAAAGAATCGCGGCTCTGGGAACAAGAATGGCGGAAAATCACACCCACGTGAACATGGCGAATAACCGTTTGACAAAAGCCTTTTCACAGTCGTTCTCAAAAAGTCAAAACAGGACAAGTTTTAATGTTTAAACTGTCATCAGTATCATGTGTTAAAACATCAGTTATGCCACTTGGCTTTGCCTCGTGTTTAACACCTGTTCACTTTATTTATTTAAGCTTCACATTTAGCTACACATCATTTGACGTTCGGGTAAATGGAATCTCAGAACATTCTGAACGATAAGAGGTCTTTTCAAGTCACTAAAAAAACTGAAAACTGGTCGGAATCCGCGCCTGTCAAATCCACGGCAGTCAGATCTTAATCTTTAATGAGGTTGGTTTTTATGAGGCATAGAGCAATAAAAAGGCACGAAAGCAAAGTGGAGTTTTGGGGAACCCTGATACCTTAAAATATTCTTATTTTCTTTGGTCTTACACCGTCGGTATTACACCATACCGTTCCCTCACTTGCTTTGATTTGATTCATTTTGTGTGTATTTTAGTTATTAGGTTTTCTGATGACTGTTCTGAGCCGAAAGTTTGAGTTTGAAGCAGACGATTTTGCAAAGGATCTTGGCTTTGCCTGGTATCTACGCTCCTCTCTAATAAAGCTCCATAAAGACAACCTTGGGTTCCCTGTGGCAGACAAGCTGTACTCGGCGTATCATTATTCGCACCCTCCACTCATTGAACGACTCAGGGCCCTGGGAACTAAGCAAGACTGAAGAATGGATAACTAAAACAAATTGGAAATCTGGGCCCTAGTTTCTTATTTGACAGTTAAAGGGAATGTGTCGGCCATTTTAAGTGACACTTTGAAAGACTAAAACTCGCATTTGCACGAGCGGAAACCTAATAGTAATGACCCAGTTTTGTTAAAAGTTACTGAACTTGTACACTGAAAGTATTAATTTGTGTCTATTGCCACGGATAGACAGGATGGAAATGGTTGCATCTTTGTTTCTTGGAACAATTTCTAAACAGTGTGTATGGGTTTTCTGTCCAAAACTTCAGCTAACTGTGGACTATGTCCACTTTTGAAAAATCAAAAACTGTATTTGCATTAAACCTGAAATTAGACCTGAATTGTCCAGTTTTGTTTTATAAGGTACTGTACCAGTCTAGCTAAATTAAAGGCCGGACACACGGTGTAACATTGCAGACAGACAGAACCCTTTCATTTATAGAGGGTAACACCATCAGTGTCTAAAGTCACTGCTATGAACGTGAGCCCTCCTAAAAACAACAACAACAACAACAAGCCACACGTTGCACCATTACTTACAACGTTAGGTGTATATTTTGTTCATCAACATTACTGACGTGACTGTTCACGGATATAAGGAGTATTTTGAGGATATAAAGAGTATTTTGTAGCCTGTGAACAGGCTCCTTCGTGGGGCATAGGGTTAAAAGAATCTTTAAAATAATAACAAGCGAAGTGGGCCTTGTGCTGCCTAAGGAAACGGGGGGTGGGGGGCTCTTCTCGCTCTTCCCTTCCCAGCCTTGCTCCTCCTCCTTGCTCCTCCAGGTCAAATTAACCCACAATTTCCACCATGTTGCAGGAGTAGAACCCGATTCAACGTCACAAATTGTTGCGAGCGGTGTTGTATTGTTTATCCGGGCATTTAGTAACCATTTCCTTAAATTGCGTTCCGGTGGCCAGGATGGATATGAAATGAAACTTGGAAAAACCAAGGCCAACGTGTTCAAGAGATTAAGTCCTGTTTAAAGTTGGAAGTCCTGTTTAAAGTTGGTTGGAAGGTCAGCCACCTTTAAAGCCCCTTGTGAGCTTTCCGTTAAAACGATCAATATCCTCAAAGTAGTTTTGCAAACTAGTACAAAATATCTTATCAAGGCTGGTTAGACTCTGTCTTTTAATCTTTCATTGCTGAAATCATCTGGCTATTGCCATCCTAGAAACCCGCACGAATGTTTAAGGCATCATTTTAGGATTAAATGTAAAAAAACGTTCGTTGGCTAAAATAGTTTTACATGTAGAGTGATTTTCGTAAGACCGTAAAACAGTATCTAGCAATTAATCAAAATTAGCTAAAACTAAACAAAAGAAAACAATGGAATTAGTGTCTAATAGTGTGTACTAGTGCCTACTAACTTAGTAACTGTTTCACGGTCTTACGAAAATCACTCTAACACAAAGATATACAGCAAGAAAAGACAGCCGTAATCCCAAATGGAAAAAAAGAGAAAACAAATGTATCAATTTCTTGCATCCATCATCGTTTGAAGTGGTCCTAGGAAAACTAAAACGTATTTGTGATTAAACCTTGTTTGTCTGACGTGATCGAGCAAACAAATTGTACTAAAACAAAATGGTTTGTTTTCGAATTCTTTTCTCCCACGGTCCGGCCTTTACATTGTCAAATTAATGCGGCAAATATTTCAAAAACACTTCAATGTGGATATCTGTCCCCTTCTCCACCTTCTCGCCCCCGCTTAGAAGTGTTAGCTGCAAATTACAAGGGTTTTTGTACGATTTACTTCCTTGCTGGTTGAAACAATGGTTAACTTTTCGAAGTTAAAGGATTATCAAAAGATTGAAACTTAAGGCAGGGGTCCACATGAACGCCATTTTTCCGCCACTTGACATGGCTTTAATGGCAATATCTCGTTCACGTTTCAAGCAATCCAAAAACTCTCTGCTCATCTCATGAATCTATGTTATGGGGTGTTTTGTAAATTTTTGGGTGATTTTTGGGTATGTTTGGGAGGAAATAATTTTTGTCAAAGGATTTGTAAAATAAAGAGAAATATTGAAGATTTAGTGAAATTTTAAAATTAGAATTTGTAATTAATAATTAACCGACGGACACCAAGTTAGTCCACTAGCAACCTGGGGTACTCTTGCGTGGGCATTAACTCTATATTGGTGTTCCAAAAATCATTTTCTTTCTTCTATCCCTTCTTTAAACCTCTTAAAATTTCATTCAAATTCACGTGTACCCCCGCCTTAATTACAAAACATCAATAACAACTAAAATTAACCTTAAGTTGTTTCGAATTCACGAGATGGTTCTTAGAGCCTTTTGATTTAAAATATTTGCAGCTAATTCTGAGTGTCGGGAAGGATAATCTTTTTCCTTTCTGGCGAATTCCTTGTTAGAAGACCTTACAAACATAAAAATAATACATGATACACGTACATTGATGATTTTCAGTCTCACGGTTAGTAATTAATTATAAAACTTTCGTCTTCCGCTAGCTAATTAAAGACAAAATGCTAGAAATGTTTGTCGGACCAGCTGCGCTGTTTGAATGACATACATGGTAAATATCAACGCAATCTTGCATTTCAAGCGAATCTGCCAGGGAATATTTAATTGAAATGAGTTTGGCTCCGTTTAGCAATTAAAAAAAAAATGGAAAATAATTTGCCAAATTAGTCTGTAAATAGTCAAAGAAGACATATAACAGTGAACTAACAAGACTGCTCAAACTGGAATCGAGTAATGTCGAGTAACGAACTTAGGTAGGTGGGAATCTAGATAGTGTGTCCTCTAACATGGATGTAAGCGCGGCATATTGAGTTTTCAGGCTTTTAAATTAAAAAATAATTTTTGAACATACGTCGGTAGGGATAACTGTTTATTACATCACCTTTCAAATAATAAATGTTATATACTTTTAAGTTCTGTTATAACTGTCAGTGTTACTCTGGCTCCCGTCAGTCGTGCATGTTAGTTCTATCAACTGGACGATATATAAAGAGATGCTATTTTACTCGATTTATTCTTAGGTCTGGTCAGTATCTACTTTGTTTAATTACAGTATGATGTTTCGCTATTCTTTACCCAAGAATAAAATGTGAGTGTAATAGGATATGCCGAAAACTTATACGGCTTTGTTACTTTACTGACACGGCAATTCATCAAAATGCTGAGTTTTTAATTATTACGGGAAGATCCTATAACTACAGCTGCAAGCGCTTATAATTTGTTTTGCATTGTTCCCATGTATGCATCAGGGAACCAAGAAGAAGGTTTTGTTTAGTAATCTTCCAAAAGAAAGTTGAGAAAAAGGAAAAAAGTAATCGTCTGTAGTGCCATCAATATTTGGCCAGGTTCGATAAATGCATTATATTCACAAGTTGATTAAACGCGAGTAAAATTCATTGCATGACTCACATTTATGAATCTGTTCTCAAGGTTTCACGAAGAATTAAAGCGTTTAATTAAACTCCTTAATGTTTACAACATTATAAAAAACGACTTTTACTTTTACTCGGTTATTTATTTTTATCTCGTTTGTCTGACGATTGCACAAAACATACTTTGATCGTCTCTCTTTTTGCCCGGCGAACTCCGCCGCGAGATGAAGCTTCGCCGAAACTAAACATCAAGGAACGATTTTTTTTACAAACGAATAGAGAGAGAGGTTATTGGGAGGAAGTAGAAAGCGGTCCTGACGAGAATACAGTAGAAACATTTCGTTACGGACACCTCCCTAATACAGACACCACTCCATTACGGACATTTCATTTGGTCCTGGTAAAATCCCCAAATATTTTCTATTATTATATTTCTATCAGAAATTTCCGAAACCATTTTAATTTGTCGGTCTATTGGTTTTGGAAATTTCTGAGATCCTTTTCAAACCCTATTGGTTTCAGAAATTTCCGAAACCAGGTTTGTTCACGTTTGGCTCATAGAACGTTTGAACCTTTACGCAAAAAAATTGTAAATAAAAATATATTTGAAACAGCTTTTTAAAAAAATATTATAAAAATGCTTTGAACTTTTATGCTAAAAAGTTGTTATAATAAATTAAAATATTGTATAGCTGAATAATGAAACGATATTCAGTAAAAAGACAGCGAAAAAGGATTATATGTAATAACTCGTTATTAAAATCTACTAAGTAAAATTTTTTGGAATTCAAAAACTGGCAAAAAAATTGTTATAAAATTATAGATACATGTAGCTTTACTAATATGTAAACAAAAATTATCAAAAAAAAAGGTGAAAGCTTTCTAATGTTACCATGATAATTTAACTATGAAATTCGGCAAAACAGACAGTTTTTCGCCATATTGCTTACCGAACCGAGAGCCAAATATTTTTATTGGCCAAGCGTAAGGTCAAGATGGCAAAAAGAGAAAGGTTTAGTTAATTTTTTTTTACCCGTTGAGCAAGCTTGGTCTTATTATGTATATGCGGCTTTTCTTTCGATACTGGACGCACGGACAACGGGTAATCCCGAGCGAGCAAGATAGCTCAATCTCGTGGGTAGCCAATCTCACGGCGCAAGACTTGCTTTAACTTGCCACCTGCCAGCCAGCCATATAATAAGAGAACGTGTATTGATGCCCAGGAAGTAGTGGATACTACAATACTAAACAAGGGTATTCTCTTCCAGTCTTCTTGGGAGGTTCTCGATGGTTTCATCAGTGGCCTCGACCACAACACAAGTTTTCCCTGCCGAACGCTTGCTGCTGACACTATTAAAGTTTGATTAATAGTATAAGAGTTTCGCTGTTAGAAGATGACGAGTATACAGAAAAATTAATGTTTTAAATTACGTCTTTTATTGACAAGTACAAAGACGTTAAAGACAAAAGACTTCAATGGGAAATGATTAAAATGGAAATAAGAGCTTTTACGATTATTTATTCTAAACATAAAGTTAAGAAGCGAAAAGACTAAAAGCTTGAAAATCAAGTTGATATAGACACAACACCAGAGACTATAAAAAGGTATACCCAAATTAAGAACGAGCTAGAAAAAATTTCCTTTGATCGAACCCGAGGCGCGTGTGTCCGTTCAAAAGCCCGTTGGCACGAATTTGGTGAACGCAGTTCTAAATATTTCCTTAATCTTGAAAAGAGAAATTATGAAAATAAATGCATTACTAGCCTTATAAAAGAAGATAAAAGTATTATTACAGATCCAAAAGAAATTCTAGAAGAACAAAGTAGATACTACCAAAATATATATTCTTCAGAAAACCCAAAGGTAAACAACCCGAAATTTAATTTGTTTTTTTGAGAATGACATGATTATAACACTAGACAATGAACAAAAAAACAAATGTGAAAGACTATTGACGGAAAACGAGTGTTTAAAAGCGTTCAAATGTTTCCAAACAAATAAATCTCCTGGGAATGACGGTTTGACCGCCGAATTCTACACCTTTTTCTGGGACCAATTGTGTGTGCGGATGACGTCACAAACTTACCGGCGGCCATGTTGGAGGACTGACGTAATCAAAATGGTGACTGAAACAACATAACTTGAGCCTCCGATGCTGTCAAATATGCTAAAATCCCGAAGGCCTCATTCAGAAACATCCTGTGAGTGTTCTATCTTTGTTTGGAAATGCTTCGAAAAACTATTTTAGTTTGTAGTTGACGAATTCTCCGAGCTTGTGCATACTATAAAATCGCTGTGTTCTCGACACTTAGAAAATCTGAGTGTCGAGAACATAGCGATTTTATAGTATGCACAAGCTCGGAGAATTCGTCAACTACAAAACCTAAATAACTTTTCGAAGCGCTTGGCATTTCTAAACAAAGATAGAATACTCTTAGGAGGTTTAAAGATCTTTAAATGAAGCTTTTCGTGAAAATTCTGTGAGAATTTCTGACTGGAGGCATTTTTGAAGACTCCTTTGAAGACCGTGCCCGGCTGCCGGGCTCACGCTACTAATCGCTGAAGTTTCCACTAGTTCAACCCAAATTCCCTGAAAATCAAGCGTACCTTTTGCTTTCCAACCGAAAATACCGGTTTTCTTGGCTAAATAGTATAAAGCACCCAGGGAACAAGTTTCCCACAGAAACCACTTCGAAACAAAATTTCATGCAGACAAATTGCAGCGTGCAATCAAGGAACCGACAAACACAGGGTGCGTTCGATTGGGAAATCCGGATTTCGATTTTGAAATCCGGATTTCGGATTTCCCAAAAAAACGCAAAATCCAAAAACGGATTTCCAATTACCGAAATCCTTCTCCGCGATGGATTTCCATGAACAATGGAAATCCGAAATCCGGATTTAGATTTTGAAATCCGGATTTCCCAATCGAAAGAGACGCTACAAGACTGATTGTACGATTTGTCGCGACCATGAAAATAATTCCATTTTATAAGAAATATTGTTGACGTCAAACCGATTTTATAGGTGTGGCTGATTTTCTACTCTGTGATAATGTTTTCAAGGTTTTAAAAAAATTGTGCCGGCAAATCGGCAAATCGAATTGATCGAAACAAATACGGCCCTAATTATCGAAAGAAAAGGGGTTTTGGGATTTAAATTAGCACAAATGACAAAAAAGCACTGCACATTAGGTACCTTTTCGATTTTAATTCATAACATTAAAGGAAACGCGAGTTATTATTTCAAAAGCGCTCGCACTGCCTGCTCTATAGAAGGTAAACACAGGGAAAACCCATCAAAGTGGTCCTCCAACATGGCGGACGGTAATTCAAGGGTCACGTGAGCGCACACACTCTATTAGGCAAGTTTATGGTAGATAGTTTTAATTATGGCTTTCACAAAGGAGAATTGTCTATATCACAAAGACAAAGCGTTATACGTCTAATTCCAAAAAAGGACAAAAACTTATCTCACTTAAAAAACTGGAGTCCTATCTCACTTTTGAACGTAAATTATAAGATTGCCACTAAAGCTCTTGCTTTAAGATTGAAGAAGGTTATACCAACGATCATAAACAATACACATTCAAACTGGATATCTAGAAGAGAGATTTATTGGCGAGAACATCCGACTTATATCTGACATTCACCATTTTACAACTGATCAGAATATGGAAGGAATAGCTTTATTTATTGATTTCGAAAAAGCTTTTGATAGCCTAGAATGGGAGTATCTCTCCAAAGTACTAGATACCTTTCATTTTGGATCTGATTTTAAGACTTGGGTTAAAATTATATATACAAATATTTCTAGCTGTACAATAAACAACGGCTTTGCCTCTAACTCTTTTGAACTAAAAAGGGGGTGTTAGACAAGGTTGTCCCTTGTCAGGTTTATTGTTTGTCTTGGCCGCAGAATTATTGTCTTGCGCAATAAGGGCTAGTGATGACATAAAAGGAATCCAGATTTCTGATAAAGAAGTAAAATTATCTCAGTATGCCGATGACACTACCTCCTTTTGCAAAGATGAAAACTCGCTTGGAAACTGTTAGTGTTATTAGACTTATTCAAAGATTGCAGTGGGTTAAAACTGAACGAATCCAAATCAGAAGCAATGTGGCTTGGGAGAAACGCAAGTAGAACAGACATTAATTATGTCATAATTACACGTGGCGGGAAAATTCACCTCACGTGACCGAAGAGAGTGAAGAATAATTGAGAAGCGAAAGGTGATGTTTTACTGATCATGTATGGAAGGTGTTTTGATCATTGACACTGTTTAGAGTACGGATTATCGAAACGTTCGGTAAAATAGTTGAAGAACATCGAGTGTAGAACGAGTATTGACATTTAATCTAGCGAACAAGTGTAGAAATAAGTTACAGAATACAGATTCAAGAATAAACGTAACCGTCGATAAAAATACAACATGGTCCTTCGAGTGCCGGATACGACGGAAACAAGATAAACGATTACAAATCGCCGAAAAAACTGGATTACAAGCTGAGATTATACCCAAAGAAGTTTGTGGATCATCATGAACGTTGATAAAGCGAAGAGACTTCGAACCGGGCAAAAGGCATTCGTGGAAAAAACGATAGAGAATGTGGAAGGAATTTTGACCGAACACGAGGGGAATTTGACACCGTTGAGAGAAAAGCTGATGGGTTCGAAGTCTGTACTGAATGAAAAACTTGAAACCATAAGAAAGCTGGACAATGTGATACTGGAAAGCGCTAAAGCAAGGGACGTCGAGAAGGAAATACAAGATTCTGGTGAGTTTTGTGAGAGAGTTTACAGTATTTTAGCCAAAATTGACTTGAGTTTGGAGGACGCCAAAAATGGCGGACACGTGCAGACACCAGGGATTCAAGAAAACAACAACGCCGGAAATACCGAAAGCGCCAAAGTTAAGCTACCGAAACTCGAACTCAAGTCATTTTCAGGCAATTATCAGGAATGGCAGAGTTTCTGGGACACATTCGAGTCCGCTGTTAACAGAAATACTGGCATTTCCCGTATCGAGAAATTCACCTATCTGAAGAGCTGTGTGACAAGCTCAGCGGAATCTGCAATTGCTGATTGCCCCTTACTGCAGATAATTATGAGATAGCCATTAACATTCTGAAAGACAGATTTGGCAATCCACAGTTGTTGATTTCTAACTATATGGATGCCTTATTGAAATTGCCAGCAGTATATTCAGTATGTGAAACAAAGAAAATCCGTGAATTGTATGACAAGATTGAGATCAACATTAGAAGTTTGAATACATTAGGCATTGAATCAGAGTCCTTTGGAAATTTATTGGTTCCAATCATAATGGAAAAAATCCCCACTGAGTTGAGACTAATCATAAGCCGCAAGTTTGGCAGTGAAGCGACATGGAATCTTAATACCCTGTTGAATGCATTGAAAACTGAGTTGGAAGCAAGAGAAAGATGCAATGCAATGAAAACAAGTGGTCCAACAAATAATGCCCCGAAGTTTGAACAGTATTAAGGCAGAGGCAAACTTTCTGCATCTGCGCTTTATTCAGGCAGTGAACAATTTAGTCCACGGTGCATTTTTTGCAAGAAGGACCACCGGTCCATTAATTGTATGAACATTACTGAACCACACGCTAGAAGAGCTATACTAAGACGAAGTGGAAGGTGCTTTGTGTGTTTGAAAGCTGGGCATATCGTTGCAAATTGTCAATCAAAGGCCAGATGCTTTAACTGCGAGGGTAAACATCATGTAGCGATTTGTGAGAATCCCCAAGATATTCCCAATCGAAGAATTCAGTGCCTGAAGTAGTACGGTCCAGTAGATCTGAGTCTTCCCAAGAGAACGAAAGAGATGTAGGAACATCGACAATGCACATTGGTAGTAACAACAACTCGGTGTTGTTGCAAACAGCTCAAGCCTTTGTTTGTAGACCAGATGACCAGGAGTTTGGATTGAACTCTTGTAGCCAGAGATCTTATATAACCAGCAAGACACGTGAGCAGTTGAACCTGCCAACCATTGGCAAAGAAACCCTTCTGATCAAGACCTTTGGAGACAACTCAGCATCAGTCAAGGAATGTGATGTTGTACAATTGTGTGTTAGAACAATAGATGGAATGAGTATATATGTCACCGCTTACGTCGTGCCAGTAATATGCAGCCCAGTATCAAACCAAGAAATACAAGGAACAGTAGAACATTACCCATACTTACAAGGGTTACAACTTGCATGTGGAGACACACACAGTAACACGGTTAGTGTCGATGTGCTCATTGGAGCAGATCATTACTGGTCCTTCTTTACAGGAAGCATAATCAAAGGAGACCCTTCCGGGCCTGTTGCTCTTGAAACCAAGTTAGGTTGGGTACTGTCTGGACCAGCTGCATGTCCAGCCCCAGTTGAGTCGTGCACTGTAAATTTGAGCTCTACGCATGTTTTGAAGATAGAGTCGTCAGACATAAGTGATATGAGGAATGATCTGCAGAAATTCTGGGACTTGGAAACTCTGGGCATAAAGGAAAATGAAGCTTCAGTTTATGACAAGTTTTCAAATGACATAAGATTTACGGGAGAGAGATACCAGGTCAAGCTACCCTTCAAAGATAACCATCCCATGTTACCAGATAATTACACAGCTGCATCACGTAGGCTGACAAATGTAATCAAGAAGCTTAGAAACCAACCGGAAATACTTGAACAGTATGATCGTGTGATTAAGGAGCAATTAGAAAGTGGTGTAGTTGAATCAGTAACACAAAAACAGATCCCAGAACCTGGAAATGTCCACTATCTGCCACACACAGAAGTTGTGAGACTTGACAGAGATACAACAAAGATAGGAGTTGTATATGATGCCTCATCCAAAGTATTTGGGCCAAGTCTGAATGACTGTCTGCATATTGGACCTTCACTGAACCCCCTGTTACTGGACATTCTGCTGAGATTCAGAAAGCATGAAGTTGCTGTAACTGCAGACATTGAGAAAGCATTCCTGAACATTGAGATTAATTCTGAACACAGAGACTTTTTAAGATTTCTCTGGGTAGACGACGTCAACAAGGAAACCCCAGAAGTTAAGTTACTTCGTTTTGCACGTGTGGTATTTGGCGTGAATTTTAGTCCTTTCATTCTAAACGCGACTATCAGACACCACATCAATACCTGCATGCCAGATAACAGCACATTTGCAAGGAATTTATTGAAGTCATTGTATGTTGATAACTATTTATCTGGAGCCAGTGATGTGAACGGTGCAGTTACTTTGTCTAAGGAAACCAAACTTTGTCTCAAGTCAGGAGGTTTCAATATGAGGAAGTGGAATAGCAATTCAGAAAGTCTCCTGAAATCCTTGGAACAAGATTCAGCCTTCAGTGGAGACTTTACTAAGAGTAGTGTGGAAGGTGTTGAAGAGGAAGATGAGAGCTTCTCAAAATCGGTTTTCAAGCAGAGCACTGAGAATGAGCAGAAAGTTTTGGGAATGCTTTGGAACCACACCCAAGATGAACTGATTTATGATCTGATTAAGACCTTGGGGGATGTAAATGCTCAACCAGCAACAAAACGACTGATCCTCAGTACTGCTTCAAGATTCTTTGACCCCTTGGGATTAATATCTCCTGTCATTCTACCATTCAAGATCATGTTTCAGAAGTTGTGTAAGGCAGAGAGAGAGACTGGGACGAATTGGTTGATACTGAACTCAACCAACAATGGTTGTCATCCTTGTCGGATCTAAGACAGGCTGAAAGAGTGAGCTTCAACAGATGTTATGCTAAAGGATTGAATGGAAGTGAAGTCAAATCTGTCCAATTACATTGTTTTGCAGACGCGTCGGAGAAAGCATATGGAGCTGCTGTCTATATGAGGGTAGAGTATGAGTCAAAGGTAGAGTGTCAGTTAGTAGCTTCAAAAACCAGAGTGGCTCCATTAGCCAAACAAAGCATCCCTCGTTTAGAGTTGTTGGCAAACCTTACTGCGTCCAGATTACTGAAGAGCGTGAGTCAAGCTTTAGAAGATGTTGTGAGAGTTGACGACAAATTCAACTGGACAGATTCCATGATTTCTTTGTGGTGGATCATAAACACTGAAAAGGAGTACAAGCAATTTGTTGAGAATCGCGTAAGTGAAATCAGAAGAAATGCACCATCTGCGCAATGGAAGTACTGCCCCACAAAGGAAAACCCAGCTGATATAGCATCACGAGGAATCACAGCTACTATGAGCTCAAAGAAAGCAGCTTGTGGTTACATGGACCAAAGTTCTTGTCAAAAAATAGCGAACATTGGCCAGTTCAGCCAACTAAGATACAAGCCAGAGAAGAGTTATGTGAACTGAAATCGGCAAAACCAGTTGTTTTCAGCTTAGTAAACATGTGCACCAAAGGTGAAGAAACAGAAGAAAAGGCGAATTTGGAGAACATTATTAAGCCAGAAAACTTTAGTTCTGTCACGAAGCAGATAAGAGTTACCGCGCTCGTGTTGCTATTTGTTGAGAAATTGAAAGGGAGGAAGTCTGGAGACACTGATGGAGGAGAGTCTGTAAGAATTTACAAACAAGCTGAAACCAGGTGGATTAAACACATTCAGTGTGGAATCCTGAATAGTGACAAGTATCAACAGATGAAGTTAACCCTGGGACTTTATCAAGACGAGGAAGGTATACTGCGATGTCAAGGAAGAATAGGCATGTCATCTTTACCTTATGATGCAAGATTTCCAGTACTATTACCGAGAGATCACTACTTTACCAAGCTGGTGATTCTCAAGTGTCATGATCAAGTGATGCACAATGGAGTGTCAGAGACATTGATTCAGGTTTGTTCAAAGTATTGGGTTGTCAAGGGAAGACAGACAGTTAAGAACATAATTAACAAGTGTGTAGTTTGCAAGAAAATTGAAGGTCGACCGTATCACTATGGAACACCACCTACTGCTCAGCTACCCGAATTTAGATTGTCAGATGAGTTTGCATTCTCAAGTATTGGAATAGATTTCGCGGGACCCGTTTATGTTAAAGATGTGTACCACAAGAGCGACAACATGAACAAGGCTTACATTGTGTTATACACATGTACTTCGAGTCGTGCAGTTCATCCAGACCTTGTTCCGAATTTGACAACTGAAGCGTTCATGAGAAGTTTGAAGCGGTTTATGGCTAGACGAGGTGTTCCGAAGCTTGTTGTATCAGACAATGGATCCACCTTCAAGAATAAAGAGTTCAAGAGACTGTTAGCAGAGTACAACATAACCTGGAAATTTAACGTGGCGTTAGCACCTTGGTGGGGTGGTTTTTTTGAACGTCTTGTTAGATCAACAAAGCGTTGTCTGAAGAAGATTTTGGGAACAGCGCGAGTCACTTACGAGGAACTGCTAACTGTTGTTGTGGAAATAGAGGGAATCTTGAATTCGCGACCCTTAACTTATGTTGATGATGAATTGCGAGATCCTCTAACGCCGTCTCAACTGATTATTGGTCGCCGATTGTTAAGTACAGAGGGGAACACTGGTCTGCCTCGCGCGGGAACTTCACAGACTGTTCACGAATTGTCAAGGCGTGAGAAATATTTGACAACTGTTCTTTCACAATGTTGGAAACGTTGGCAGAAAGAATTCTTAACTGAGTTACGTGTTCATCATGATTGTAACTCGAAGAACAAACAACCAAAGATAAATGTTGGAGACGTTGTTTGCATACACAAGGATAAAACGCCAAGACAACTTTGGAATATGGGAGTCATCAAATCTCTCATTACGGGCAGAGACGGATTCCACAGGAGCTGTTGTGAGGACGCGTAGTGGAGATCGTGTCATTGAGGTAACGAGACCTTTATGAAGGCTTTACCCTGTAGAAGTTGGATCTCAATTGCAGGAACAATGTAACAGGAACACTGACTTTCCAATAACCTTTGTGGAGAATGCTGAACAAGAACGCATTTCTGAACATTAAGATTGAGTTTATAGAGACATTGGACTTTTCACTTTTAGCTTTGTAATTGTTACTTGGTTGATTGACCTTTGTCAATCAAAGAGGGGAGTGTGTAAGAAATTAATTATGTCATAATTACACGTGGCGGGAAAAATCACCTCACGTGACCGAAGAGAGTGAAGAATAATTGAGAACCGAAAGGTGATGTTTTACTGATCATGTATGGAAGGAGTTTTGATCATTGACACTGTTTAGAGTACGGATTATCGAAACGTTCGGTAAAATAGTTGAAGAACATCGAGTGTAGATCGAGTATTGACATTTAATCTAGCGAACAAGTGTAGAAATAAGTTACAGAATACAGATTCAAGAATAAACGTAAAAGTCGATAAAAATACAACAAAACATACCATTCGAAGTTCAGTGGCCACAAAGGTCCATCTGGGCCTTAGGGACGGCATTCTCGTACAATTCAGTATTTAATGAACAGGAAAATGTTTTGCAAAAGATAAACAAAATTAAACCACTTTTTAACATTATGGTTACAAAGAGACCTCTCACTTTATGGAAAAATAACAATCGCAAAAACGTTAGGTTTGTCCATAGTTAATAGAACAAACTGGTTATGAAGCTCAACAAATTTCAAAAAGAGTGTACAAAGCTGCTTTGTTTTATGTTGAACGAACCGTGACCCTGCACATTGTTTTGTTTAACGTGTGAGCCCAAATGTTTCTACTGGTCAGTTGCTCATATGCATTTCAATACCTTTTGTATTTTGTGCAGGGTCAAGGCAAACGAACAAAAGAAATGGAGAACAAAAACATATAACAAAGGACTTACTGAGTTTCATAACCAGTTTATTCAAATATATATAGTTAGGCTTAGCCTAACAGCGGCGCCCTCTGAAGACCCTCTGAACAAGCTTAACTAAGATGAAACTTAACTAATAGGTGAAAGGTCGGAAGCACAAGAATTAAGATTAATATTGACGACCGGGCTATTTTTCAATTTTAGCAATTCTCAAAAACAGTATTACCCGACCGTCTGCACAGTACATTTAGACCGTACAAAAGTCACAAAAACAACTTTTTCTCCGTCTAGAATAACTATTACGACTACTGTTAAAAAATACAGTTGTAGCTTGCAAAAAATGCCTGAGAAACTGATTTGGAAATCAAAATTGCCAAAAATACAAACATATTTGCATACGGCCACGCGAGTGAAGTTAGAACTATAATAAAATTCAAGTCTTGTTTTGTTTACATAAAATCGCTTTTCAACCTATGTAATGAATGAACAAACACGTAAAAATGGACAACACAATCTTCTTTCGATAAATTTTATTCAAATCTCCATTAGTTTATGTTGAAAAGCAAAACGGAAAACGCGCATCGAGGCCGAGCCGTGTCTTCGATGAAATTCAAGAAATTAATACAACTGAATTTAAGCTACACGTTTAAAAACAATTCTCCAAAACTAACGAGAACACATTAACAAAAACTCAATCACAGATTGATATCTAGATAAATTTCCATCGAAAAATGTAATTTGTTTTACCTTTAAGTCCCTCCGGCGACTACTGTGCTTGGAAATTCTTTAAATCTCCGCTTTGGTGCTGAAATCCGTAAAACGAACCCATCTCTCGCATTGCTAAAAACGTATATAGTTCCTCGAAGCAAGATTTTATCCCTGAAAGCTCTTCTTTTTCCACTAAAGCGGCTCCTGAGTATCCCTTAATTAGCATCCCTGTCTTGAGTAGCAAACCACGAAAAAATGCAGGAAAATAACGACTTTAATTTAAACCGTTTTCTCCGCTCAGTAAACACAGCAAAACATCAAAGTGTTTTCCCAGCTGACGTGACATTCGGCCGTGTAACCGCGCGAAAAAAAAGCCTCGCTTTGGTTTCAACATGACGTCGTACGCGCATGTTTTGCGACGTCATACGCGCCCGCGAGCTAGTCCTCCGCTAAGATCCCGGATGTTGTGTGGCGTCATACGCGCATGCGCGCTAGCCTTGCGCGACACACATGTTTTTGTTGCAGACAGCGCCCGCGAAACATTCCGCTAGCCATGACCATGAAAAATGAGGGCATAGGTTCTATGAGTATGGGGCTCCGCAGCCGGGCCTTCGGCCCGGCTAGTGCTCCGCTATTAAGGTATCAGCACCGGCAAAATTTATGCTCTCCAAATGCCTTGCAAAAATTCCTGGTTAAATGTCATGCATGAAATATACAAATCCAAAGTTTTGGGTCAATATCTCTAATCGTTCAAAAGATATAGGCATTTGAAAATGGACCTTTTTCACCTTTTCGAGCATTCTGATTGGTCCAATGGGGTCACATGACTGATTGGCGGGAATTTCAAAATGTATTGTCTTTATCAATTTGTAGAATTAAACTGGGTCATGCTAGGAACTTCAACCATAAAGGAATTGAATTGGAGCAGTCACCAAATTCATTTGACAGAATTTTGGTCAGTCTGACCAAATTTTGAGGAAGATCAACAGCTGTCAATTAGAGAGAAATTTCAAATAAAGAAATCACAAAAACAAGTTTTTCTCCCACAGTTTTTAATATTTTTAAAATCTGTTTTCAGCAATGAGTTTTAAACACCACTTGGCACAAACTTAGTTTCAGCCCCGTAATTTATGTTAATTTATGCAAATAACCGCATATTTCGGCTTATTTCCCGTTAATTTGCATAAATTAACATAAATTACGGGGCTAAAACTACGTTTGTGCCAAGTGGTGTTTAAAACTCATTGCTGAAAACAGATTTCAAAAATATTAAAAACTGTGGGAGAAAAACTTGTTTTTGTGATTTCTTTATTTGAAATTTCTCTCTGATTGACAGCTGTCGATCTTCCTCAAAATTTGGTCAGACTGACCAAAATTCTGTCAAATGAATTTGGTGACTGCTCTAATTCAATTCCTTTATGTTTGAAGTTCCTAGCATGACCCAGTTGAATTCTATAAATTGATAAAGACAATACATTTTGAATTTCTCGCCAATCAGTCATGTGACCCTATTGGACCAATCAGAATGCTCGAAAAGGTGAAAAAGGTCCATTTTCAAATGCCCATATCTTTTGAATGATTAGAGATATTGACCCAAAACTTTGGATTTGTATATTTCATGGCATGACATTTAACCAGGAATTTTTGCAAGGCATTTGGAGAGCATAAATTTTGCCGGTGCTGATACCTTAACTATGGTTTGTCAAAGCTTATTTTCTCAAGCGCCAGTATCCATACACCGCCTCATGTTATAGATATAGTTAATAAACTAATTGCTGATTTCATCTGGAATGGTAAAAAACCTAAATTAAAATGAAACATGGTAATCGGTCCAAAAGAAAAGGAAGGTTTGGATTTATCTGAGTTTGAGATAATATCGAAATCTCTACTGACAGCTTGGGTTCAAAGGTTAAAGAAAAGTGTACAAGAACAGTGAATGATAATTCCCTTATTTTATCTGAAAAACGCAGGCGGATCATTTATCTTTGATTGCAATTATGATGTAAAGCTTTTGGGACTGCTTGATTTGCTTTCGCGCCAAAATGTCGCCATTTCCTTGCGAATGTCTACAGCTATAACTTGAATTTGTTTTAATTCAGGAGTTTTTTATAGCAAAAACTGCTTTTCAGATAGAACAAGCAATGGACAGTCACTGAACTAATTTCTGCATAAAATTAAACTAGTTCTGTTGTGCATTCAGCAAGAAAAATCCAGCGCTAGATAAGGGTCTTTGCTTCAGCGGATCCAGTATATTTTGCTATCAAGATGAGCTTTTTTGTTGCTTTTCTCTACGTTCGGACATTTTTTGTCCAACGGTTTATGTAGTATATGTTATAAACCTAACAAATGCTTTCATGCGTTCCAGGGCGTATTATGCATGCTGATTTGTATTACGTATCTTTCCTTGCTACGCTGAAAAAGGGAAAGAAAGATTTCGCCACAAAATGCTAAAATGTCTTCAAATGAGTTTATTGTTCCAGCACCATGGTTATAATTATAAATATTTTAGCTGGGCTGGGTACGCTCCTGACGTGGGCCTATTACTACAACTGGTGGGTGATGCAGTATGTGAGCAGGGCCTTCTCAGTTTCAGAGCGAAAACGTTCCCAGATTCTCAGACCGTGCGATCATAATAGAAGGAATCAAAATATAGCAATACATGTAATTCAACATTTTCTTCTTTTTCATTACCTGAATATAGTGAACTCGCTCTATCTGAGGTGGTGAGAGGTGTCCACCTTACAGAGAGTTGATGTAACCCGACACTCGAAAGAAAAGAGTTCGAAAGATGAGAGCCAATGCACAGACGATATTTATCATATTTTATTAATAATAATCCAACAAACAGTGTGTGTTATTGTTACGTGCTGCAATAAGCCAGTATGAAATAGTGTTCGGCCTATAATGGAATGATTTGGCACAATATTGCGTTTCTGCTGTTCTCTTTTGAGAGGGTAATTTTGCTTAAAAAAGTAATTTGCGTTAAAAAGCTTCCGTTGCTTGTACGCCTTAAAGAGAGTTTATTTAGAAATAAACCAGTGAAATTCGGCCGGGACCAACGAACCGGGGGTGCGCTTTGAGGGAGTTCGCTGCATTATGCGAATGGTAAAATGTTTGGGATATTTTCCTTTTTCTGTTAAAATTATTGCCGGTCCTGGATTCTAATTTACAAACAGTATATCATCACTGTGTATTCACATTTTAAACATGGATTCATCGTCTCATTTTCAGATTCGGAGGCATGCTGGGTACAAGCCTGTTTTGCTGCATAATAGCACTGGTATCTCTACTGCCAGCGGAATCAGCCAGTCATGGTATACTAATACAGAAATTATCAAAGTCAAAAGTAAACATAACGTCCGATGAAATTTCTGGTACAAGTAACGCCGTTTAGTTGCACACTGCGCATGCAAAACCAGAACTTGTTCAACCCTCAATAATTGACAATCGATCTTTTATATTTATATACTTTTTCTACATTTATATATGTACATACATTTTATATTTTATTAATTATTAGATTATTATTGTAGTTACAGTGTAGTTAGGTGTCCCCAATTAGTGTACATTGTATGCTAGCGATTTTGACACGTTAATAAAGTTCTTATCTTATCTTATCTTAACCCTCGGTACCGGTACCCTCTGCTCGGTACCGGTTCAATCAATAGTAAGATACATCATTATTATCCGAGGATGGGTAACGACGCGACGATGCACAAGGTCAGAATTTGGTTGAATATTACATCTAAAACTGGTATAATAGGCTGGACGTTTGAATTAGAGCGGTGGTTTCACCGTATTGGAGTGTGAGACTCGCTAAGTGTCCTATACTAAGCGAAAATGTCGCTAGGGTGTACTGGCCGATAATGTGTGGGAGGAGGGGAGCTAGAGAGGACCCTAAGAAGGTTCATAGCTGATATGATTGTTCCTTTTTTTCCTCTTTCCACTCAGAGACTCAGAGTTTTGAGCTGAATGGAGATATAATTCTTGGAGGGCTCTTTCCAATTCACCGGAGAAGTAAACACACAGAGAATGCTTGTGGCAACATTGATACTCAACCAGGATTCCAGTACTTAGCCGCCATGCTATTTGCTATCAAAGAAATCAATAAAGATCCAAACCTCCTCCCGAACATAACACTCGGTGCAAAGATCTACGATACTTGTCGCAGTCAAACAATTGCTGGCGATAGAGCCAAAGACATTATAAAATACACTCTTGAGGACCATAAAGCCCCTCTGGCAGCGGTTATAGGGCCTCTAGTAAGCGACGTTTCTATAGCAGTGGCAAATTTACTTCGTGTTTTCAACATACCTCAGGTTAGTTATGGATCAACTAGTGCAGATTTAAGCAACAAGGAGATTTACGGAAATTTTTTTCGCACCGTCCCACCGGATTCCTTCCAGGCTCATGCTCTGGTAGATATTCTTAGAGAATACAAATGGAATTACATATTAACCGTCAACTCATACGGGAATTACGGGCAGAAAGGAATGGCAGAATTACAAAAGGCGGCAAAAGCAGCCGGGATCTGTATTGCTAGCGCTGCTCAACTCCCGAGGCTCCCAAGTTATGAGGACTTTAAAAACGTCATCAGGAACTTCAATAGAAAGAAAACAGAGACTTCAAATTATGTCAGTACCATTGTTGTGTTTACAACACAGTCCGACTCCGGAGATTTGCTCCGAGCAGCTAAGGAGGCTGGAGCAACGCAATTTTCCTGGGTCGGGAGCAACGGTTGGAGCAATCGAATTGACGTCACAGAAGGAAAGGAAGAAGTCGCCGACGGCTCTCTAACTGTCAATCATCTTGAAGGAGAGGTTCCGCGATTCGAAAAACACTTTTTGAATCTGAAACCAACTGACATTGACAACATGTTTAATCCATGGTTTACAGAGTTCTGGGAAGCAGTTATGGACTGTACTATCCCTGAAAACAAAGAAAACACCGCAAACGAGTTGAGAGCATGCAGAAGCGACGAAAGGTTACCTGTTGGAATAGAAATGGCGCCCGTACGAGTGGTTATTAATGCAGTTTACACTGTGGCGCATGCACTGCATAACATGCAAAAGGTCTACTGTCCAGGAGTAGTGGGAGTCTGTGAGAACATGACCAGAAAATTTCAAACAGATGAATTGCTCCAATTCTTAAGAAATGTGACATTTCCTGATTCTTCGTCATTGAATGTTACCGTTCGTTTCAATCGCCATCAGGAAATGGACGGAGTTTACAACATTGAAAACTTTCATAAAGGGAAGGACGGCAAGTGGAAATACTCAAATGTAGGAAGCTGGAGAGGGCAGTTGCTCGCAAATGATGAGGTCCAAGGAATGCTTAAAATAAATAAGTCGCTGATACAATGGGGGGAATCCAAGCAGAATCCTCCTCGGTCGTTTTGTAGCCACGCTTGCAACAGCTCACAGATAACTAAACCAAGACTCGAGGATACCGAGTGCTGCTGGGACTGTATAGACTGTGAGGGGAGTTACATTGTTAAAAATGACACCTGCCAACTATGCCCGCTTGGGTTTTCTGCAAACCACGAGCTGCAAGTCTGCACAAAAATACCGCTTATGTATCCAAGATGGTCAAGTGCGCCTGGAGTTACATTTTGTGTTCTCATTGGCTTGGGAATGCTTGGTACGTTAGTAACAGCAGTGCTGTTCGTTAGGCATAGACGTCATCATTTTATCAAAGCAGCAGGAAGGGAGTTAAGCACTATAGTATTCATAGGTATCATGTCTTGCTACGCAGCACCTTTTACGTTCCTCAGCAAACCAACAGCCACGGTTTGTGGTGTCCGTCGCTTTTTTGGAACTGTGTGCTATACGGTGTGTTACGCACCGGTCTTGATGAAAACAATTCGTATATACCGCATCTTCAAAAACGCAGAAAGCTCAGTTACGCGGCCTCCACTTACTCGCCCAAAATCCCAGGTTCTCATTTCAATAGGACTGATAACAGTACAGCTCTTACTGACCACATTGTGGAACATTTCTGATGTCCCCAGAGTCAAGGAAGTGTACCCTTCCAAAGGGATTGCCACTTTGGAGTGTGAAGTTAACGTCTACACTTTAGCAGTGAGTGCTTCCTATAACTCACTACTAATGCTCCTCTGCACAATTTTCGCCTTCAAGACAAGAAATTTTCCGAGGAATTTTAACGAAGCAAAGTACATTGGTATCAGCATGTATCTCACCTGTTCCGTTTGGACCATCTTCCTTCCCACCTACCTTAACACTTCAAGCGTTTTTTGGCGTGTTTACTTAACCTGTGCGTCTTTCATTACGGTCGCTACCATCACCTTACTTGGTTTGCTTGTTCCTAAAGTTATCATAGTGATCTTCACTGATGGCCAATACCCCAGTGTCAGTGAGAGTTACACAACACCTGGTCCACAAGGATGCACGAGTGACCGAAGGTTAAGTTGTGCGACCACAGGCTCACATGTGCAGAGAAGAACTTCAATCGAGATGGATGCACAGCCTACAAACAGTGAATGTCCACAGTCACAGTTTCTTACTGTGAGGCTCACAGGTGCAACTAACACACCCGATTCACCAAAAATGACACATGTCAGCACTTCCATAGAAGCTTCGTGATAACATGATTTATTTCATGTTGCATTGTATTTATGACATGGATGTGGCGAGTCAACATAAAGAAGAACTTCACTGTTTTGTAGGTTATCTACAAAGACAAAACGAATGTGGAAAAACAAACTCGCCCTGCTCTGATCAATATCTGCTTTCGTATGAATTCATAACTGCTCCCCAAAATCTAACTAACCTATTAGTTAAATTCAAGTTATTGCTTGCTGACTATATCCATTTCCTCTAAACAAAAACGTTTGGTTGATACGAAACAATATATTTTTTCTATACACCATTTCATCCCGGGCATTTCATCTTACAGTCCAAGTACGATGGATTTCTTGACAGCACACTGTACAGCCGAATTAACAAACTTTTGCTTGCTTAATTTCCATGTTATATCGCCAAATAACACCAAATATACAACTACATTGGATAAAAAGATTCTATATATTCGGAGAAAAAGTGCAGGATTGCACGGATGGGAGCGGATTTTAGTTCATCAAATTTGATTTTGTGACAGGCGGTCAAGAAATCAAAATTGCCATTTTGGTGGAATTTTGAGTTTATTGCCGTTATTTCTTGCGTACATCAGATTTCGCGATTTAAAGGTAATAAAGTAATCTTAAAGCAATCTCCTGGCCATAATCATGAAAACACGATATATCAGCCGGGACAGTGTCCCTTTCAATTAAATTTATAGTATTCATTATATTTGAGCTCACTCAGAATTAAACTTTTAAACAGAATTCCACATTTTGCATCTTATAAGCTTTTAAATGTGTATTAGACTGTTAAATGATTGAAAGTTTAACTTAAATTGTGTTAAATTTATTAGGTGTAAATACTATTACATTATTACTGGGTCGACTGTATGTCTTTGATTGACTGTTCATTAGCTTTTCATTAGCAAACCGCCGCTTTCTTTCTCCAATAAGTCGACAATGTCTCGAATTTGTTCTGCATTTAAGGTCTATATCCACCATTGACAACAACTCCAAAACCTGCAGAGTAACAAATCAAAGAGAACACTTTACAAAGTGAAGAACTCCTCCAAAAACAGTTGCACGACCATTCATACCATTCGCTCTCATCATTTTCCATACTTCTCGTCAACCTTTGTACGCTGTCATCAAGACGAACCCTTGGTAGCTAATATATACTCTCTTAAGCTGTAGTCTAACTCTGTACGCTACTTCGTACGATGTCGTGAAGTATCTCATCATTTCACATTCGTTCTTATGCTGTCGTCAACTCCCCGAGGTCTTATCAGCTACTACGCATTTTAATCAAATCTGATGCTCTCTTAACAGTTCTCATGCGCACTTCATTTTCAAGTGCTATTTCAAACCTTCGCCCCATCGCTTCACTCTCTAGCTTTCGCATCATTTGTTATTCGCTCTCGTCATCCTTCGTACATGGTCGTTCACTGTCAAGCTTTTTCGTACACCTCCGTACGCTGTCATTAGCTATCATGTGCTGCATCATTTTCATCAACTCTCGCGCGGTCTCCTCGTACGCCGTCGTCCACTCTAAGGCTTTTCCGTCGGCCTTAGTACACTGTCGTTACTGACTATCAAGCGCTCTCGTCATTTCGTATTCGCTTTTTGCATCACCTCTTATGCAGTATCGTCACACTTCTATACGCTCTCGTCAACTTTCATGCACTCTCGTTGGCCTTTCATGCACTCTCGTTGGCCTTTCATGCACTCTCGTTGTTATCAACTATTTTTCACTCCCGTCAACCGTTAATTCTGCGCTTTTATCAATTCTTATGTATGCGCTCCGGCCAACTCTTTCTTCATGTGCTTCAGTTTAATTTCCAACAATCTCTCGTCTCGTCAGCTTGTAAAATCTCAAACGTTTGCTCTCTTAACAGTTCTCATATGCTCTCCGCAACTTTCAAGTGCAGCTATTTCCAAACCTTTGTACGCTCCAATCAACTCTTGTGCGCTTTTGTGCACCCCCCATACTCTTTCATTAACGCGCTCGTCAACGTTCGTACTTCCTCATCAATTATCATAGTTTCTCATAAACTCTTAAACTCTGTCCTCAAATCTCTTACGTTGTCATGCGCTCTTTTCAACTCTCGTACGCTGCCGTGCGCTCTCATCAACCCTTGTAAACTGTCGTACACTACTATCATGTACTCGCGTCAACTCTTGTACGTAGCGCTCTCATTGACAGCGCGCATTAATCGCGACGCGTTTATTTTGTTGCCAAATCAAATTATCTTTTAATTTTTTGATGTAAGTTATTTTTTTTTATTTTTGCCTGTTTGAGATGGGATTTTCGGTTGCAAAATCACGGCCTTATTAGTTGTTGTTTTCAGTGCAGCACCAGAATTTCTCGGGAATTCGATATAGATGGTGAATGCAATAATACACTTTCATCGGCTTACAACTTTTTGCCCCTTTTATTTTTTCATGCAGCGCTCGTACATGAGACACAAAAGATAAATACCATAAAATGTATTAAAAAGCAGACTAACAAGTTCTGCAGTATAGATACTTAGGTTAAATATATTCTAAAGCGGTCTTTTTTTTATTACATTGCTTTGAAGGCATTCACATGCGATGTATAATAAAGGTACAATATTTTGTATTAACATTTTAACCCTTTAACTTCCAAGAGTGCCAAAAATTAAAATTCAAGAAAAGGAATCCCAAATTGTATTTTGTGAAATATTGAAAAACAAATGGTACCATTCAAAGGTACTGCAAAAAAGGGTTAATTTGAATGGTCACACCATAGGATTTCGTCCACAGACTCAAAAGTTAGAACTACACAGACTACATGTCTCCATAATTGACTCTGGAAATAAAAGTTTTAAAGAAGATAGTCATTCCAAAATGCTTCCTATTTTTTTTCGCCAATATCAAGTAAGTATAAAGATAAAATGCTGACCGAAATTTCAACATATCAAAAGGGTAAATTACAAAGAGTCCACTCTCACCGCCATCGTCTTAACAGCCTGTCGACGCTCGGTGATTTTATGGTCGAACTAAAAAACTTACCCTGGGTGCCACATCAGGCTTTTCTCGGCTCCATTCTCTTTCATATTACCCGGTCGGTCAGCCTTCGGTCGCACCGACGGTCCCGACTTCACACGAAAGCGTGCCGCGAGAGAGCCTCTGGTACCCAGGGTATCACAAACTATACCGAAATCTATACAGAAATCTGATTGCATGTATATTTTGAGCTTAGAGCCCTTGAATACGAATTTGCTGCATGCAGATCAGGAGCTGGTTATATTTTTATATTAAAAAGGAGGAAAAGGTGCATTTTGGAGTGACCTACTTTAAAGATTACGTATATTACCCAATGATATTATATTATATGTCGATTATGTTCTCTTGCTTTCTTGCTTCTTTTTTTCAGTTTGTCAGTTTGTGGTCGCTGATCTTAAAGAGGCAGCGTCACAGGGATTTTGCTCTTTTTGGTCAAAACTCTACTAAATATTTCACTGAGTAGCTTTGCTCTCACAAGGGAAGAACTTGAAAAATTTTGTCAAGTTGCCATTCATTTCAATCCGTGCCATCTGCAGTCAAACACACTTGTATTTATAGTTTCAGTGCATTACGGCATTAGTATAGTAATCGTTAACCAAACTTGAACATTATTTTAAGATTCCCATTGATTCAAATATGTTTGTTTTGGCTTTCAAAGGTGAACATACGTGACATTACACCTTTAGATATAAACAGTTACAGACTTAATACCGAGTTGAATCTGTGCGACCGAAGACATTTTATGCAGCTGGCTGGGTATATGTTTATAATACACTGTACAAGAAAATATGTAACGGCTAGTATACCTCCTCAAGCTACTCTCGAGCTAATTTCACGGTTCAACATGTTGAACGTTAAACTACACAGAGTTATAAGTAAGTAAGTAAGTAAGTAAGTAAGTAAGTAAGTAAGTAAGTAAGTACAGTCAACTCTCTCGTAAGCGGACACCCTCGGGAATTGAAAAAAGTGTGCGTTAGTAGAGCTGTACGCTTACGACAATTATTCCCATAAGCGGACACCAAAGAAAAATAGGGTGGATGTCCGCTTACGGGAGAGTTATGCGGCTGCTGCCTTATTTAGAAGATTGCAGTTTTGAAACCACAGCCAAGGAACACGCTAACACAGTTACTGGATTAGATGAGATACTTGGCCACATTCCTTTGAGAACTTTGAGAACGACTGCATTTGTCACCAAGTTTTTAAAGCGCGGAACAAACAAAGGGAAAGCCATCATAATGGGTAAACGTGTCAACAGAGGAGCTGGGTACGGTCTGGAAATTCCTTGTAAATACTTTTTTTATGGTGATATTAAAACATCTTTCGTGACCGTGGCTCAAGTCCAAGCTTGATTATCTGGGATACAGTGTACAGTCAGTGATTGAAAACAGAAACAAGGAGGAAAGTAGACCATGACAAACGTGGCCATAACCTGACACTACAAATGTTCCGTCGGAGTCTTGTTAATGTCAAACGAACGGACAGTTTGTTTTCCCGCGGACAAATGGAGATTTGACAAAACCGATCCCCACTGTTCTGTTGCTCTGTCAAAGGTCATATTTTTGCTGATTTATTGCAAATTAAAGACAAATTTCATGGCCAAGAGTCAATTATTATACATGGGGTGTCCGCTTACGAGAGAGCGTAAACAAAAGAAAAATCCAATTTTCATTTTCAAAAGTACTACACCACTACACCACTACACCACCGCACAGGCTAACCACTACACTACCGCACAGGCTAACCACTACACTACCGCACAGGCTAACCACTACACTACCGCACAGGCTAACCACTACACTACCGCACAGGCTAATCACTACACTACCGCACAGGCTAACCACTACACCACCGCACAGGCTAACCACTACACTACCGCACAGGCTAACCACTACACTACCGCACAGGCTAACCACTACACTACCGCACAGGCTAACCACTACACTACCGCACAGGCTAACCACTACACTACCGCACAGGCTAACCACTACACTACCGCACAGGCTAACCATTACACCACCGCACAGGCTGACCACTACACTACCGCACAGGCTAACCACTACACTACCTCACAGGCTAACCACTACAAGGCAAGGCAAGTGCCTCGATTCGCCTCCTGGACTTTGTTTTGATACAAGCCTTCTTGCTTTTCACATGTAAGTCATGCTGAACAAAAACTAGTTAGCATAAGAACGATATCATTTTCATATGAAAAGCAGGAAGGTTTGTATCAGAATAAGATCAACTTCAACCTCAGGGGCGTAGCTACCTGTACGCACGTACGTGCGTACCTGAAAAAGTCGAAAAAAAAAAGAAAGATTTGGGACTTGAGGGTGGGGGGAGGAGGTAGGGGGAGTGTTTGAAAACAGTGATTGTGCGTACCTCTGAAAAAGTCCTGGCGACGCCCCTAAACCTCACTTCAATCAAAGGCCAGGTCCCTCAGCAGACAATTGTAAATTAGTCTATTACATCATGAGGTTCCTTAAACCCTATCTGGCAATAGCTTGTTAATAAACGCGTGTAGCGTTAGTTATACTTCAATTAGCATATATTAGTTTAGTAGTATACACGACCCCACAAGCGTTTTAGCTTTAACTCTTCTCGTGTTAAAATAAAGGTTTTATGTTATGTTATGTTATGGAGCTAGGCTTCCTAAGTCCAGCAAATGAACATGTTAACAACAACGAAAACTGTATTGACCTTGTACAGTCCAGTGACGCATCTAGGGGAGTCTCTGATATTTACACATTGTAAGAGGAAGTCCGCTTGTACGTTATTGATCAGATTAATGCTACAATGCATGTAGCGTCAGTTATAACCCAAAGTTCCAAGCTTATTCCAATTGCATACAGAATGCAGGGCCAATTTTCTAGGACTATCACTGAAGTGGCTCGGCGGCTCGCTAGTCGGCTTGAGTCTTTAAAGAACGAGTATTAGGTATATTACTGAGTGGCTCGGCGGCTCGACGGTTCGCCAGTGGACTTGACTGCCGAGCCGTGGAGCCGCCGAGCCACTAAAAACAAATATACCTAGGAAACTGGCCCTGTATTCTGTAGTTATGCCCCACCAGCCTACAGTGATATTTGGTGTAGTTTTGTAATTTTAAGGATACTTTGTTGTCTTACCCCGGGCGCCAGAGGCTTTTCTTGCGCTCACATATTTATCATATTACAGCTCAATACGTCTCTAGTATTTTCGGTGCGAGAAAAGATTCTATAAAGCAAGAGCGCGATTCCTGTGATAGTGCTGAGCGTGCCCCTGCGCTGAGCGTGCCGCGAGAGAACCTCTGGTACCTAGGGTATAAAACAGTTTGTTGCCCAAAAACTCCACATCATAAAGCACTTTCGAACTGGACATCACCACTAGAGCCCCCAATTTGACAACTGGTATTGCTGGTGGTAACGTTACAAAACATCTGGTCCTCTGCTGTGACAACCGCTGATCTCGTGGAATGCGACGCAAATGATAATGCGAAGCTGCGCCGTGATAAACTGCGCGTAAACCTTGTAAACTGATTGAAAACATTCTTCGAACTCCTTTCTCTCAAGCGCTTGAGAATGCTCTTGAATGCCTCTTTGAACTCTTTGCTTGTGATATAATACACCAGCGGATTGGCCGAGGAGTTGATGATGACGAGCATTCCCATTAGTCCTGTTGCCAGTTTGTAGTACTTGTTCCTTGTAAAGTTTCCGTCTATAAGGATTAATAAGCGAAGAGCATTCAAAGGAAACATTGTCACAGCAAACAAAACAACCAGCGGTGTGAGAATGCGTTGTGTGTTTTTACTTTTTCTCCAGATTCTCCTTCCACTTGTTCGTCTAGTCAGAACAGACTGTGACATCTTGGTATAATCAGGACTATCACCAACCGTCATCGAGTCACGGAATGCGACACTGTCACGCACTCGTGCCTTTATCTTCACATACGTGAATGTTATGACAGCCAAAGGAAGGACATACCAGACGATGATGAGAGCTATACTATATGTATCCCTATACCTGTCAGGCCAGATGTGGTAGCAAAATGGTATGGTTGGATCGTACGCCATGACAGGGTACAAAGGCACAGACGAAACCAGAAAGGATGCTAACCACACAGCAAAGATTCCAAACGCTGTCTTTAACCCAGACCTGTTCCAGAACTGATATCGTTGGGCGCCCACGATATTTCTGTATCTCTCAATTGCAATGGCTGTTATCGACCAAATGGAGGCTCCGAAGAATATTTCGTTTGTAGGTATCAGATACAAACAAGCTCGTTCCCCCAGCAACCATTCAAATGGCTTGAGGTATTTACACACTGCCACAGGGTAGATGATGAGCAGTACCCCCAAATCTGCTATGGCCAAACTTAGTAAGTAATAGTTCATTGAGGTCTTCTTGAGGCGTTTAAGAATCACAAGGCATACTAAGAGGTTCCCAATAACCCCCAGGAATGCGATTGTGGACCACAGTGTGATTTGAAATATGGTGGCTGCCGGAGGTTCGTCAAGATAAGTTGGCCATGAAAGACCAGGTGCCGGGGATGGCGCGTCAGTTGCATTTGGGTAATTTGCTGAAGATGCGCTAAATGTTGCATTTCCGTTGACACCCATTATAACTCTGAAATAAAAACCATACTGATTAATGCTTGAGGTAATAGTCTTCTTTGGAGTGGTAAATCATTACTGAATTAGTCGATCCGATGGGTCAGATGGATCCGTTAGTCAGATTGATCACATGGATAAATTGGATTAAGATGGAGCAGTTTGACGGGTGCAGTTTGCTACATGGATTTATTTCAGGTCAGATGGATTACTTGGCTGATGGATCGGTCATTAGGTAAGATGGATCAGTAGGTGGACTATATCAGTTGCTTTGAAAGATGAGTTGGTATTAAAGTTAGATGGGTTGTGACTCTTGGAAAACTTTTTTTATAGTTATTGTATGTAGTCGCCCACGGTCACTGGAAGACCATTTTTGTAATGATGTGATCCCGTGTTTGTGAAACCCGCTCAAATCGCCAAAAAAGAAAAATAACGTGCAATCGCAGCGCAGCCTTCACCAATGCCATTCCAAACAGAACTAACTGGTCAATTGGCTCTCTTGGGTAAGTCAATCACACCGTGAAGTGGATCAGCTGTTAGATGGTCCAGTCATTCTAGCAGAACAAGATATCACTCTTTTCTCAAATCTGGCTACGGTAATGCTCATAACACGTCTAAGTACAAAAATGGGACGCGCGTGCGTTTACTAAATTCACAGCTTTGTGTCAGTGAAACATTTCCTCCTAAAATCCTCCACATTTTTCGAATCTCATCTACTGTCCTAATTTACCAGAAATATATTATCATTGATTGAAAAAGTGTCATTTCATTTTCTGCTAAATCAATTTTCCAACTATCCCTAAAGTTCACATAATTTGAAAACGTTCCTAATAAGGGGCCCTTCGGCTCCACCGGGACCCGCGTTTATTCAACTACTGTGTCAAAAAAACTGGGGAGAATATTTGGTTGACAAAATTATTTTCATTTTCGTTTCCAGAATCTGGAGTGGTTTTTGAAAAAGTTTTTCAAAAAAAGTTCTGCAAAAAACTGGAGAAAAAAACCAAATCAAAAATGAAATCTATTTTTTGTTTCCAGATTGGAAATAAAAAGTTGACAATCAGGAAGGTTACATATTTGATTTTTAAAACTTTTTTATTTTGAAAAAAGTTTTTGATTTTTTTAAAACTTTTTAAAAATCAAATCTGTAAACTCCCTGATTGACAACTTTTTATTTCCAATTTGGAAACAAAATCATTTCCAAAATATTTGGTTGACAAATATTTCTCCAGAAAAAGTTTCTCTGGAAAAGAAAATGTCTGATTCCGAAGATGAAGATGAGGAAATAGATGACACTCCTGAAATTATTCAAGAAACATATACAACAACATGGCATTTTCACAAAAATTTCAGACTGGAACATTTTAAAGATGTCATCCGTAAAAATCAGGGGAAAAATCAAATTCCACTTAAAGATCTTGAATTTTATCAAAAAGAAATTCTCTCCCAAATTCCTCTCCACGAAATCACCAGAAAAAAAGTCAGGGAGTTTGTTAAAGCTTCCAAATGGAAAAAAGTCAATGGCAACGATCATGAAATTTTCAATCACATAACAAATCACGATGGAAATGACTATGAATATCTGGAAAAGTTCCTCATTGATGATTTTAAATATTTCTCACTGACATATGATGATCTTCATCTCAAGCGAAAAAAGTTTCTCAATTTCAATCAAGTTCTTTTTTCCCTTCTGAAAATGAATGGTTTCAATCCAAATGAAGATGATTTCAAACTGCTTATTCTTCCATCAAAAAGGGTAGAACAGGAAAAAATAATCCAAACCATCTTCAAAAAAAACAAATGGAAAGAAAATGGAAGCCAGTGGCCATGAAGATTGCCTCACTTGCTCAGAGGAGGAAGTAAGGAGCGAAAATGAAACCCCAACAACATCTGACAAGGAATTTATTGTCTCTGATTCGGAGATGGAAGAAGCAGAGCAAAATGAAGAAGAGGAAGACACAATAGAACTCCTCTTTGAATCATTCATCAATCTCCAAGAGGAACACAAGATTCTCAAAAATGATCTCCAAAAACAAAGTTGTCTCCTCTGGGAAATCCACCGGGAATTGAAAGAAAGCAAAGCAAAGTGAAGGCGCAGCCCGCGTGAAGCGGTGTTTTGGAATGAATATGAATGTTCAACATTTATATTCTGTCTCAGAGATTTTCCACATCACTCAGTGGAACCCAGGAATTGAATTTATCGGGATATCCTTTCCATTTAACCAAGGCTTTCTTTTTCTTCTGGTCGCGGCGAATAACCTTTTCAATGCGAAACACGCTTTGTGTTGTCCTTTGGAGTTCCGCCTCGTAAAATGATCCAGTTATTTTTTCTCCCAACAGATCGACTAACCTATACGTTACAGGATTTGTGTTCAAAACCTCGTCGACGACAAATATCTCCTCTGTCCAGTTCAGGGTGAAACCTTTGTCGAATATCTTTCGTTTGTATTTTGAAATTCGGACTTTGTCGTTGACTTTGAATTTTGCTGGGTTGTGTTTAGCATAAATAATGTCGCCGAAAAGATTAGCAAAAACCTTTGTTTCATTTTTCTGTTTGCTCGCCTCTGCAGGTGACATCTTAATGCTTGAATGATAAGTGTTATTATATTGATTCACTAACCTGTCCAGTTTGTCAAAGAAAATTGTATTATTGTTAGCAGAAAACATCCGGAAGAGTTTCTCCTTCATCGTCTTGTTCCAACGTTCAACCACAGATGACTTTTCTTCGTTCTCTGTGGTATATAATTTTATCCCATTCTTATTCAGGAGATCCTTCATTGTTTCATTGAAAAATTCACTTCCTTTGTCTGTCCAAAGCATCTTCGGTTTTCGTGCCTTCGCAAATATGGATCGGAAAGCATCGGCAACTGTTTGTCCTCGCTTGTCTTTCAGGGGGTGAATCCAACCGAACTTTGAGAAGACATCGATCACCATCAGGAGGTATCTTATTCCTTTGTTCCACTTTGAAAATTTCCCCATCTCAACCAGATCAGCCGCCCAGATGTTGTCAATCCCATATGAAATGACTCTTCTCTTTGGAAATCTTCTCCTGATTGGCTGGTGAAGTTCATTTGCTAGATTTTGAGTCCAGCCTTCACTCAAAATCTTTTCCCGTTTTTTGGGGCCCCAAATCCAGCGGAGCGGGTCGAGGCGAAGCCGAGGCCCAGTTTTTGTTTTGCGTTGATTGTGTTTCTTGCTAAAGCATGACCCCACTGTCTTTCTTTCCAGGGAATAGCATCCAATGCGGCAACCATCTTTCTGTCTGCTTTGTTTTTACATTTGCGTGGATCTGCTTGTTTTGCACAGATTGAATAATCCACATCATGTTGCATAGAAACTGCATCTGTTTTTCCAGTTGGTTGTTGCCAGATTTCCAGAATCTTTCCAGTATCGTTAAATCTGACTTGCTTTTCCAATGGGTTATATGGACCTGTGAAGTTATGTCCGGGGAGAGTGAATCCTCCTTTTGGTCTGGGAAGTTTTCCTATCAAAGCATGAGCATCAATCCCACGGCCGGATAAGGGATCTAATTTCTTTGAAATGTCACTTGCAAATGCGTCCAATCCTTGATCAAGATATTTATTCACCGCACCTTTAATCTTTTGTTTGGCAAAATCTGATTTAACCGCTTTGGATAATCCAATACGGCCAAGATTATATAATCCTTTCACGCCGCTTTTTAAGGCAATTTCACCGAGTGAATGACTGTCGGCTATATCGAAAAAGCCCCCACCTTGTGAGGGCAGACTTAGTTTCCCGAGTTCCCTTGTTTCACGAACCTTGTTTTTTTAATTCCGCATGAAGCGCAATGGCAGAAAAACATCTTTCTCCCATTTTTTGCAGTCATATATCCGGATGGTTCAACGCAACCAGTGACTCTTTTTTCTTTGACGCAATATGATTCCATTTTTAATTGAAATAATCTTTTATGAATTTCTCATTTTGCATTGTGTCAGTCAAACTGAAAGGTTGGAGAATATCATAGAAATCTTTCCCCTGCGACCATTGATGCAGGAAATAAAGGCAATAATAACCACAAAGAACACTGTTTATGTTTTGATACTGACTGCTGTTCCAAATTACAGGTTTGGAACTTTTGAATTCGAGAGGATAGCCCATGCCGAAACTATCAAAATACCACAAGAACTTTTTATCATGTGATGGGACGCAACAAACCCAATGAGTTGCTGCATTTTTAAGCGAATCAAGATTGATGATGCATGGGCTGTGTTTTTTGGGCATAGCTTCATCTCTTGCAAATATTCCTTTGAAATTGGGAATCCCCAGATATTCAATCCAATTCAACAGATCAATATTTGACAGCGGTTTAATTACAAATTTAGGTCTCACAGAAGTGCCCCGAGAATTGGAATGCTGTTGAATGGACTTTTCGATCCCAGCAGAAGTCCTTTGCCTTTTTTTGATTTTTTTTCCCCATTCCAACAGAGTTTCCCCAACTTCCAATGAATGGAGGAGGTCTTGCCCAAGGAGTTCCCAGTCTGGGGGCACCTTTTCCAGAGGTCGCTCCGCTCCCTTTTGGTCGTCCAACTCTGGGAGCACCTTTTCCTTTTGGTCTGCCAACTCTTGGAGCTCCTTTTCCAAACAGGTTTTTCACCATGTCAAGAGCAAGTGGGATTCCAATAGATGCCAGAATGGTGCCAAGTGCTCCACCAGATTGTTTTGCGGTTGGTTTCATCACAACTTGTCCTCCTGATTGCAAGGCAGTTAAAATATCTTGTTTCTGTTTATTTGTCAACAAGGCTTTATTGTCAATCAGTTTCTGAATTTTATCTTGGGGAATGAGAAATCCACCTACTTGACCTTTTCCACTAATTGCTTTTACGACTTGACTTGCTCCTTCACTTGCCAATCCAGCCAATGCTGACAATCCAAGTGTTTTTCCCAGGGTTGGCACCAATGTTTTCACTAAAGGAACAACAGCAGAAAATAGACTTCCACCTTGTTTCATCACTTTTCTGATTTGAGCTTTTGTTATCTTCACTTCATCTCCTTTTCCCAACGATGCAGCTTTGGAAATTTTTTTTTTATTTGAGTGACTGTCAGCATCAGCTCATCGCTTCCACTTGTTTGATTGTTTTTCAATCTCAGGGTGATAGGCATGTTTGTTCTGAATGCTCTTCCAAGTTTTTGTTTTTGCCCTTCAGACAAATTTACTTTATATGGGTGATATGTTGTCATTTTTAATGATAACATATGTTTTTCTAAGCTATAACTAATTCATTTCCAACTTTATCAATCTTAGCTGTTTCCTCATAAAGAACGACTGCATGCACATTGAAGGCTGCAGCTGCATTGGCATTTAGCGTATATCGAAATATCAACTGCTTGGGATCTCGTGTTGGTTTTTCAGCTTGGTAAGACAAGTCGAAATAAATGAGGCTATAAAGTGATTGAAAGTTAGCCAAATTCAACTGAGTACCAGTGTTGAAGTCATAATAAGCCATGACATCATTGAAGATTCTAACTTTTGATTCCGTGTCATAGTCAGTTTCAGGGTAAAACACTCCATTTCCATACTCCAATCTGCAGGTTGACAAGGATGAGTTTGCATTTGCCGCATTCAGCTTGAAAGTGTCAAAGAGATATGGGTTATCTTCTGCAGGGTCATCATTGGGTGGAGCGGATCTTTTCAGCCAGACAAAAATATGCCTCACATTATCAATGCTCGCTGAAATCTGGAAGAATCCTGATGATTGTGTAGGAGGTGATTGATCATATATCTCCCTCAGATATTTCCATTGTGATTCTTTCAGGAATGAACTGATAAATTTGTCATAAAGAGAATCTTTTGGCGTTAATCTTGGCACCCAAAGCAAAAATCTGTTGATAACAACTCTTCCAGGATCTGTACCATTTGCCATATGAATTAATTCAGAATCCTGTTGAAGATTAATTTCAAATTGTAGTTGCATTGGGACCAACATCCTGTCTTCCAGTTCTTCGAAAAAGGAGAAACGATTCAGGGGGATAATTGCATTAACATCTTTAGCACCTCCAGTTCCATTGTCTCGAACTGCTTGAGTTTGTATTCTTCTCGCTTCAAATCCTGTGTTATTCGCAGCTGTTGTCGCATTTACATCCAAATACCAGAAACTGTTCTTTGCGACTGATCTGCTGAAGTCATCTGAGTATTCCAACAGATTTTTAACAAAAGTAACTTTATGCAGATTGTCAGGTTCGTAAACAATCTTCCCTGCAGATCTGATGGTCATGTGTTTTATCAGGGAATGTGAGCCATTCAACACTGTTATCCTATCAGCAGCAGCATATCCAGCACCATCTGCTAATTTCTGGAGTTGAAATTGCACTTCAAAATAAGCGTTATGCCAGTCATAAAACGCTGATCTGTCATTAATGGTGAATTTATAACCATTTTTTGCTTGATGTTGCCCATTTGCTGGGGCTCTGATAACATCATCCAACTGGAATCTCACAAGTTCATTTCTTTGGAGATATTCATTCGATCGAAAAGCCATTTTGATAGATTATTTTAAATTCCTTGGCCACTGATCAGTCTATTCAGGATGTCAGTTGCACTTTCTCCAGAAGTTGAAGCAGGGTGAGATTGTGGTTTTCTTCCTCGTTTCACAGGACTCGCAGATGGTTTTCCAATCTTCATGTTTCCCAGTTTTTTCATGATCAAATCACCTGATTTTTCAACTGCCATTTTGCCCACTTTTTCTCCAGCGTGAGAAATTCCTGCGTCCAATGCTTTTTTCGCAAATGGTTTCGCAACTTTCTTGAGAATTCCTTTCATGGCTGGTCCTGCCATCTTTTTCAGTGGCTTGAAGATGGAATCAAAAATGATTCCTGTTCCTTTATGTTTATAAACAAACTTCCCCAGTTTGGGGTGATAATAACGAGAAAATTCATATGCTTTCATTTTATAGTCTTTTTTTTTTTAATATCAACGAGAATGCTGTGTCTGCTCCATTCAAGTTGACAATTCTTCTTTTCCCGTCTGTGATATAGATTCGAATTGAGCTGATCGTGTTTTTATTCACAGGGCAGAATGCTATTTTTATGGGTTCACGCTCAAAACTATATGATGCCTGCAGAATGGATGTGGAAAAGGAATAGATGATGTCAGTCTCTTCCCCATCCACAAGTGAATTATTTGTTAAATCACAATGAATGTTCAACATATCAGTATCTTGACTCAAATTAGGAACTTTAGGGCCAATATTAACTTTCTCTTTCAGAATCTTTTTATCAAACCCCACAAGCTCCCCGAAATTCGATTGGGTGAAATCCAGTTGATAATTTTCAGCCAGTGTTATTGTCACTCTAAAGGTTTCATTGCTGAAGGCCAGATTGATGGGGAAAACATCTTCTTTTCCAGCGACTTTCACCACTGTTGTTTCCTGGATGAAATCATTTATCCCAGAATACCCCCAAACTCCAGCAGGGAAAGCAATATCGGAAAATGTTTTCCCACCATCAGAGGAAAACCTGATCAGTTGATTTTCATATTGTGGATTGATGTTATACCACGTAAAACTCATATTGATGATTCGTTTCAGCCCAACAACATATTGTTCATTCGAATCAAGAATAATTGGACGATTAAATTTTGTTGTGAAATCTGCAGGTTTGTTTTGTCTGTTCTTAACGGCGTAAGATGACAGGACGATTTCTCTTTCCATTTTATGTTTTGAAATAGTTTTTGAACAGCTTTTCATGCTGGGATTTGTTGATAACTGACTCTTTCAGGAGAAGATCAAGAATGCCCACTCCAGTGTTTCTGATTGTCAGATTTGTGTTCCCAGCAAGAATGGAGCCAATGATTACCTCAAGTTTCTGGAGAAGATCTTTTGGGTTGGAGAAAAAACGGACAGAACCACCTTTTTTTCTTCTTCTCAGCCCCGAGCCTTGAAATGATTTCTTTTGCTGTTTGTAATGGTTTATGTATTCATTCAGAACTTTAAAGGAACGATCTATTCTTTGATGTTGAAAATTCTTTTGCTCTGCAGTTATTTCCCCCTTATTAAACTTTTTGGTAAAAGAAGCTTTGTAACCTTTTAATTGGTTTCGTGTATGTTCTGCCCTAAAAAGAACGTTTTTCTCAAGATAGTTTTTTTTCTGTGTTGTTGATAAATTAGAAGTTCCCAGAACCATATCCACTGTATCATAACTGAAAATATCCAGGTTATCTAGAATCTTGTTAGTGTCCGTTGTACTGTCTCCTTCTGTTTCATCACCCGGTGCCAGAGCATAATCAGGAGATTCATCTTCTTCATATTCGGGCGGGTCATCTCCTACCTCTTGCATTAGTTCGGCATAGGTTGGAGGGTTTGCTGGGATTTGTTTAGCTGCTTGCGGTGAAACAATCTCATCATCAAACAAACCGCCAACATCCATCTCTTCAAATGGATCGACTTCTGGGTAATAATCTATGCCTGGTTTTTCTCCAACGACTTTCTTTTTCCGAACTGGTAAAGCTGGCTGCCTCAAATTCGATGCAACAACCTCATCTAATTTTGCTGTTATGGGTTTGAACATTTTTTCAAATCCGATTTGACTTGTCTCTTCACCCAACTTTTTCTGGGTGATGACATCGTGAACAAAGTTGATTTTTTTACCCAAAGCAGATTTGCTTTTTGCCATTTCATTCCATTTCAATAAACTCATTTTAAGTTCACAAACATGAATTTGGATGAAGAGCATGATGTTGAAAATGATGTTCATCTGAATTTGTCTTCTGGGAAATAAAATGAAGATTCCAAATTATGATTGTCATGATCCAATCACAAACTTTCGACAGTTGCAACCTTTTATGCCGGATCGAACTTTCAGAATGTTGATCTGTGGTCCTTCAGGATCTGGAAAAACAAACGTTCTCCTGGATATGATTTTGAGATTGCTTTTCTACGATAAGATCTTCCTCTATGCGAAAAATCTTGACCAAGCCAAATATCAACACCTGATGAAAACATTTCGCCCAATCAGCAAAGAAGCTGGGTATGACATCGTGGAAGCATCCCCGGATGAAATCATCCCAGTTTCTGAATTATCTGGGGAGAATCAAAAACTGGTTGTTTTTGACGATTTTGTTTGCGAAAAGAATCAAAAGCCATTGGTTGACTATTTCATCCAAGGCCGGCATAAGAATTGTTCTGTGATTTATCTTTCACAAAGTTATTTCCAAACACCAAAAGATATCCGCCTGAATTGTTCTCATCTTTGCATTTTTGAATTTCCAAGCAACAAAGAAATTACTGCGATCTGCAGGGAAAACAACATCAAGAAAGAAGATTATCTGAAAGCCACGCGTGACCGTTTTCTTTCCTCTATGTGGATAAACCAAGGAAATTCATTGTTAAAAACTTTGATGAAAGACTTTAAAATGAGTTACTCAAATGGATTGCTTTCTGAAACAACAAGCACCTCACATGGAGGACGAGATGGAAGAGATGGATTGCCAGGAGTTGGTTTTAAACTGACATCCACAGGGGATTATAACATGTCAAACAGAAAACTGGTCAATGTCGCTGAAGGAACAGCAAATGGTGATGCAGTTACAAAACATCAAGTTGACTCGTTGAAAAGCAGTGTGGAAACCAAACTAATTCAACTGAGAGCAGATTCTTTGCAGGTTGATGGTTCTTCCCATATGACTGGAGATCTGGACCTCAGGGGAAAGAAACTGATTCTTCCCGGTGAAATTGACATGGATCGAAAGTTGATCACAAATCTGGATACAGATGAAAATCAAGATCTTTCTGCGGTGAACATGGTGACGCTGAAAAAATATCACCCAGCTGCACCTGCTCACACGCATGAAGTAACGAAAGACATTGACTTGAAACATCGTTATAACGTGATAAACGCAAAGCAACAAACTTATGATGATTTTATCAAGAACTATAACAATGTGATGTCTTATAATGACGGAAAGAATATCTTTCTCAGTCGGAAAGAATCATTACCAATGGAAACAAGTTTGGATATGGGAAATCAATTTGTTTTTAACGTGAGAGATCCAATAGCAATCGATCAAGCAGCCAACAAAAAATATGTCGATCAACATGTCACACAACTTTCCTCATCAATTAGGTTTGTGGCCTCAGATACTCTTTCTCTTTCTGGAGGAACAATGACTGGGGAATTGGATATGGGAGGAGAAAAACTTGTTGGTCTTCCCGATCCAAAAACATCCAATGAAGCAACATCAAAACAATATGTCGATACACAGTTAAATAACAAGACAGTAGCTCTGGCAGTGGAACTGATCAAAACAGAAGCTGACCTTAAAAAATATGTCAATGAATCGCATATATCTTCAACCTCCCACTTGAAGGATGAATTCCGGTATTTGATGGAGGATGTGGGTGAATCCAGCTCTGAACATAATATAACAGTGACTGGTTTGTCTGATTTTACAAGTTCACCCCATCAGATCAATAAAAAAGCGTATGATTTGAAAATTGGATCGCTGAGGCGAACGAAACCAAACCAAACAAGGACAGCTTGGATTTTCAGGATTTATTAACAACAGACAATCTGAAGCTATGAAATACAATAATAGGCAAATACTAAATGTTAAAACCGTATATGATAAAACTCCATAAAAAAGAAACTATCAATAAAGCCGACACAGTTCAATGCAAGAAAAGACTTACATTTGTCCAAGCTTGTCCACATTAAAAACCACAGAAATGACCGTAAACATACCGAAAATCTAACATTAAAGTACCGTACATTGAACCTACAAAATCATTGTTCTGTCCGAAACATGACACTTCTAATTTTGTTCTCAGGCCACGAGGCCAAAATGGACCTTGATCGTCTCGTCCCAGTTCTCGCTCGCTTATCGCGAAACATTCCCCCCCGCAATGGGGAATTTCTATTCTCCATTCTCCTTAAAGCCTTCGACTGGGTAAATAACGCAGATTTTAGTAATTGGTCGTGCGTAACTGCCCGTTGCAGTTTTCACCTTGACATTTCTGGTGAGGCCGTCCTCTCCTGGGTATGCTTCCACGACTCTCCCTGCCTGCCATTTTCCTCTGACTGCATTGGGGTCTGCTACTACAACGAAGTCACCGACATGGACGTTTCGCATGCGTGCATTCCACTTTTTCCTGGGAAGAAGATGAGGTAACACATCTCTCGACCATTTCTTCCAGAAGGAATCTACAATGCGTTGGCAGAATTCGAACCTGTGCCTGGGATTTAACGTGTGACGGAAAGGACCCTGGGGCACTGTGTTGGTTGCCCTTCCCAAGAGAATATCGTTTGGGCACAGGTAGGAGCCATCATCAGGGTCTTCAGGTATTCTTCCAATGGGTCGTTGATTCAGCAGATTGGCAACTTCAAGAAGACAAGTGTACAACTCGAAGGGGGTCAGCGTGGCTTCTCCAATTGCTTTCTTTAACGCTGATTTTGTTGACTTAACCATAGCCTCTGAGCACCCGTTTTGGTGTGGGGCCAGTGGCGTTGTGAATTGCCACTTCATACCTCTTTCAGCACAATACTCTCGCAGCCTGTCTTTATCCCAACCGTCTATCATGGCGCGCAACTCACGTTCTGCTCCGACCATTTGCGACCCGTTATCGACAAAATCATCTTGGGATATCCACGATAAGAGAAGAACCTCCTCAGCACCTGAAGGAATTCCATTGTGGTTGCGTCAGTTGCCAACTCGCAATGCACAGCTCTCGTGTTGAGGCAGGTGAAGATAACCCCGTAGTGCTTCATAATCTTGTTCCGCCCAATCTTCACTTTCATTGGCCCAAAGTAATCGCACGCCGTATACAGGAATGGTGGCGTGTGTGGCTGCTGTCGGTACACCGGTAGGTTGGCCATGAGCTGGGTTTCAACTTTTGCTTCCATTTCTCGACAAAAGGTGCAGTGGCGTTTAACAACTTTGGCAACGTTGTGACCTTTGATGACCCAATACTTCCTTCGCGTCTTTGCGGTAGTGGTAGCAACACCGGGATGACCGGACTGATGTGCTTCACGGGTCACGAGTACGGATATCCAATGCTTGTAAGGCAGGAGAACCGGACGAGTGTTAGCATAGGACACTAGACAAGGATCAGCTCGTCCTCCAACTCTCATGATACCTTTGTCATCAAATATGCTCAGGGTCTTGAAATCTCCCTTTTCCCTCTTTTTGGCAAGATCCTGTTGCGCAAACTTTAGCCAATATTCCTCGGATTCTTTAACTTCTTCAGCTGTAAGCGGGCCCAATTTGGTTTCTTGATTTTCCGACTTGTGGCGACTTGACTTGACTCGCAAGCTGTGGCAGAATCTAAAGACATACGCTGTGACACGAAGCAGCCTTCTCCATTTCGAAAAGTTCTCACAATTTAAGATTGGCTGTTTTACAGCTACGGGACAGACGATGTTAACTTTTCTCCTTTCTTTGTTAACTTCCTTTGCATCAGCTGTACCTCTACTGTTTGGCCAAAGCTCCTCAGGGTTTTGCAGGAATTCTGGACCCTTAAACCATCTTCCATTTACTTCACCAGCTGAAATTCCCTTTGTAACATCGCCGGCAACATTCTCTTTAGTTGGACAGTATAACCAGTCAGCGGGCTTGCAGTTGCCTTGGATTTCCCCAACACGCGCGGAAACGAACGGCTTGTAACAGCGTGTGTTACCCTGGATCCAGGCAAGGGTAACCAGACTATCTGTCAAATAACGTGCTCCTTCAAATTGCAAGCGTGATTCTTCGAGAATGCTTCTTCCGAGACGACTGGCTAACACAGCTCCTTGTAGCTCGAGGCGAGGAATAGACAGTTCCTTTAAGGGTGCAACTCTCGATTTAGCGGCGATAAATCGAGCGCTAAACGTTCCGTCCTTCAACATCCACCTGGCGTAGGCACACGCGCCAAAGGCCAACCGAGATGCATCGCAAAATACAACAAGTAACGAATTTCCTATAAATCCAGAGGGCGTCAGGCAGCGGTCAAACTTCACATTGTTGAGCTCGACCATTTCTTGAAATAGCACAATCCACTTCCTTCTTGCTTCAGGCGGAACCTCGTCATCCCAGCTCACCCAAGCTGCCACAACTCTTGCATAGCGATCTTGGCCTTGATAAGAACCGCTGCTCCAGCCCCCATGGGATCAAATATTTTAGCTAGCTTGCTGAGAATTAATCTTTTCGTCAACTTCAGGGGAATCGACAGATTCGGGTTGCCTGGAGGGGCTGACTCTCCCGGAAACTCAATCTTGATTTTAAATGAAAATTTATCTTCTTTGGGCAACCAGACAGTTCCTAACACTTTCTCTGTGTGAGTTTCTCCTCCGAGTACTACTTCTTCAAGATCTTCGTCATCGTTAATTGGTACATTCGAAACCCATTTCTTCACATGAAAACCTCCTGATGCAAGTACGTCATCGATGTCGGATGCCAAAGCCTTCGCTTCCGTTGTGCTGCCAACAGAATCACAAATGTCGTCCACATAAGCATTTTTGATGATGGATTCCGCGGCTTTAGTCTTGGTCGTTTTGTACATTTCTGCCGTCTTGCGCATTGCTGTAATGGCCATGGTGGGGGCGGGGCGATCTCCAAACGTTAGAACGGTCTTCACGTAAACATCTGGTTCTCGTTCTGTCTCGTAATTACGCCAGATGAACCTGTGTACATGCTGATCTTCTGGGGGGATACCGATCATGTGATACATCTTTGTGATGTCACCGCAGACAGCAACTTGGTTTTCTCGGAACCGCAATAGAACGCCAAACAGATTGTTCAACAGATCCGGGCCTTTAAACCAGTAATCATTTAAAGTGTGACCATTGTAAGATGCCGAGCTGTTAAAGACGATTCTGATGGGCGTGGTTTTCTTTTCTGGACGAACAACAGCGTGATGAGAGACATAATGAACTGGCCCCTTCCACTCGTCAATTTCTGTCTTGGTCAGCTTCTTGGCAAAGTTCAGTTCCTCCATTTCTTTAATCTGTTGATTGTATTTATCAGCATATTCAGGATTCTTCAAGAGACGTCGTTCGGTGGATTCCATCTTCTTGAGGACTTGTAGATAATTGTCAGGTAACTCGGCCGGGTCTCTTCTCCATGGATACTTTATCATCCACCTATTTCCTTGCAGTTTGCACGAATCTTCTATCAGCTTCATTTCGGTTCGCTCTTCTCGCGACATCTTCGCTTCTTCACAGGTGCACGGAGACACGGAAACTCCCATGGATTCTGTTTTCCAGAAATCGGTGAGGTCGATGGGTGTTGCAAGACGGACGAGAAGAACTTTCTTAGCCTCCGGCACAGCATCTCTTGAATTGCTTCCGAATATGACCCATCCCAAAGGACTTTTTCGAGCTACGAGACCATCTCTTATTTTCGTCTCTCCCACATGGAAACGAGGATAGTTGATGCCAACTAACAGGTCAACAGGCCCAGACTTTCGCTGAAGCTCGCTGGCGGGCAAATTAAAGAACTTTGCAACCTTGCTTACATCTATTTCGGGTGTCTCTTCGGATATCTGAGGAATGCCAAGAGCTTGAATCGTTTGCACAAACTGACCACCGCCTTTACACACTGGCACCTTGTACAGCTTTGTGTCGAGTTCCTCTTCGGCTCCGCCTACTTTGGTTATGACAATTTTGACAGGTTTCCCGTTCAGCCCAAGCTTCTCTGCACATGCACTACGAATCATACAGACTTGCGCTCCAGTGTCATAGAAAACACTAGCTTCGACGAGTCCACCATTGCCGTCTTTGATGAAACCGGTCATTGTGGGAAGAATCGTCTGGCTCTTATCTTGAATGAATGACACTTGCACTGGTGAATTTGGACTGTCCGCGTTGTAGCGAAGAAGCTTATGGTGTGGCCTTTTGCATATGTTTCCGTCTGGGAGTTTTTCTTTACATTCTCCTCTGTGATGGCAGTAAGATGAATTGTGACCTTTGCTGCGCTTTAAACAAGAGAAACACGCCTTCTGCTCCTTGACGACCCTCCAACGCTCCTGTGGCACCATGGAAAGAAATCTTGTACATTGGTCAACGTAGTGCTTTCCTTTGCAGACATAACACTGGATTTGTCTGAGTTTGCCATCATCCAGAGGGTTCCTGTTACGGCCACCGTTGTCACCTCCAACTGGATCATCTGACATCACCACGTTAATGCGGGGTGTAGAGCCACTTTTCCGTATCGCAGCACCAGAGCGTAAGCGCGCTGACATTTCTTCTTCCATCCAGCTTAAGAGATTACACATGGAAGGTTCAAACCTCTGGAGATTAATATGTCGCGCCCAAACTCTAAGGTCGTCCCTTGTCATCTTTCTTTCAATGAGGGATATCACGTGAGTGTTGTCGATGTCTTGGGGCCTTTTAACCTCTTTGAGAATGTTGTAGGATCGCCTTACTAAATTCACGAGATCACAGAAGCGATGATCATCGCCCGGCAGAATTGCCTTGAATCCTTCCAAGTCGGCAATTACGGTATCTGAAACGATCCTTGGATCACCATAATTTTGGTCTAAATACTTCCATGCCGCCTTCAAATCAGAGCAGAGACCTTCAACCAGTTTCCCAGGCTCGGGACCCAGGCACGAGCGTAGAATTGTAATTGCATCCCTTTCGCTGCAATGAGATTCCACCGCGTGTTTAAAATCTTCCTTGAAAATGAAGTATTTCCGGACGTCGCCGTAAAAGCTTGGTAGTTTAGGCTTCTCGTGTTTCAGCACCAGCGGTTTGTTTGTCTTCTTAATTGCCTGAACCGAGCCGTTTTCTTCTTCGTGTATTCCAGTTTCATCCTTTTCCTGTTCCGTACCATTGTCCTGATCTTGTGAATGTCCTTCGGTTTCCGTGGTCGTCTCAGAAACAGTAACAGCGTGGCTGTTTTCCCCTTTGACGCTTTCTACATATTGCATAATCTGGATGCCACACCGCGTGAATTCATCCGTGCAATTTGCCATCCAAATGTCAGCCTCGTAATACTCTTCGTCATTCAAAAACATTGTAAAATCTTCGTGTTTTGCAACCAAATCGACGTGAGCCTTTTCTACATCCTTTAATGCCTTTAAAACTTCCTTTGGTGGGCGCTTAGCGTCAATTAAAATCCTCGCCGAATTGATTGTTCGCGTTAACGCGCTCTTCGCGGCTCGACGAACATTCTTTGCCTTGTCCATTTTATCGTTCTCTTTCCCCATTGCATTTATTCCGCTTCCTCAACGACGATCGGTGTGAGTACCGAAAATCTTCAGATAATGGATCGCTGAGGCGAACGAAACCAAACCAAACAAGGACAGCTTGGATTTTCAGGATTTATTAACAACAGACAATCTGAAGCTATGAAATACAATAATAGGCAAATACTAAATGTTAAAACCGTATATGATAAAACTCCACTCGACGATAAGCGAGAACTGGGACGAGACGATCAAGGTCCATTTTGGCCTCGTGGCCTGAGAACAAAATTAGAAGTGTCATGTTTCGGACAGAACAATGATTTTGTAGGTTCAATGTACGGTACTTTAATGTTAGATTTTCGGTATGTTTACGGTCATTTCTGTGGTTTTTAATGTGGACAAGCTTGGACAAATGTAAGTCTTTTCTTGCATTGAACTGTGTCGGCTTTATTGATAGTTTCTTTTTTATGGAGTTTTATCATATACGGTTTTAACATTTAGTATTTGCCTATTATTGTATTTCATAGCTTCAGATTGTCTGTTGTTAATAAATCCTGAAAATCCAAGCTGTCCTTGTTTGGTTTGGTTTCGTTCGCCTCAGCGATCCAAAAATAACAAAAGATGTTTTCAATGAATACTCTGGGAGACTTGGATTTAACATGTTGAAGCTTCCAGAAGGAGAATATACGATTTGCATTGAATTCTTCCCCGCTTCCATGACGGGTGTGAGCGTTGACGTGGTTTCCACGAGCTTGAATATCAATCAACAATCAACAAAGAAGTTTTCCAACTATTCTCGATCAATCATTCACATGCATAAATGGCAGATTTCTCCACCGGAGTTCATCTATTTGGATCTGAAATGGCAAGGAACAGCATCATCAGCTGTTCAAGGCCCAGCAAATCTGATTATTTATGGCGTCAAAGGTTCTCAATCAGATGTGCCAAGTTCTGTTTATGATGCTCCTTTCGTTTTTGAGAGTGGGAAGATGGTCATGGAAACTGATTTGGATATGAATGGGCAAAAGCTGCTGAATTGGGTACCTAAATCCAGATCAGTCATTCTGGGAAGATATGAAAGTGGCAAAGATAGTAATTATCTCTTTTTTGCAAATGACGATGTGAATGAACCAAATCCATATCAGTCATTTGGTTTTGACGTTAAAATCATCCAAGTCGCTCTTTTTGCTCATGACAGCGTTGGAAACCTAAACCTCTCTCAAATTCAAATGATTTTATACTCCCAGATTCCAGGCAGCCACACTTTCAGGACATTAGTCAAGCCTTCCTTTGGCGCACATTCAAAGACACTCATATTCACTTTCGATAAAACTATTCCTAAAGAAAGAGAGATGAGTTACCACCTATTGCAGCAAAATAGTGTGATTAGAAAAGCAAAAGCAACAGTGTTGATTGAAATCTAAATTCTTCTTTCAAAATGAAATCCAAGAAAGGAAAGAAAACAAAACAAGAGATTTTCAGTTTCAACCATATTAACACTAACATCAGCGAAGAAAAACTGGAAGAAATCAAACAACTCTATCGCTTTTATCACAAAAGGTTTTGGAGTTTGAAAAGAGCTCATAAACATTTCAAAAAGATGAATTTGTTTGTGAATTTGACATCTTCCGCTCTTGTTGCGATTGGCGCTATTGCTGGAGGAGTGACAATGAATCCTGTGATTTTGGGAGTGATTTCAGGTGCAGGACTGATCATTAAAACAGGGAATGAAATGAAGAAATATGGAAACAAAATTGAAATGACAAAGTTCGCGTTCACAACTTACGAGAAAACATTGACTGATTTGCGTTTTGCTTTGAGGAGTGGAATATTTGATCGAAATGAATTTCTTCCAGCAATGGTAGCAGTTGATGGGATTGTGATTGATTTGGGATTAGATTTGGAGAAGTTTGAGAAAAAATATGAAAAACGATTTGTGTGATTTTTCATTTCTGGGAAATGAAAAACTCATTTTTTACTATATGTAGTTCGTGTCCACATGTCAGTGTCTACATAAGATGATGGTGAACATGTTTTTCCTGGGTAAAAAATCCATTGTTCTTGTTTTAAATTACTTTCAAATTCATCATGATTAGGATAAATATCATAACCAAATGTTTGAAAAATTCCTTCAGCGTCCCAATAATGTATTATATCAAACCAATGACCTGTATGTAAATTACATAACACTACCTTATCTCCTGTTCTTATTTTTACGTTTTCCCATGGAGATCCTGGAGTGAAGTCTTTGAAAATTTCATCCACTTTATCACTAATATATGCTGCAGAAGAAGAAGAACTATCTTTTGGACGAATAATTCGTCCACTTTCTGGAATGTCAACCGATTCAGTTTCACTTTCAGTTTCTGGAATGTCAACCGATTCAGTTTCAGTTTCAGTTTCTGGAATATCAACCGATTCAGTTTCTGTGAAAGGAACCTGCTTTGGAAATGGAAATGGAGATGATGCCGTTTTCAAGAACTCTTTTAACTTCTCAATGACAACATCCCATTTTTCTTGAGGCCAAGGATCCATCTTTCCTGGAGAATATTGTATATTCATTAACTCCCCTGGAGAATATGTAAAAGTTACAACACTTATCCCAGCTTTTGGTTTTGATTTTGGTTTGGATTTTGATTTCGGTTTTGGTTCAGGAGAAACATCATCTTTCACCACTTCCAGTTGTCGTCCATCCTTCAAGTTAAATTTGCTTTTCCCCTCTTTCAAAACTCGACATAAATATTGTCTGGTTAATTCCATATGGAGAGAGAGAGCAGAAATTGATTTCTCTGATGCCACTTTTTCACCAGTTTTCATATCAATCAAATTCCACATTTTAACTGGGGAAAAAAAGTTGTCAAAAAAATTAATTTTGTAAACTAAAAATCTGGAGAAAAAAAAGTTTTCAAAATTCCTAGATTTCTGGAAATGATTTCCAGATTTTGTCAACCAGATTTAATATCCAAGATATTAAATCAACCTAAATAAGTTTGGAACAACACCATATCCTCACATGCCGCCCTGTATTTTTTGATTGTGATAAGATCGCTACATGTTTTTTTTATTTCTTCCAAATAAGATTCCGCAGGAGATCTTTTGAGAAGTGAGTTGAGAAGATCTGTAATTTTCTTCTCGATTTCTTTCATATTTTTATATTTTTCAGCAAGTTTACCTTCTTCTCCACGACCTCGAAAATCATCCAATGCCCAGTTGAGATTTAATGTTCTCAAAAGGTAAAGTTCATCACTATTAAATCGGTCTCTAATATTCATTTTAAAGAAGGATAATCTTTTTCATCCTCATCATCCTCATTTTTATCTTCATAATCATCAAAAGCTGAGGCAGTTTGAACCATTTCCTCCACAAGAACTTCATCTACAATCGCTGTGATAGATTTAACATTTCCGCAGAAAAGATGTTTGATGGAAAAAACAACTTGCCCAAAAAGTGGCATGCCAATGAGTTCTTTTTGTTTCAGAATGGGTTTTTTCTTCTTCCCATCAACCAACTCCCAAAAACGACAAGAGAAATCTGTTTTGGGAAGTTTAGAAGGATAAATCTTTGCAAAGATCTTTTCCTGTTCAGATTTATCAACTTTCAAAAGAGAGAAATCTTCTGCATGAAACTTAGCAAAAGATGGAGAAAGTTTTTTCACTTCCGGTTGTTTTTTCACTGCAGCTGAACGAAGATGAGCTTCCAGTTTGTGGAAAAAGGGGATGTTTTCTTCAGGGAGATTGATACCCAGTGAAAAAGAATCTCCTTCATGAGCAAAGATTTTAAACTTTGTTTGGAGTTTCAGTTGAAGTTTTTTGTCATTGAGAGAACATGGGAGAAGACAATATGAAATCTTTCCAGAGGTTCGTTTTTGAGGTTCTTGGAGAGTGATATCGGGAATGGAAACTTTTTCGGGATTCATTTTCTTGGTGGAGATAAAAAAATCATTTTATTTCCAAATCCATTTCTCCATAAACTACCTATCTTTTTCAGTTTTGACTGGAAGAAAACCATTTACCATATCAACGGCTTTCTGAAAGTTGGTTTCAATTTCAGCCCAATGCATCCATGCGATTTCTTCCTCCGTCAACCCACATGCTTTGTAAAATTTGGGATGAATCCAAGTTGCATGATTTTTTATTTCAGCCAGTGCAATTTTGATTTCCTCCACGGAAAAGAAATCTTGCCCCTCGATTGTAAAAAGTTTTTCTTTGTTCATTTTTTATCCAATGAATAAAAAATTCAAAATGTGGCTTGACAAGTTTGGTCAACGAATTTGTTTATCGCAGACTTTTTATCTGAGTCCATTTTTGGTATTCCTTTTCTTGAGCGAAAATGAAGAACTTTTCAACCATAGCTTTCTCTTTCATCAAATCGAGAAATTCTTCCAGTCTGGGAGATTTCCAAGTGACATCGTGAGATTTCTCAGTTGAATCTAGAAAATGAGTTTTTTTCTTGCAGAGTTGATTGAAAAAAACTGTTCTGGACAAGCCAAATCGTTCCTGAATTTCTTCTGCACAAAAAAAATCTTCTCCATCAATCTGGATAAATGGTGAGTCATCTTCCTCCCGAATCCAAAAAGTTTTTTGTCAGCTCGTCTGAAATACTTGGTGTTGTCTGATTTGAGAACTCTCAAAATCGTTTTTGATGGGAGTCCAGTTTGTTCTTGAGCTTCTTTGAATGTGAAAAAAGTTTGCTTTTCTTCTTTTTCTTCCTCTTGAATTGAAAACTTCATTTTAAATAGGGAAAAAAATCTTTTTACCCCATTTAAAATGGCAACTTTGAATGCATTGAAATCATTTGCGAGATCATCTGGATTGAAAGGTTGGTCTAGATTGAGGAGAGATGATTTAGCAAACTTTTTAGTTGAAAATCTATGGACTGGAGGTGGGAAAAACAATCAACCAAAAATGAAAATTGGGCAACGCAGAAAAGTTAACCCTCTGGATGTTGAAAATAAAATAATTGATGTTCCAGTGTTGGTTCCGGAAAGAAGAAGAGTTCCTCCCAGAAAAATTCCACCAATCATTCAAAAACAAACAGAAAATATTTCAAACTGGGCGACTTGGTTGGAAGATGTGGATGATGTAGAAATTAGGAGAAGAACAAATCCTGCAGTTGAAAGATTGAAAAAACAGATTGCTGCATTGTGGGAACAAAGGTTGATCGTGGAAGAAGGAAAATCTGCTTTGAGAGGATTTGCCAGACAACTGATCATTCAAGGAGATGATTCCCCAACTCCACAAGATTTTCTCCGGAAAGTGAGGAGTGAAGTTGTTGAGTTGATAAAGCAAAATCGACAAACAAAAGTGAAATGTGTTTTGGTCTCTCTATTGGTGAAACCCGATTTGAGTGACGATGGCATGATTGAAGAAACACCATTCTCCCATTCCCGCATGAAAAGAAATCTGGAAGGAAATGATGCAGGTGAGTTGTTTGATGAAATGAGCAGAGAAATGTTGATGAACCTGGAAAACTTCAATCAAAGAGGGTCAAACTGGGCGTTTGAAAAAGTGGTCAGATTAGAACTTCATCTCATTCGGTGGAAACCATTGGGTGGATCTTCATGGATTTCTCTCCCAAAAGAAGTGGCAAACAAAAACGCTGTGGTGAACATGAAAAATGGAGATGAAATGTGTTTTAAATGATGCGTGACAAGAGCAATGAACTGGGTGGTGCAGAATCCTGAAAGAATCACACGTTTGCTGAGAAAACAAGCTGAAAAGTTTGATTGGAGTGGAATTTCATTTCCAACAACTTTAGCAGATATTGGGAAATTTGAAAAACGAAACGATATTTCTGTGAATGTATTTGGATGGGATGGAAAACTTTTCACCCTGAGAGCGACTGAGACAGAAAAAGAAAAACATGTGGATTTGCTGCTGTTGAAAAAAGAATTCAAAACTCATTTCTGCATCGTGAAAAACTTTTCTCGTTTAGCTGGATCACAAGTTTCGAAAACAAAACGAAAAAGATTCTTCTGCAAAAGATGTATCAATTCATTTCCCAGTGAAGAAAGCCTGGGAAAACACAAACTCAACTGCGTTGAATTTGAAGCAGTGAATATTGTTATGCCTGAAGGAACATGTTCTTTCCAAAACTTCTCAAAGATGATTCATGTTCCAGTTGTTGGTTATGCTGATTTTGAATCGATTTTGAAACCCATGAAAGATGCAGGGAAAATGAAACAAACGCAAAAAATACAAGAGCATCTTCCCTGTGGATTTGCTTTTCATTTAGTTTCCCCATATTTGGAAATGGAACCTGTGTTGGAAAGAGCAGGAAGTGAAAAAGAATCAGCTGAACTTCCAAAAGAATTTGTGAGAAAACTCATTGAGGAAGTGAAAACTGCTCAACTGAAACTGAAAACAAAACCAATGATTCCTCTCACTCCAGAAGAATGGCAGATTTACAATCAGGCATCATGTTGTTGGTTATGTCGGGGTGAATTTGAAAAAGAGGGAGAAAAGATGAAAGTGCGAGATCACTGCCATTTTACAGGAAAATTCAGAGGAGCTGCTCATCGCTCTTGCAATCGGATGTTTCAGAAACCAAAATTCACTCCCGTGTTTTTCCACAACTTAGCAAACTATGACTCACATCTTTTCGTGCGGGCTTTAGGTACATTGGATGAAATTCTGGATATTCAATGCATCCCCAATAATGAAGAGAAATATATCTCTTTCTCCCTGAAGTTTGAGTTGAAAAAAGAGAAAACTCGGGATGGAAAAGAAATCATTGTGAAACATGAAATTCGGTTTTTGGATTCATATAAATTCATGGCTTCTTCCCTGGGAAACTTGATTGGAAATCTTCCCAAATCAGATTTAACAGAAACTGCTAGATTTTTCCAGGGAGAAAAGTTTGACTTGATGACAAGAAAAGGAGTTTATCCCTATGAATTCATGGATTCATTTGAAAAGTTTACAGAAACACTTCCAGAAAAAGAAGCGTTTTTCTCCAGCTTAAATGACTCGGGGATTGGGGATGAAGATTTTAAGCATGCAAAACATGTCTGGGGGAAATGGAATATGAAAAACATGGGAGAGTTCCATGATCTCTATCTGAAAACAGATGTTTTATTGTTAGCAGATGTTGTTGAAAGTTTCAGAAAACTTTGTGAAGAAAACTATGGATTGGATCCTGCCCAGTTTTTCACAACCCCTGGAATGGCGTGGAATGCCATGTTGAAAATGACAGGAGTTTCATTGCAACTGTTGAATGATGTGGATATGTTGTTGATGGTTGAAAGAGGAATGAGAGGTGGAAATTCAAATGCATTCAAGCGATATGCAAAGGCAAATAATAAGTTTATGAAAGATTTTGATAAAACGCAGCCTTCTTCTTTTCTGGTTTATCTGGATGCAAATAACCTTTATGGGTGGGCTATGTCAAAGCCTCTTCCAGTTGGTAAATTCAAATGGATGAGTGAAAATGAATTGTTGAATTGGAGAGAATTTGTTGATGAAGAAAATGTGGGATGTATTCTGGAAGTGGATTTGGAATATCCAGATGAACTGCATGATGCTCACAATGATTTCCCGCTTGCTCCAGAAAGTTTAAAACTGGATGGTGTGTGGAAGTTGACTCAAAATCTGAGAGATAAAGAAAGAATGGTTCTACATGGAGAAAATCTGAAACTCTTTCTTTCCCTGGGAATGAAACTGAAAAAGATTTGGAGAGGAATTTCATTTCAGGAAGCTGCTTTCATGAAATCATATATTGAAACAAACACAAAGTTGAGAATGAATGCAAAAAATGCATTTGAAAAAGATTTCTTCAAGCTGATGAATAATTCAGTGTTTGGGAAGACAATGGAGAATGTGCGAAAAAGAGTTTCCATTGAACTGGTGAAAGATGTTGAAAGAGCAGAAAAGTTGATCAACAAACCAAACTTTGCTGATGTGCAGATTTTCGATGAATTTTTGATTGCAATCAAGATGAGAAAAACGCAAATTTGCATGAATAAACCAGTTTATGTGGGAATGTCAATTCTGGATCTCTCCAAAACCCTGATGTATGACTTTCATTATGGGTATGCGAAGAAAAAGTGGAAAGATCTCCAAGTTCTTTACACAGATACAGATTCTTTGGTCTATGAAATTGAAACAGAAGATTTCTATGCAGATATTGCAGATGATGTGAAAGAGCGTTTTGACACAAATGACTTTTCCAGAGATCATCCTGCAGTGATGAATGGATTGCCTATTGTGAAAGAAAACAAGAAAAAGATTGGGTTGATGAAAGATGAATGTGCTGGAAAAACCATGACAGAATTTGTTGCATTAAAACCAAAACTTTATGCTTTCCTGTTAAATGAAGGAAAAGAAGAAAAGAAAGCAAAAGGCGTGAAAAAATGTGTGATTAAAAACCAATTACGATTTGACAACTTTATGAAATGTTTGAAAGGAGAAAGAAAAATACTCAGGAAGCAGAATGTGATTCGCAGCAGAGAACATCATCTTTTCACAGAAAGAATGGAGAAGATTGCGTTATCTTCCAATGATGACAAACGAGTGATTTTGAAAAATGGAATAGATACATTTGCAAGAGGACATTGGAGATTGAGATGATTCTTCCCAGATTTTTTTTGGAAATGATTTTGTCAACCAGAATTGGAAATGAAAAGTTGTCAATCAGGGAGGTTACATATATGATTTTTAAAAACTTTTTAAAATGAAAAAGTTTTTGAAAAAATCAAAAACTTTATTCAAAATGAAATCTTGTTTTAAATCATATGTAACCTTCCTGATTGTCAACTTTTTATTTCCAATCTGGAAACAAAAAATAGATTTCATTTTTGATTTGGTTTTTTACTCCAGTTTTTTGCAGAACTTTTTTTGAAAAACTTTTTCAAAAACCACTCCAGATTCTGGAAACGAAAATGAAAATAATTTTGTCAACCAAATATTCTCCCCAGTTTTTTTGACACAGTAGTTGAATAAACGCGGTTCCCGGTGGAGCCGAAGGGCCCCTTATTAGGAACGTTTTCAAATTATGTGAACTTTAGGGATAGTTGGAAAATTGATTTAGCAGAAAATGAAATGACACTTTTTCAATCAATGATAATATATTTCTGGTAAATTAGGACAGTAGATGAGATTCGAAAAATGTGGAGGATTTTAGGAGAAAATGAGAAATGAGATTCTGGAATATTTTTGTTGACTTCTGGTGGTTCTAACATAACGAGGCTAATCGAAATTTTGAGCTACTATTGTGCATAAGTTAAAGATAAGTTTTACGTTAAAAGTAACGGGCCCGAGGATGCACCGGGACCCGCGTTTATTCAACTACTAACCAAAGCAAAATGAATATGGAAACAAATTTACAATTTAAGACTAAAACAGTTTTTACCATTACACGTTTTTTAGTCTCCTGAGCAAATGAAAACCGAAAATGATATTAAAGACTCTGGTCTTTTATATGAGAGTCAACCAAAATGCTTGAAAAACAAACTGTTTTCCACGATATAACGCCTTAGGTGCTTATCAGCTGCTCAAGCAAGTTAGTTATAATTCCTCAAAGTACTGTTGGACGCCATTAACTCAAATAAAATGCGAAGTCATACGCATTTTTATTAACTACTCATTCGTTATCAGGTGTAATAATACTTACATCCGGCTTAGAAATATCCTAACATAAGCCACAGCAGAATTAGTATCATCATGAATGTATACTTACCAGAAAGTGTGTTAGTTTTAAAGGGGAAACCTCCAGTTCTTCAGGCGCGATTGACTCGCTAACAACGGGGACAGGATTGACACGACTCTGAAATGAGAAATGTATGTTTGATCATTTAAATGATTGAAATAAGATTCATGCCGCCCTTTGATTAGGTGCATCGGAAAAAATATATTTACTAGAGACAATTGTTAGGAACGGCGGAAAAAATGAATTAATACGTCTGTGTCGGTGATATAAAAAGATTTGCTTTGTCGGAAATCAATTAGCGTTTACAGTATATTTCATCACGGTTTACAGTCTCTGTTCCGACGCTGTACAAATCTATTATTGACCTGCAAATGTCCGCAAATACAATCATGCAATAATCGAAGTTAATGGACCTAACAATATTTCTTGGATCGCTGAAAGGAATGTTATTAATATTGATCGATATTGACTTCAAGTTTGTCTTGATTTCAGTCACTTTAATGAAAACAGCAATTTTCACCATACGGCGCTAGTGTATGGAGGTATAAAGACTTTTTCCACATAAACCTAAATGGAAACAGCCAGAAGCTGTTTTGACCGTGAAATAAATTTTAATTATTGTATAAACTTTAGTGAATTATTAAGCGGCACTTTACAAAATCGAGTTTCGGTTAATTGAGGCTATTTTGATCCATGTGAAAAATATGTGTATATTGGCAAACTCTCGTCTGCATTTCACAAAAAGGGTGGGCTTGCTATAATTTCTGTTTTTTTTTTTATTGGCAACTTTTTTTCAACCCATATAAAAAATGCAGTCACAATTCTACACAAGATGTCTGTAGATGAAATCTCTACATTTGTGAGCAAAATAAAACTGGGGAATGTTTTGTTATTACCAACATCACCACCAAAATACCACAACGTTGTTGCTTACACAGAGTGATTGGACAATTATTTATCAGTCTTCAGATTTATTGTCCACATGAGCCCACATGAGCGTCGATCTCCTAAAAGAAACTGATCATTAAAAGCCCGACGAGCCAATTGAGGTTTTCCTCTATCTGGACCACTGACACAGGATTGTAGTCTTTGCTTCTTATGCTAATTTGCTACTGACTTACATGAATATCTAGATATGATTTTTTCAAGATAACGTAGGATTAGCCACGGGTTAGCCAGCGTCAAGAAACCTTAAGTTTATGATTTCTTGACAGCCGTATATTCTTATATTCATCAGTCTTTCCTGTTATCCGTACTTCAGCAATAAATAGATCGCATCTACTGCCAATAAAAGTTTATTTGTGAATCATAGATCACTCATCAGAACCTGTGTCTCCTTGGAAAGTTGTTAAGTCTTGTTATTAATATTGTAAAGATCCTTGTGTTTTGAAAACTATCTGTCTCAAATGTAATTCTGTTCGCAGTCTCACAGTTCCTTTGTGCATGTAACCTATTTAATCTTTATTTTGTAGTCAACGTTGAATGCCTTCTTTACATTTCTGGCCGCAGTAACTGCATGGCTAAATACCGTAGGGTTGCGAGTCCCTGCCATCATTCAGTTGCCTTGTTCTTGAGGTCACTCGCAAATGAATTAACAGTTTTTCTTATGCTTTACTGTTTTGGACGGGCGACATGCCGATCATTATCATATCCGTAATCATAAACATGTTTATGTTCTATTATATAGTGGGGGCACAGGGTTTCTTTCTTAAATCCCTTCGACGAAACAGCTTGTCTCCCCTTAAAGGACGACTCCGATCGGTATGAATTGGAACTAGACGTTAATTGGCCAGAACACAATAACTCATTTGCGCTGTTATCATGATTACGTCGTTAAGGTTTTCACGCCCCCACAAAGATTTTCACTAGTGACATAAGCATATGCATGAGCATAAGCTAGCGGAAGCACAATAGTGCTATTTCTAGTGAAAATGGACCCGAAATAACCGCAAACATAAACTGATAAGGATCAATCGTATGCTTATGTCATGTCAATGTTCGTTTTCACTCAGTGACAGAAATTCTCATGCTTCCGCTTATTCCTATGCTTACGCCCATAATCAGAGATATCATTTTGTAATGTTAATGTCGATCATAAGCGCTCTTCTGATTATGTTTTTAGGTGTTCCTACTGAGACATAAGCGACATAACCGCGCTTATGATTATGATTATGATTATGGTTATGTCGCGAGTGGGTACAAGTTAATATAAACGGCACGCACTGCGAACAGAATCGGAGACGTTTCATAATTTGGATCTGAGGTTCTACAAAATTTAGCAGTTATCAAGGGCTTGGATCCTCTGTATACTTTGCTCAATACTGAAACTGTATTAATAGCACTAGTGTAATGACAACACTATCACATAACAACTAGTTTGTGTTCGCCTTATTATAAGCCTGCGTCTTATTTGTAGCGACCTTTATAATCGTTATTTAAACCATCTTGAATAATAGAAAATTTTTCAAACTGTTTAAGGCCAAAATTCATCACAGTGGATTGATTTAAAAACTTACATTCGATGAATTTCTCTCAAAAGGACATGAAGGGCTTGGCCCAGCTCTTTATCTCATGTATCATAAATCGTGGAGTAACATCGGGACACCACGATGGTCTGACATTAGCGGATGACTGACGCCATCGTTAGAAATAAATACACCTTATTGGATGGTTTGACAGATAATACGCGCAGATATTTTACGAATTGCTTAGTATTTTTCCGAGCCCCTTAGGGATGAGGAAAAATGTGAGCAATGAGTAAAATATTCCCGCGTATTATCTGTCAAACCATTAAATAGGGAATTTATTATTCAACTGTTTTAAAATTTTCCAATTTTTAAGAACATTTTCCTTAGTAACTTTTCAATTTAGCCAACATTTTTCGTTCAGTATTTAACTCTCGTTCTGAGTGCGCGCAATTACAATTTAACTTTGCTCTGTTTCTAACCTGTCAAACCGTTAATAGACTGACACAATGGTTATATTTTTCATACTTTTGTCCATCATATGTTTTGAGTAAAAACTGCAGAATTTCAAGCTTCTTTAAATAATAGTTATATGCGGCTGTTGTTATTATTTTGTTTCCCTTTTCTTCACGTTGCCGTTGTGATTGGTCGACTGCCGTCTATTATAAAAACACCAAACCCAGCTGTATTAACCGAGCATAATTTGGAACATTAACAGTCCGTCCATTTAGAAGGGTGACACTAAAGAGCATAATACTTTAGTTTGCGAGCATAATATGTCGTTTATTTATACCTACTATAAAATCACAAGCTATTGAAGAAAACCAACTGCTCAGTGTACCTAAATAATAATGGACGTATTTGCGTAGTAATGCGCTTTAAAAAAAGCTCTGCAACTATCGGTGGAAATGATATATATATATATTAGCAATTACAACTGAAAACGACTTGAATCGAATCCTATGGGCTTGTATTTGCGAGGTTGCATGATCGGAGAACATTAGGCGCCCCAGATGCAGACTTGCTAATCTTTGCCCAACGGCGCTTTTCAAAATGCAGTCGACTAAAACTCTGCAAGTGAACACCACGGCGCAATTTTCTTATTATTGTCACCGCCACAGAACCAGACTACCAACAAACAGGTATTGGCGGTTTGGGCTAAAGTGCAGTCTGAGTGTATTGTCATCTGACTAAACTTGCTTTTCAAACTGTCGAGCCGAAAAAAAATCATTCGTGCTCAGGTTGTCCGCGAGTAAAAAAATGTCACAGGGCACGATTTTTTGCTAGTTTTTGGTATGTACGTTGTGGTGCAATTTTGTCCTTGGTGCAAATTTTATTTTCCTTTGTTTTGGGGTATGGAAATGCATGATAATGTATGATAACGAGTTTTGAACAAAGGAAAAAAAATGCACTAAGGACAAAATTGCACCACAACATGTATAGCATAACTGCACGTTCAGGAGCTCATCAATAAAGATTGGGCTCCTGCACGTTGCATTCAAAAAAAATATTTTTATAAAAAGTAGAGTTGTTGAACGTTTCTCTGTTTGTCATAGAATTGTCAGCCTTTGGGCAGAAAGCCCAAAATATGAGAAAACAAAATAAGGTTTAATGGTTTATTGAAATTGAAGTCGGAGGTCTATACAGAACAAAATACTGCATTGAGATGGAACTTCTTCATATATGCTTTGACATTATTGACTGCGATCGATTCAAACTCTCGGTAGGCTTATGCTGTGTTCACACTAGGGCGAAACATGTTCAGTCTGATCACGAATGAAACATGATTCACCATGATGAAAAGTGTTCACATCAGGCGGCACATTGCGCGAATCATGATCGAAACATGTTTGTTCTGAGCATGATTGAAACTACTTCACTTCGTCTCCTTGTTGAACGCTGCAATGCCCTTCATTCCCGTAGGGCGTGAGAAGTGAAATAAAACGACAGTTCATGCAACAGCGAGTTTAAGCTCTATTTTATTTCGGTTCATGTGTAATTATCAAGATTTTATGCGAGCTTTATTATAATAAGCTTGTTTTGTAAAACAGCATAAATTATAAAGCAGGCGTGAAACGTGTTTTGAAATTAACAACTAATGTGAACAATGAAATTGCAAACATGTTTTTGTTGAAGCATGTTTACTCTAAACATGTTTACTCTAAACATTTTTCAGCGCTGATGTGAACACAGCATTAGATACAAAATTCCCGAAAAATGGGCTAAAATTCTTTCCGGAATTTCTCCAAAAAAGCTCTAAAATTCTTTAAAAATTTTCTAAAGAGTATTTTCCAAAATTTCTAAAATTCTCGAAAATTCTTAAAATTTCTCTTTTGTTTCTGACTGCGAGCTAGCAGATAGCTCACAGGAATCAGACATTTGCTAACAACAAAAAATGGAAAGCATAATTTGAGTGGGAAACCGTTGATTAGTTGCACTGAAGACACTACTGTGAGGGTGAGCCCTCAAGTTGGTCAGCGGTAACACAAAATGAACGCTTTCGCGATGTTTTTATTTATGTAACATTGTCAAAGTGTCATCTGGAAGCTGATAGTTCTCTAAAATTCTACCAAATTTTACTCATTGCCTAAAATTTCCGAGATTTTCTAAAATTATTTTCGTTGTCTAAAATTCTCAAAACATTTTCGGAATTTTGTATCTAAGCCCAACTCTCGGGATACTGCCCGTCTCGACCAGCTGCTAAGATGGCGCCTAGACATTTGATGGTATGCTTTACCACTCATTCTGCCATCTTGATGCATGTTAAGCAACTAATGCAGAATAATCAAACAAGAATTCTGAAGAGAGAGAGTGGTGAGCGGGTAGAAGCTTAAGGTGGCTCCGTTGTCATTTCGTGCGCACTCGTCTATGACAAACTTTATCTCATAACTTCTCCGGCTCTAAAGCGATGCTTCTAAAACTTTGCGAAAACTTACAGCTATTATCTAGCAATAATATGATATAATTCGATTTTAATAGGAAAAAATATATTTAGTGATAATCGGGCCTTTTGAACAAAATCGCACCCTGTGAAAAATTTTGCTGTTATATTTGTGTTAAATTTCTGAAATCAGCTTACAATGACTTAATACATACTCTTACAACCAAGTTTCAGCAAAATCGTTGGAGCAGAAATGCGGAAGAATTAACGCCATCAAAATTTAGCCCCAAAATTCTCTTAAAATTTTAAATACTTCATGCTCTTTTACTAAACAATCTACGAACCCAAATTTCTGGGAGAAGCCTTCCCAATGCTTGCTAAATCTGAATTATAAGCCGATTGCAAATCGTGCGAAACGTTAAAAAGTATTCACTACTTCTGTAAATATGATAAAATGCTCCAAAACCTGCTCAAATCTCCAATGCTGCGTTTTCCATCATTTTTCGAAAATTATCCTGCAGTTTGGTGTCAAACTCCTTCCACATGAATTTCAAGGTACTGCAATACTTTTACATCGATTTTTTTTTGCATAGAAGGGCTTGCAATTGGAGAAATAGTTGTTGGATTATAAGCTGCTCCGCATCTGAGCTCAGACGAAGCGGACAAGCAGTTTTCAGAGTTTTGTTTATGAATACGAAATGAGCACGTGTGGAATTTATTCTAAGAATTCGCACCTTTATTAGGGGAGGGGGGGGGGGGGGGGCGAACGAAATATACGCGCTAGTAGGAGGGGAGGGAGTATGTACGCTCCATAAGAAGTTTCCATGGGGTGCAATGTTTTTAAATGGACTACGCTGACAACGCGCGCATATCACGTACGTACGTATTACGAAATAACAACGGAGCCACCTTAAATTCAATTTTTTATTAAGTTAGGGCCAGGTCGCACTACAGTCAAAAACAAAAATTAGCCCGTGAAAAAATCGAGGAAAACAAAAGAAACCACTCCGGTGGTACACGCTTTTTGTGGAATGTTTTTGTTTTTATGTCATTTTGCACGGGCTAATTTTTGTTTTTGACTGTAGTGCGACCAGGCCCTTATGCTTAGTAATGAATTGAAATCGATGCGCACTACATTCCTTCGTGATTGAAACATTTCGATGTATGCTCGTTGATGCAAATTTCTTTGCATCTGTTTTCTTTTGCGTTCAAAATGCCTGCTGTAAAAACGTTTTTAAAACGCAAAAGGGCATTTATTGCTCAAAATAATCCTAAAAAGAGACTTAATAAGGTACAGTCATGCTCAAATGTTCCAGTGAATCTATGTCAATGAAACTTTGAAATAATATTTTTTACATCGGTAAGCACGTGCAGTGAACGTTTAAAAAAAAATCCATCGAGCCGTTCCTCAGATTTTTGCAAAAGCCATTGAAATCGAAAATTGCGCATGGAGCGATGTTAGAAAAATAGGTAGTTCTCAAGATCGCAAAAGAGAATGTAAACAAGACTTTTATGACGTGCAAACTTATAATATCAAGCTACATTTTGACACTATCTTGAAGTAATTTTACAAAACCGGTGTTAATCTGTAAAGTCCGTTTATTACTACTATACAAAGTGCAAGGTTTAAAATGTTATTGCGATTTATTTGAAATCAAACATACAGAAATTTTTAATTTTAGCAAAATTTATTTGCTACATACCATATTTTAAGATGTCTAATGACGTGCGGGATCTTCAATGCGAAATCTAAAACGCGCAAAATTTCACTTTTACTGATTTCGTAGTTTCTTGTTTATCGTCGTCATGAGTAGTTAAGGACTTGGCGGTACCAGATCAGTTTTGCAAAAGTGATCTGATACCATGCCAAGTCTTAACTACTTCCCATCTGTTGGATTAAAAAATATAGAAAAATCAAATGAAACTATATGTTAAAAAAACAAATGGTGCGTTTATTTCATTGCGTGACACAATTCTCGGAAACACAGGATGTAATACCCAGAAACAGAGAACGGGGAATCCCCCGCTTACAAGTCTGAACATGTTTTGATAAAAAGGAAATGAGTCATCACTAATAGTTATTGTTTCAGATCACGAGACGGTCGTGTGATATTTTTAACCAATCAGAGGCTTCACACTTTGATTCACAATTGTGAACTTTTTCAGTGAAAAAGTTCACAATTGTGAAGTTGCTTGTGAAGTTAAGATGCCTTACTCTCTAAAACAGCTCGATCAGCGATATGAGACAATGGAAAATATCGCTAACGCGTTAGCCGATTTTTAGCCAAGCTTTTCCGCATGATCGTCATATGGCTGTCTTGTAGGTAAAGAGATCTAGAAGTTTATGATTTAGTTTAATCTTAAAATGGCTGAGAGTGAAACTGGTTTATCTGATTTGTTCGATGTTGATGCAAATATTCTCAGGATTTTCGAATTTGCTAGTCGTGTGAAGAAGAGTATTTCATCTTTCACCAAACATACATAACTGAATGATGCATCATCCACCTTCTGATTGGTTGAAAAAATCATACGACTGACTCATGATCTGAAACAATAGCTATTAATGATGACTCATTTCCTGTTATTAAAACATGTTCGCTATTTTTGTTTTCTGGGAATTTAGACACGCACCGCTTATAGCTATTGTTTTAAAAATATAATCTCATATAATAGTATAGAATGAATTGTAATTTGGAAATTCATGATGAATTTGAGAAGATGGGAGAGTTGACCTGTCCCTTTTGTGACCAACGATTAGCAGATGTTGGTAGAAATACGGAAATGATGAGTATTGGTGAGTTGACCTGTCCCTTTTGTGACCGACGATTAGCAGATGTTGGTAGAAATACGGAAATGATGAGTATTGGTGAGTTGATATGTCCCTTTTATGATATGAAATTATTAGAAGTTGATAGTAGTGCTAGATTGGTTGAGTTATGTTGTTGTGAACAAGATATAAATAGTATAGATGGTATGAGCGTCTGTCTAAATTGCGGTTCCGTCCATGGTTATGATTATGTTAAAGAGTACGTTGATTTTTATGAGAATATGTATAGAATAAGGACGAAGAGTGTGTATGTAAGAAAATATCATATCGAAAATATAATCAATAAATATAATAAAGAAATTCATTTGAGTTATCAAGACCGTAACAAAATATATAAGATTTTTGGATTAATAAACAACGTGTTACCAGAAGTCAATAAGAACCGGAAACGGATGATTAGTGTAACCTATGTTTTGAGAAGATTATTAAAAATTTTAGGATTACCTTATGATAAAATAAAAATAACTTCTTCTAAAAAGACATTAAAATTTTATGAACAATGGTGGGATGATGTTTATAAATTAATAAAGAATGATGTCAACAAAATTATTAAAAGGTGACCTGTTGCATGATTCTCAGAAAAATAGGAAGTCATACGTCATGCAAAGGGGGTTTTCCCTATGAATGAGTTATTGAATAAAGTTTGTTAGTAAAGTTTATCGTAAAATTTACTATAAAAGTTTACTCGGAAGTGAATTTTTTATCATACTGTTTCTCGAATTTATCGGCAAGAGGACAAATATCGATGATTATTTCGTCTAACTGTCTCATTTCATTGATGAATATATTGTGGTTGAATTGATTTCCTCTAAGACAAGACCGTAAAAAAACTAATACTTTTTCATATGTCGTATAAGCAAATTCAGACATTTCGATTTTCTTTTTATAATTCTTGATTTCACTTACTGTTTTTAGCACTAAACCAGCTCCAGAAATAGAAGCTAGTATAGCAGGATTTAATGTGATACTACCAGTTACAGTACCAATAACTATTAAGCCTGTTGAAGTTACATTAATAGCTAAATTCAATCTCTTGAAATATTTGAAAGCATTCTTATAGCACCAAAATCGTTTATGATAAAATTTATACAATGCTTTGATTTCAGATAATTTTTCTTGGCTGATGTTTTTATCAATATGATTGAAATTGAATATATCTGTTTTAGTCATTATATTATATATTTGGATAATTATATTTTAGGATTTGAAAGAAGACAATATAATACACCACTTATTTGGCCCATTATTGGAGATCTTTTTATTTTCTTCGGCATTGAAAGGCAGCAATATGTGTATCCAGGCCCCTTTTCATAGTCATTGTAAAATCTTCCAAATGCATCATGAAAAATAGCATGTTTAATTAAAAATTGGTATTTGGTATTTAGAGTACAAGAACCTGGTCCTATTAATCCAATGTCAGAGTGTTTTTCTAATATTTGGTTAAATGATATTGGCTTATTCAAATAGTTAACGTACAAAAATTGATATATTAAAGCCGATTTTAATATTTCATCTTTAGTATTAGGATGTAGGTTTTTTTGGGTTGTGAAAAATTTATTACAAAAATTAATTGACTGTGCAAGAATTGACATTTATATATATCAATATATTAGATAATTATATATTAAAACTCTTCAAAAAGTACACTGATATGGCAATTATAAGGTGCATATGTAATATGATCAATTGATATTAATTTGATTCGTACAACTGTATCTTCATTGAAATTGATAACTGATGACGCTATATTGAAAGTGTAATAAATTTTATTCGATGCTTTATTCCAATTTTGGGGTCCAAATGAATTGTTACCGATTAATATAACCATTTTTTTGTATCCTTCAGGCGGTTTATCGTCCAATATTATCAACCATAATTTTACTATTTTTAAATTAGTTAACGCAATAAATGATGATGAACCGTTGAATATGATATCATTAGTGTTCTTATTTTTCATATAATTGCCTAAAAATATGAATTTTTGTTTCTTTATAGGTAAACCAATTATGTTTCTACCATTTAAATCAATATCTGTCTCCATTGTCATTTTTCCATTTTCAATTGTATAAATAGAATCATATACATCTGAATCAACACTCGAGATATGTCCTTGAACACCATAAACGATTAGATGTGCTTTATTTGTATGTCCTTTTGTTATACTACCATGAAGATCTATCATTATATATTCAGGGGGAGAAACCTGCCATTTGTGTAAATGAACAATGCTTTTCGTATATCCTTCAGTGTTAAAAATCTTTGTAGTTTGCTGCCCAATATTAATGACTGTTGATACAACACTGACAGTTGTTGAACTAATGTAAGCTTTATCTGGAACGAAAAACTCAATCACCATAGTGTACTCACCTTGAGAAAGATTTAGTGCATTAAAACCTATCCTTGACGCGAAGTCATCGTTATTGTCTGTCGTAAGAGTTATATCATAGGCTTTCTTGTTAATTTTGTGTGGACTGGATACAAAATCGATAATACCATTAACAACAATATTACTCTTCGACGAGCTCTGATTAACATCTTCCATCATGTATCTAAAAACATCTTTTTTAGCTGTAGAGGTATTTATATGTGACTTGTTTACATAACTCTTATAATCATCCGTTATTCGTGTATACAAGTTGGAATTGGAATCATTGAGTTCGCTGTTGAAAAATGAAACATTTATAGCAGCGTCATTCTCATTTGGTTCAGGAGTTGCTAGATTAACAATCTTTTTATCTCCCATATCAAGATCGCTGGAAATAGTTTTATCAAGTTTGAGTGTTTCTAAATTATTTATTGCATTCGTATTTTGATTTATTCTTGTGTTGTTATCACCAGTTTTTGTGTCAACATATCCTTTATTTGTAGCGTGATCAATTGCTATTGGATCTTTTACATTGAAGATCGTATTTTTATTCATATCAAGACCAGTTTCCATAGAAAGCATTTCTTTACGAGAAATAAAAATGTTTTTCACGTCGTTGTAACTAACAAGATTGTTGTAATTTGCAGCTAAATCCAAGTATGTCTGTTGTTTCGACTTAACAACATTAAAAAGTTCTTTCAAATCAATGTTTTTAGTAACTTCATGAGTGTGATCAGGAACATCGGGATGATATTTTTTTAGAGTTATCATATTCACAGCTGAAAGATCTTGGTTTTCATCTGTGTTGATATTTATGATTTTCTTATTCTTCGCATCATATTGTTGACCGTCATAATTTAAAAAATGTGTCTTCCCATGGTAAAAAGGGAAAGCATCATTATCCCCAGCTGCTTGAACATTTAATAAAGAATGATAATTAGCATCTAAATGATCATTCAATACTATTCTTTTGTTTTTCATATATGCATCTGTAATATTAGCTTTTTTATTATTATGATTTTTAAGAGTTATCATATTAACAGCTGACAAATCATTGTTTTCATCTGTATCCATATTTGTAATCAATTTTCGGTCCATATCAATTTCACCAGGAAGAATTAATTTATGTCCCCGCATATCAAGATCCCCCACCATATGAGTTGTTCCATCTAATTTTAAATAATGCGTGTCTCCATACTCTTTATTAACAGCATCTTTTTCTGAAATTGGTGTTTTTAAATTTCTTATATTATTGTTTTTCATATCAAGATTTGCTGTAACTAATGGTAAATGCTTACTAACAAATGTATTTCTAATAAATTTGAAATCAACTACATCATTCAAACCAGTAACTGTTCCTATATTTACTATTTTTTTATTTTGCATATCATAATTACCATCATCTGTCAATTTGAAGCCAACGCCTGGCGGGCCTGGTGGCCCTTGTGATGTTGTTGTTGTTGTTGTTGTTGTTGATGGTAGTAATCCGTTTGAATAACTCATTATATATAATATGAGTATATTATATTTTTTCATTGAAATTCTTGGTTGTGAATTTCCTTGGTTTATCAATATATATGAAGCAATATGAATCATTAGTGGCTTTTTCATAGTCAGATTTTTTTATACCAAGCTCTCTACTAATCCTGTTTTGTTCGTTTGGAGAAGGAAATTCAAAAATGCAGTAATGTGTAGAGTTAAGACGGATACATTTGTCAGTGTCATAAAACGATTGACTAAGATATATGCAACTGCAATTTTTGTTTCTTGAGTTAGTGTAGTAGTTTCTTATTTCTGCATCATTTTTACTACCAGTATTAAGATAGTCATCAAAAATAACCAACTTTTGGTTATCACAATTTAATTCGGACAAAGGCAATATTTGATCATTACTTGCTTCAATAATTGGGTAACCCACCTCTTCACTGATTGGTTTCAATGTTTCCAGTAAATGTTGATATTTTGATTGTTCCAAGTTTTTAGCATATAGATAAATTTTATCGACATAGAGTAGCCTATAGATCATGTCTAGCAGAACGTTTGTTTTTCCTGACCCAGATGGGCCGCAAATTAGCATCCGGAAGCATCGGTCAGGCATGAAAGGATATAACTGTTTATAATTTGAGGTTACATCATCATCGGCATCGTAATTTGGTATTATCATTTATATTATATGGGTATATTATTTCAATATAACATGGTGTATAACACGGTGTACAACACAGTGTACAACACGGTGTAAAATGCTCTTTTTTATATATGATTTCCAAATTTTATGTAACCTAATAATATAATAAAAATGAGTTTACTTAAATGGAAAGAACTTGCAAAGAGTAAATCTCTATTAGGTAATAAGATTAATCTTGTACATGATGCAATCACAAAACATAATCTTAGTCATAAGATAAGTCAAGAGTCATTGGCTAAGGTATTCAAACCTGTGACTAGTAAATTAGATGATGTTATCGACAGTAATGTAGATTTAAGGGTACCCATAAGAAAGAAAAGAGCACCTAAAAAAGCTGATCAAGGTATTGATTATATGCCTGAAGTTGACCCTTTCGAAGACATGCAAGTTGATGATTTATTTGGTGATTATGTCCCACCAAATCAAAATAAACAAATTGTACCTAAACCACCTACTTATGAAGAATCTTTACAAGATCTTATGGAAGGAAATAAGAATATTTATGTTGATCCTGAATACTTTGTTAATCAACCAGATGATTTACCGCCAGAATATGATGACGACGATGAGATGGACTATGGATTAGATGATGAAGATGAAAGTAATTTGATTTTGGATGATCTTGGTATTACTAATTATGAAAATGTGGATAAGATATTGAATCAATCATCAATAACAGACAAAAAAACTAAGACATATCTTAATAAGATTATAAAAAATGCTAAAGCAAAAAGAAGTCAATTAGGTGGATTTAAGTCACATGTTACAAAACAGTTCAAAAGTGGGGCTATATCTGAAGCCGAGAGACAAATGAAAAACAAAAGAATAGACAATGCAAGAGTTACTTTAAATGAATACATAAAACATTATAATACTAAATTGGAAACAATGAAAGGTTCTGGAATCAAAGGCCGAGGAAGAAAACAGAGAGGTGGAAATATTATGTTTTTTAATGATGTAAAGCAGCTTTTGAAAAAATTGGAATTGATTATTGGTGAAAGATTGGCAGGGAATACGAGCATTGAGATGAGGAATATGGGAGTAACTATACTAGATAAATTATTGGAAATGTCTAAAATCAATAGATCGCAGTATAATAAATTGTATGGTCAATATTTTAAAAATATAATGTAACTTTATTATATATGGAACGAGAGATAGTATTATCCTCCTATAGTGTGAAGTCCCAATTAAATAATAAACCTGAAGATTTCACAACAAAATTTACTAGACAAATGATATTGGATAGTAATTCTCAATATGTTATCGGTCTTAACAGAATTATCAATATGAGTTTCACATGGTTCAATGTTAACGCAGGATACAACAATCAATTAATAAAATATAGCTCTAATAATGGTACAACTTATCACAACATACAATTTCCATCAGGAGTATGGAATTATACTGATTTCGATGAATATATAAAAGATATAACAAAGAACGGTGATGAATATCCAATCACTCTTGAATTTGATCAGACAACATTTAGGGTTACGATTACATTGGCTCAGAATTATCAGCTTGATTTAACGCATTCCAATTTTAATGATCTAATCGGGTTTGATAAGACAGTATTGACAAGTGGAACAAATATTGGTCCTAGAGTACCAAATCTAAGTCAAGACACCGATATTTTGAATATCCATTGTGACCTAATTAATGATTCACTTGTCGACGGTCAAGATACAGACATCATTTATAGCTTCTCTACCAGTGTACTCCAACCTAGTTATAGCTTCACTTTAGAACCTAAACGGGTTACATATAACCCAGTTAATAAAAATACTATCAGTAGTATCCGAATATACATCACAGATGGAAAAAGAAGATTAGTTAACTTGAATGGCGCAGATACAGCTTTCTCACTGATTCTGAAAAGTATAGAATAATATAACATAATAGTATAATGAAACCGTATGAATTCAAAAGATTTTACCATCCAAAACTTGGTAAATTTGTATACAGACACAAAGGATCGGGAATTATCGTTGATAATATTTTCAAACCGTTGAAGAGTGTTGCATCATCTGTTTTCAAGAAATTTGCTAAGCCAATAGCAAAGAAGGCGTTAGAATCGGGGATATCCCATGCAGGTGAGCGACTGGGTAAGGCGGTATCTCAAAAATCTGGTGATTTGATAATGAAAAGATTGACAAATTTGAGAAAAGGAGCTACAAGACAAACAGCAATTGTTCCATCCTCACCCATTAAACAGCTGCAGCAACATTATCAGCCAAAACTAGATCAAGAAAGTACTGATATGATACTGAATAGACTCATTTCTGGAGATGGTTTGAGGAGAAGACGTAGAGTTAGATTTGTATAGAATCAATGAATATATTTTTTAATTGTTAAAATTATATAACATAATAATATATGTCTTTTAGAACGGATAATTTTCTACAAAGAAATGAGTTGGTGCGATTCCAACTCGATGATGTAATCAGGTCTCCAGCTAACGGTCAACACCAAACGAAAAATGGTTATAAATTTACAATTAATGATCGATCGAGTTTCTACGATTGGTACAATGCCTATATTGAAGTCCAATTCCAACTACAGAAATTAGCAGACGGAGTAGGATATGCTGCTGCTGATCGAATAACGGTAATTAATGGAGGGCATTCCTTAATTGACCACATAATGATTAAATCTGCAGGAAAAATAGTTTATGACACTGACAATCTCCATAAAGTCACTTTTGTTAAAAACCTGCTAGAGTATTCTGATGATTACAGTAGATCAGTTGCTAAAAACAGTTTCTGGTATTTGGACACGAATGCTACAACAGCTGCGAATAACACAGGATTTGAAGCTCGCAGGTTGCAAACTCAAGCACTTCGAGACAATGGGGCTGGTGGTGCTAAAAACATTAATGTGATTATACCATTGAACAGGTTCTCATTTTTTGAAGAACTTGAAGATAAGATGCTTGTACCAATGCAAATACAATTTAACATTGAGCTACAAAACGATGGTGAACTCATTCACATGGCTAATGGAACTGATGCTGGAAGAATTGTTGTTAACAGGTTTTTGCTCTGGGTGCCAAAACTAACTCCAAAGGATTCATTGTATGACAATTTCGTTAGTTCATTTCTTAAAGAAACTCAGTGGAAATATTTATAGGAAATGTACGAAGCATCAGCTCCTACACAATCATCAGGATTTTTCCAGATTTCAAGCAGTATTGACAATGTCAAACACATTTTTGTTTACTTGAAAAGAACAAACCCGCCTAATGATGCAGTTGAAGAAGACAGTCCTTATCTAATGGACACTTTTAAACTTAATGTTGCTGATAATAACTCTTCCCTTTTAAACTGTAGACTAGAATATGGAAATGGAGTCTTTTATCCAGAAACAGAGTATGATACAGAATCAAAAGTGAGAATCTTTAACGATTTGATGTCATATACTATGCGGAAAAATGACTATAACAGCGGAACTCAGCTGAACTTAGCAAACTATAGTTCTCTGTATGGGTTGATTTACTTTAATCTTACGTATCAAACTGAAAAAATAACAAGAGATCCGAAACAGCTAATCTTCAGGTATAGACTAAGCCAGAATGCAGCTGCAAACTTCAATGTTCATGCTGTAGTCCTATATGAAGAATCTGTTGTCATTGACAAGGTGGGTAATGAATTGGTTATAGTGTAAAATTGTATAATAAGTAATGTATTACTAATAAAAATAAATATCCTTATTTCATATATGTTTTATAACTGGAAAAAATTATATAACATATATTATATACAGCAAATGACTCAGCTTTTTGAAATCAAAGTAAATTTGTCTGACAATCAAAAGAAGAATCTTAGCAATGCTTTCAAAAAAAGGGAAACTATTGTTCTCAGACTATCAAATGAATCTCTGAACGGAAATGATATTCTATATGTACCAGCAATGGTAAAGAAGAGATTGGAGAAGAATCGTATGATGAATAAGGGTATGGATATCAAACTTGTTAAAAGTAATATCAGAAAACAGGTTGGAGGTAGTCTACTAACTTCTATCTCAAGTATTGGAAAGACACTAGCACCAACTATAGGTAAAACCCTTGGGCTATCAGCTCTTGCTGGATTGGCTTCAGAAGGTGCTTCTCAGATTGTGAAATCAATATCTGGCAAAGGCGTACAGTCGGGTGGTTTTCTCGTACCACAAGACAAAATTAATAAGCTGATAGAATATAAGCATCTTTTATCGACGAAACAAAAACAGGATATATTGAATGCCCTTCAATCAGGTTCAGGTGTTCATGTAAAACCAACAAAAACACAATCAGGTGGATTTTTAGGCACTCTGTTGGCAAGCATTGGTGTTCCACTCCTTCTAAATGCTTTGACTGGTAAAACTGGTAGTGGGGCTCCACGAATGGGAATTAGTAAGAAAAAAGGGGGTAAGGGAGCTCCGAGAATTGGTGCATACAGACAACCACCTCCATTTATAGGTACATGGGATAATCCAATTGGTATGGGGATTAAAAAAAAAACTACCAAAAAAACAAGTCGGGAGAAGGCATACTATTAGGGAAAAACAGCCCATTCAATGGCATACCACTACTAGGGGCAATACTGTAAAACCAAAATTCCATAAAGATATCCCGTTAAGTAATCATGATCTAATAAAATGGTGTAGATATTTGAACATCCCAATCAAAGATGTTCTATCGAGGGATGAGAAAGTTCCACATAAGCATAAACAGGCGTTATTCATATACAATCTTGAACCCTCATATATGAGTGGAAGCCATTGGGTGGCCACATATGTCAAAGACAACGTGATAAATTATTTTGATAGTTTCGGTATGCCTCCATTTCAAGAGATCGTAAATCATACAAAAAGAAAGAATTTGATTCTGTTACATCAAAACAACCAAATCCAGAACATAAAAACGACTACATGTGGTTACTTCTGTTTATACTTTCTGAATGAAATGAATAAAGGGAATTCATATTATAATTTATTGCAAGTATTTGACATATATGATACAATGAAGAATGAGAGATTCCTCGAACATTATTTTAGAAATATCTAACTTATATATATAATGGTAAAATCATATTGTGTTAGACAGAAGAAAGTCACTGAATGTGTTCCAGGAAGCGAACGATATGTGAAAACTAAAAATGGTCGAACTATGTTGAAATGCACTTGCGCTGAATGTGGTATAACAAAAACCAAATTTATAAAACAAAAACAGGGAAACTAATTGAGCCCTCACAAGATGGGGGCTTTTTAAATATAGAAGGTAGTCACAGTCTTGGTGAAATAGCAGCTAAAAGCGCTTTAAAAGGTTTGTATAATTTAGGTAGAATCGGAGCATCAAAGGCAATTAAATCTGGTTATGCTAAACAAAAAATAAAAGGAATGGCTGATAAATATTTGGATCAAGCCTTAGATAGTTTAACTTCAGATATTAGTAAGAAACTAGATCCATTGCATAAAGGTAGTGGGATTGATATTCATAAGGCCATTGGGAAGCTTCCGAAACCAAAAGGCGGTTGGACATTACCCGGCCATAAATATACTGGCCCATATAATGATTTAAAGAGTCAAGTGAAATATGACCCAACAACTGGCCAAATATTAGAAATATATGACCAACCTACAGGAAGAACTGATGAAATAGCAATGCAACATGATGTCGATTATTCAGTCTGCAAGGATGATAGGAAATGTAAAAATAAGGCAGACCGAAAAATGGTTCAAGCTTTAGACAACGTACCGTATAATGAAAGACAATGGGGGCATTGGTTGGCTAGAAACACGATTGATGTAAAACAAAAACTTGGATTAGGTGTTAAAAGGAAGTCAAAAAACGTAAAAAGGAGTTGAGTAATGATTGGGCTGAACTCCTTGCAAATGAACTACATAAACCAATCAAACGGAAATTTCAAAAGAGACGTGTTATTGTTAATGGAATAGATGATATTTGGAGCGCTGACCTTGTAGAAATGCAGAAGTTTTCAAAATGGAATAAAGGATATAGATATTTGTTAAACATCATTGATGTGTTTTCGAAATTTGCTTGGAGCATCCCTATTAAAAATAAAACAGGTAATACAATTACTGAATCATTTGATGATGTTATTAAAAAATCCAAACGGAAACCTAAATTTATTTGGGTAGACCAAGGGTCTGAATTCTATAATAAAACTTTCAAAGACTGGCTAAAGAAAAATAATATTGAGATGTATTCTACTTTCAATGAAGGTAAAGCTGTTATTATTGAGAGATTTAACAGAACATTAAAATCTAAAATGTGGAAACAATTTACAGCTCAAAATACAACACAATATTTAGACATGTTACCAAAACTATTAAATGAATACAACAGTACAAAGCATTCAAGTATTAAAATGAAACCTATTGAAGCATCTATGAAAAAGAATGAAGGAACTGTTTATTTCAATCTATATGATACGGAACTATTATCATATAAACCAAAATTTAAAGTTGGTGATAAGGTTAGAATTTCAAAGTATAAACGGAATGTGTTCGACAAGGGTTATACACCAAACTGGACTGAAGAAGTGTTTACAGTCGATAAGATACAATACACAAACCCTATTACATATAAGTTAAAGGATCTTAATAATGAATCAATAGAAGGGTCATTTTATGAACCTGAATTACAATTAGCAAAACAGGATGTATTCAGAATTGGCAAAGTCATTAGGAGGGATTACAAGAAAAAACAAGCTTTGGTATCATGGTCTGGTTATCCAAAAGAATTTAATTCATGGATACCGTTAAAAGATGTCAAAAATATATAATGTTTATATATATCATGAGTGGTATTAAGAAATATATTGAAAAAATAAATGTTCAAATTAATGAATGTGAAGATGAATCAGACAATCTTCGTGATAAAATATACGATAATGAGCGTAGATTGGATATGTTACAATATAAAAAGAAATTATTGAAACTTTATCATAAAAAAATACATGAAATGGATGAAGATATAACATTGAAACAGTTATTGAATATTATCTGCAATGAGATAGAAAACAATAAATACGATGAGGAATGTAATGTGTTGAAACAAACAAAAGTTGATAATATAGCTGAATTGAAAACTGAAATGAATATCTGAATATAGTTTAAAAGATTCATAACTGGATCATTTGAATTCTCAACCATATTTAAACGCATATAAAGATAAAATAATATATAGTAATAATATAATGGAAAAAGAAGTAATAATAAAAAGAGGTAGGGGGCGACCGCCTATATACCAAACCCAAGAAGCCAAAAAAGAAGCTATTAAAAGATCCAAAACTCGTTATATGTTAAATAAAGAGTGGTATTGCCGTGCATGTAATAACAATATCAACTACTCACTTGCTGGAAAATTCTGTCATTTGAAAACTAATAAACATATGGATAATATTAATAGGCAGATCCGTGAATTCGTTCATTTAAACACACAATAAAAACTAAGAAATATATAGTTTAATGGATCCATTATTGGATCACTTAAATTCTTGATAAAGGTTAAACGCACTAAAATGACTTAAAAAATAATCGTACTATATAGTAATGGTAAAACAATCAAGGGGAAGACCTAAAAAGTATATGACCGATGAAGAAAAACGTATTATGGGACGTCTTTATTGTAAGAAGTATAATGACAATCCAGATAATAAATATCATTGCATTGAATGTAATAAATATTTTCATCCTGCAAGTAAATATAAACACAATAAAACTATGATGCATCAATTGAATTCACAAAAATACAACAACGAATAACGCAAGGCGATCATAAAAAGATAATCATATATGACCAATCATATATAACTATCTCAAATTATTTCAAAAATGATTCCAAAAATAAACGCACTATAAAAGGACTTAAAGAAATATTATATAATTATATATATATAGATAATGGAAAAATCAGACTTAACAAAATTGAGTAAGTCTCAACTAATCCAAATGCTATTAAAGCAACAGAAGAAAAAACCTGAAATTATTGTGGTAGATGATACCAAACCAGTTCCAACACCAAGGACTGTCAAACCAATCCCAGCACCTCGTAAGAGTGTAAATCAAATGGTTCAAGATTATGAAAACAATATAATTTTTCCACCAGTGCCAGCACCAAGAACTAAAAAACCAGTCCCATTACCAAGGACTAAGATAGAGCAAACAGATAAAGCTCTGAAAGGCTATACAAAGTCTTTTGAAATAAGTATCAAAAATAACAAAGACCCACTAGTGCAACTACAAAACACAAGAGAGGCTATAGCATATCATATTATAAGTACACTAAAATCCATGAAAGGACTGAAATTTGTTGAAACGCTTAAGGTAACATTCACAAAAATATCAGATGGAGAAATAGTGTATAAGACCGCATATTTCAACAGTGTAGCTCAAACAATTATAAATAATCTAGAAATTACTAAATCACTACAATTGTCAAAACAGCAAATCTTGAATAAAATAGCTCAATGGATATCTGAAAGGTCTGGTTGGACTGTTAAATCAGTTGAAAACCATTATCTTAATGTTGTAAAATATCAACCAATAAGAGGCTCTTCATATATTAAACTACCCCAAGAACTCAGAAACAGTGCGAAGGGATTGATCAACATGAAAAATGAGGATAATGAATGCTATAGGTGGTGTCACATTAGACATTTGAATCCTCAAGACAAATACCCACAGAGAATTAAAAAAGTTGACAAGCAATTCATTAAAAATTTAGATTATTCGGGGATTGAATTCCCAGTAACCACCAAACAGTACAACAAGATTGAAAAACAAAATAATATCAACATAAATGTTTTCGGTTATGAAGATCAACAACCATTTCCTATTTACATATCCCAAGAAAAATTTGAAGATCAAATGCATTTATTATTGATAACAGAAGGCGAAAACAAACATTATGTATTAATAAAAGACTTCAATAAATTTATGTACAATCAAACAAAACATGAACATAGAAAGCATTTTTGTATGTATTGTTTACAATGTTTCAGTAGTGAAAGAGTATTATTAAATCATAAAGAAAATTGCATCATCATAAATGGAAAACAAGCCATAAAAATGCCGTCAAAGGATAATAACATATTGAAATTCAACAACTTTCATAAGCAGTTGCCTGTACCATTTGTCATCTATGCAGATTTTGAAGCTATTGTAGAAAAAATAGAAGGATGCAGGCCAAACAATGACAAATCATATACAGAAGCCTATCAAAAACATACAGATTGTGGATATGGTTATAAAGTGGTTTGTTGTTATGATAACAAATACACGAAACAAACACAAATATACAGAGGTGAAAAAGCCGTATACAAATTTATGGAAGCTATGCTAGAAGAAGTTAAGTATTGTAAAAATATTATGAAAAAGGAATTTAACAAACCATTAAAAATGACAAAAGATGATGAAGAGGAATTTCAAAAAGCTAAAAAATGTCATATTTGTAATAAAAAATATACTGATAAGGACATTCGAGTTCGAGACCATTGCCATATTATAGGCAAATACAGAGGCTCTGCTCATCAAGATTGCAACCTGAAACTCAAAATAAAACCAGAAGAAATAAAAATACCTGTTATATTTCACAATCTCCGTGGGTATGACAGTCATTTTATAATGCAAGAGATTGGTGAAATAGTCAAGAAGCATACATATACAAATAAGAAAGGTGAAAAGTGTCAAATGAATATCAATGCCATACCTAACAACATGGAGAAGTATATGGCTTTCATGTTGGGTAATCATCTTACCTTTATTGATAGTTTCCAATTTATGAGCTCAAGTTTGGAAAAACTAGTGAGCAATCTACCAAAAAAATTGTTGAAATACACCTCTCAAAAATTCAAAGGTGAAAAACTTGATTTAATGTCACAAAAAGGAGTATACCCTTACGACTACATGGACAGTTATAATAAATTCGATGAAAAGCTACCACCGAAAGAAGAATTTTACAGCATATTAAATGATGAACATATATCAGACGAAGACTATAAACATGCCCAAAATGTGTGGAATACATTCTCTCTTAAAAATATGGGTGAGTACCATGACTTATACCTTAAATCTGACATCATTCTGTTAGCTGATGTATTCGAAAACTTCAGGAAAACATGCCTAGAATACTATAAACTTGATCCATGTCATTATTTCACATCTCCCGGTTTGTCATGGGATGCTATGCTAAAAATGACTGACATTAAATTAGAGCTTATGGTCGATATTGATATGTTTCAATTTATTGAAAAGGGCATGCGTGGCGGAATCAGCTATATAGCCAACCGCTATGGAAAAGCAAACAATAAATACATGAAAACATATGATGAGAAGGCGCCCTCAAAGTATATCATGTATCTTGACGCCAATAATCTGTATGGCTGGGCAATGAGTCAATACCTTCCAACAGGCGGATTCAGATGGATGACACAAAAACAGATCGATAAGATAGACCTAGCCAAGTATAAAGAAGATAGTGAGAAGGGTTTGATACTGGAAGTAGATTTAGAGTATCCTGAAGGGTTACACAATCTTCATAATGACTACCCGCTAGGACCGGAAAAGGTTAAAGTAACTGAGAGTATGTTGTCTGGGTATTGTAAAAACATCGCGAAGAAATATAAAATATCAACTGGTTTAGTTCATAAATTGATACCAACCTTGAAGAACAAAGAAAAATACGTGCTCCATTATAGGAACCTTCAATTATACACTGATCTTGGTTTGAAAATAACTAAAGTCCATCGAGTACTAGAGTTTGATCAATCTCCTTGGTTAAAACAGTATATCGACTTTAATACAGAAAAAAGGAAGAACGCAAAAAATGCTTTTGAAAAAGACTTCTTTAAACTTATGAATAACTCTGTATTTGGTAAAACGATGGAAAATATTAGAAAGCGAGTAGATGTAAGACTAATCACCGATGAAAAAAAACTATTGAAATATGCCAGTAAACCAACGTATGTTAGTAGTAAGATCTTCAACGAAAATCTAGTAGCTGTGCATAAGATCAAAGAAACACTTACCCTAAACAGGCCGGCTTATGTGGGTATGTGCATCTTAGATTTAAGCAAGACGTTAATGTACGATTTCCATTATAACTACATTAAAAAGAAATATGAAGACAAAGCCAAGTTACTCTTCACAGACACAGACAGCTTGACCTATGAAATCGAAGCTGAAGATGTATACCAAGACTTTTGGAATGATAAAAATAAATTCGATAACAGCGACTACCCTGAAAGCTCCCCGTATTTTGATAAGACAAATAAAAAAGTTATTGGTAAATTCAAAGATGAAGCCGCAGGAGTTCCTATTTGTGAATTTGTTGGGTTGCGATCCAAAATGTATAGTTACATAAAAGATAACCAAAAAGGAGGAAAGACAGCCAAGGGAATCAAAAAGAATATTATCAAAAATAATATCAAGCATCAAGATTATAAAGAACGCTGTGGCTAAATGGCCGGTAACCGGTCAAGGTTTTCAAAACACTAAATGGCCGGCAGTTCTATATTCTCAGTAAATTTCGCAAAATCGAAAAATTCCAGCTAATCTAAACTATCATATGTCGATTTAGAAAGTTCAAGCGATCCTGAAATGCTTTATAGATCTCAAGTCTAGTGTTTGGTTTACGCTGGGCTCAGTAGACGAAACCATGTTTTGTGACACTTAGAACTTTTTTCAGCTCGACTGCCGGTCAAGGTTTTCAAAACACTACTTTATTCTCAGTAAATTTCGCAAAATCGAAAAATTCCAGCTAATCTAAACTATCATATGTCGATTTAGAAAGTTCAAGCGATCCTGAAATGCTTTATAGATCTCAAGTCTAGTGTTTGGTTTACGCTGGGCTCAGTAGACGAAACCATGTTTTGTGACACTTAGAACTTTTTTCAGCTCGACTGCCGGTCAAGGTTTTCAAAACACTAAATGGCCGGCAGTCCTATATTCTCAGTAAATTTGACAAATCGAAAAAATCCAGCCATTCTGAACTATCATATGTCGTGAACCTTGATCAAACCAGCCGGTTTTGTGGGATTTCTATATCATATTTTTGTTGGTCGCGAGTCTTTGGATGTTCGTTACTATTTTCTGTCCAAAGCATGGCGTGACAGGCGACGTATGACGTCATACCAGCTTGACCTTTGATACGGCCTCTGCGCAAAACCGGCGGGAAAAGTCTCCAAGCGTTAGTTGGTTCTTTTTGCTTCTGGAGCTCTGGAACTTCAACATCATCTTGTCGACGTTATGATGAAACGAAAAAGCTTTTTTGTACCAGGTAATCTTAACTTTGCGTTGATGTATAGAAGTAATGTCGAGTTTTATTCGTTCTTTGCCATTGAGTGGACTGCAGAGTGGACTGATAAGAATATTGTCATTGATGTATTTCATCTACAATTTTATACCTTTCAGCCCAGAAAATGGATTCCAAGTTGCAGGTTAGTTAATTTGGTGACTTTTCAGCCTGTTTCGGCACATAACCTACCCTAAATGCGAGAGGATTTTCATGTGTTGTTGAGTTTGGGAGTGATGTCGCCTGAAGGGAAACGTGAAAGAAAAGCGCGCGACGTGCTCTCCTTGATAGTAGGAAATTAATCATGAAATGGTACATGAAGAGGGAAACATCGGTAAAATTTCCCACCAACGAAAAGATCTGAAGTAAGAGAATTTAAAGAGAGGGAGTACTGGTTTGATTTTGGATAATGTCTGTATGGAGAGGTGACACCATCGTTTGTTGCGGGGCCGGAGAGGTCCATCAGATGTCTTCAGGAACCCATTACCTCGTGCCTTTGAGGTGGCTCCTAATAGTTTAAACATTCCCATCATGATACATCTATGATATTCAATCACAGCTACACCAGTAAAGTTAAGAGAAAACGTTTAGTACAGGTTTGTAAACACTTAACCAATGAACAAATTTAGGTGGCTACCACATCAAAATTTGTTACCATGGCGACGTCAAAAGAGGCCAAAAAGACCCCATTTTCAACCTTTTGAGGCTAATAACTTCAAAACTGTTCGGTGAAATTTTTTGATTTTTATACGTTTTTGTCTTATAAACATAACAAACATTTTCGCCAATTTTGAAAACAATCTGTACATAGGATTTAGACATATGTCATTTTTACATAAATATATGGTAGCTCTGAACTCTATGTACAGAACTTTTTAAAAAATTGTTGAAATGTTTCTCTTGCCAATTAATCAAAAATATATCGAAAACAAAAACTTTCACCGTGTAGTTTATAAGTTATTGGCCTCAAATGGTCCAAGATAGCGTATTTTTTACCTCTTTTCGCGTTGCCATGGCAATGAATGATGACGTCATTTGAATACCACGTTGTTGACTGATAAAAGATTTACTGGTTCTCCAACTAAAAGATTTTTAGCCACACCATCGAGCTAGCTGTAATGGAATGCAAAAGACGAGAGGGCTGAACAATATTGAGCCACCTTAATTATTACTTGTATAACGGACTTCTTCTTATCACTGGGTTGCTGGTTGAGATTGGAACAAAGTCACTTAGACCGGCAAGATTTCGAATGGATAATGATGGCGATAGGGGTGGGGGGGCGAGAGCTTGAAAAAGCCTCCTACAAAGTTAAGAAGCCGATTCTATGAGCCGGACTGGCAAGGTTCACCGGAACGACAATCAGCCTAGTATAAAATGAGGGGAGACAGCTCGGATAAAAGCTTATGTTTCGTATTTCTCTCTCTTTTTTTACCATTTTTATTATTTTTTTTTCTCCAGTATTTGACTATTTACACAATTCAATACAATTCACACTTTGTAGGAAGAGAAACAAGGATAAAATGGTGGCCGACTTTGCTCGGACACTAACCTCGTTCCCAGGGTGTTTGGAAACGAGATTTAAAACACTCTTTTCTGGTGCTGGGTTGGCAAACGCCCTCACATGAGACCTCTTAGCCTCTAAGTTAAGTTAACGTGCCCATAAATTCTGCCCTTTCTTTTCTTCTCCTTGTCTTGGCCATAGCGCCTTCTGTCATTTAAATATTTTTAAGATTACGTTTAGTTAGATTTCGTCTCGTCTTTGGCCTCAAAAAAATGGTCTTAGGAGACAGGAGCAGAATTAGTGACGGATTTCACATTATGTTTCGCGAAAGAAAAGTGTCTTTAAACCAAACGCCTGAGGACAGACCTGAGGACCCTTCCATTTTCGTAAAATGGAACATTTATCAAACTACGTAAACAAAAGAAGGAAAAAAAAAAGAAGAAAAAAACAAAAGAAGAAAAAAAAAAAAAGAAAACATGCAAATTTGAAGGGTTAGTGGATTCGGGACATTTTTAAAAAAGTTTAAAGCCCCCACCCTTCCCCCCCGCCCCCCGCCCCCCGCCCCCCGCCCCCCGCCCCCGCCCCCGCCCCCCGCTCCCGCCAAAGCAGGGTTTCGCACGCCTTAACCCATATGAGAACTTCGGAGAACTTCATTCTTTTCTTACATAATATGGTTAATTTGAATTTTTGCAGTCCATTGTTTAATATCTGGTATTAATTTACCCGTTTTTATGAGCATATCTATCTATATATATATCTACCTGAATTTTTGAAAACGATATCGCTCTAAGTAAGCATTTGTGAGCGTTCTTGGCCTTGTTTTTAATATAAAAATATAAAATATAATAGACCGTTGCTAGCCTTTTTTCTGTCGCTCTCGCTCCCTTTCCCTCTCCTCTCTCTTCTCTGTGATTTTCGGGCTGATCGGGCTCAAAAAACCCTTGTTTGGGCTAGTTGTAGTGAAATTGCGTAAATTTTCGTTGAACACGTTTTATATATATATATATATTTATTTATTTTAAAGGAAATTGTTAGAAATGGAAAGTTCGAAAGCATGACCAGGCGCGAAGCTGCTTCCCTAGAATACCCCCCCGTTATTCAGACGAGTAGGACGACGCTGTTATCACAGCAGCCCAAGGAACCAGCAGATATTTTGTCCTTGACAAGAATTCCTTCGGAGTCCACCTGCCAGCAGATGAAAGAGCTTTGTCTAAAGGGAAACTACGTTGCTGTCGATTGTGTGATTCTCCGCAAGTCCACTTGGTATAAAGCCGTATCTCTATGGAATTCTCTTGACAATCATATGCGTGCAATCTCAAGCAAAAGCTTATTTAAAAACTCTCTTAAACGCAGAACTTCATGCAAATAGCTTAATTTATAGATAATTTTTTTTATACGTTAATTAGTTTTTAAGCTTTTTATTCACTTATAAACTGTTTAACTTTTAAATACACGACCACATCAGCTCCGCTGTAATTTTTTATCGTGTTTAAATAAATAAATGTTGTTGTTGTTGTTATTTCAAAAGTGACTCAACCAATAAACTAATTATTAACTTTTTTAAGAGAATAGGTAATGTACGTATGTAAATAGTAAGTAAAAGTAAAGTAAAGTCGCGCACACGAGCCAGAAGGCTCACAACGGCCGGAGCTTAAACCCGGTTTCTGTAGCATGAAGCGACTAGGAATATTGCTACTCCCCCCTGGATGGGATGCTAGTCCATCGCAGGGTTACCCCCAGCATTTTTTTGTCGCCGGTACCCATTTATACACCTGGGTGGAGAGAGACAGTGTGGAGTAGAGTTTCTTGTCTAAGGAAACAACACGACGGCAGAGACCAGGCTTCGAACCATCGACCTTCAGGTTGAAAGTCCGACCCACTAACCACTAGACCACCGTGTTGTTGTTGTTGTTGTTGTATTTGTGTAAAAAAGACATTAAAAAACTGGCTTGACTGGGTGTGAAGATAGTAACTTCTGTGAGTTTCGGAAAAGAGACACTTATAGCTGGAATTTTTCGATTTTGTGAAATTTACTGAGAATAAAGGACTGCCGGCCATTTAGTGTTTTGAAAACCTTGACCGGCAGTCGAGCTGAAAAAAGTTCTAAGTGTCACAAAACATGGTTTCGTCTTCTGAGCCCAGCGTAAACCAAACACTAGACTTGAGATCTATAAAGCATTTCAGGATCGCTTGACCTTTCTAAATCGACATATGATAGTTTAGATTAGCTGGAATTTTTCGATTTTGTGAAATTTACTGAAAATATAGAATTGCCGGCCATTTAGTGTTTTGAAAACCTTGACCGGCAGTCGAGCTGAAAAAAGTTCTAAGTGTCACAAAACATGGTTTCGTCTACTGAGCCCAGCGTAAACCAAACACTAGACTTGAGATCTATAAAGCATTTCAGGATCGCTTGAACTTTCTAAATCGACATATGATAGTTTAGATTAGCTGGAATTTTTCGATTTTGTGAAATTTACTGAGAATGAAGGACTGCCGGCCATTTAGTGTTTTGAAAACCTTGACCGGCAGTCGAGCTGAAAAAAGTTCCAAGTGTCACAAAACATGGTTTCGTCTACTGAGCCCAGCGTAAACCAAACACTAGACTTGAGATCTATAAAGCATTTCAGGATCGCTTGACCTTTCTAAATCGACATATGATAGTTTAGATTAGCTGGAATTTTTCGATTTTGTGAAATTTACTGAAAATATAGAATTGCCGGCCATTTAGTGTTTTGAAAACCTTGACCGGTTACCGGCCATTTAGCCACAGCGTATAAAGAAACGTTATTAGGAAATAAACAGATGCATCACACTATGAAAACAATAAGAAGTCAAAACCATAAATTAGGAAGTTATGAAATCAATAAAGTATCACTCAGCTGTTTCGATGACAAAAGGTATATATCAGATGATGGCATAAATTCATATGCTTATGGACATTATAAAATAACTTTCCTTAATTAAATCCTGTATAGACTTCCTATGTTTCCGAGAATTGTGTCACGCAAAGGATTCTATTATGCTGGATCACGCAATGAAATAAACGCACCATTTTGTTTTTATTAACATATAGTTTCATTTGATTTTACCATTTAATATTTTTAATTAATTATTGCATTTAATATTTCCATTTTATTTTTGCCATTATATGGTAAGTAGTATAGAGTTGGCTTGGTATCAGATCAGTTTTGCAAAACTGATCTGGTACCGCCAACTCTTAGGGGCCGATTACATGGCGAATTTCAGCCCGGGCTGAGATTTCAGCCCGGTCAACCGGGCTGAAATTTCGTTGTGATTACATGACAAATTTCAGCCCGGGCTGAGATTTCAGCCCGGGCGCCAAGTTTGAAATTACGCGGGAAGATTGATAACGATAATCAAAATGGCGTCGAAGATTCGACTGCGCGTGCCCAAATTCACTTTTCAGCCCGGGCTGAAATTCTGATGCGATTACATGGCGAATTTCAGCCCGTTTGGCCGGGCTGAAAATTCCAGCCCGGTTTCTGAAACCGGGCTGGAATTTTCAGCCCGGGCTGAAACTCGGCCCGGGCTGAAACTTTGTTCATGTAATCGCTAACTTCATTTTAAGAGGATTTATTCCGGAAGCCGGGCTGAAATCTCAGCCCGGTCAACCGGGCTGAAATCTCAGCCCGGGCTGAAATTCGCCATGTAATCGGCCCCTTATACTACTGTCATGGTAATATCGATTTTACCACAAAACACCTTAAAACATTTTGCTTCATCGTCACTGGGCGGAGGGGAGGTAGTCTTTTAAATTTTTTGGGGGGTGTTCAGTTCACCTCAAGAAACCATTACCCATAAGCGGCATTGTACGGTATTTATCTGTCACCTTAAGCTCAAACTGTTCGATAATCCTCCTCTAAATGTATGGTGGAGATGTTCGGTCTGTTTTATGAAAGCCTTACTATTTTCAATTCCGACCTAACCATTAAAATTTAAATTGTAAATGAAAGGACCACTTGACAAATTCGAAATACTGGATCCCTGGGAAGGATCTGATCAGCGAAATTAATTAGAAGCAAATGAAATGAAAGGCTGATCGTACAAAGGAATATATATATATATATATATATATTTTTTTTTATATTTATATTTTTTTATTTTTATATTTATATATATATATATATATTTTTTAACCGATTAATTTCGAACATTTTACAAGCAGATTTACCCATTTTACAAGCAGATTAAAATGACAAACATCGAACACATTTAAAAGTATCATTATCTGAGAAAGTGTTCCAGAAGTTGGAAATGGGGGTTAACCGATTTTGATGAAACAGGCTGCAGAAGTTGACCTTAGTAAAATATTTCAAAAGCCAAAGTGGTGGTTTTGTTTTATGACTTTTTATAGTTCAGAAGTTTCGAGGGGGGGGGGGGGAGTGGAGGTTACCACTTGAGGCCAGCAGATCATGGAAAATCACGTTTTGGAAGGGGTAGGTTTGGAATAGTATAAAAACAAAAAACAAATCCTATTGACTCATTAATTGTATGGCGTGTTTCTATTATAAAGGGTCTTTCAAATCGTATGTGCAGATTTGACAGAGAAGGTTCTGGCAGTGTGGGGGCTGGCACGAGTTTTGGCAAAATTCTGAAGAAAAAAACCACCATCCACAATTGCCTGATTTTAAAAGTTAATATTTCTTAACTGCCTAGTTAGCTCAGATTGATACTTATATCAGGAGATACCTTAATGTTAGTTAAATAAAAATCAATAGAGAAAAAATTGGCCCATTCAAGTTTTAGGTGGTTTTAAGACCCATTTCGAAGCAGACCGTCACAAAATTTGCATACTGTAAAAAGCAATCATTTAATTAGTTATAAACACTTCAGTTTAAAATTGTTTGGTGTGTAGCCAGGCATACACTTCAGTTTGCTTTAGTGAATCTAAATCTCTTTACGAAACCTGTAATAATCAATAAATGTGGCAGCAAACACTACCTTAGAATCTTAGTTGCCTTAGAAAAAGGAAATCAGTTTTCACAAAACCAAGTTTTGCCAAGATGAAGGCTTTTAAATAACCCCATATCAGAGTCGTGACAGAAATTAGTTTTTTCGAACCAAAATCATTAGTCGGTTTTAACAGACATTCTCTCAAGACGTAATGGCTTTGCTGTTTTTTAAAGTTTTTATTTGTTGTATGTAAGTTGAGGAAGTTAAATTATTGATCTCTTAATAGCATGGCGTATTCACAAGTTAGCCACCAATAGAATGATTTTAATGAATAGGTGGTTTTCATGTTACGTCATCGCCGCCATGCTGGTGGACATAAACAATAGTTCTCTCATTATCTCCTTTTGTTCGTCCACCAGCATTTGTTCGTTTCACTATTGTTATCTATGTCTCTAGAGATTGATTGCAAACCACCTATTCCCTGGTCTACAGAAAATATTTGCTCACGTAATAACTCATTTTAGAATTCGAATTCTTGAATAATGGTCACAGCCCCACGGGCATAAAACGCTCATTTAGACATTTTTTCATTGCTACGTGTCCAAGCCGTTGAAGTGAGGTCAAGCAAAAACCTGAAGAACACGACAAACATGCGTAAGGTCGCGGGGGACTGCTTCCGCTCATCAGTATGCATTTATGAAAAGAGTATGCACGAAGTGCGACGGCTGATACCGAAAATGCGCGAAATATTCATGAACAGGCTCTGTAATGTTTTTGCATCAATAATTGCACGTGCAAAGCGCTGTCTGGTAAAATACACTATTTTTCAACGCATTGTTCTTTCTGTTTCTACAATGAAAAGTTTCCTAATATACCTGTTTCACTAGTATCTGAGCTACGTAACTACAATACCGGCAGTGCATCATCTAATCAAGTAGTCATACTCTCCTTCGAACTAATCTCAGGAGATTCTGCCCGAGCGTTATTGGAAGATTTTTTTTGGAATAGTATTCCGCAATCAGTCAGAGACAAACCATCTAGAAAGATGTTTAGAAAAGCACTTTTACGCTGGTACCTTGCTCAATACTAATGAAACATCATCTCTTTGACATTTACCAAGCTATTTTATAAGTTTTCCTTTACTTTTTTTACTAAAAAATTACAAGTTTTTTGTTTATACTTATATAACTTTAGGGGGCACAATATTAGTTTATCTAAACGTGCCCCTCTCCTCTCCTTCCTAATATAACGTGATTTAATTTAATTATTAACATCTGTAAAGGTTTGGAGTAAACAAATAAATGAAAAAATTAAAAATGAAATGTTTCTGCATGAGGTGTTGACAATAGCTCGTGGATTAAAATTAGCAAAATTATCATAAATATATACTTTTTGCATTCGTGTTTGCTCGGGAAGCCTTCGGAAGCGTAAAAACAAGCAATTTTGTGTCCAAGAATTCAGCGCGGATAGAAAAAATTACAAGTTTTTTGTTTATACTTATATAACTTTAGGGGGCACAATATTAGTTTATCTAAACGTGCCCCTCTCTTCTCCTTCCTAATATAACGTGATTTAATTTAATTATTAACATCTGTAAAGGTTTGGAGTAAACAAATAAATGAAAAAATTAAAAATGAAATGTTTCTGCATGAGGTGTTGACAATAGCTCGTGGATTAAAATTAGCAAAATTACCATAAATATATACTTTTTGCATTCGTGTTTGCTCGGGAAGCCTTCGGAAGCGTAAAAACAAGCAATTTTGTGTCCAAGAATTCAGCGCGGATAGAAAATTTCATGAGTTGACACTGCAATGAGGTAAACTAGGTGTATTCATTTGTAAATTGTCATATCTGACTCAAAATTTTCAAATAGGCTTTCAAAGGGAAGATATGAGGCTTCAAATTCTAACATGGACAATTTTACTCCTTTAAAAGCTAATAACTTTTAATTAAAGTTTAAATAAAAAAAATCGGAGTCAGATATGACACAGTAGACGTTTTGACGGATCAGTGAGTGGTGAAATCAACTTGCTTTGTGTTCTTCTCGACGAGCAAACTTGGACACAAAACTACGTTTTTAAAAATAATAACTTTAGTGGCTTACAGCATTGTCGCAAAGCGCAATCTCTTCAAGAAAAAACAATCCTTACGCACTTCCATTATTCGCCAATATCTCTGTTAAATTTTAGCGAAATCGGCTTTCAAACGTTCACGATATAACGTTTTTCAAAGTGACACCTCTGCTTAAATTTTGCCTTATGAGTTTATTCATGGCCAGGTTTCCTCCGCGACCTTAAGTAGACGAAACTGAAACTTAATATTTTATTAGTTAACGGAGTTTTCTGATTCACGTTTATACAATTTAACTTCTATTAAATTTGTTGCTTAGTTATGGTCATTTACGCATGGTTACTTCACTGATCATGATAAACCTCGCCAACCCGCTGGTGACTGATAAGTCATCAAAGAACTCAATTCTACAGAAGCTCTACTCGCAAGTAGACGCAATAGATTTGAAAGTAAAAAAGAAAGTCATTTCAATGTATGGGGTTAGTTTCTAGAGAAACTGTGGTGCTGCGTCGGTGGGGGTGAAGCACAAGAATTTGGTTTTATCGACTGAGTCGATAAGGTACTGAAATAAGCCACCGTAAAAAGATTCAATGTAGCCGTGCACTCGCATTTCTATCAAAGCAAGCAAAACTTAAAACAACTTGCGTTCACCTGCGCCTTCTTACGTTTGGGTGGCCAAACGGTAAAAGACTTGCGCCTTCTTGCGGGAAAATTTGAACTCGTCCAAAAGTTACCGCAAGTCATCGATCGCGAGTACGTTCACGTAAATCCTGGCCAAATCATGGAGTCCAAAGTTATCGTGAGTTTCCATATACAGTATATAACTCGCAACTCCGTTCACAAGCCTGGGAGCCGGGGCGGTAGCTGAACCCTAGTCGATTGTTATGGACAGATGTGAAAAACTTTATTAAAGACCGATGAAATTTAGCGACGAACGTGATCGGCGAGTGTTTAGTAGTGTTTCAACTTCCGTCGATTCAAGAGAAAATGTAAACAGAGTCCAACTCGATGAAAGAGCATATCGTTAGAAATCGTATTATCTTTGGAGGACAAATTAAACCGATTCCCACAGAAAATTTTAGAAAGCATTGATTGAAACTCGCGAGAACGCATACGAGTTCAGTGGTGATAAAAATATATTAGCAAGGGTCCGTTAACGTTATTAGCATCTCTATATTGACTCTTGTTTACTTCTTGCTATTAAAATATAACTGTTGCGGTGAGCAACTATCACTGAACTTAAATTTGCTTATATATATATTATATATAGACATCTTACCTGACGCCTGTATTTGTTGCTTCAGTTCCACGCTATTCGTCAAATGTTAATCCCGTAATAAATAGATTCATGATCTTTCACCAACCTCAAAAAAGGAGTGGTTATGGTTCACCAGATTGCTAGAGTAGAATTGAAAACAAGGTCAGCATAAACCGACTTATCAGTCTATAAACCACTTATTGTTTTTCTCTCGGCGTTCCGCCACGTGCAGCGATTACAATCTTAAAATGTCCCTGTAGACACAGCACTTTCTGTTGTAAAAGAAATAAAACTAACAGAAACAGCGACACAAGAAAATATCTCTTAAAAATATATTTTTTCGATAAAAGCTCACACTTTGCCTTAAGGCTAATTTGAACACAATAAAAAACGATACCACTGACACGGAAAGAATGTTTTATAATAATGAGTGGTCACGCGACTTGTAAGTTCTATAACCCACACACATAATAAACAACATCTGGGCTTTAAAGCTTGATGGCTTTTTTACCTGATAAATAACTTCAGGTTTTCATCGTCCGTTTAATTTGAAGATCTAATTTGCCGGGAACGTATTTCATTGGATCGATGTTCTCGCCACTAACTATTTTTATCTATCTTTGAGCGCCAGGCTAGACGGTACCAATTATTAAATCATTAGTTCATATCAACTGACCTTGGCGACTGGCAACTGGATGCCTTCAAATCCTGCTTCAAATACAAAAAGCGAAGATCAGGAACTGAAAAAAAGTTCTAATTTTGCAAATATCAATAGAAACATCTTGCTTAATAGATTTCTAGCTCTTCAATGATCACACCGAAATCATTAGCAATGCCTTGGGCCGACACACTGCTCAAACGTTTTCATTTTATTTGACACACTTCAATTTAAATTTCATCAACAGAATCAAATGTTGCAACAAATTGTTGCAACCACCTTGTACAGAGAAAGAGCAGAAATATCGGGCAAACGATGGCCATAGTTGAAAATGACTTTTCACTTGGTTAATATACAGTGTTTATACGGACGGGTGTATTCTAAGTAATAATCGTATGAGTTTGTTTTTTCAAAAACCCGCTTAAGAATGAAAGATTATTCTGAAACCTTTATTTTGACCCGCGAAAACAAATTTCGAAAAAATGGTCGACCTGAAGGTACTTCGTCACTTTAATTATTATAGAGGCGACAACACTTCTGATTTCATACAAAAACCGGAGATCAGACCAACAACATAAGCGAAGTTTCAAATTATCTATCAAAGAAGAAAGAAAGCTTTTGCCGGAGCTAACCCCGGGGGGGGGGGGGGGGGGGGGGGGGTGGGTACTCGGCAAATTTTTGGGCGGGGATGTGCCGCTGGGACTCTGAGACCCTTAACCTATACTAGACCATTTTAGCTGAATTTTGCAACCCTATTCTAGACTAAACACCGAAAAACGCTACCCAATCCTAGACCTATTCCAGACTCGCTATTTTCCAGAAACTCGTTCACAATCATAGTCTAAGATGCCAGGGGTCAGTAAAAATGCCGTGAACGACCCGCCGTACCGATTTATAAATGCCATTTGCCAGTAAAACCTTGTCTAGACTAAATTCTTCACGCAACTGGTCAGTTTCGCGGAAAATGATACCCTATTCTAGACCAAAAACCTCTGATTACTATACCCTATCCCAGACTAAACTGCCTGAAAACCATACCCTTCACAGCGGTACATACCTATATAGCTCATATATGGGAGTACCCCCCCCCCCCCCCCCCCCCCCCCCCCCGGGAGCTAACCGCACTGGTGGTCTATATTCAAACTGTAATTTGCAAGACAGCACAAGATAACACTTTGCACAATTGACAGCGTTTACCGCGAGGTAGTCTGATTGTTAAAACAACGTACTTATGTTTTAATCGCCGTTGAATCCGGCAACTGAAAGCTTCACAAAAGGATTGAAGGCTCTGATCTGTTTGTAAGACACCTCTCGAAAAATTATTAAGAAAATTATGGTTCCTGACAAAATAAACCTGAATCATCGTTTAAAATTAATGATTTATCTTTTAACTGATAATTATTACGAGACATCAAGTAAACATAAATTGATTGATTGATTGAATCGTCACCACATATTAAGCCTAAAATAAATATTTTTAAAAATAAGATTTTGATTAGTAAAGTGTAAACAGATGAAAAAATATCTTCACAAGTCTTATCTTTAATAATTATGAATTAGCCATCAGTGATAGAAACACGTTAAATAAACAGATTGAGATTTTTCTAGAACAGAATTACAGCGGTAAATGCTTGCGAGCTCTTGCATGAAAACAAATGCAAAATAACGTAAAAAGTTAAGACGAGTATATCAAGGCTCGATCTTAAAAAAGGTAATTGGGAACATCTTGTTTTAATTCTAGACAGTCTTGAAAAAAGAAAGTGTTATATCTCCTCTATCTGCTGACCATTGCACTTTAGACAACCGACACTCGAAGAATTTCGGGGACGTATTGGGATGGTTAACATGAAGTATTATCTTGCTTAGATTTGTTCGCAAAGTACACTGAAAACGTGTTCACTGCACATACTGAGAAAATGTGCAACATCGCGTGATATTCGGTGCTAAAAGCACAGTGATAAGTTTACAAGATTTGCATTGAGAATATGGAGAAAAGTCAGACTCCTTGTGCAAAGTTGTAGTGGTAACCGGAGTATATTTCGAGCTGATGCCCGAAGATTTCAGTGTATGTAAAAACTTGTGTATGTGATTGTGTATGTGATTCATCATGGACACTTACTTTTCATAACAAATATTGGCATTTTAATACGCTTTGTATTCATTTCACATAAAATGTGTTCATTTCAACAACTTTGTGAGAAAAAGTATGAATTTTGAAACACATGGCGTCCCATAGGAGTTTTTGTTACTTTCCGTGAGAAAGTGAAATTAATGTTTCTCTGCTTGATCGACAACATAAGCAGAACATTTTCCACTTGGTTACGTTCTCTGGGTATCCTTGTAGGTTATTGGAAATAGTCTTAATTCTTTTTATAACGTTGAACTTACAATTATGTTAAAAGGTCCTAAAACTTTGTAAAAACATCTTTTCTTGGGTTTCGCTTTTGAAGATATCCAGGAAGATCAGTCGCGTAGTGACACTATGGTAACAAAGGATATCAAGACCCCGGATCAAGACCAAGAGATTTAAATGATCTTTTATTCCCTACTTTAGGGCAGATGCCACATTTTAGTCTGCGTTTTTAATCTTGAAAGATTTTAACTAAATAATAATTAGCATATTTTATTTTCGCTTAGTATTTATGATTACAACAGTTTTATCAATATTTTATATTCTGATCCATACAGAGGTTGAGTAGTCAATACCAGCGATTGATCTTTAATCTCAAGCTGGAAAGCCTAGTACAACAGAGTTTGCCGATCTTTGGGGATAAAGTCTTCCAGAGTCCGCCGGCTATCGCATCATTCAACTCTTATTCAGGGTGACTGCTACAACGTCGTGTAAAACAATTTTCCAACTTTTAATTGGTTGGTTTTTATTTGAGTTGTTGCATATGTTATAAGAAATTGTTAAAATGAACTTAGACATTTTTCAACCCCCTCCTACAATAGGTTTCTCCACATCCATAAATTATGACATCATTGGCAATATTTCGGATACCTTAACCCTCGGACAAACATGCAAACTTATACCCCACCGTGGTTTTTGTAGCAACACAAAAACCCAGGGGAGGGGTTGTCCTCGAAACGGGGTGTGAGATGAACAGGGGCTCTTATCGCTTATGATGGTAATGCACGTATATTAACGCTCTTTTGTCCTTATATAATTGAACTTTTGAATTTCACAAGCTGGGGATACTTTATCCTTTTGATATAAACCAAGGGGATTTAATAGACCTTCTGTATTGTTCCCTTCAGTTCATGCTTTAAACGCAGCGCATCACGAGATTCTTCATGAACCAACAACAAGTAGCTTTATTTGCATGATTATAAATCCTTATAATATCGCAAAAGCATAGACCCTATTCATAAATGGCGGCCGATTTATTTATTCTTTTATATTCATGCTAATCAGCCCAACTAGCCTCATTTTAGAGCAAAAATTCTTTTGAATTTTGCACATGCTAACGAGGCTAGTTGGGCTGATTAGCATGAATATAAAAGAATAATAAACCGGCCGCCATTTATGAATAGGATCTATTACAACATAACAAAATGAAGTAACAATAATATAATAAAGAAAGGGAAAGTTCAATTAAGATACATCAATCTGGATTGATAATTTGATTATTGCGGAGATCTAAGCATGAAAGAATGAATTTTACTAATTGAATATTTACAAAATAATTACGAGAGTTCATTAATTCATTGGTAACTTCTGAAGGAGATAACTGTTTTATATTTGGTAGATGATACCCAATTTCCTGTAAAATTCGAGTTTCTTAGAGTGTTGAATTGGTATGTCATATTTTTTCCGTTGGTCATACGAATGCGCGCGGTCTTTGAACGAAAGGTCTGGAGCGAGTGTGAATATGGAGAGTGAGACTGGCGTGTGAGGCTCGCGCGCTTCGCGCGCGGGTATCCACGCTTCAGACGCTTTTGGCGCTTCGCGCCTTTGCGAGCGAGCCTGCGGGGAAAAAACGACTGTTTTGCAGTCTAATATAGACACTGTGTTTCCGGCATCACGGATATAGGCGTCTTAGATGCGAGTCTCAAACAGCCGTATTCGACAATTCCACTGCAATGAAATCATGAATTCTTGCAATAATTTTTAGCTCCTTAGTTAGTTCTGTAGTTGAGAAGTGTGTCTCAGTGGAGCTAGGATAAACCTCCGTTGTTTTGTAAATCCGTTGTTTCAGTAAATCTGCAGCATGGATGCTGTTTTGTAAATCTCACGGATGCTAGTAAATTCTTACATTCTTTCCTTAAGCAAGGAATGAACACAATTTTATGTCCTTAAGCAAGACTCGAGTTTCGGTTCTTTGGCGAACCTCGTCAGTTGCTACCATGTGTAAAGGTCTCGTAGGACGGATTCGCTCTCAGCGCCTTTATACAATGGCGTCGCTCTCGCGTGGGTTCTGAACTGATCCAATGCCAAAATGTACTGATGACGTCATCCGAGATTTGATAATATACTTCGAAATGCAATGCATTGTGGGATGGCAGTCATACCTCCTTTGTTACATAATGTTTGATTTTAATGTCAGTTAAGAAAATAGGGTCAAAATCAGGCAAATTATAGAATTCGGATATCCTTATAAGATTAGAGTAGAAGCTATTTTTACCAGAAGAGTGAAGATCTTCTGACATTAAAAAGATCTGTTTAACAATAGTTATTGTCCTTACTTTTAAGGTATAAGGTATAATAAATTATTTTCTGATTAATAGCTATAATAAAAGGAAACCTACCAAGTTCAGCTCTACATGCCACATTTGATGCCTTATTGCTTACTTCTAGATAACACAGAATTGTAAATGGATTTTTTTCAATCCGCGAACTGCCCCAAGACTTAAAATCCGGTTTTGCGTACACACCCCAGACTTCGCTATTCTATGTCAAAATCGGGGAGATCATCGTGTCAAAGCGTTTACTTGCCAGGAATGGTGACAATTTACTGAAATTTGTATGTTTTCTTAGACTGAAAAGAGCGTGAAGAGCCTTCTCTTTTAACTGGTCAAGTGTCATTGGAAAGTTACTCGTTGAAGAGATTACTGACCCTAGATATGTGTAATTTTGGACGATTTTGAACCACTTTAGTGATATCGTAAGGGGGTCTGGTTTGCAATGCGGATGATAGTATCGGCTGTGTATGGACGGGCGTATTTCGGGTCCGTAAGTCTTCAGTCTTTACCAGTTAAGCCACTATTGTGGGGTTTCTGGACTGTCTGTGGTAATCCTACTAAATCGACTAACGAATCTTCACCAGTCGATCCAGCAATTTGGACAGATTGTCAATTGTGCGTTCGTAATATACCCGATGATAGTGAATAGCCATGTGGCTTGGTAGCTCAGTGGACAGAGCATTGCACCGGTATCGCAAGGTCAAAGGTTCGAATCTCGTTCAAGCCTGAATTTATTCAGGTTGCTTTTTGAACTGCTTAAGTTGATAGCACACCGCGAGGATCACAAATTTCACTCATGTTTATACGCAGTTCACATTATGATTTTCATATATTTATATTCAACAACATGTCTAAAACACTGTTTGAACAGAACAGTCGTAAAGAACCTGCTCAAACGGAATCGAGATCTCGTCAATGTTTAGAAAATTTGAAACAAATCGATAGAACTGTGAAAAGGTGGTCTTATTGCAGAGCCTGAGTAAAGTACTTTGAACAAGTAGCTTACAAAGTACTTTGAACAAGTACTTTGGCACTTTGCCAAATTGTTTTCATTTTGGCTTGACTAGCGGTCATTTAATTGTTTAAAAAAGAACACAACGCCGAAGCACAACCTCGTGCCCAAGACGAGTACAAGAGAGCCTCTGGAAAAGCAGTGCAGGGAGTAATTTAAGTTAATTTGACAAAGACTGAAACAAGATTTGCATCAGTATCAAGTATAATAATATACATGAAAAAATTACTCGATTCTGATTGGCTAAGAGCAGTGCAGTTCAAGTGTAACACCAGTGCAAAACGTGTAACACCGGTGCAAAAAGTGTAACACCAGTGCAAATTACAAATCGAAAAAATATATATATTTTTGCAAAAAAAAAAAAAAATTTCCAAACAAAAATGGATGCAAATTTTTTCATGTATAATTATTAATAAGTAATCATACGGTTTTCTCGTTCAATTTGGGATTAATTTGCACTTGTGAGTTTTTCAAAAAGCTCAAATTGCACGAGCCGCTTCGGCGAAAAAAGGCTGCTTTTGTTTTCTACAAGCACATTTCGCTGCAATTTTTAGGCCAGTTTCGATATTTTAAAATTCTTACTTGGTTCTGAGCCTTAGGGGAATAAAACAAAAGACATTCTGAAGTTCACGGATGAATAATTTATTTCTTTCGTTTTATTCCCCTAAGCCTCGGGGCCAAGTTAGAATTTTAATATATCGAAATTGGCCTACTTCACCGCGACTTAATTTAGTAATGCGACGGGAACAGAACACGTGTGGAAACAGAATAATTAAACATTTGCATGAGGAGCCCTCAAGGGACTTTTGACATATTTTATATTTTCCTCGCAATCAAATCGGCGCGTGAACTTGCAGTAAAATCACTGCGAAATCATCTAGAGATTAACCGTTTTTTTTTAAAAATAACCAATAAAACTGTCTCAAAATTCGCGTTAACTGAAATAGATGGTTCCGACGGAAGACCATAAATCTTGGTTGAAAGAAGAAAAGTCAAAATGTGAGTAATGTGACTAATGAAATGCCGTCTCTTATTAAAACACCTACATTTTATATTTAATTTTATATTAATAATTACAGTGACAGGCCTGTCACTCTGCACCATTAAACCCCATTTACGAAATCAAAGGATAAAATTTCCGAAATTGAAAATACCACTCGAGAAATCATAAATCATGCAAAAGAAAACAAAGCGAAAAATTTTGGAATCAAAATTTCATTTGAGAAATCAAACGATAAAATTTTTTAAATCAAAAACGTCACTCAAGAAATCAAAGATCACATAAAATAAATCAAAGCGAAAATTTTCCAAATCAAACTATGCATAAAACTTTAACAAAAGAATCAAAAGCGATAAATTTTCGAGTGATACTCCTTTAACACGGTAGTGAAATGCTTGCGAGCTCTTGTTACACAGCTTAAGCAACGAATCAACCAAGAGTCGATGTTTTGATATTTCAGCGACTGATAGAGATTTTTTGTTTGTTTTTGTTTTTACAGTGGAATCCCGATTTTTCAAACCTCCAAGGGAAACGGAAATTGGTTTGTGAAATCGGGAGTTCGAAAAATCGAAAGTGGTATTAACTGAAATCAAATCCAAGGGAAACGAGTTTTGGTTCACTGTATGTTAGCCTTTATTAAATTGATTGTCGGTTTTACCCTTTTTTAGCCGTTAAACTGAACTGTGAATGAGAACGTCTTTCCGAAATTGCAAATCTGGTAGTATAAAAAGCAGATATATACCTTATCACTTGCTGAATCCTGACGAAAGCTCGTACACAGGTGAGTCTGGTGTTCATATCAGTTCCGAAGAAACTCGAAATACTGAAACGCTGCCGGAGTGCCATTTAAAATCTTTGGGGTAAACAAAGCCTTCGGACAAAGTGTCCCACCGAAATGATCTTTAAGCGGCTTTGAACCTCTAGCTGTCAACAAGACTAATTAATGCCCATGCCAAATTAATGACTGTTTTAATTTCAAGTGGATTATTCTGTAAACTTTAATATGTGAAAAAGCTCAAATGTCCACTCACGAGAGCGCAATCTGGACACTGTCACTGATTCGGCTCACTTCAAATATCCTTAAAATATCCCTTTCCGTCTCGAGTTTATTCGTTTTTCACCAACCACCGCCAGTAGTCGACGGCACCGGTCGACGCCAAATTGTAAAATCCCAATAGAATCCACTTCCATTCTTGAAATCCTGCACTTTATCTCCAAACTACTGCTTCTGTTTTACTCTAAAGAATATTTTTATCCAATTAAGTTGTATATTTAGGCCCCGTTTACACGGGTCCGGACAAATTTTTGCACGGACGAATTTTGTTCCTAGACCACGTGTTTACATGTATCCGTGCAAATTCTGTTACAGATTGCAGTGGTGTTTACACGGAACTTGCACACTTAGCCGTTCAAAAATTCGTCAGTTCCGCCGGTCCCGTGTAAACGCAAGGTGGAACCGTGCAAGTTTTTGTCCGTGCAAAAATTTTTCCAGGGACCCGTGTAAACGGGGCCTTAGTGACATAATTTTTTTTTCTCCCTTAAACAGTTAGATCGAGTGATAAGAGAAAAACGTGTTTTTACCAACAGATTAGGACCACCTTTAAAATGAAAATTTAGATATGTACCTAAACATTTGCTGAATCCTTGTGAAAGCTGCCATCAGTGAATATTTGGACCTCAGTGCCGGAGAATGAATAAGTGAATGAATGAATGAATGAATGAATGAATGAATGAATGAATAGACAAATATTTCAACGTAATGAGTTTTAGTGCCTCTGAACTTTTAATATCCTTTGACAGATAAATTAATTGATGTTGGTTTTGTTGCCTATTTTTCTAAATGAAAAGTAAAAAAAATATTGACATGATTTGTGGCATAATCCAATGCAATACCCCGTAAGATGGATTTCCGCTGTCGCGTTAATGTCTACGCACTTTAACGTAGGCGTAAAATTTGAAAACATACGGGTAAACCTCTTAACGCGCGTTTTTAATAAGTCGTAGGTCGACTTTACGTTGTCCAATTTCCACTGACGCGCTTTTTACGAGCGTGAAGCAAAATTTACGCAACAACAACACTCTTTATTGACTCATACTTAGAATAATTACAAGAGAAGTATTATAGCGGAGCACTCGCCGGGCCGAAGGCCCGGCTGCGCAGCCCCATACTCATAGAATCCATGCCCGTCATTTTTCATGGTCATGGCTAGCGGAATGTTTCGCGGGCGCGTTGTGTGCCCGCCGTGTGCCCCCCGTGTGCCCGCCGTGTGCCCGCCGTGTGCGGTACGCGTCGTACGCGTTGGGCTAGCTCGCGGACGCGTATGACTTCGCAAAACATGCGCGCATGACGTCATCAACATCCGGGATCTTTGAGGCTTTGTTTTTCGCGCGGCTACACAGCCGTCAGCCCCGTAAACATGTTTTAAAAAGGTTGGATCTTTCGCTGGTCAGTGTTCAGCGGAGAAGTAAAGTCGTTATTTCCCTGCATTTTTTCCCGGTTTGCTACTCAAGACAGGGATACTAATTAAGGTATACTCAGAAGCCGCTTTAGTAGAAAAAGAAGAGCTTTCTGGGATAAAATCTTTCTTCGAGGAACTTCATATGTTTTTCAATGTGGGGAGATATGTTTGTTTTTATTACGGATTTCAGAACCAAAGGAACGTAGATTTAGAGAATTTAAAACAAGCAAGCGAGGGACTCAAAGGTAAACTGAACAGATTACATTTTTCGATGGGAATTTATGTTGATATCAATCTGTGTTCTTGTGTAGTTTTGGAGAATTATTTTAATTAAAACGAGCTTAACTTCAGTTGTATCGATTTCTTGAATTTCATCGAAGGCAGCTTGATGCGCTATATTAAAATGGTACGCGTTTTGCTTTTAAACATCAACTAATGGAGATTTCAATCAAATTTGTCGAAAGAAGATTGTGTTGTCCATTTTTATGTGTTTGTTCATTCATTACATAAACAAGACTTAGATTTCACTTGTATTTTTTTGATTTCCAAGTCAGTTTCTCGAGCAATTTTTGGCAAACAACAACTGTATTTTATTCGGAAAGTAGTCGTACTTTTGTACGGTCTAAATGTACTGTGCAGACTGTCGGGTAAATAAGCCTTAAGTCATCTTACTGTTTTTGAGAATTGCTAAAACTGAAAAATAGCCCGGTCGTCAATTTTAATTCTTGTGCTTCCGACCTTTCACCTTAGTTAAGTTTCACCTTAGTTAAGCTTGTTCAAAGTGCTACGCTCTTAGGCTCAGCCTATCTATATATATTATACATTACAAATTAATGAAAGAGATGACAAGAAGAGGCCTTGGTTAATTAATTGGAGCCTAGAGACTAAAGGAACCGCGAGGGTTTCGAGTTAGTTTTAAGTACGTAGTGATCGCGAGCTTTTTCGCAAAAGTTGAACATGCAAGGTTCAACTTAACCGCGGCCGCCTGTGTTTACGCAATAATTTATCCATTATATTTCTAGATTTGATCACTTGCTACCTCTGCCATGTGTACACCACGATAAAGTGATTTCTTTGTCAGCAGCGGGCCCACAAGATATAGTTGTTGGTCGGATCTTTCTGGAGTCATTCTGAAATACTTGTAGAATTACTCGTGGTCAGAAATGAAACACAAACAGTGGTGATAAACATGGTAAACCAACGCATTTTTATAACAAACTTGACGTTTCGTATGCTAAGCGACATACATTTTCAAAGGTCATTTTCACGCATTTCTCTAACTAGCGTTTTGCATTCGCCAAGTAAAAACCGGCTCTGAAAAATATCCTTTATCCACCATTTTTCCTAATATTTGTTTTTTTTTCTTCCGCCGTTGTCGCATGTGAAAAAATAAAAGCAAATTAATGTTTGTTTATGCCGCTGCCATTTTTTCTCACCACGCAAATCAAATTTACCTGCTTTACTTGCACTGCGAACGGAAGACTTTACCGCGGACAGTACTGAAAAATGCAACGGAACATGTTCTATTTTGAACAACAGTAAAAATGTTAACGTACATTTTATTTACGCCCATTTTACGCACGAAAACTTTACACGAGAGTGGAAATCCACCTTTAGAGCAAAAAAGACTCATTTTCAGAAAAAAAACAAACAATAATGTTAAAACATTTGTTCAACATCCGTGTACCTTGTTTTGAGCAAATGTAAAATTCACAGGTCATAAATCTTTGATCCTAACAAATCAAAGAACCTCATGACACTGGTATCTTAAATTAAAAAATACGTTGGATATATTGAATCAGTAATAAACAAAAATATGAATGGATGTCACTGGTGTTAATGGCTAATACCGGATTTTCGAAAAATTCAATAAAGAATTAATATACTAAATTAGTTTGGTTTTTGGCTGAAGGACATTCTGAAAACGTGTTTAGAAAAAAAGCATCGCGTATTAAAAAGCCATGTGATGACTAAAGTTAATATAAAAAACCTTCTGATTTCACTCGATACGAGTCAATTTGAGTTTGACTCATTTGAGTTAGTTACGTTGACATTTCATATACCTTTGGATAATTTTTCAGCTTGTTGATCTCTTAAAATTTACATTATTTCTCCTTTAAACTTTGAGTTTTTAGTCGCTATTTTGCCAAGGGACTACAGAGAAGAAGTTTAAACCAAAGAGACGAAATGACGACTAAATTACCAAGTTTTACCAAAACGACGACTTTGATTTTTGGATCACCCTGTCACGAAACGCTTTTTCCGGCTTTACTTTTCGCATTTTTACGGCCGCCATTAAATTTGCATTTCCCTAACGAATAGCTCACCGTATTTCTGTGACGTCACAAAGAGCTGCGGGAAATTGAAGTGAGTAGTTTGTAGGAGAATTTGCTCGAGTAAACTTGTTCGTTTCGACTGTTTTTTCGGTTTTTCCGAATCATTAAGGTACAAAATGCCAGGGTCTAGATGTGTTGTGTATGGGTGTGAGAAAGAGGCTAATAGAAATGCAGGGATTTCGCAACACAATTCGAAAAAGCCGAAACAATAGTACGACTAAATAAGAATATTAATAATCCATTGTTTTTCTTTAGGCGTGCTATTTGTTTCAGCTTTTTCGAATTGTGTAACGAAATAGCCCTTGTCGAAGATGAGTACGCCACGCCAACATATCAGCGGTTTCTCGCTTTCTTGACCTTATAGTCTCGTTTTGATGTTTACGAGAACCTCTGACGACGATGAGCGTAAACATCAAAACGAGACTATAGGGTCAAGAAAGCGACAAACCGCTGATATTTTGGCGTGGCGTACTCATCTACGATAAGGGCTATTCCTGTAGCATTTCGCTCAGCCTCTTTTTCGCACCAATATGCCTTGGACATAATTTATTCTTGTTGCCAGGGCTTGGTTTCCTATTCTTCATTCATCTGGCCGAAGGTCGCGATCGTTTAAGTTCAAGGCTAACCAAAGATTATTGCGGTGGGATATTTCTTCCGAAGTAATTAATTGCCTCAAATGCTTTAGAACGCTCATCTGAGTGTTTAATACCAGCTTTCTTAGGATTCAGCAAATGATAAGGTATATATTAGAATTTTATATTTGATATTGTCATTTTGGTGGGATATTTCTTCCGAGACATAATTTACCTCAAATGCTAAGGGCGCTCCGCGTTTTAGTAGTTAAAATTTCTCCGGAACTGACAACCACTGAGTCTCATCTGAGAGTAATAGGAGCTTTCGTTAAGGTTCAGCGAATGATATGGTTTATATCTAATTTTATATTGGCGGATGTCCTAACCGTTAGATGATTTGAGAGAGGCGTTAGTAGTTTATAATCAACGCGTATGTAGGTATGTATGTATGTATGTATGTATGTATGTATGTATGTATGTATGTATGTATGTATGTATGTATGTATACCTAATTCAATAAAGGTTGCTTTGACAATTGGTCATTGGTAATTGGTCATTGGCATTTGGGCATACGGAACACAATGCAATGCTTTGCTTGAGTGACCGCCAAACAATAGCTTTCCAATGCCCAATTACCAAAGACCAAAGAAACCTTTTTTGAATTAGGTGTATGTATGTATGTATGTATGTATGTATGTATGTATGTATGTGTGTATGTATGTATGGTAATTTTGCTAATTTTAATCCACGAACTTTTGTCAACACTTCATGTAGAAAGAACATTGCGTTGAAAAATAGTGTATTTTACCAAACAGCGCTTTGCACGTGCAATTATTGATGCAGAAACATTACAGAGCCTGTTCGTGAATATTTCGCGCATTTTCGGTATCAGCCGTCGCACTTCGTGCATACTCTTTTCATAAATGCATACTGATGAGCGGAACCAGTCCCCCGCGACCTTGTGTCGAAAATAAGAAAACTTACATGGACTCTTGGCGTAAGAATGAATTCAGGATGTCTGCCATGTGTGCGTGATTTTAACAATACTTCATACTTTAAAAGGTGTGTACGTTTTTAAAGAAGAGCTCGCTAGCATATTGCCCTAATTCCGGACACTTTTTGAGTTAAAACTTTCTCACCACATGCTTTCCGGCAATTTTTTCAAACTGAATTGTTGCATCCCTCAGTTTAACGAGGACGTTCGTCGGCGTAGAAAATTGAGTAAAAACAGTAATAGACAAATAAGAAAATTGCATAAAATATCTTCAATACGCTTTCCGCCGTTCAAATGATAGTTATTGAAAGTTAAGTTTGACTGGGCGCTAAGGCCCGATTTAAACGTCACATTTTACATGCGCCGAATCTAATTGCCGAATTAAGTGCATGTAAAATGCGACGTTTAAATCAATTAAATTCGGCAGATTTGTAATAAATGCGAGTTCAGAACCTCAGTCGAATATGCGACTGAGGTTCGACAGTTGATTTAAACGCCGCATTTTACATGTGCCGAATCGAATTCATAAATTATGTTAATTATATTTTACCCATAACTCCACAGTTTTATGCTACATGACATGCGCACAGAAAATTGGCGGGAATCGCGAATCGCGGGCGGCTGTCGAGGATACTAGTATGTGTGGTTCGTGATTCTCTTCAGTAAAGTATACATGATTGACATGCGGTCATTTTTTTTTTGTATGAGATGCTCTGTTTTTTAAGTAGACGAGGTAACACCGGGTTGAAACGCAGAACGAAGTGTAGCTCGTTGCGAAGCTTGTTTTCGGGAGAAGATGGAGAACGAAGTCAATGAACGAGAATTTGATCAGGAAAGTGAAACGAATATCACTTGTCTCCTCTCGTGCTATGGCATTTCTTTTCGATAGCAAAAGCATAACAAGAGAACAAACATACAGAAGCCGCCTTCTTCTTGCTTGCAGGTGATGCACTGCCATCTGCATTATAAGTCGCCGTTTCCTGTTAGCGCGAATGGTGTTTGAGAGGCATTAACGCCGCAAACGCAAAATGTGCTTCTTATCTTTGTCAGCCACATTGGCGGGAAACTTAGAGCGGAGTCTGGGAATGAAATGTCACTCGCACTCGACAATGAAATTCGGCACAATTAAATGCGACGTTTAAATCAAATGCCGAACTTTTTTAATTCAATGAATGGGGTTAGTTTCTAGAGAAACTGTGGTGCTGCGTCGGTGGGGGGATGAAACACGAGAATTTAGTTTTATCGACTGAGTCGATAAGGTAAATTGACCACCGTAAAAAGATTCAAATAGCTGACGTTTCGAGCGCTAGCCCTTCGTCGGAGCGAATCAAGGAATTGTGGGTAGTGTGTGGTTTTATATAGTAAGCGGTGGAGCTACGCTATTGGTGGAAATTTGGTGACGTGAAAAACAAATGTAGATTAGTTGAATGAAAAGCGTTCGTTGATTCCGTGGGGTTTGAGAGTGCCGATTTGAAAGATGATTTTTTGTTCTAGGTTTTTACGGCTTTCTGTGTTACCCTGGTGTAGGGAAAGGCCGCAGATTGTCATGTGTTGTTTAGAATGGTTAGTAAGATTAAAATGGCGCGCGACTGGTTTGGATGCGTCTTTGTCATTTTTTTCAACGTCTCGGAGATGTTCACGAAAACGGAATCTTTTTACGGTGGTCAATTTACCTTATCGACTCAGTCGATAAAACTAAATTCTCGTTTTTTAATTCAAGTCGACTTAGCATGTAAAATGCGACGTTTAAACCTGATTCAAAAACAAATTCGAATTTCCAAACTCCCTTTCATACAAAAATAACTTGTTAAGTTCTATTTTGTCCGGAATTAGGTACACATGACAAAAATTTAACCATTTTTTGTCACAGTCTCGCTCGAACAGAACAGAACAGAAGTGAAGGAGGAAAGTTTAATGGAAGAAGAACATATGAAACAGTTAACTTGTTGTTACATGATAGGAAGAAACCTGAATAATTCGATGCGCGCTAAAAACGCAATTTTACAAAGAAGAAAGTTCGACCTACCTTGAGAAGATCTTGAATTTCCTGTCTTAGACTACTCCAGGAAAGCCATAAAAGGAGTTAACGATAGAAAAGTAGTCAATAAATCATCATAAAGTATTGTTCGAATTTTATTTATAATTTACGGAGAATAACAAAGCTCTGATTCCGAAAGTGTCCGGAATTAGGGCAACGTACAGTAGTTCTCTAGATAGATGATTCAAAACCTACTGTAGAATCTTATTTAAGATACGGGTTTGAGACGGGAAATTTGCATTAGTCAGATTTGGACCTTTCTCATGGTAACCAGGGTTTATCATCTTCTGTCGGAACCGTCGATTTTGACACGCACTTTGCGATTTTTGAAACACTTGTATTTACTACAAGCAATTTTGGCAGCGATTTAAATGCGAGTTCACGACAATAGACCTTATTCGCTTGGCCGTAATGTTTACCCAATACAAACCTCTTGGGAGTTAAATTCTTTGTCTGAGCCACATCCATATTAATGAATCTTCTCAAGCGTTAACGGAAAAGAAAGAAATAGTACCCAGGGGAATGACACGTGGTCTCTAATGGGTAAACAAATACGCCCAAGCGAATAAGGTCTATTTGATTGTCAGGAAAATGTGCAAAGGATTAAATAAGCTTGCTCAAATCTCATCTTCATCCATTTCACCCATTGCTAAGACGTTTGTCATATCCAGTAAATATTTGACAAAGCACGTCAAAGAACCCCTGAGGGCTCCTCATGCATTCATCAGATTCTGTTTTCACATTTGCTCTGTTCCCGTCGCATATTAACCGCAATCAAATCGCTGTGAAATTGCAGACTGGAGGAAGCAATAAGTACTTTTCGCTAAAATCGCATCACCCTGGAACTTTGGAAAAAATATAGCGTATCCTTTATTTGTTACCTTGTGAGCCTTGAACTGGTTCTTAGAAAGCGGTAAAACAAAAGGATAAGGTAAGTTGAAGGGCTGGGAAGAAAATTAAAAGGACTAGGGACTTGGGAGGGCAGAGAAAGGAACGGAGAGGGCGGGAAAGACTGAGGGAAAGAGTGGAGAGAGGTGAGGAAGAGGAGAGAGAGGAATGAGGGGGAAGAATCAAAACAAGAGTACCATACAAAACAAAATAGGTATAAATATGGATATACGAATTTAAATCGAAGTAAAAAGATACCAATGCCAACAACAGAATTGAAACAAATATTACAGTACGACCAAACCACACATCATAATAACAACGACTTATAAAATCCCTCAATCGTCTCTCTGTTCCCTACTATACAGGGTTGAAGTTTAAAGTCCTATAACTTATTGTGACTTTCTTGAGACACAAGGTGCCAGGGGAGAGTAAACAAATTAACAAATCAAAACTCTCAGATTTATGAGCAATCGCTCTCAAATTGAAATGGAACCGGGGAGAAAGTTAGAAATTACCGAAATAAAACTCGTCTTCGAAAAATGAAAACAATCCTTGTTGACAGCTCTCGGTGAGCTCTGTCTAATCACCGAAATTACGAATCGCTCGCGGCGCCCGGTTTGCATGAAATGAACGGCCGTCACATTTACTTTGGATTCAGTAAAAATTTCTTTACTACTGGCTTTGATTCTGGCCAACCCAGACGTTGTCATAAAATTTTCCAGCTTGATTTATTGTTATCGTTTGAGTAATGAAAAATTTATGGATATCGAAGGTTCGCAACACATCGCACAGTTCAGAATTTAACGGGTCAAGTATAATTTTGTGCTATTTCATTGTCTAGATCTCGACTTGTGATTGGCTAATTGCAATTTGTCTCAAAATTTGTCTGGGTAGCCTTGGTTCGTGTGGTCGCACTGTAACAAATAAAAGTAAAAATGCTTAGCTTTAGTCAAAAGCAGGTGTTTCGAACTAAGGGCCTGGTCGCACTACAGTCAAAACCAAAAATCCGCCCGTGCAAAAATCGTAGACTACGAGCAGTCTCTCTTTCCCAGCCTAGTCCGTCGAGGGAGAAACGAAAAAACATCAGCGAACGGATAATGGCCGCGCGAAACTGGGGTCGAGGCAGGCCCTCCCACTTAGTCAATAAGTACATTGTATTCACGAGCCAACTATATCAATTTTTGCGCATTCTTAGCTGTCAGATCGATAAGTTGGTTTCGATATTGCCGAAACAAGGACAAACGGACAAATGATAGAAATAGAGCAAAAACATAGCCTTTTTTTACACTAATTTTTCTGTCTTTCCCTGTTCTCAAAAATTCACGGTGTTTCACTCATCTTTCTTCTCATCGATCACTAATTAAGGGCGCTAAATTTACCAGCTGTCAGTGTTACAAATGCCTCTAAGACCTGGAGTTCTTAATCTACATGTATTCGCCAATTTTAGCTTTTTACTATTAATACAATACATCCAGTTCAACATTCACTTTTTTATAACTTTTTAATATAGCTAAAGGTGTATTTTTTAAACATTTGTGTTTTTTTATAGTATATTGAAGTATTAGTTAGATTAGTTATTTTTTGTTTCGTTTTTTAATTATCACTTAAATTGTATTTTAACTTAAATTGTATTTTTGTCGAGCGTACAGACCGAAAACCGTCTTTTTTAATTTGGGTCGTATCCGATCGAGAGTATTGGACAACCCTCGGCGGAAGTACTAACAAGTTCAATTGTATTGTCTGTTCATATGGGAAATGTTCACCGCCCACAGATGGTGCTTTTTATGACAGGGAAAACGAACGAAATGGTAGCCGTGGTAAGGTTTCTGAGTGAACAACAATTTTGTCTCGACGCCAAACTCCGATAGACTAGAAACCACTGATTACCTGACAGCCTGAAAACGGATAAGGATTAGCCAATAGAAACTTGTCTAGCCAAAAAGCAGCACCTGTTTGTTGTCATAAAACGCAAGAAGCCGTTTTCTGGTCTAGATGAGACAAAAGTCAGACGGGTTCAGTTATAAGCAAAGAACGTGTGCCGTGTTGGCACTTACATCGCAGAGAGGCTATTAACTCGCAGATTTTTGGTAGGTTGCATTTTGAAAGGATTAGTACTTCGACATCTTAAATCCCCTCAGATAATAAGAACTCCTAGGTATGGGTCAGATTAAAGATATGTTTCAGGCTGTAATTACTTAAATCACTTCCTTCCATAACTCCACAGCTTTTATATCTGTTTCTAAACCAAACCAATTTGCCCATTAGTACTTTGGTTCTGAGAGGTTCGTTTTTTGTTTTTGATATTTTGAAATTTTATGTTTAGGTTTTCTTCCGATTTTACTGTTGTGTGCTCTTTGGAGTAAAAGACTGAAATAGCTTCAAAGCTCAATGTCATTTGAATAAGTTCAGTATCTTTGTGTCTTACAGTGTGTGTGTGTTCGATCAGGCCGAGTTTGATTCTTCCAGACTTATCGAACTTAAAATACTAAAACTCTACCATATTTAAATATACATTTAACCGTTAAGATGCAAAACTAACTTCAATAATAATAATAATAATTATCACCCTTGCCAAAAACAAATTTTATTCGAGCCGAGATAATTCTTGGGTATATTTTGCAGTGTAAGAATGCAGCTAGAACTATGTATGCAAAGAGGATTTTACCGCATTTAACTGCAAAATTAAAATAATTTACGAGATATTTTCACCTGCGTTATAACATGACCGGCAGTCTAAACCTCTAAAAACACAAGTTAATTGGTAATAAATTAAAAAGAGCCTTAGATATTTGAATGAAATATCACGAACGAAAAAGGGAAAAACAAAAGATAAAATCTCATAAAAAAAGTATTCTTTTGATAAACGTTTCTTATATTTTAAAATTATCTTGTTCTGAGCTTTTTTTAAATAAAAAGTATAATCATTATACGCCTATTTTGCAAACAAATAGATGTTATGAACACCGCGTGAGATCAGCTTCTAATGAAATAAATTCGCGGGTGGTCCGAAGTGTGTGCCTTGATAATTGTATCTATGGACATGAGATTGCAACGGGTCTTGAAACAACTTGTGCAAAGTTGATGTGGGATTAAAGTGCATTTTAACATACATTCATTTTCCGTGATTATTACCTTGCTGTCTATGTTATGAAAAACGTTTGGCAAGCAGCACCTAACAACTGGACAATTAACGGAGGCTAAATCATTCCAAACACTTAAGAAAAATTCAAGGTCTTGTTAAAAAGACTATATGAAGATTCAGAACAAATCTGTTGGCTAATAGATTTGTACTGAATCTTCATACAGTCGTTTTATCAAGACCTTGACTTTTTTCTTAAACGGTTGAAATGATTTAGCCTCGTTTAATGGTCTGATTGTTTGGTGCTGCTTGCCAAATGTCAGTTTTCATAACATAGACAGCAAGGGAATAGTCACGGAAAATGAATGTATGTTAAAATGTATTAGAATCTCACTTAAACTTTCTGGATTTCCCTTTCAAAGTATTTTTGGATCATTGAATATATTCTCTTTTTTCAGCTGGTTTTAAATTTAATTTGAATTTGAACCCGAATTGAACCCGTGAATTTATGTTTGGTCTGTGACAGCGAATCAAGTTCATTCATAAGTTTTTACTTTCGGCCGCCTTGATTGGTTTTCCCGCATCATCCGATGAATGTACATATATGGCTGTGGCGTCAAACCATTATTTACCAGAGGACATATAATAGCAAACTAAAATTTATTAGTTTTTACCGTAAGAAAAACGACATACCTTGTTAAAATATGTCGGCCGATTTATTATTCTTTTATATTTATGTTAACTAATTTTAGAGTAAAAATTATTTTGAATTTTGCACGTGCTAATGAGGCCAAGGAGCCTAATTAAGATCATAGGCGTACGAGAGGGAGGGGCTGGGGGGGGCTGCAGCGCCCCCCAGTCGTAAAAAAATATAGTTTTATTCGGGCAAAACTGGGCGACTATTCGGACACCACAGACACAGTAAAATTACTGAATTATTTTGTGATTCAATGTCTTAATTTATTTGTTTTTATTTCGTAACTCACATTAGTCACTTAACTTTCTAACCGAGCTCTATAATACATCGATCATGTCATTCATGTAATAGCTCCATTAGATGCTCACCGCGTGAGCACGCATACAACGACAAATTTGCGTTGTGGTCCACCAAGCCGGGTGGGAATGATAATGTAGACCGCGCAGGGATTGAAAAAACCTCAAACTATTGCACCTGTTCCTCTTGTAAAATATGGAAAGAAGTCGCTACTTTGACTATGTGTACCTAGGAAAATTTTCGTGTGTGAGAATGTAAACAACATAGTTTTGTTAGCGTATTAGTGTATTTCAGAATGACCAGAATATGTTCTAAAAAACGCGCCCTAAGAATAACATTTGGCGACCATCTTGCATGTGTGGTTGGTATCTGGTCGTGGTGGATTAAAATAGTATGTCTTCGTCGATGTCTCGTAAAAGATTTTATCGGTACCGTGTGAAGTGCGAAGATTGCGAGATGTAGAAGCTCATTCTCGGATCGTTCACAGCGGTAGAAAAGTAAAATGTCAGCGAGTGCTAGAATCATCATCATCATGACAAATAAGCATGACGTCACGAGTTTCATTCGGGCAAATAAAGTTCAGCACCCCCAACAAAATTTTTCCCGTACGCCGATGATTAAGATAAATATAAAAGAATACTAAATCGGTCGCCATTCATGAAGTAAAGATCTATAATTGATGTTCGTTTTAGAGAGGTGTGCGCCTTACACTGGTGACCAACTGAAGATAGTTTACTGCATTCATAATTGCAAAGGTGGATCATCATAGAAAACCTCTATTGAGCTTTCAGATGTCCTGCTTCTATTTTAGAGCATAAATGGGCATTCTGCGCATTCAGATGAAGTTAATTAGATGCTGTTGGATGATTGGCTCAGTATATTTCGGCCAAATTATTTTCTGTAAACTATGGGCACATATGTTAAGACCTGCAAAACTGTTATTATTCTAGACGTCAATAATAGTCAACATATATCCAAATTTCCATTTTAGTTTATATTAGTTTTTTGTTTGAAGACGAAACTGCTTGAAATGCGCCACCTTCAAGAATTGGCATGTTCTCTAAATTTCTATACAAACCAATTAACGTCTTATGTTTCCATTTTTCGGTCATTGCCTGGGTGGGTAAAGCCGATTCCATGCCAAATAGCAAAAAAAGACAAGAATTCTTGAATTTTGGAAAAAAAACCTCCCTCAATGCAACGTTCTTATCATAATTGTATGAACACAAGACGTGAGCTCGCAAACCTTATGATTTAACGAGAATTTTAGCATGCAAATTTTGCTACAACCACCTGTTAATTTTTAGATAGCTAGAGGCTGTTAAGAAACATAATAAACGTAAAAAATAAAACAAACAAGACCGTTTTTAAAATTCCAAGCGTTTATCATAAATACGGAATACCTTATCATGCATGGTAGTTTTTTAATTCATTTAATTTATTGATTTTTTTACCTTTATTAAATTACTACAGCAGACAAGGTTCCTCTTTGCTCCTTTATTTCATTTTCATTTCATTTATTTGTTTACTCCAAACCTTTATGTTTACTCCAAACCTTTATGTTCTCTTATTAAAATTAAAAGTGGTCTTAAAAAATTCTAGGATGATTATTATTTAAGCAATAGACCGCATTTTCTATGAGTTTACCGGCATTTGTTGTAAACCCAGTTGGGATGTTGGGAGAACGCGAGAAAAGCTTGTAAATCAATCGCCTGCGGCTCGTGATTTACAAGCTTTTTGAGTTTGTTATAGAAAGAACTTTGTTGTAATTTTCTGTCGATCAATGCAAGTAGCTAATCGGTTCTCATATATATATGTATATTCAATGATCCAAAAATACTTTGAAGGAGAAATCCAGAAAAATGATGTGGGTTTAAAGTACATTTCAATATACTTTCACATCCGTGACTGTTCCCTTGCTGTCTATGGTATGAAAAACGTTTGGCAAGCACCTGACAATTGGACAATAAACGGAGGCTAAACCATTTCAACCATTTGAGAAAAAGTCAAGGTGTTAATAAAACGACTACATGAAGGTTCAATACAAATCTATCAGCCAGTAGACCCTTACTGCATCCATAATTGCAAAGGGCGGATCATCATAGAAAAGCTATATTAAGCTTTCAGAGATCCCCTGCTTCCATTTTAGAACATAAATGGAATGTAGACATATGCGCATTCTGCAATTAGATGAAGTTAGATGCGGTTGGTTGATTCAAAACTGTTATTATTTTAGGCGTCAATAATACCCAACATATGTCACAATTTTTATTTTAGTTTAGGTCTTTGTTTGTAGACGAAACTGCTTGAAATGCGCACAGTCAAGAATTGGCATGTTCTTCAAGTTTCATACAAACAAATTAACGACTCATGTTTCCATTTTACGGACATTGCCTGAGTGGCTAAAACCGATTCCATGCCGACATAGTTAACTATGATGCCGAAGAGCGAAAAAGACAAGAATTCTTGAATCTTGTATAAAGAACTTTCTCATTGCAACGTACTTATGATAAATACTTTAAACCTAAGACGCAAACTCGCAAACCTTGTGATTTTATGAATATTTTTGCATGAAATTTTGCTACAACCACCTGTAAATTTTTAGCTAGCTAGCTAGGGGCTGGTAAGAAACACAATAAACTACTCCCCCCCCCCAAAAAAAAAAAAAAAAAATTCCAAGCGTTTTATAATTTTGGATGTTAGAATTTTAATTCAGTAATTCAGAAAATAAGAAGCAAAGGACCGTGAACGAAAATGCCGCTTGTGTACGTAGGATCTGTAACAGATCTAGTCAGCCAAAAACAGAGATACAATAAAAGTATAGAGCAAGGCTGATATGTCGTTGTCGCGTTAAATGTTCTACGTAGTATCAGCCTTGCTCTATACTTTGATTAATTCAGACAAGGATTCCTCTTTGTCCCTATATGTTGTCTTATTAAAACGGCACGAAGTTCAATTACTAATTAAACGCGTCACTAACAAAATTCGAGATTAAAATGTCTATGTTGACAGTTTTGTACTCAAAAAGTCACGAATATGTTTTATCAGTTTGAAAGAAAGAGGAAAACAGCAGAAAATAACCTATTGAAGTACTCCTGGTTGACGTGCGCGCAACGTATAAAATCACTATGTTCTGTGGCCAGACTCACGGGCACGGTTTAAAGCCCGGCAGTCACAAATGCTCACAGAATTTTTACACGGGAAGCCTTATTTAAACCTCCTAAGAGTGTTCGATATTTGTTTGGAAATGCCAAGTGATTCGAAAAATTATTTTGGTTTTGTAGTTGACGAATTTTACGAGCTTGTGCATGCTATAAAACTGCTATAATGTTCTCGACACTTAGAAACTCTGTGGAGGCGGTACGCACCTCTCGGAACGCCTCACAAGATTGGCTAAGAAAACAATAGAACAAACAACAGAACAATGGACCCTAGACCTGAAAACAAAACAAGTGCGTGATAACCAGGTCCAATAAAATTGGAGGTTCTGAAGAGGTGCGTGGCTACTGACTCTGTGGCCAGACTCAGAGTATTCTTGATCCCGCGAAAAATGGTCTACAAAAAACATAATAGCTTTGAATCACTTGCCATCTCGATACAAGCGTTGAAGACTCTTTCAGACCTAAGCTCTTTTCAGGATTCTAGAACATTCTTCTTTTGAGTGCTTTCAAGATAGAGAGCAGATAACATTGTATTTTGCATTGTATTCCGAAAATAACATTCAAGATTCAAGTTCTTATCTAAATTTCGACGCAAAACTGATACCTTCAATAATAAAAACAATCGTCCAGCCCAAATCAAATTTTTTCAACATGAAATAATCCCAGAGTATATTTTGCTTTTGCAATATAAGAATTAAGCTAAACGTATGTTAACCCTCGGGTCAAGACCGTTTACGATTAGCACATACACTTAATTACTGCACTTAACTGCAAAAATAATTTCAGATATTTTCACCTGCGTTATAACATGACCGTAAGCCTCAACACTAAAAACAAAATGTGGTGATAAATTAGGGAGAGCCTAAGATAATTGAAAACATTTTTTGTTTGTTTCAATATCAACCATGCATAGTGCGCCATAAATATTGCAATCTTAGTACCTGTAAATACTAACCGGAATAGTCGTCATTTGACGTTATCGGTGATATGATTAAGAAGATCAATATTGGAGACTGAATACACAAGAAACGAGATCCCTTGTGCCTTGTATCCAAATAACGTTAAATCCCTGGAATTCCAAATATCAAGATTCCTAATTGAAGTTTCTGTATTTTGAGATTAAAGTTTAGATTGTCGTTGCCTTTTGAGTCGTACGCTAAGTGTATTCCTCAGATCTTGTCGGACCATTAACCCACCTGAGAGATAACAGTTTCCTACGATTATTAGCCCATTTTTCAAGCCACATAGTCTTTGTCTTTTCGATGTTTAGTTTTACACAATTCCTCTTAGATTAACAACGCCTTCTCCACCATTCAACAATAACTACTTCTTGATTTTAGACAAAACAAATATTTTTATATCAACGACTGGGACACAAAGCTTTTAATTCAATTATCTCTTATTAATATTTTCTTCCGATGTACCTAATCAAAGGGCGGCATGAGTCTCATTTAAATGACTGGAATGATAAAACAAGTATATCTCATTCCAGAGTCGTGTGAGCCTGTCTCCGTTGTTCAGTAGCCTGTCAATTGCCAGGAACACTTCTCAGGTTCCCCCTTAAAAAAAAAACGCTTCCTGGTAAGTAGAGACTGTGAACTCGCAGATTATTTTTCGGTTGCATTTACAAAGGCGATGCAGAGTTTAGATTTAACCGTCACGACGCAAAACTAGGGAGCTTAAGCAACCACGACGCCGACGGCAGCGAGAACGGCACAAAACAATAGGCTTAATGAGCGAAAACAATACTCTGCACGTGCGTTTTACATTTTGGTACATTTCTTTGCCGTTCCCTGCAAAACAACAACGTCAAATGATCAAATTATAGGTTTTTTGGAGAACGTGAACACACGACGGTTAATTTTCCTTTCTCCATTTGAACCGGAAAGCCATCCCTTTAAATTCAGCTCCTGGACAATCCAGTCACATTAGACAAACTGAACAAATTGGAGCAACTGCAAAGTAGTTTAAAATAGCGCGAATCCTTTTTTCAAGTGACGTTTTCCTTGGCGTTGCCGTCGTCGTTGCTTAAGCTCCCTACTAATACCTTCAATAATAATAACAATCCTCCAACCCAAATCAAATTTTATTCAACCCGAAATAATCCCAGAGTATTATTGCAATATAAGAATTCGGCTAAAAGTATGTTAACGGGATTTTACTGCACGTAAATGCAAAAATAATTTCAGAGATGTTTTCACCAGAGTTATAACATGACCGTAAGCCTCGACACTAAAAACAAAATGTGGTGATAAATTAAGAAGAGCCTAAGATATCTGAATAAATTTTGCGGGTCAATAATAAATTTGCACAACGCCTAACCGGTGCTATATATAAAGTGATGAAATGCACGCTAATTGGTTTGCGACAAAGGAAATATTCTCTGTGTCGAAAACAAAAAGAAATGAATTAAAATTCATTTCTGTTCCTTTCAATTATCTCTCGTTAATATTTTCTTCCGATGACCTAATCAATGGGCGGCATCAATCATATTTAAGTAATCGTAGGCAACCTAACGGCAAGGAATGCAGAAAGGTGTTAATTGTGATATTGTTGAAACCGTCCATCTCATTGGCTGAAACGTGAAAATCTACCATAATTTAACCAGATAGTGCATTTATTTCCTTCTAGTTTACTGAGTTTTATAATGCAGCCAAAATTCTATGTGGGAAACATGTAAAATTAGAAGCCTTTCTTGGCCATTGTTTTGGAGTTTCACGATTGGATGAAATCTTGTAGCACAAAAGAAATATCACTTTAATGCACTTTGATGCATTCTCAGTAGTAAAACCTGAACGATCTTATGTGTGGGGAAAGCGAAATGTCGCGGAACAATACAGCATTGCCTACTTCTTACACGCATTGTTACTTAAATGAATGAAACTATGAAACATGTATGTATTTCTCATTTCAGAGTCGTGTACAGTAAGATCCAGTAAGCCTGCTTCCGTTGTTACCGAGTCAATCGGCAGGAATAACCGTTACTGCTCAGGTTGCCCCTTAAAACTAACACACTTTCTGGTAAGTATACATTTATATATAAGTACATACATAGCATCATTGCTTTTCACATACATATTTTATCCTGTAAAGCGCACGTAAGTCAGTCACTTAGACTGCAAAGTGTTGATTCTTAACAAACGATTTACTTGCTATGATTAGTGTATACTAAAACAGTGGATAGCGTTTTTGGCGCGCTCTGATTGGCTACTGAAACTCGGAATAGCAAGTGCTATTCACCTCCAAGCAATTTGAGCACGAAAATTGTAATCGTTGACAGGAATAAATGAGTTAAAAATCATCATTTGCGTGCAATATTATCTCACTGTTTTAGTATATGCTATTCGCGGCTCGGTAAATATCCACCGCTAGCCACCTCTGTGTAACAAACTAATCCATCTGACCTATCGGATTAACCAATTCAAAGAAAGACTATTACGTTAAGTTTTGTTAAAGCATTAATCATTATCGTTTCTTTTTTCAGAGTTATAATGGGTTTCAACGAAAATGCAGCATTTAACGCATCTTCAGCAAATTACACAAATGCAACTGTCACGCCATTCCCGGCACCTGGTAATCCATGGCCAACTTATCTTGAGGAACCTCTGGCAGCCACCATATTTCAAATCACACTGTGGTCCACGATCGCATTCCTGGGGGTTATTGGGAACCTCTTAGTATGCCTTGTGATTCTTAGACGCCTCAAGAAGACCACAATGAACTATTACTTACTAAGTTTGGCCATAGCAGATTTGGGGGTACTGCTCATCATCTACCCTGTGGCGGTGTGTAAATACCTCAAGCCATTTAAGTGGTTGCTGGGGGAACGAGCTTGTTTGTATCTGATGCCTACAAACGAAATATTCTTCGGAGCCTCCATTTGGTCGATAACAGCCATTGCAATTGAGAGATACAGAAATATCGTGGGTGCCAAACGATATCAGTTCTGGAACAGGTCTGGGTTAAAGACAGCGTTTGGAATCTTCTCTGTGTGGTTAGCATCCTTTCTGGTTTCGTCTGTTCCTTTGTACCCTGTCATGACCTACGAGCCGACCATACCATTTTGCTACCCCAACTGGTCTGACAGGCGGTATAGTTATACATATAATGTAGCTCTCGTCATCGTCTGGTATGTCCTTCCTTTGGCTGTCATAACATTCACGTATGTGAAGATAAAGGATCGAGTGCGTGACAGTATCGCATTCCGTGACTCGATGGCGGTGACCGATAATAACGACTGTACGAAAATGCCACAATCTTCTTCAAGTACACGAGTAAGAAGAGAGAAGAGAAAATGGAAAAAAAGTAACAAAACACAACGCATTCTAACACCTCTGGTTATTTTGTTTGCTGTGACAATGTTTCCCCTGAGCTTTGTCCGCGCGTTGGCACTTATAAAAGAAGACATTTGGAGGAATAAATATTATAACCTGGTAACGGGCCTCATGGGACTGTTCGTTATCATCAACTCCTCGGCCAATCCGCTGGTGTATTACATCACAAGCAAAGAGTTCAAAGAGGCATTTAAAGGCGTCTTCAAGGGCCTGAGAGAAAGGAAGAATGTCTTCAAACAGTTTAGGCACAGTTTCGCATTATCATCAAGGCGCTCCTCGAGTTTGGCAAATGTGGTAGAGCTTAGCCAACGGAATCAACATGAACAGCAACAACAATAGCAACAGCAATTGTCAAACAAGACCATTGGTGGAAATGTCTCGTGTGTAAGCGCTTTGTTAATCTTCAGTTTTGAGTCATGAACAATTTTAAACGCACCTTTGATAGATCTACCAAATACAACTATCAACTTTTAATGTTAATGTCAGCTGGGTTTGCCATCTATGCATTAATAATTGTTAAAATGAGTTTTTTTTTTTCAAGTTCAGTTGAAGCTACAATATTGTCGTTCAAGTTTTTCTTGTGTTGAAACTGAATAGCTTAAGTGTCTCAAGCTACAGTATTGTCAATTTAATAGGTCAACTTGGTGTTGGAATTTGAAAAAAAAAAATCACGGTTCACAAGCTGCCAGACAAATGGATGTGTCCAGGGATGTGTGCACAGATGTAAAATGTAACTGCCACGAACGCAAAATAGTTTATAGTTGAGAACCTGTGACGTTCTGTTCCTGTTCTATTCAAGCTCATGAACGCGATTGAGAGGGGACATCTGGTTTTGTATTAACTTTGTAAGAGACTTTGTGGGAAATTTTTTTCGTTTTCTATTGAACTGTTTTAATATGTCCTCTTTATGTACTGAATTAAAACTACCAACTTTTAAGTGCGCGGCGGCCGCTTAGAAAGTTAAAGGCAACGTTTATATAATTTACCAATCACGGACGTCTGCTTAGAATTAGTTTAAGGCAGCGTTTAGCGCAACCATTAGTTGGTTTTAAACTTTAGAATTCGTACGCTGCTCCAATAACGCAATTTAGCGTCGCAACGGAGTGTCTTTTTTGTTACATTATGAGTTAAAATACGAAAAAAGCAAGGGACACACTCGAACACCTACCCCGCATTCTCGTCCCCAGAGCCCTCGTTTCGTTTAGTCAGCGGAAAAAACGAAGGCTCTGGGACCAAAGCCTTCCGGATGTCGTAAAATCCACGACATCCGTTAGCGCATGCCTAATGCATTAATGTACTATTGCGCTTGCTCAGTACCAGAAACCGGAAATAATAAAACCTTCCGTGTGTGCATTCTCGTCCCCAAAACGCTCTCGTTTCGTTTGGTTGAGCTCTGGAGACGAGAATGTTGTGTGTGTGGAAATGGCGTTCGAAAGGACTGTACAACTACCTGGGTACAACTACAAGAAAAATCGCGCTGAAAAAGAAAGAAGAAAAGCTGTACGTGCTGCTGTTATTAAGAAGAAATTTTGTCTTTGTATTTTGCCTACTGGTTTTAGAAAATCCTCGATAAGTCAACCGATTTCTTTCGTTTGGGAGATGTGTATTTATCATGTTTCGCCACTGAACGCTATCATATCCCACCAAATCAGTTGATGGGACAGTTGAGTTTGTTGATGGACACGCTGTGGTCATTGATTAGGCTTATTTCATCGAATGTTCAGTGGTCAGAAATATCGAGGAATTTTTGTTTTGCATTCGTTTCATGTTATTTTAATTGGGCTTCAAGTGACCTTCGTTTCCCTAGATTTGTATTTCAAGTTGTAGCAAAGAGTACTACCTAATAAAGAAAATATAACTTGCTTAATACGAGAGCGCTGACAGCGTTGTAGTGTTGTTGTTATTTAAAATGGGTAACCTAATGGTTATATTTCTTTTCACCCTTGGGCTTTCTTCGGGATTTCTGCATTTCTTTACTCGTCCCTGTAGCAAGCAACATACTTCTTTAATATTCGTGGCCGCTTATAGCTTCATCTTCCAAGACACATACTGATTATATTCGGAAACGAATCGCTCATATTTAGCGACAATCAGATCCCGTTATTCTTTGAAATTTAGCAGCCGTATCTTTACCTGCTAAACCAAACAAAACTGGGTGACATTGGTCGTTGAATGTGTTAAAATTAAAACGTTGGTTTTGTTGATGTAGTCATCATAGTCAACATTTGAAATTCAACCGGAAGTAAAACCTTATGCGTAGAAGGGTAAAATTTTTTACCTTGTTGCACATTCATTTTTAAACAGCCAATCAAAAAATTCAAAATTTTTTCCGTTACCAGAGCTACACGAGACGCAATTTAAAAACAAAACGTGGAACTCTGGGGACGAGAATGCCTACCTCGCGGCCTGGCCATTCTCGTCCCCAGAGCTCCACTTTTTTTTTTTAAATTGCGTCTCGTGTAGCTCTGGTAACGGAAAAAAAATTTCAGAATATAATCAGTATGTGTCTTGGAAGTCGAAGCTATAAGCGGCCACGAATATTAAAGAAGTATGTTGCTTGCTACACGGACGAGTAAAGAAAGCTTTTCTTCTTTCTTTTTCAGCGCGATTTTTCTTGTAGTTGTACCCCGGGAGTTGTACAGTCCTTTCGAACGCCATTTCCACACACACAACATTCTCGTCTCTAGAGCTCAACCAAACGAAACGAGAGCTCTGGGAACGAGAATGCACACACGGAAGGTTTTATTGTTTCCGGTACTGAGCAAGCGCAATAGTACATTAATGCATTAGGCATGCGCTAACGGATGTCGTGGATTTTACGACATCCGGAAGGCTTTGGTCCCAGAGCCTTCGTTTTTTATTCGGGCAAAACTGGGCGACTATTCGGACACCACAGACACAGTAAAATTACTGAATTATTTTGTGATTCAATGTCTTAATTTATTTGTTTTTATTTCGTAACTCACATTAGTCACTTAACTTTCTAACCGAGCTCTATAATACATCGACCATGTCATTCATGTAATAGCTCCATTAGATGCTCACCGCGTGAGCACGCATACAACGACAAATTTGCGTTGTGGTCCACCAAGCCGGGTGGGAATGATAATGTAGACCGCGCAGGGATTGAAAAAACCTCAAACTATTGCACCTGTTCCTCTTGTAAAATATGGAAAGAAGTCGCTACTTTGACTATGTGTACCTAGGAAAATTTTCGTGTGTGAGAATGTAAACAACATAGTTTTGTTAGCGTATTAGTGTATTTCAGAATGACCAGAATATGTTCTAAAAAACGCGCCCTAAGAATAACATTTGGCGACCATCTTGCATGTGTGGTTGGTATCTGGTCGTGGTCGATTAAAATAGTATGTCTTCGTCGAAGTCTCGTAAAAGATTTTATCGGTACCGTGTGAAGTGCGAAGATTGCGAGATGTAGAAGCTCATTCTCGGATCGTTCACAGCGGTAGAAAAGTAAAATGTCAGCGAGTGCTAGAATCATCATCATCATGACAAATAAGCATGCCGTCACGAGTTTCATTCGGGCAAATAAAGTTTAGCACCCCCAACAAAACTTTTCCCGTACGCCGATGATTAAGATAAATATAAAAGAATACTAAATCGGTCGCCATTCATGAAGTGAAGATCTATAATTGATGTTCGTTTTAGAGAGGTGTGCGCCTTACACTGGTGACCAACTGAAGATAGTTTACTGCATTCATAATTGCAAAGGTGGATCATCATAGAAAACCTCTATTGAGCTTTCAGATGCCCTGCTTCTATTTTAGAGAATAAATGGGCATTCTGCGCATTCAGATGAAGTTAATTAGATGCTGTTGGATGATTGGCTCAGTATATTTCGGCCAAATTATTTTCTGTAAACTATGGGCACATATGTTAAGACCTGCAAAACTGTTATTATTCTAGACGTCAATAATAGTCAACATATATCCAAATTTCCATTTTAGTTTATATTAGTTTTTTGTTTGAAGACGAAACTGCTTGAAATGCGCCACCTTCAAGAATTGGCATGTTCTCTAAATTTCTATACAAACCAATTAACGTCTTATGTTTCCATTTTTCGGTCATTGCCTGGGTGGGTAAAGCCGATTCCATGCCAAATAGCGAAAAAGACAAGAATTCTTGAATTTTGGAAAAAAAACCTCCCTCAATGCAACGTTCTTATCATAATTGTATGAACACAAGACGTGAGCTCGCAAACCTTATGATTTAACGAGAATTTTAGCATGCAAATTTTGCTACAACCACCTGTTAATTTTTAGATAGCTAGAGGCTGTTAAGAAACATAATAAACGTAAAAAATAAAACAAACAAGACCGTTTTTAAAATTCCAAGCGTTTATCATAAATACGGAATACCTTATCATGCATGGTAGTTTTTTAATTCATTTAATTTATTGATTTTTTTACCCTTATTAAATTACTACAGCAGACAAGGTTCCTCTTTGCTCCTTTATTTCATTTTCATTTCATTTATTTGTTTACTCCAAACCTTTATGTTTACTCCAAACCTTTATGTTCTCTTATTAAAATTAAAAGTGGTCTTAAAAAATTCTAGGATGATTATTATTTAAGCAATAGACCGCATTTTCTATGAGTTTACCGGCATTTGTTGTAAACCCAGTTGGGATGTTGGGAGAACGCGAGAAAAGCTTGTAAATCAATCGCCTGCGGCTCGTGATTTACAAGCTTTTTGAGTTTGTTATAGAAAGAACTTTGTGGTAATTTTCTGTCGATCAATGCAAGTAGCTAATCGGTTCTCATATATATATGTATATTCAATGATCCAAAAATACTTTGAAGGAGAAATCCAGAAAAATGATGTGGGTTTAAAGTACATTTCAATATACTTTCACATCCGTGACTGTTCCCTTGCTGTCTATGGTATGAAAAACGTTTGGCAAGCACCTGACAATTGGACAATAAACGGAGGCTAAACCATTTCAACCATTTGAGAAAAAGTCAAGGTCTTAATAAAACGACTATATGAAGATTCAATACAAATCTATCAGCCAGTAGACCCTTACTGCATCCATAATAGCAAAGGGCGCATCATCATAGAAAAGCTATATTAAGCTTTCAGAGATCCCCTGCTTCCATTTTAGAACATAAATGGAATGTAGACATATGCGCATTCTGCAATTAGATGAAGTTAGATGCGGTTGGTTGATTCAAAACTGTTATTATTTTAGGCGTCAATAATACCCAACATATGTCACAATTTTTATTTCAGTTTAGTTCTTTGCTTGTAGACGAAACTGCTTGAAATGCGCACAGTCAAGAATTGGCATGTTCTTCAAGTTTCATACAAACAAATTAACGACTCATGTTTCCATTTTACGGACATTGCCTGAGTGGCTAAAACCGATTCCATGCCGACATAGTTAACTATGATGCCGAAGAGCGAAAAAGACAAGAATTCTTGAATCTTGTATAAAGAACTTTCTCATTGCAACGTACTTATGATAAATACTTTAAACCTAAGACGCAAACTCGCAAACCTTGTGATTTTATGAATATTTTTGCATGAAATTTTGCTACAACCACCTGTAAATTTTTAGCTAGCTAGCTAGGGGCTGGTAAGAAACACAATAAACTACTCCCCCCCCCCCAAAAAAAAAAAAAATTCCAAGCGTTTTATAATTTTGGATATTAGAATTTTAATTCATTAATTCAGAAAATAAGAAGCAAAGGACCGTGAACGAAAATGCTGCTTGTGTACGTAGGATCTGTAACAGATCTAGTCAGCCAAAAATAGAGATACAATAAAAGTATAGAGCAAGGCTGATATGTCGTTGTCGCGTTAAATGTTCTACGTAGTATCAGCCTTGCTCTATACTTTGATTAATTCAGACAAGGATTCCTCTTTGTCCCTATATGTTGTCTTATTAAAACGGCACGAAGTTCAATTACTAATTAAACGCGTCACTAACAAAATTCGAGATTAAAATGTCTATGTTGACAGTTTTGTACTCAAAAAGTCACGAATATGTTTTATCAGTTTGAAAGAAAGAGGAAAACAGCAGAAAATAACCTATTGAAGTACTCCTGGTTGACGTGCGCGCAACGTATAAAATCACTATGTTCTGTGGCCAGACTCACGGGCACGGTTTAAAGCCCGGCAGTCATAAATGCTCACAGAATTTTTACACGGGAAGCCTTATTTAAACCTCCTAAGAGTGTTCGATATTTGTTTGGAAATGCCAAGTGATTCGAAAAATTATTTTGGTTTTGTAGTTGACGAATTTTACGAGCTTGTGCATACTATAAAACTGCTATAATGTTCTCGACACTTTGAAACTCTGTGGAGGCGGTACGCACCTCTCGGAACGCCTCACAAGATTGGCTAAGAAAACAATAGAACAAACAACAGAACAATGGACCCTAGACCTAAAAACAATACAAGTGCGTGATAACCAGGTCCAATAAAATTAGAGGTTCTGAAGAGGTACGTGGCTACTGACTCTGTGGCCAGACTCAGAGTATTCTTGATCCCGCGAAAAATGGTCTACAAAAAACATAATAGCTTTGAATCACTTGCCATCTCGATACAAGCGTTGAAGACTCTTTCAGACCTAAGCTCTTTTCAGGATTCTAGAACATTCTTCTTTTGAGTGCTTTCAAGATAGAGAGCAGATAACATTGTATTTTGCATTGTATTCCGAAAATAACATTCAAGATTCAAGTTCTTATCTAAATTTCGACGCAAAACTGATACCTTCAATAATAAAAACAATCGTCCAGCCCAAATCAAATTTTTTCAACATGAAATAATCCCAGAGTATATTTTGCTTTTGCAATATAAGAATTCAGCTAAAAGTATGTTAACCCTCGGGTCAAGACCGTTTACGATTAGCACATACACTTAATTACTGCACTTAACTGCAAAAATAATTTCAGATATTTTCACCTGCGTTATAACATGACCGTAAGCCTCAACACTAAAAACAAAATGTGGTGATAAATTAGGGAGAGCCTAAGATAATTGAAAACATTTTTTGTTTGTTTCAATATCAACCATGCGTAGTGCGCCATAAATATTGCAATCTTAGTACCTGTAAATACTAACCGGAATAGTCGTCATTTGACGTTATCGGTGATATGATTAAGAAGATCAATATTGGAGACTGAATACACAAGAAACGAGATCCCTTGTGCCTTGTATCCAAATAACGTTAAATCCCTGGAATTCCAAATATCAAGATTCCTAATTGAAGTTTCTGTATTTTGAGATTAAAGTTTAGATTGTCGCTGCCTTTTGAGTCGTACGCTAAGTGTATTCCTCAGATCTTGTCGGACCATTAACCCACCTGAGAGATAACAGTTTCCTACGATTATTAGCCCATTTTTCAAGCCACATAGTCTTTGTCTTTTCGATGTTTAGTTTTACACAATTCCTCTTAGATTAACAACGCCTTCTCCACCATTCAACAATAACTACTTCTTGATTTTAGACAAAACAAATATTTTTATATCAACGACTGGGACACAAAGCTTTTAATTCAATTATCTCTTATTAATATTTTCTTCCGATGTACCTAATCAAAGGGCGGCATGAGTCTCATTTAAATGACTGGAATGATAAAACAAGTATATCTCATTCCAGAGTCGTGTGAGCCTGTCTCCGTTGTTCAGTAGCCTGTCAATTGCCAGGAACACTTCTCAGGTTCCCCCTTAAAAAAAACGCTTCCTGGTAAGTAGAGACTGTGAACTCGCAGATTATTTTTCGGTTGCATTTACAAAGGCGATGCAGAGTTTAGATTTAACCGTCACGACGCAAAACTAGGGAGCTTAAGCAACCACGACGCCGACGGCAGCGAGAACGGCACAAAACAATAGGCTTAATGAGCGACAACAATACCTCTGCACGTGCGTTTTACATTTTGGTACATTTCTTTGCCGTTCCCTGCAAAACAACAACGTCAAATGATCAAATTATAGGTTTTTTGGAGAACGTGAACACACGACGGTTAATTTTCCTTTCTCCATTTGAACCGGAAAGCCATCCCTTTAAATTCAGCTCCTGGACAATCCAGTCACATTAGACAAACTAAACAAATTGGAGCAACTGCAAAGTAGTTTAAAATAGCGCGAATCCTTTTTTCAAGTGACGTTTTCCTTGGCGTTGCCGTCGTCGTTGCTTAAGCTCCCTACTAATACCTTCAATAATAATAACAATCCTCCAACCCAAATCAAATTTTATTCAACCCGAAATAATCCCAGAGTATTTTTGCAATATTAGAATTCGGCTAAAAGTATGTTAACGGGATTTTACTGCACGTAAATGCAAAAATAATTTCAGAGATGTTTTCACCAGCGTTATAACATGACCGTAAGCCTCGACACTAAAAACAAAATGTGGTGATAAATTAAGAAGAGCCTAAGATATCTGAATAAATTTTGCGGGTCAATAATAAATTTGCACAACGCCTAACCGGTGCTATATAAAAAGTGATGAAATGCACGCTAATTGGTTTGCGACAAAGGAAATATTCTATGTCATAGCTCTGTGTCGAAAACAAAAAAAAAATGAATTAAAATTCATTTCTGTTCCTTTCAATTATCTCTCGTTAATATTTTCTTCCGATGACCTAATCAATGGGCGGCATCAATCATATTTAAGTAATCGTAGGCAACCTAACGGCAAGGAATGCAGAAAGGTGTTAATTGTGATATTGTTGAAACCGTCCATCTCATTGGCTGAAACGTGAAAATCTACCATAATTTAACCAGATAGTGCATTTATTTCCTTCTAGTTTACTGAGTTTTATAATGCAGCCAAAATTCTATGTGGGAAACATGTAAAATTAGAAGCCTTTCTTGGCCATTGTTTTGGAGTTTCACGATTGGATGAAATCTTGTAGCACAAAAGAAATATCACTTTAATGCACTTTGATGCATTCTCAGTAGTAAAACCTGAACGATCTTATGTGTGGGGAAAGCGAAATGCCGCGGAACAATACATCATTGCCTACTTCTTACACGCATTGTTACTTAAATGAATGAAACTATGAAACATGTATGTATTTCTCATTTCAGAGTCGTGTACAGTAAGATCCAGTAAGCCTGCTTCCGTTGTTACCGAGTCAATCGGCAGGAATAACCGTTACTGCTCAGGTTGCCCCTTAAAACTAACACACTTTCTGGTAAGTATACATTTATATATAAGTACATACATAGTATCATTGCTTTTCACATACATATTTTATCCTGTAAAGCGCACGTAAGTCAGTCACTTAGACTGCAAAGTGTTGATTCTTAACAAACGATTTACTTGCTATGATTAGTGTATACTAAAACAGTGGATAGCGTTTTTGGCGCGCTCTGATTGGCTACTGAAACTCGGAATAGCAAGTGCTATTCACCTCCAAGCAATTTGAGCACGAAAATTGTAATCGTTGACAGGAATAAATGAGTTAAAAATCATCATTTGCGTGCAATATTATCTCACTGTTTTAGTATATGCTATTCGCGGCTCGGTAAATATCCACTGCTAGCCACCTCTGTGTAACAAACTGATCCATCTGACCTATCGGATTAACCAATTCAAAGAAAGACTATTACGTTAAGTTTTGTTAAAGCATTAATCATTATCGTTTCTTTTTTCAGAGTTATAATGGGTTTCAACGAAAATGCAGCATTTAACGCATCTTCAGCAAATTACACAAATGCAACTGTCACGCCTTTCCCGGCACCTGGTAATCCATGGCCAACTTATCTTGAGGAACCTCTGGCAGCCACCATATTTCAAATCACACTGTGGTCCACGATCGCATTCCTGGGGGTTATTGCGAACCTCTTAGTATGCCTTGTGATTCTTAGACGCCTCAAGAAGACCACAATGAACTATTACTTACTAAGTTTGGCCATAGCAGATTTGGGGGTACTGCTCATCATCTACCCTGTGGCGGTGTGTAAATACCTCAAGCCATTTAAGTGGTTGCTGGGGGAACGAGCTTGTTTGTATCTGATGCCTACAAACGAAATATTCTTCGGAGCCTCCATTTGGTCGATAACAGCCATTGCAATTGAGAGATACAGAAATATCGTGGGTGCCAAACGATATCAGTTCTGGAACAGGTCTGGGTTAAAGACAGCGTTTGGAATCTTCTCTGTGTGGTTAGCATCCTTTCTGGTTTCGTCTGTTCCTTTGTACCCTGTCATGACCTACGAGCCGACCATACCATTTTGCTACCCCAACTGGTCTGACAGGCGGTATAGTTATACATATAATGTAGCTCTCGTCATCGTCTGGTATGTCCTTCCTTTGGCTGTCATAACATTCACGTATGTGAAGATAAAGGATCGAGTGCGTGACAGTATCGCATTCCGTGACTCGATGGCGGTGACCGATAATAACGACTGTACGAAAATGCCACAATCTTCTTCAAGTACACGAGTAAGAAGAGAGAAGAGAAAATGGAAAAAAAGTAACAAAACACAACGCATTCTAACACCTCTGGTTATTTTGTTTGCTGTGACAATGTTTCCCCTGAGCTTTGTCCGCGCGTTGGCACTTATAAAAGAAGACATTTGGAGGAATAAATATTATAACCTGGTAACGGGCCTCATGGGACTGTTCGTTATCATTAACTCCTCGGCCAATCCGCTGGTGTATTACATCACAAGCAAAGAGTTCAAAGAGGCATTTAAAGGCGTCTTCAAGGGCCTGAGAGAAAGGAAGAATGTCTTCAAACAGTTTAGGCACAGTTTCGCATTATCATCAAGGCGCTTCTCGAGTTTGGCAAATGTGGTAGAGCTTAGCCAACGGAATCAACATGAACAGCAACAACAATAGCAACAGCAATTGTCAAACAAGACCATTGGTGGAAATGTCTCGTGTGTAAGCGCTTTGTTAATCTTCAGTTTTGAGTCATGAACAATTTTAAACGCACCTTTGATAGATCTACCAAATACAACTACCAACTTTTAATGTTAATGTCAGCTGGGTTTGCCATCTATGCATTAATAATTATTAAAATGAGTTTTTTTTTTCAAGTTCAGTTGAAGCTACAATATTGTCGTTCAAGTTTTTCTTGTGTTGAAACTGAATAGCTTAAGTGTCTCAAGCTACAGTATTGTCAATTTAATAGGTCAACTTGGTGTTGGAATTTGAAAAAAAAAATCACGGTTCACAAGCTGCCAGACAAATGGATGTGTCCAGGGATGTGTGCACAGATGTAAAATGTAAAATAGGCTTTGGTCCCAGAGCCTTCGTTTTTTCCGAGAATGCGGCCTGGCCAGTACCTTACGCATGCGCACAGCTATATCACTTTGGCAGTGGCAGCCATACACAGCTGTTTTGTCCTATTTAGGACTCATCAGCATGGCATAGCCAGGCGGGGTCTCACATTAGATCATCGACCCCACCACTTTACTGCCAAGGAGGATGCAAGCATTCCTTTAAGGGCCAGCTCCATACGACACATGTGGTAGCTGTTGGCTGGGGACAGCACGGCAGTCCTCCCACGGCATGCGTATGGAGAGTTGGCAATATGCCAACTTTGCCAACTTTTACAAAACTAATTGGAGAAACCCAAATAATAAGTTTTTAATTATAACAAATTGACAAATTACAATTAGCTCAGAAACAGTTAGCGCTTTGGAAAATTTATAGTTTAAACGCTTTAGATTATTATTATTATTATTATTATTATTAATTTTCAAAGCAACGACAACTGACTTGATTTTAAAAGACATGTTTCGACAATCCTTTGTCATCTTCAGTTTGAAATTTTAAGTTACAAAGTTGAATTTATACTAAGTAAATAAAAATGCTAATGAGAGAAAACACCTTTGACAAATAAATGAAAGAATGTGTGACAATACGTGATTAAAAAGAAAGTTTTAAATTAACATGATGCAACTGTTGGTTCAAAGAGGGTTGCTCCCATTTGATATGCAAAGCTTCCTTTATCTTAAGCTGAAAATTGGTGGAAGCATGATCTAAGATATTGAAACAATTGGGTGAACATAAATTATGGCATTCTTTAGAGTCTTCCAGGTGTTTGAATACGTGAGAGGTCCTATCAGTGGATAAGTGCTCACGAACGCGTGTGGAAAATTGTCGGGTGGTTTCGCCGACGTAGCAGGCATTACAGCCCGCACACAAAAATTTGTAAACAACACACGAACGCAGACTGTCCAACCATCCCGAGGCAGTCAATGCAATTAACATAGATTTTGACTGAATTTATTCATAGATGCAGAATTCTGCGTACATGAGTTAGTCAGTGCAATTTACATAGATTTTGACTGAATTTATTCATAGATACAGAATTTTTGCATAGATGAGTCAGTTGGTACAATTTACATAGATTTTGACTGAATTATTTCATAGATGCAGAATTTCTGCATACATGAGTCATCGGGTGCTATTACATAGGTTTTGACTGAATTTATAATTTAAAGATGCAGAATTTCTGCATACATGAGTTATTCGGTGCTATTACATAGATTTTGACTGAATTCATTTAAAGATGCAGAATTTCTGCATACATGAGTCAGTCGGTGTAATTTACCTATATTTTGACTGAATTTATCCATAGATGCAAAATTTCTGCATACATGAGTCGTTTGGTACAATTAATTTTACATATATTTTGACTGAATTTATTCATAGATGCAGAATTTTTGCGTACATAAGTCAGTCGGTGCTGTGAACATATATTTTTACTGAATTTATTTAACGATGCAGAATTTCTGCATACATGAGTTATTCGGTGCTATTAACATAGATTTTGATTCATTTTATTCATAAATGCAGAATTTCTGCATACATGAGTCATTCAGTGTATTAACATAGATTTTAACTGAATTTATTTAAAGTTGCAGAATTTTTGCAACCGTAGTTTTTTATCACTGTAATTTTAATGAAATGGAATGCAATTTTTAGACCCATTTTAACTCTTAGTCAAGACTCTTTAATCTCCACTGCAATTTTTCTGGTGAAAAATGGTCTCCAACCATTACCAGTAGTTTTTACCTGTGGCATTTTAGTGTAAAATTGGGTTCAGAAAAAATATACATTATTTCAACAAACGTTTTAAACCTCAATTTAGGCATCTTACCAGTGATTTCCTCCAACAAATATTTTACTTGCAGTCAGGTTTTCATGTTTAGCGCGGAATTTCACATTTCTTCCGTGCTAAATAGGCAGTTCTTGACGAAATTTGCAATTTTGGAAAAACACATTTTAGTTTGGAACACGTTGAATATTAAATGGGATAAGATGGGATAAATGAGATAAGATCGTTTAATTGCACCAATGAAGGAAGCAATCTTTTAACAGACATTTTCAATATGGCATTCCCAGTTTAAGGTTTGGTCGATGTAGACTCCAAGGGATTTAGCTGATGCTAATTGTTGTACAGCATTATTATTTATAGTAAGCGAAGGGCGTTCTGAAAATTGGGGGTGGAAGCGGAATAATTGGATCTCACTCATAATTCATTATTCCTTTTATTTATTCGAGGTTATTCATCATTCCATATATGAGTTTGTTAGACAGCTTCTAACTTGCAATGCTTGTGAAATAGAAGATTTTCACTTTAATTAAAATATGATTTAAAACCGTCAACGTCATATGCAATCTAATAACCACATTTTATCGATTTAATTCCAGCCTGGCGTTTATTTAAAACTTAGCCTTTTAGACCTAGAATGTTGTACTGAGTGGTTTGTTGAACTGTTCGGTATACGCCCCGTCTTTTTTTTAAAACTAGCCTACCCGATATAGACCTGATATAACATGATAAATACTGATCCCCCAAATAATAAATACCCGGTGTTTATTTGAACCCGGCGTTTATTCTCCATTTATTCCTGGCACGAAAACGACAATATACGGTTACTTTCATTTGGGTTTGGTCAGTTTTTCACAATGACTCAAAATGTCGACAAAAAGAAATTTGTTTAGCAGATAAATCAAAGCTAATGAATCCAAACAATATTAGGGGCCGTCCACATATTCCCTTGCTCCCCGCTTAACGTCCACCATATTTCAATAGAAAACAAAACAAAATTCCCCACAAAGTCTCTTACAAAGTTAATAAAAACCAGATGTCCTCTCTCAATCGCGTTCATGAGCTTGAACAGAACAGGAACAGAACGTTACAGGTTCTCAACTATAAACTATTTTGCGTTCGTGGCAGTTACATTTTACATCTGTGCACACATCCCGGGACACATCCATTTGTCTGGTAGCTTGTGAACCGTGATTTTTTTTTTCAAATTTCAACACCAAGTTGACCTATTAAATTGACAATACTGTAGTTTGAGACACTTAAGCTATTCAGTTTCAACACAAGAAAAACTTAAACGACAATATTGTAGCTTCAACTGAACTTGAAAAAAAACTAAATTTTAGTAATTATTAATGCATAGATGGCCATCCCAGCTGACATTAACATTAAAAGTTGTTAGTTGTATTTGGTAAATCTATCAAAGGTGCGTTTAAAATTGTTCATGACTCAAAACTAAAGATTAACAAAGCGCTTACACACGAGACATTTCCACCAATGGTCTTGTTTGACAATTGCTGTTGCTATTGTTGTTGCTGTTCATGTTGATTCCGTTGGCTAAGCTCTACCACATTTGCCAAACTCGAGGAGCGCCTTGATGATAATGCGAAACTGTGCCTAAACTGTTTGAAGACATTCTTCCTTTCTCTCAGGCCCTTGAAGACGCCTTTAAATGCCTCTTTGAACTCTTTGCTTGTGATGTAATACACCAGCGGATTGGCCGAGGAGTTGATGATAACGAACAGTCCCATGAGGCCCGTTACCAGGTTATAATATTTATTCCTCCAAATGTCTTCTTTTATAAGTGCCAACGCGCGGACAAAGCTCAGGGGAAACATTGTCACAGCAAACAAAATAACCAGAGGTGTTAGAATGCGTTGTGTTTTGTTACTTTTTTTCCATTTTCTCTTCTCTCTTCTTAGTCGTGTACTTGAAGAAGATTGTGGCATTTTCGTACAGTCGTTATTATCGGTCACCGCCATCGAGTCACGGAATGCGACACTGTCACGCACTCGTTCCTTTATCTTCACATACGTGAATGTTATGACAGCCAAAGGAAGGACATACCAGACGATGACGAGAGCTACATTATATGTATAACTATACCGCCTGTCAGACCAGTTGGGGTAGCAAAATGCTATGGTTGGCTCGTACGTCATGATAGGGTACAAAGGAACAGACGAAACCAGAAAGGATGCTAACCACACAGCAAAGATTCCAAACGCTGTCTTTAACCCAGACCTGTTCCAGAACTGATATCGTTTGGCACCCACGATATTTCTGTATCTCTCAATTGCAATGGCTGTTATCGACCAAATGGAGGCTCCGAAGAATATTTCGTTTGTAGGTATCAGATACAAACAAGCTCGTTCCCCCAGCAACCACTTAAATGGCTTGAGGTATTTACACACCGCCACAGGGTAGATAATGAGCAGTACCCCCAAATCTGCTATGGCCAAACTTAGTAAGTAATAGTTCATTGAGGTCTTCTTGAGGCGTCTAAGAACCACAAGGCATACTAAGAGGTTCCCAATAACCCCCAGGAACTCGATCGTGGACCACAGTGTGATTTGAAATATGGTGGCTGCCAGAGGTTCCTCAAGATAAGTTGGCCATGGAATACCAGGTGCCGGGGATGGCGTGACAGTTGTATTTGGGTAATTTGCTGAAGATGCGTTAAATGTTGCATTTTCGTTGAAACCCATTATAACTCTGAAAAAGAAACGATAATGATAAATGCTTTAACAAAACTTAAAGTAATAGTCTTCTTTGAATTGGTTAATCCGATAGGTCAGATGGATCAGTTTGTTACACAGACTCCAGGTGGTTCGATACATTACTTGAAAAGATGGAAGTTTGACGAATGCAGTTTGTTACATAAGTTTGGTTTGGGTCAGACGGATCACTATGCTGGATGGATCAGTCGATCAGATGGTAAGATAGATCACTCAGTTATATGGATCAGTAGGCAAGCTATATCAGTTGCTTAGAAAGATGATTTGACGCTAATATTCTATCAGCCAAAGAAGAGGTTGTAACAGCTTCCGATAAGCTGTGAAATATTTCTGATTTGATTGACGTTTTACAGCCATTAGCGCATTAGCTAGGAAAACATATAGCTCGTGTTTCAGTTCAAGTTAAGACCCCTTGTGATCAAGATCTTAGAAGACAAGTTAGAACAAATTCTCGATTTAATAATCAGGACCCGCGAACGTTGGTAAGCAACAATTTACTTATAGTTTTATAGTCATCATATTATGTTAGTTCGTGATTCTACAGCGAGATTTATTGCTAGATTTTCACCGTTCTTAAGTTTCTTAATTTCCATGTGCGCATCGCATGTTTTGATTATATGTTTTCTTAATGTAATGATTTCAGTTGACCGCTTCGATATAAGGACGCCTCAAGGCCAAATGAATAGGATCTAGGAATAAAGAAAGAATTGGTATCCTATATTGGTCTGATGGTTTGTTATCGACCGCGCGTAAATCAACCCGGGAAATCGAGATTTGAAAGACATACCGTAACAGAGGTATGGTAGTCATCACTACTAATTGACGTCTTTATTACTCCTTTATGAAGATTAAAAGATCCTCACCATAGTTATTACAGAAAAGAAAAATGAAAACGTGCTCCATCGCATTATTAATCCTGACCAAATCGGTTACGTAAACGGCTGGCAGTTTGGTCTTCACCAATGCCATTCCAAACTAACTAACTGATCGAAATAAAATGTTTTAGCTCTGATGGGTCAGTCGATCAGTTCGTGAGGTTGATCGGCTGTTAGATGGTTCAAACATTGTTTCGATTTTACAAAATAGCATCGTACGGCAATGTACGGTATTTTTTAATTATTAACACGGCTCAAGATCTTTTAAATACCTTAATCCGCGATATGATATGTGTGATATTTAAGGTCTACATATTCTGTTCAGTAGAAAAACGCAAGGATATATTTCCACTGACGACATATGAAAGTTGGCCTTTAGCGCATAACCGTGTCCAGTTCTATCCTATTTCAAAGGTAACATGATTGTCAGCATGTCATTTGAACTTTGTACCGCGAGCTAACGTGTAACGCAATATTGCGGTAAGCTTATTCTTTTATAAACACGGTTCGATATTTTTCGAAAATTGAACGACTTTAAACGCAATGATACAAAAACAGTACATCACTTTCCTAATGTCCAGTTGGAAAAAAAAGGGAGAAAAGAAAGGAAAAAGAAAAGAGAAATTGGTCGGTCTCGCCAGGATTGAACCCGGGTCGGTCTGCACTGAAAAGCAAGCCTTTAGCCACAAGACCATTCTGAATTAATTTTATTTTTTCAACGTAGATACGCGTTAAATCGCTTGTTAGTCGTGCCTTGGCTACGAGCCAAGCCACACGAGTTATAAAATGGGCTGAAAAAAGTAAAACAGTTCACTTTTCAAGTGGTTTATAGCCTGAGATGAAGTATTAGTGACGTCATATCAGTTGATATAGCAACTTCAAGCTCAAGGATGATTGGATTTATTTACAACATAAGAAGAAAAAAATTGACGAAACGAAACATATCAAGTAAAAGGAACTTACATTATTGCCGGGTTTGGCGAGAGTTTCATTCCAAAACGATTTCGTTTTCTTTCTTTTCGAGCAACAGATAAATGGAAGTATTAAATATAAAAGTTAAATTTCGCGATTCGCTTTAGCTAAGTGAAAAAGACACAAAATATGTTATGTTTCCTCACTTCTTATGACAACTAAGTGACCTGATCTCTTACATCGCTATTAAATGACGACATGAGCTTTCCATGACAACAACAAGAAATCATGCATGTTATCAGAGTGATTCTCCGAACGTCACATAGTGTTTAGTTCATTTGTCAAAAGTTTTTTAGCTTGTGTCAATAAAAACTGATTATGGTTGAACTTCTCTTCAAAAAGGCACTTGAATTATTATCTTCCTCTTGGTTTTCTATAATCTGTATAAGAAACATCACAATCCCCATGACATAGCCTTGATAGCTCCTTTAACAACCGGTCTACAGTTTACAAAAATGGCGACTAGTTTAGTCCTTCAAAACTATGAAGGGCTGTGACCTCCATTGCATGCATGATCGAACAAAAGGAGAACTTTTCAATGGTCCACAACTCAAATAAAAACTTCAAACTTTCGGTTAAATGGTTTCTTACTCACGACACAGTATCTTATATCCTGAGTTGTACTCCTTCTTTTGAACCAGCTTTCCTCGGCGATAAATATTGAAAATTTTATTCGTTTCTCAAACGATGCGTGACATAATTATACTAATTATGAAAGCTGGGATTTGTTAATTTTGATTGACCTTTAGGTACCGTGCGAGCAGAGTCCGTTTTCTAGGAAGATCAAAGGGGACTCTGCTCGCAGAGTAACCTTTAGGCGACTGTTTCGTGCAAGAATGTTGCTTTTTCAAACTCGTATGTTCAAACGCGAATGTTTGATTATTCAAATCCTTTCGATAGGAAAACTTTCTTTGCATTGTACAATTTAAAACAAGCAGTGACGACTGTAACGAATCGAATCTTCTTTAGTAGCAAACAGTTTAAGCTTTAATAAAGATGCACATGTCTTTGCTCACAAGATCTCTATGGTGCAATCGATCTACTGCGCAAGTCCATATGTTATGGACTTATCGGATTGGACTGGACATTACAACGACTGCTATTAAAAACACAGGTTTTGAGAAGAATCATATCTTAACTTCCTTGGATCATATTTTCTTATCTTCAATCTCTTGCCCAGAAGAATAAGCATTTTAAAACTCGTTGGCATAACGCCAGAGGTAATTAACTAAATGCCCAGCAGCTAACGCTGACTTCAAAGAATCTTGAAAAGAGCTTAGGTCTGAAAGAGTCTTCAATGCTTGTATCGAGATGGCAAGTGATTCGAAGCTATTATGTTTTTTGTAGCCTATTTTTGGCAGGGTCAAGAATACTCTGAGTCTGGCCACAGAGTTTCTAGTGTCGAGAACATTATAGCAGTTTTATAGTATGCACAAGCTCGGAAATTCGTCAACTACAAAACCAAAATAATTTTTCGAATGGCTTGGCATTTCCAAACAAATATCGAACACTCTTTATAGGAGCAACAGATAAATGGAAGTATTAAATATAAAAGTTAAAGTTGACCATTCATGCACGAGTGATTGCGAAAGACTGATTAAAGGTTTCAAATGACGTACAGTATAGTAACGTTCGTGACGGATCACCTAGTGTGACCGGAAAAGCGACTGTACATATGTAAAACAAATCATAACAATATATTGAATTAATTCTCGTACCTTAGGGACACTTACAAGACCCTTAAAGCGTCTTAAAGCACGACTTCACTTCACTTCACTCTTCAACTCGAAGAGTTGTTGTTCTTGTCTGTGTTCATTTCAAGTCTGCAGATTGCAGAGATCGGAGGAGTTCAAATGCAAAACATCAGAAAAACGCTTTCATGTCCACTTTTTCGGCGGTCGACTATGCTACACTACATTCCTTTGCATTTGCCACGAAAGGCTGATGAACTGGTCAGCAGAATTACCAAGAAAAGTTTACAGAATGAGTAAGTAAGTGAGTGAATTTGAGACCGTCTGCGATAACCCATTCATTACGCTTCGCGTATTCACGGGTTAAAAATGAGATGTGTTAACCAAATTCACATGCAGCTTCGTGAAAGTGAAACAAAAATAGTTGAAAAAGTAGGAACCAGTACTAAGGGTAAAAACTACTAAAAAGTTCATTGTTACCTTTGCATGCACGGCAAGATGTAAATAGCTTGTAAACGTAACTTGGTTGGTATTAATCTATACTTACTGACCCGCTTTTCGTTTATACATGCAACTAGGTACGCTCTAAAATTTAGTTTTATCGACTGAGTCGATAAGGTAAATTGACCACCGTAAAAAGATTCAAATAGCTGACGTTTCGAGCGCTAGCCCTTCGTCGGAGCGAATCAAGGAATTGTGGGTAGTGTGTGGTTTTATATAGTAAGCGGTGGAGCTACGCTATTGGTGGAAATTTGGTGACGTGAAAAACAAATGTAGATTAGTTGAATGAAAAGCGTTCGTTGATTCCGTGGGGTTTGAGAGTGCCGATTTGAAAGATGATTTTTTGTTCTAGGTTTTTACGGCTTTCTGTGTTACCCTGGTGTAGGGAAACGCCGCAGATTGTCATGTGTTGTTTAGAATGGTTAGTAAGATTTAAATGGCGCGCGACTGGTTTGGATGCGTCCTTGTCATTTTTTTCAACGTCTCGGAGATGTTCACGAAAACGGTCGCCCAGTCTCCTCCCTGTTTCGCCAATGTATATCTTTTTGCAAGAAGTACATGTAATGCAGTAGATAACATTTACGGAGGTGCATGTAAAACGATCAGTGATTTTAATAGATCGTTTGGGTCCTGTTATTTTGTCCGCGTTGTGAATGAAAGGACAAGTACACTAAATGAAATTGTGAAACAATTACACTAAATGAAATTGTGAATGAAAGGACACTACCCACAATTCCTTGATTCGCTCCGACGAAGGGCTAGCGCTCGAAACGTCAGCTATTTGAATCTTTTTACGGTGGTCAATTTACCTTATCGACTCAGTCGATAAAACTAAATTCTCGTGTTTCATCCCCCCACCGACGCAGCACCACAGTTTCTCTAGAAACTAACCCCATTCATAGGTACGCTCTAAGTCTGCTTTAGAATTTTATCCACAGAATCTAAAAGTTAGAGCCTCATTACATAGCTCGACTTGACCGCCACCTGACCGCCACTTCACGTTCAGAGTCAAAACGTAAGAAGCCATATGGCTCCATTACTGTTTTGCAGAGTGTGGGTCTTTTTGCGTGTACCGGTACTCATTGTCTTCTATTGTTTGTGAGGTATTGTATTTTTGGTCTTGTTTTGCATTTGTATATTGTCCTTCTTTGTTCCTTTTGTTTTACGCCATCTGTGCTCCGCTACACACAGAAAGAACCCAGAGTGTTCAGGCGCTAGGCAGGCACATTGATTAGATCTTTCGGCGCACGAGGAAATACCTAATACCATAAAGATAACAGGAGAAAACCTTAACTAATTACCTCATGCAATTTAATTAAGCTAGATTTCTTCCCAAAGGACGCTTTTCAACTAATGTCTATAATTAACAACTATTCACCGAAGTGGAGGTGGCTAGCGGTGGATATTTACCGAGCCGGGAATAGCATATACTAAAACAGTGAGATAATATAGCACGCAAATGATGATTTTTAACTCATTTATTCCTGTCGACGATTACAACTTTCGTGCGCAAATTGCTGGGAGGTGAATGGCACTTGCTATTCCGAGTTTCAGTAGCCAATCAGAGCGCGCCAACAACGCTATCCACTGTATGAATGTGAATATTTGAAAAACCATATATTTTAACTGCGGATAGATATGAGTGAGATTTGTGATCCCCGCAGTGTGCTCTCAACTTAAGCAGTTGAAAAAGCAACGTGAAAAAAATTCATCTATCCATCTATCCATGTGGCTTGATAGCTCAGTGGGTAGAGCATTGCACCGGTATCGCAAGGTCATGGGTTCGAATCCCGTTCAAGCCTGAATTTTTTTCAGGTTCGAGAATCACAAATCTCACTCATATCTACCCGCAGTTAAAGTGCCCCTGCGATCAAATTTTTGATTTTCATTTTTTTACATTTTCGTGTACAATTAGACTTTCTTACTCATCTTGCCAAATTTCAATTCATTACGAACATCAGAAATCATTTTATTTCAACATTTATTTCCGAGAATTTACGGCCGCCATTAATCAACCTTGTTCCAAGGCTTGGTTGCGAATGGGAGAAAGTGACGTCAAAGACTCAAAAATACCTCACGGGTTGAATTTATAATAACAATGAGTTTTGAAAATCACGCGAAAAGCAACAAAAACTTTGGACGTGTTCTTCGTGCAATTTTCTATGCTGATTGTTATTATAATTTCAACCCGTGAGGTATGTTTGAGTCTTTGACGTCACTGTCTCCCATTCGCAACCAAGCCTTGGAACAAGGTTGATTAATGGCGGCCGTAAATTCTCGGAAATAAGTATTAAAATAAAATGACTTCTGATGTTCGTAATGAATTGACATTTGGCAAGATGAGTAAGAAAGTTTAATTGAACACGAAAATATAAAAAAATCAAAATCAAAAATTTGATCACAGGGGCACTTTAAAATATATGGCTTTTCATATATTCACATTCGTATATATTCACCATCATCGGGTATATTACGAACTAACAATTAACCATCTGTCCATGTGGCTTGATAGCTCAGTGGATAGAGCATTGCACCGGTATCGCAAGGTCATGGGTTCGAATCCCGTTCAAACCTAAATTTTTTTCAGGTTGCTTTTTCAACTGCTTAAGGTGGCTCCGTTGTTATTTCGGGCGCACTCGTCTATGACAAACTTTGTCTCATAACTTTTCCGGCTCTAAAGCGATGCTTCTAAAACTTTGCGAAAATTTACAGCTATTACCTAGCAATAATATGATAGAATTCGATTTTCATGGGAAAAAATATATTTAGTGATAATAATAATCGGGCTTATATGAACCCCACTTTTTGAACAAAATCGCACCCTGTGAAAAATTTTGCTGTTATATTTTTGTTAAATTTCTGGAATCAGCTTACATTGACTTAATACATACCCTTAACAAGTTTTAGCAAAATCGTTGGAGCATAAATGCGGAAGAATTCACGCCATCAAAATTTAGCCCTAAAATTCTCTTATAATTTTAAATACTTCATGCTCTTTGACTAAACAATCTACGAACTCAAATTTCTGGGAGAAGCCTTTCCAGTGCTTGCTAAATCTGAATTGTAAGCCGATTGCAAATCGTGCGAACCGTCAAAAAGTATTCACTAGTTCTGTAAATATTATAAAATGCTCTAAAACCTACTCAAATCTTCAATGCTACGTTTTCCATCATTTTTCGAAAATTATCCTGCAGTTTGGTGTCAGACTCCTTCCACATGAATTTCAAGGTACTGCAATACTTTTACATCGATTGTTCTTTGCTTAGAAGGGCTTGCAGTTGGAGAAATAGTTGTCAGTTTTATAAGCTGCTCCGCATCTGAGCTCAGGCGAAGCTGACAAGCAGTTTTCAGAGTTTTGTTTATGAATACGAAATGAGCACGTGTGTAATTTATTCTTATAATTCGCACCTTTATCAGGGGGGCGAACGAAATATGCGCGCTAGTTACCCCAGGAGGGGAGGGAGCATGTACGCTCCATTAGAAGTTTCCATGGGGTGCAATATTTTTAAATGCGGGGACTACGCTGACTACGCGCGCATATCACGTACGCCCCCTAACTAAGGGTTAAGCCTAAAGAATACCGTTCAGAAGGACGTCGGACACCTTATTGAAACTTATATAACGGAGTAACTGGTTAGCTTTCAGTTGATGTTATGGGTAACAGTTTATATAGTTAAATTTAGGCCTGAACAACCCCAGAAGCTAGGTGGTACAGTGGTATAGTGGTACGGTAGGCTATCTAAGCCTAAGAAGTGGGGGATTTTAGATTTTCTTTTTTACACTTAAAAATTTATTGAAAATAAAATTCTAAGTGTCGACATTACGTTATATAAGTCTTAATAAGGTGTCCGACGTCCTTCTGAACGGTATTCTTTAGGCACAACCCTAACTAAGGTGCGAATTCTCAGAATAAATTCCACACGTGCTCATTTCGTATTCATAAACAAAACTCTGAAAACTGCTTGTCAGCTTCGCCTGAGCTCAGATGCGGAGTAGCTTATAATCCCAACAACTATTACTCCAATTGCAAACCTTTCTAAGCAAAACAAATCGATGTAAAAGTATTGCAATACCTTGAAATTCATGTGGAAGGAGTTTGACTCCCAACTGCAGGATAATTTTCGAAAAATGACGGAAAACGCAACATTGGAGATTTGAGCAGGTTTTGGAGCATTTTATAATATTTACAGAACTAGTGAATACTTTTTAACGGTTCGCACGATTTGCAATCGGCTTATAATTTAGATTTAGCAAGCATTGGGAAGGCTTCTACCAGAAATTTGGGTTCGTAGATTGTTTTGTCAAAGAGCATGAAGTATTTAAAATTTTAAGAGAATTTTAGGGCTAAATTTTGATGGCGTTAATTCTTCCGCATTTCTGCTCCAACGATTTTGCTGAAACTTGGTAAGGGTATGTATTAAGTCAATGTAAGCTGATTCCAGAAATTTAACAAAAATATAACAGCAAAATTTTTCACAGGGTGCGATTTTGTTCAAAAAGTGGGGTTCATTTAAGCCCGATTATCACTAAATATATTTTTTCCCATGAAAATCGAATTCTATCATATTATTGCTAAATAATAGCTGTAAGTTTTCGTAAAGGTTGAGAAGCATCGCTTTAGAGCCGGAAAAGTTATGAGACAAAGTCTGTCATAGACGAGTGCGCCCGAAATAACAACGGAGCCACCTTAAGTTGAGAGCACACTGCGAGGATCACAAATCTCACTCAACGCTATCCACTGTTTTAGTATATACTTATCATAGCAAGTAAATCGTTTATTAATAAATCAACACTTTGCAGTCCAAGTGACTGACTTACGTTCGCTTTACAGGACAAAATATGTATGTAAAAAGCTATGATACTATGTATGTACTTATATATAAATGTATACTTACCAGAAAGTGTGTTAGTTTTAAGGGGGAACCTGAGCAGTTATTCCTGCCGATTGACTCGGTAACAACGGAAGCAGGCTTACTGGATCTTACTGTACACGACTCTGAAATGAGAAATACATACATGTTTCATAATTTCAGTCATTTAAATATGATTGATGCCGCCCATTGATAAGGTCATCGGAAAAAAATATTAACGAGAGATAATTGAAAGGAACAGGAATGAATTTTAATTCATTTCTGTTTGTTTTCGACACAGAGCTATGACATAAAAATATTTCCTTTGTCGCAAATCAATTAGCGTGCATTTCATCATTGTTTATATAGCAACAGTTCGGCATTGTGCTAATTTATTATTGACCCGCAAATGGCCGTAATGTTTTGTGTGCAAAATAAACATTATACTGCTTATTTAGAAAAGCATATCCAACAAAAAAAAATATCCAAATATCTTAGGCTCTACTTTATTTATCACCACATTTTGTTTTTAGTGTTGAGGCTTACGGTCATGTTATAACGCAGGTGAAAACATCTCTGAAATTATTTTTGCAGTTAAGTGCAGTAAAATCCCCTTAACATACTTTCAGCTGAATTCTTATATTGCAAAATATACTCAGGGATTATTTCGGGTTGAATAACATTTGATTTGGGTTGGAGGATTGTTATTATTATTGAAGGTATTAGTTTTGCGTCGTGACGGTTAAATCTAAACTTTGCATCGCCTTTGTAAATGCAACCGAAAAATAATCTGCGTGTTCACAGTCTCTACTTACCAGAAAGTGTGTTTTTTAAGGGGGAACCTGAGAAGTGTTCCTGGCGATTGACTCGCTACTGGACAACGGAGACAGGCTTACACGACTCTGAAATGAGATATACTTGTTTTATCACTCTAGTCATTTAAATAAGACTCATGCCGCCCTTTGATTAGGTACATCGGAAGAAAATATTAGTAAGAGATAATTGAATTAAAAGCTTCGTGTCGTTGATATAAAAACATTTGTTTTGTCTAAAATCAAGAAGTAGTTATTGAATGGTGGAGAAGGCGTTGTTAATCTTAGATGAATTCGTTAAAATCTGCCGTGTAAAACTAAACATCGAAAAGACAAAGGCTATGTGGCTTGGAAAATGGTCTAATAATCGTACGAAACTGTTATCTCTCAAGTGAGTTAATGGTCCGACAAGATCTGAGGAATACACTTAGCGTACGACTCAAAAGGCAACGACAATCTAAACTTTAATCTCAAAATACAAAAACTACAAAGGCATCTTGATATTTTGAATTCCAGGGATTTAACGTTATTTGGATACAAGGCACAAGGGATCTCGTTTCTTTTGTATTCAGTCTCCAATATTGATCTTCTTAACCCATTGACGGCCGTGCCGGCCAAAACCGGCCGTGCAATACTCCACTGCTTTAAAAAATTGCAACTTTCTCAATCGCGCGAACATTGCCTTAACCATCAGTTGTGAGCATTGACTAGAAAGTCCTTCAAATTGAGATACCCAATAAACACAAAAAAGTTTGCGATTTTTGCAGAATATCAGCGTTTGAATTGGGACAATAACAAAAATGACCGTTTTTAACGTCATAGAAAAACAACAAAAATCACGTTTTTGCCTTTAGTTTTTTTTTATTCAAATCATCATGGCAAACCCAAAAGTCAACATTCACAGCAAAATTCAGTCCTAGTCCTAGCTTAGCAGTGAATGTTTTTGCTCTTATTCGTTTCTCGGGCCGAGCTACAGCCTATCGTTCTAATGCATACTGACCTTGCCTCGATTTTCAATATCACCGCCGCACTGCATGCTGGGAAATAGCCAAAAATTTTGACAGCGTTCGTTTCTTTCCGCACACATTTCATATTTATACTAAGTCCACAGCCACTCCGACCCATCGCCGAAATTTCGCGCTTGTTGTGTTCTCCTGTGGTCGCAACTTCCAAAATATGCCGCGGTAGGTCGTGAAATTCATCCAGAGTCGAGTCCCAAAGCTACTTTGTTTCCTGGCGGCCATTTTTCCAGTTCAACGAGCAACGAGCCAAATTCGTAAACGAAGAACAACACCTAACTCGCTTCGTTGAGAAAGTGGACTCTGAACTACCTTCAAGCTTTATGATGCTCATCAGGCAGCTACTAAAGATGAAAAATGGCTGTGAACGTACCAAAAATCGTAGATAATTCATATTGGACCCTTTATTGCAATTCAACCAAGCGAAATGACGTTTCCAGTAAACTCGAGCCTTCAGTGTTTTAGAACAGCAGCACTTTCAGTGGTAACTTCAAATATGGAGTCACGAAATCCTATGGATCGTTTATATACAGAAAATCACTCAAAAACGAAAAAAGTCGCGGGCGTCAATGGGTTAATAGAGACCTTAAGATCGAGGTTTTTCGGCATTTCCCGCGAACCGCGAACGTCAAGAAGTCACGTGACCAGTGCCTTGCCGTCAGGTTTGCGGTTTGAGGTTCACGTTTGTACGGCTAGACCACACTTTAGAGGTAAGTGGTTTACCGCAAGGTTTTTTTGCACCCTAAAACATCACAATCCCACGTTTGAGAGGAATTGTTTTTCATAGAAACGTAATTTTGAAGACGATTTCTCAGCTTAAAGAGAAGTGAACGAACGAATGTAAACAAACATGGCAGCCGGCTGTTTCTTTTGGAACTGATTTGCCAGTCGGATTACTTTGTGGTTAAACTACGATAAATAAAGTAAAAAAAGCCAGTTTCTTATGATATGTGAATGCATGAATGTATATGCATGAATGTATACTTTGTTTCCTAGATGGCTCCGATAATAGGCATAGGTAAAAAGAAACCCTCAATCTTAAGCCCAGATTTTGTTCATACGGCGAACTCCGAACTGTAAACTGCTGGCCGACGTTTGTGGTTTGCGGTTTAAGAGGAAAACCTCAATCTTAAGGTCTCTAATGATGTCACCGATAACGTCAAATGACGACTATTCCGGTTAGTATTTACAGGTACCAAGATTGCAATATTTATGGCGCACTACGCATGGTTGATGTTGAAACAATGATAAAAGCATCAAGTTTGGCTTGGATTCCTAGACTCTAAGCCGAGATCTCAAGAATTGGAAGACTTTGCCCAACCCTTGTTTCAAATCAAAAGGCTCTTAAAGCCATCTCGTTAATGCGTTAGAACGTGAGGTTAATAAAAAAGAAGAATCTTGATAGTGAAAGGTAGTAGGTTTCGGCGCTCTCATTGCGTTAAGGGTGGCGCAATTTCTGCTAAAAATAGCCCAACACGTCCTTAACATGGCTTTGCGTGGGGCTAACGCTCACGCTTTCCTTCTCTGATAATGGCTCCTGGCAAAATATGTTGTTCTTGTCGTTTACATTAGATTCGGCATATGTGAAGGAGCCTAATTTGATTGCATTATACCGTGGATTTTCTTTTGCGCAAAATTAACGTTAAGGTGGTCTTATACAAAAAATATGTTTTTTTCCCAAAACAATTTTATGGGAAAATTCCACCATCCTGATATATAGTTTTGTACTCTGAGTTCAAAATCTGCCACTTTAGGTCGAATTTCCCATTGGTTAATTATTAACCAGCCCCTTAAGTTGAAATAAGGCCGCCTGTTATAAGCACAATAACTTTCCACCAAATGGTCGGTTTCCAATGGAGTCAACTTTACTTTGTGCATAAATGATCCATCTAGGATCTAAACCTCGGAAAACAATGCGTTTCCATTTTTTTCGGGCGGGGGGGGAGGCATTAATGTGAAAAATACAAAATAACAATAGTACAAAGGTTTAATTACTACAGTATTGTTTCAGAAAATGGAGGTTTTTTAGGTTTACCTCCTAGAGAATTATATTCTTTCATGCTCCTGAAAATTTCAGAAAATTTGGCTAAAATACAAGAGAGATACCTTGCTTACAGGTTTCTCAATCCGTGAATTTGTGTTATTTGAGAAAAACGGTCTTAAAGTTAAGACAATGGTTTCTAGATCAATTATACTCGGGGGGGGGGGGGGGGGGGGGGTGGGGGGGTGATTGCATTCATTTAGCACGTTTTATGAGCATTAAACTAATGTAAACAATAGTTGCTAGGGCCGTTGCTATGGGAAAATTATATACCACTATTCACTAATCTTATAGTTCAATTGTTTAGTACTGCAAATTTAGTGAAATTCTTTCAAAATGGTATTCTCAAGTGTTTTAAGATATTACAATTTTGCCATTTTCCAAAAAACCAACGTTGCAAGCTAGACATCGTATTTTTGGGTATAAGACCACCTTAATGTCCGTTTTTAGTAGTCATTAAATGGCTTTTGGTTTTATTCCTAAGATTAAATAAACGACAACATTTAGAACAACAGAAAAGTCTATCAGGCACGTACTTGGGGTAGACTTATTGAATATTCTAAAGCTGGGCTAAAATGCTTTTAGCGACGAGCAGGATTTGTGTTAGGGCTGTCACCTTTTATAACAAAAAATTTCCACGAATAATCAGTAGTTTGTGAACTTCAGTGAGCTGAATTTTAAAGATTCCCCATTTTAAAGATTCCCGGTTTTAACCTCACTAATACGGACAAAAATTTCCCACGAATAATCAGTACTTTGTGAACTTCAGTGAGCTGAATTTTAAAGATTCCCCATTTTAAAGATTCCCCGTTTTAACCTCTCTCTAATACGGACACCGAAGGGGTAGAACAAAGTGTCCGAGAGTGATTTTGTAATAATCTGCACTTGGTGCTTGCGTAAACGGCAGCGACGTGAAAAATGTAAACAATAAACAGAAAAAACCACGAAGATAAATCAAATGGCGCGTTATTTCTGCTGGTATCTGTTGTTGATGTCCTTAATGTCACAATCACTAATTGGTTTTTAATGGAATAGGTAGTAATTTTGACACAGCACATTGGTAATCGAATGCCAGTGAACATCACGCAATGACGTCAAAGCGTCAGTTTTCGACACTTGCGATAAGAGAAATAAAGTGGAAATCTTACTATTACTTTTTAGACCGAAGTAACGCGACTTGTTGCTTGTGTTTATTATAGCCGGCGTAATGGCAAGAGCTCTTTTAGCAGCCAGCTAAATCTTTCCGAAGAGTACATATGCGACAAAGATTTTATGTACAACGCAATAATGTCATATTATTCCGCGAGACATTGAGTTATGGGAGCAACTGATGAGGTTCACTTTAGAACAGAAACTGGAGTCTTGCTAACGTAAAGGGTAAGGTGTAAAGGCTTTAAAATTCATTTGTGAACTGCAGAAGTGGTCAGAAGTAGTGGAGGCTCTACTAGATAAATCCTGTATTTGCAAGTTCTATGGTTGTTTTAACCTTAGAATTATTTTTCGAAACACTCGCCGGATTAAGTCTTTTTTCCCCTACAAGGACAGACTTAGCCGCTCTCTCATGTCAAAGGTCGTTTACAAGGCAAGCTGCTGGAACTGTGACGATTTTTATTTTGGTAAAACAAAGCGTCGATTACATGACAGAAAAACTGAAAATTTTAAAGCAATCACGAAGGGTTGTCACGCATCAGCCATTGCAGATCATATGCCTTCAACGGGCCACAACATTAAATGGGATCATTTTGAAATTTTAACAACTGGGCGATCGGATATCCATTGTAGAATTAAGGATACATTATTGATTAAGGATTTAAAACCAGCTTTAAATGAAAATGTGGGTAGTGAGAAACTTTTTCTTTACTAGCCTTGTATATGTTTATATTTTCTAGCAGACTCTTTTTTTCACTATTGTCATTTCTTTTAAATTAGGTTCCAGTCTTTCTCCGTAGCATTTAAATTTATTGTATTATATCCAACCGTCACTTCTGAAGATGTATGTTGAAGCATACGAAACGTCAAGTCATTAATCAAAGTTTCTTACAACATGCGTTGTTTTGTCATGTTTATAACCGCAGTGTGTATTGTATTTCTGTTAAAGTTGAAATGGCCGAAGAATAAGAGTTTTTACGATTTAGTGGAGGCTCATCAACGGTTTTTAAGTCTGAAATCAGTGCTTGTAAGTGAATTTTTTTCAGTTGAGGCATTACAGAAATGCAATTACAATGTTCTTTAAAATAAGCGTGACTATATGTAGAAACGCTAAATAGTGCGTGCCATCTAAGTTATGATAAGATTTCGAAGCCTCCTGAAGTTTAATTGAGTTTATACGTGTAGCCACTTTAGCACTAGTCCTTTTTCAACAGACCATTCCAATAAAATTGAAAAGGCCTTTGAGCTACAAGCATCATTGCGTTCGACTGAAAGGAGAACACTTTCTAATCCCGTCGTGGATCTCCTGTGTCAAGTGGTATGCCTGTGTTCTCAGCCATGAAAAATTGAAATTTCCCACTTCCGGCGTGATATCCGTTTAGCCCCCCCGAAGCATATTTTTTCAGGGGCTACTTCCGGGTGTCCTGTGTTTGGTGGTTGACCTGTGTTACAAGCAGCAAAATCGAGTTTGGAAAGCTTTCAGCGGGGTTTTAGTAGCAAGTTTCTGCTTGCTTCTATGCGCTGTCAGCTCGAGGTCACGTTGTGAGAGCTGTCAGTTCGAGGTCACGTTGTTTGGGTAGCTTGGAGGTTACGTTGTTGACGCGACGTTCTTCGTCTGCTGTTCAGAAGGTTTTTTTCAAAAGGTTTCAGATCTGTGGGTAAGTTTAACAGTCTTATAATTTCAGAGTAATGTTGTTTAGAAATCTCGTTTGTGATATTTTTCAAAGCCTGAGGACAATGTGTTTGACTCGCTCTGCATTGAAGCACGAGGTGCATACATCAAGTCCAATTTGGTGTGTGTTCTCATCAACTAACTGCAGCTTGCCCTTGAATAACAATTTACTAGCCCGCCCAGACGTTGTACTAAATCAAAGGAAACATTATATTATTATATATACAATACAAAACTATCACGTCCCACTCGGCAGTCATTGACCGAAATGACCCATTGTGGTCATCTTAATACAAACACGCGGCTATTAAGCCACGATACTGAAAACAACCAAGTCGTTGTACTTGGCAGCTATTGAGCAAAATGACCCGTTGTGGCCAGCTATTGATCAAAATGCCTTGCCGGGCGGTCATTACACTATGTCTTCACTGCATCCATTGAGTGAAATGCCGCATTGTTGCGCACGCGATCCAATTCAGGCTTTGAAATATAAGTTGACGAGTCGTATTTTACCGGCCATTAAAAAAAAAGGGTATCAAAAAGGTCGAACGCACTCCCTTAATCCGTGATTAGTACTAGTTATAAGTTTCAAAATGTTGGACCTAAGAAAGTCTTAGATGCAGCGAAATAGATTTGGGTGTGTTGAATTTTGTTTGTTGTTCTAAGGATAGCTGTAGTGTTGCTTGGTCGTGAGAAAAGCGTATGTCTGTTTGGGCGATAAAACGCTGTGCCGATTGCGTGAAAGATAAGGCGTCAGATTGCACATATGGCATCTTATAGTTAGTCAATGGGGTTACTATAATAACGTTTCAGCTTTTTTTTTTCTCGTGAGAAAGTGCGGAATCCATATATTGTTAAAAGATTTAAGGTTTTACTTTATTATTTTGTTTTTGGTATCCAAGAGAGACATTCTTTATGGTGTTTGAAAAGCACTTTTTCGTGCGATTGTCGATGAATTTGTCTAATAATTAGATTTACAGCTTGCACCGAAAAAGAAGTGATTACTCTCTTTTGTTTTTCAACTGAAAAGGTGTAAATCGTTTTAAGTAAGAACATTGTACTCCTATGGGCTATTTTGTGTTGAGGGAAATCATCGTGTTTTGCTGGCGACTGATAGCTTTTTTTATTTTTTTGCTGAGATGCATTTATGTTTTGATTGACGTGTTTGATAAGACAATCCCTAGGTCTGTATTTTCATAAGGATAACTTTAAATTGGTATGTTGAAACAAAATGAAGACGAATTAGAATTTAAAGAGATTGGTTGTCGGAAATAGCGTTTAAATGTAAGGGTTGGCGACATTGAAAAATTGTTTAAGATTGGTCTGTTAAATGTTGTTTGATGTTTAATATTTTCTTGTAACTTTTTCAGTTGTGGGTGGGTGGACTGAAATATCTATGTTTTCTGGTTTTCGATTAGCGGTATGTCCGGTTAGTGTTAAATGGGCTAATTACGTAGTTGTCAATTCTTGTTAAAGGAAAGATTTGACGCAGTCAGTTGCATCTTGTTATCGATATCGATGTGAATTTTTTGGGAAAGTGAAGCGGACATTGATTTTTCTTATGTGGAGAGTTGAAAAAGAAATGGCTGCATAAGTTAATGTTATAAATGGGTTATTTGCGAATACATAGTAGTTCTGACTTTTTTTATTTGAAAGTCGAGAGTTTTCTATTTCCGGTATCATGTGTTTGGTAACTATCAGGGATTAAATGGATGTTTTTGAGTTCAAGAAATCAAGTGGTTTGTATTTGATTGCTATTTGAAGTTAATTATTGGAAAAACTGTTGATATTTTTTGGTTTTAGGAGTGTATTGTCCATTGCGAATGAAGTTGCGTGTTTTCGAATTCTTATTTAACATGTATAGATTTTATCTGTGGTTGAAACCACAGAAAGAATACTGAAATCCTAGATAAGAAACAATCTGTCAGGCGATGAGGTCATAGCTCTAAAAGAGTTGAAAAATAACTGTACTATAAACCTCAAAAAAGCGGACAAAGATACAACAACAGTCATGATGAATAAGACAGAAACAATAAAAGAGGCCCAACTGCAACTCGACAGGTTGTTAAAATGCTTGCTTTGTCATTCAATTCAGAACAACAAAATTTTACTTGAATACGAATAGAACTGTAGAGAGAATTGCAGCAAACAAAAATAGTTTGACTAAATCTGCAAAATCACAAGGTTCCTTGCATACTATTGCATAATCAAAGCGCAACTTTTATTACCGTCAATACATTCTACCATGTACCTAAATCTATTAATGGCAAATTCCAAAATAAACAAAAGGCAAAGTCCATACTGCCTTTTCGTTCGCGTGATCGGTAATTTAAGATCAAAAGTTCATCAAATGATAACATACCAGGCTCAAAGCCATTCATTTCATAAATTGAACTTACTAATTACTGCTTCCCTAAAGAATCGCGACAAAATTATCAACAAAAACAAAGAAACTTTAGATAACTTAGACGGACACTTCCACTTAAAAACAAATTTGAAATATTATTGATACCGTAGGTAACGTGAGATATCGAAACTAAATAAGAACTTTAATACCTTTGTGGTGACGTAGCGTGAGATAATTGTGACAAGTTCATGACATCCCAATACCCTAGGGAAATTAACAATAAGTCCGGGGGTGCTCCCAAAAAATTTTAGTGGCGGTATGTGACGACTTTCTTGAAATCCTAATCGGTTTAACCAACCATATCCTCAATGCCCTAATATAGCTTCTAAAAAGAAGAAACAACTAACCCCCCCGGACGAATGTTAACAAAGTTAACAATGAACCTTTGTTAACAACTTTTGTCCCTTTTTTGTATTGATTCCTAAATCTCGTTTATGCGCATGCGCATTAACGAGATAAAAACGAGGTTTAATAACAACAGTATCAATTATCTAAATTTTATAGAGATACTGATTCTTAGGCTATATATGTTCACACCTGGTGGCCGAGCACTAGTCCTTGGGTACCGGCACAAAATAGTGGTGTGTTCAGACACTGGGTGCCCAAGATATCATAACTTCACATTAGAGTGTACCAGGGAATTGTGGGTACACAAAGCAATGGTTTGTGGGTAAAGTGCCTCGGAACTAACGCAAAACGCGTGCACACTGGGAACCGGTGGCCACTTTAGTGCCTAAGTACACGGTCTCGACATTGTTGCCCGAATTCTGGCGTGCGTACTTGAAACAAAGGTGTGTTCACATTAGTGCCCAACGATAATCGTAAACGGGCACCGTGCTCGGGCACCAAGTGTGAACATAACCCTAGTGAGCTCGTAGCTCCATTGCCTGGAATGCTATTGTCTTTCGCGATATGTACTTACAGTGCCCAGTTTCTCAATGTGCGCGCGGCATAATAATCTGCAAATACAGAACTTGTCGGCTGCGGCGTCTTTTATAACCCATTGCAGTATCGATTCCCGAGTGTTTTGTGTGCTTTTACGGAGAAACATAGAATTATGTCTGAAAAGTGAGACTACATTCAGTAGCCGACACTTGAAACCACGATCGCTAACTGAAATGCAGAGTTTATTTTCAAACGCGCATGGTTCACCATTCAAATCTTTTTAATATAGGAAAAATTTCTTTCATTATACAATTTAAAACAATCACTGAACGAAGTGCTATTAAAAAAACAGGTATTCAGAAGAATCCGTGATAAAATTTAGATAAGAACTTGAATCTTGAATCATGGCTATTTGCGGAATACAATGCAAAATACAATTTTATCTGCTCTCTATCTTGAAAGCTCTTAAAAGAAGAATGTTCTAGAACATATGCATCAAGCAAAATCTCCCTTTTCGAGTATATAAGCATGTTTCGTGATTCGCTTTAGCAAAGTGAAAAAGACAAAAAATATATTATGTTTCCTCACTTCTTATGACAACTAAGTGACCTGATCTCTTACATCGCTATTAAATGACGACATGAGCTTTCCATGACAACAACAAGAAATCATGCATGTTATCAGAGTGATTCTCCGAACGTACCGTGCGAGCAGAGTCCGTTTTCTAGGAAGATCAAAGGGGACTCTGCTCGTAGGGTAACCTTTAGGTCCTTTAGAGGACTGTTTCGTGCAAGAATGTTGCTTTTTTAAAATCGTGTTTTCAAACGCGTATGGTTGACCATTCAAATCATTTCGATAGGAAAACTTTCTTTGCATTGTACAATTTAAAACAAGCAGTGACGACTGCTATTAAAAACACAGGTATTGAGAAGAATCATATCTTAACTTCCTTGGATCATATTTTCTTATCTTCTATATCTTTCTATATCTTTCTTATCTTATCTTGCCCAGAAGAATAAGCATTTTAAAACTCGTTGGCATATTACGCCAGAGGTAATTAACTAAATGCCCAGCAGCTAACGCTGGTTTCAAAGAATCCTGAAAAGAGCTTAGGTCTGAAAGAGTCTTCAATGCTTGTATCGAGATGGCAAGTGATTCAAAGCTATAGAGCGTTTTGACTCAGTCCCGTTGGACTCAAATGACAAAGGCCGTGGCAGCCATTTTGGTGTTCCTAACAAAGGAAGTTAATTAAAATTATTTTGTACGGGAACACCAATATGGCGGCAATGACGTCAAGTGAAAACGCTCTATTATGTTTTTTGCGGCCTATTTTTCGCAGGGTCAAGAATACTCTGAGTCTGGCCACAGAGTTTCTAAGTGTCGAGAACATTATAGCAGTTTTATAGTATGCACAAGCTCGGAAAATTCGTCAACTACAAAACCAAAATAATTTTTCGAATCGCGTGCCCGCGTGAGTCTGGCCACAGAACATAGTGATTTTATATGTTGCGCGCGCGTCAACCAGGAGTACTTCAATAATTTGAGGCAAGCAGATTTCTCTATACACAGGTACGAAACAGTCACCTACGGCAAGCACTCTATTAGATATCTAGGGCCTAGGCTATGGACAAAACTACCCAAGAGTATCAGGGACGTCAAAACCCTAATGTCGTTCAAAGGCAAGATACGCCAATTCAATATAAGTGAACTTTTAGATGATGGCTGCGCAGGTTGTAGCCTCTGTTCTTCTTGATTTTTATATATTTTTTTTATTAATAATCTTGTAATTAGATAACTGTAGATGTTTTATATATTACTGTATATAGTTTTTAGTTTGTTAATTTTTCTTTAATTGGTGTCCCCAAATTAGTAAGGGATTTTTTCCCTAGCTAGATGGCTTTTGACACTTTAATAAAGTTTCTATTCTATCTATTCTATTCTATTCTTTTTTGCTGTTTTCCTCCTGCTTTCAAACTGATAAAACATATTCATGACTTTTTGAGTACAAAACTGTCAACATAGACATTTTAATCTCGAATTTTGTTACGTTAGTGATGCGTTTAATTAGTAATTGAACTTAGTGCCGTTTTAATAAGACAACATATAGGGGCAAAGAGGAATCCTTGTCTGAATTAATGAATAAAAATTCTAACATCCAAAAACGCTTTTAATTTTTATTTATTATTATTTTTTTTTGGGGGGGGGGGGGAGGGGGGGAGGGGGTGGTTTATTGTGTTTCTTACCAGGCCCTGACTACCTAACTAAAAATGTACAGGTGGTTGTAGCAAAAATATTCATAAAATCACAAGGTTTGCGAGTTTGCGTCTTAGGTTTAAAGTATTTATCATAGGTACGTTGCAATGAGAAAGTTCTTTATACAAGATTCAAGAATTCTTGTCTTTTTCGTTCTTCGGCATAATAGTTAACTATGTCGGCAAGGAATCGGTTTTAGCCACTCAGGCAATGTCCGTAAAATGGAAACATGAGCCATTAATTTGTTTGTATGAAACTTGAAGAACATGCCTATTCTTGAATGTGGCGCATTTCAAGCAGTTTCGTCTACAAACAAACAACTAAACTAAAATGGAAATTTGGATATATGTTGACTATTATTGACGCCTAGAATAATAACAGTTTTGTAGGTCTTAACATATTTTCCCATTTTTGCCACTAGTTATTAAACGATAATTTCCAAAAAAAATAATTTAGTCGAAATATACTAAACCACTGAATCAACCAACCGCATCTAACTTCGTCAAATTGCAGAATGCGCATATGTCTACATTCCATTTATGTTCTAAAATGGAAGCAGGGGATCTCTGAAAGCTTAATATAGCTTTTCTATGATGATGCGCCCTTTGCTATTATGGATGCAGTAAGGGTCTACTGGCTGATAGATTTGTATTGAACCTTCATATAGTCGTTTTATTAAGACCTTGACTTTTTCTCAAATGGTTGAAATGGTTTAGCCTCCGTTTATTGTCCAATTGTCAGGTGCTTGCTAAACGTTTTTTATAACATAGACAGCAAGGGAACAGTCATGGATGTGAATGTATATTGAAGGTGTTTCGATACAGTTTTCATGAGACCATACCTACATTTTTCAATCGGCTTGTAAGCGGTTCTTCCAAGTCAGATCAACGTGAAATTTTCACCACTTACTAGTTTTGAATTGAAGTTTGGCTAAATGTATATTCTGGTAAAATCGATATTACCATGACGACGATAAACAAGAAACTTCGAAATCAGTAAAAGTGAAATTTTGCGCGTTTAAGATTTCGCATTGAAAATCCCACATAGACATCTTAAAATATGGTATATGGCATATATATTTTACAAGAATAAAAAAAATTCTGTATGTTTGATTTCAAATAAATTGCAATAACATTTCAAACGTTACTATTTGTATACCGGTATTAAATTAATCGAGAGATAAACACTGGTTTTGTGAGTGTCAAAATGTAGCTTGATGTTATGTTTGTACACCTTCAATGTTTTGTTTACTTTCTCTTTTGCGATCTTAAGAACTACCTTTTTTCCTAACATCGCTTCATGTGCAATTTTGGGGTAATTTTTGATTTTAATCGCTTTTGCAAATATCTGAGAAACGGCTCGATGTATTTTTTTAAAACGTCCATTGCGCATGCTTACCAATGTGCAAAATATTACAATTGAACCTCTCTAATACGGACACCGAAGGGACAGAGCAAAGTGTCCGTATTAGAGAGGTGTCCGTATTATGGAGGTCAACACGATGACGTCACTTTTAAGACTCCACTGACAGTTTTGGTTCAGTAACTAAAAACAGGCCCACACTCGTCTATTAACTGCATCTAAATTGATTAATATACAGCATTGAGACACTGTCTATCAGTAATGTACTACATTGGAAAATTCTCAGCTACTTAAGGTATACGAATCACTGTTTTAAAACGAAACGAACTACAACGCAATGCTGCATGTGAAAAAGTACTATAAAGTACAATTCTGAAAACGTCTTTCGATGTATGTTTGTAACCACAAACAGGAAATTGTATTACATACTCAAACTATCATCACCTAATCACCAGAGTGTCCGTAATAAAGAGGTTAAGTTCATATGAATTTGCTCTCTGGGGCCGAGATTTAGTGTCCGTTGTCCGTACTAGAGAGGGTCCGTATTATAGAGGTCGTTTTTAAAGAAAACATGTGATAATTTTGTCGGGACATAGGAAACTGTCCGTAATAGAGAGGTGCCCGTATTAGAGAGGTGTCCGTAAGGAGAGGTTCGACTGTATCTGAAAGTTTCATTGACATTGATTTACTGGAACGCCTTTTAATTTAAAGATGAAGACGACGTACGAACCGGCCGAATGACAAGAAAGTTCTCTCTATAACAAACTCGAAAAGCTTGTTAATCACGAGCCGCAGGCGAGTGATCGATTTACAAGCTATTCTCGTGTTCTCCCAACATCCCAAGTGGGTTTACAACAAATGCCGGTAAGCTCATAGAAAATGATGTCTATTGCTTAAAAGTGATCATCCTAGATTTTTTAATACCACTTTTAATTTTAATAAAAGAACATAATGGAGCAAAGAGGAATCCTTGTCTGCTTTAGTAATTTAATAAGGGTAATAAAATAAATAAATTAAATGAATGAAAATCCAACGATGCATGATAAGGAATTCCGTATTTTTGATGAACGCTTGGAATTTTAAAAAAGGTGTTGTTTGTTTTACGTTTATTATGTTTGCTAAACAGCCTCTTGCTATTTAAAAATTAACAGGTGATTGTAGCAAAATTTGCATGCTGAAATTTTTATAAATTCACAAGGTTTGCGAGCTTACGTATTAGGTTCATAACATTTATCATAACAACGTTGCATTGAGAAGGATGTTGTTTTTACAAAATTCAAGAATTCTTGTCTTTTTCTCTCTTTGGCATGGAATCGTCTTTAGCCACCCAGGTAGTGTCCGAAAAATGGAAACATGACACGTTAATTGGTTTGTATAGAAATTTAGAGAACATGCCAATTCTTGAACTGAGGTGGCTCATTTCAAGCAGTTTTGTCTACAAACAAAGAATTAAACTAAAATGGAAATTTGGATATATGTTGACTATTATTGACGCCTAGAATAATAACAGTCAGTTTGCAGGCCTTAACATATGTGCCCATTGTTTAAAGAAAATAATTTGGCCGAAATATACTAAGCCAATCATCCAACAGCATCTAACTTCATCTGAATGCGCAGAATGCCCATTTATGCTCTAAAATGGAAGCAGGGGATCTCTGAAAGCTCAATAGAGCTTCTCTATGATGATCCACCTTTTCAATTATGGATGCAGTGAACTATATTCAGTTGGTCACCACTGTAAGGCCTCATTAGCACGTGCAAAATGCAAAATAATTTTTACTCTAAAATTAGTTAACATAAATATAAAAGAATAATAAATCGGCCGACATATTTTAACAAGGTATGTCGTTTTTCTTTCGGTAAAAAACTGATAAATTTTAGTTCGCTATTATATGTTCTCTGGTAAATAATGGTTTGACGCCACAGCCAGAAATGTACATTCATCGGATGATGCGGGAAAACCAATCAAGGCGGCTAAAAGTAAGAACGTATGAATGACCTTGACTCGCTGTCACAGACCAAACATAAATTCACGGGCTCAATTCGGGTTCAAATTCAAATTAAATTCAAAATCAGCTGAAAAAAGAGAATATATTCAATGATCCAAAAATACTTTGAAGGGGAAATCCAGAAATTTTAAGTGGAATTTTAGTACATTTTAACCTACATTCATTTTCCGTGACTATTCCCTTGCTGTCTATGTTATAAAAAACATTTGGCAAGCAGCACCAAACAATCAGACCATTAAACTAGGCTAAATCATTTCAACCGTTTAAGAAAAATGTCAAGGTCTTGATAAAACGACTGTATGAAGATTCTGTACAAATCTATTAACCAATAGATTTGTTCTGAATCTTCATATAGTCTTTTTAACAAGACCTTGAATTTTTCTTAAGTGTTTGGAATGATTTAGCCTTCTTTAATTGTCCAGTTGTTAGGTGCTGCTTGCCAAACGTTTTTCATAACATAGACAGCACGGTAATAATCACGGAAAATGAATGTATGTTAAAATGCACTTTAATCCCACATCAACTTTGCACAAGTTGTTTCAAGACCCGTTGCAGTCTCATGTCCATAGATACAATTCTTAAGGCATACACGTCGGACCACTCGCGAATTTATTTCATTAGAAGCTTATCTCACGCGGTGTTCATAACATCTATTTGTATGAAAAAATAAACATTATACGTCTTATTTAAAAAAAGCTTAGAACAAGATAATTTTAAAACATAAGAAAAGTTTATCAAAAGAATACTTTTTCATGAGATTTTTTCTTTTGTTCTTCCCATTTTCGATCTTGATATTTCATTCAAATATGTAAGGCTCTTTTTAATTTATTATCACATTGTGTTTTTAGAGGCTTAGGTTGCCGGTCATGTTATAAGGCAGGTGAAAACATCTCGTAAATTATTTTTGCAGTTAAATGCGGTAAAATCCTCTTTGCATACATACTTCTACCTGCATTCTTACACTGCAAAATATACTTAAGAATTATTTCGGCTCGAATAAAATTTGTTTTTGGCAAGGAGGATTATTTATATTATTATTATTATTATTATTAGTTTTAGTATTTTAAGTTCGATAAGTCTGGAAGAATCAAACTCGCCTGATCGAACACACACACACACACTGTAAGACACAAAGAGACTGAACTAATTCAAATGACATTGTGCCTTGAAGCTATTTCAGTCTTTTACTCCAAAAAGCACACAACAGTTAAATCGGAAGAAAACCTAAACATAAAATTTCAGAATATCAAAAACAAAAAACGAACCGCTCAGAACCAAAGTACTAATGGGCAAATTGGTTTGGTTTAGAAACAGGTATAAAAGCTGTGGAGTTATGGAAGGAAGTGATTTAAGTAATTACAGCTTTAAACATATCTTTAATCTGACCCACACCTAGGAGTTCTTATTATCTGAGGGGATTTAAGATGTCGAAGTACTAATCCTTTCAAAATGCAACCTACCAAAAATCTGCGACTTAACAGCCTCTCTGCAATGTAAGTTCTAACACGGTGCACGGTCCATGCTTATAACTGAACCCGTCTGGCTTTTGTCTCAACTAAACCAGAAAACGGCTTCTTGCGTTTTATAACAACAAACAGGTACTTTTTGGGCTAGACAAGTTTCTATTGGCTAATCCCTATCCGTTTTCAGGCTGTCAGGCAATCAGTGGTTTGTCTGTTATTCCATTGTTTCAAATGTGTATATAAGAGTGAATCAGAATTCATTCTCCCTCTCTCTCTCTCTCTCTCTCTCTCTCTCTCTCTCTCTCTCTCTCTCTCTCTCTCTCTCTCTCTCGCAGAACTAATCGAGTTAACAACGTATTATTTTATATTTCCGTGATGTCCGATTCAGAGAGGTCAAACGGTTCAACACGCGGTGAATTTTTTCGCGGTGCACAAGTTTCTTCGGCTAGCGTAGGTTCGGAAACGTTAAACGACGGCAACGCGCGATGAATCTTCTCGTGGCGTTCAGCCTTAAACTCCGACTGTGACACGATTTCTTTTTGCTTATTATATAAATGTATAAATGTAAATGTAGAAGCTTGTATTGCTACTATAGATTATTAATAGACATAGATTACTATAGATTATTACTGATAAATTTTCTTATTTTATTGTATTTTATTCATTTTTAAGTGGAATACCTGTAAACTAGCTGGTTTGTTATCGTGGTAGCTTTTCAAAGGCGTCTATGATAGCATACTCTTTTATAGCTAAGCGTATGACACAATAAACAGTATTGTATTGTATTGTATTCTATTTTATTGTATTGTACTGTCAAAGAGGCGAATCCAGTGATTATTCAGCAGGTCTTTGGCTTGTTTAAATCGTATCTGAACACGCGGCTTGAAGAGAAGGGGAAGCAATTTGAGTCGCAGATCTAGAACACCCGGCGTAGCTAATCGAACGAATCCGAATCAAAAACCAATCGAACCCAATCGAACTAAATCGTTCGATTGGAGTTCGATTGGTTCGGCAATCGAACATAATCGAACTGGAACTTTTGGGTGAGTTCGATTAAGTTCGATTACCGAATCCAATCGAACCCAATCGAGGCGATTGGTTCGATTTTGTTCGGTGGAAGAATTTCACCCTTTAACTGATCCTTTACTAGCGGAGCAATTGTGAGAGATATTAACACATTTCAATTAACTAAAATCTTTATTGTTACGGTGATTCGAAATTGATTAATTTACAATATAACATGAACAGCTCAGTACTTCATATCGCTCGGAATAACACCGAACGGGGATAATATTAAAATGTTTATACCGTCGTCGGTAAAGTTTCGGATAGATTACTAAAAAACGACCACTGCAACTGGATCTGGACGCACGCAACGGTGTACAGTGTGTACAGAATAGTTACCACTAACGCTAAAAGTGTTCTCATTACCTCAAAGTAGATTTCTATTAAAACTGCAAGTGGTGTTTGCAGAAGCTGCTGCAAAATGCAAGCAATATAAGCTAGACTTTCAATGTTAGAACAGTTCATTAAATGTAACAAAAATAAGACTAACGCCAACAACAAAATTTTTTTTTCAACATCATAATCTATAAAGTAAACAAAGTATGGATTGTTCGTGCGCTCGTCCGCTTTGGTGTTCGGTTCTTCTGCTGGTTTTGGGATATCCGGAATGGAAGCGACGTAAGTGGAGTACTTTAAAGTGGTTAAAGATGTGGAAGATGAATCCGATGATGTTGATGTTTGATCTTGAACGAGGTCGGTGTCTGTGGTATGTTCCCTTGACGTGCTGTTGGCCCTATCGGCCTTTGATCGCTCCGTCAAAACTCTTTCAACGAAAACTTAACTTATAACTTACTTGACCGCAATGCTTTGTTTCAGACCAGATTAAACTAGTTTTATATTTCCGATTGTTGAAGTGTTCGATTATGTTCGATGAGTTCGATTACGTTCAATTGTTGAAGCGTTCGATTACCAAACGTTCGATTGCGTTCGATTGGCAAAATTTTTCGGTGAGTTCGATTAAGTTCGATTACCGAACCCAATCGAACCCAATCGAGCGATTGAGTTCGATTAGGTTCGATTACCGAACGTTCGATTAGCTACGCCGGGAGAACAAGATAGGGAAAGACACGGTCGAATTAAAATTCAAAGGAAACCAGAAACAATTCAATTTTAACGCTTAGTTAGATTCTGTTTGAACCAAATTCAGAGTGCCGCTAATCCGCCGAATATTCCAGAAATTAACAACCTTATTGCTGAAGGCAAAATACTTATTCATACGAGGTAAAAGTTCATCAAAATTGCCGACAGGAATAAAGAAGGCTGGCTAGTAGTCAACGAGTACGAGTCAGACGACTTGGCGTCGGGTCAGGAAGACGAGAAGAAGTTGAGAAATGCAAACGAATCTGCTAGGAGAAAAAGTTAGGCCAACTCCAACGGAAGACCTAACGAAGATAAGAAGCCGAAATGTGCTGCTGATAATCAGCTTTTTCGTGGTGAGTTCTTACTCGCGTTCGATGTTTGCTCGTTTACTTTGTAATTTCTCTTAGGATTCTGCTTGTGAGAATCCAACCATATTCTTGTTGCTGTTTTATGTCTGTTTTACAGGGTGTTAAGGCAAAAATAATTTACGTTCGTTTTAACGTAGTGAATTAGTACGTAAATGTATTTTCACATGTTACAAGATGTTTTTTAAGGCATTGCGAGATTTGCACCCCCAGCGTGCTTCTATTGTTTGTCTGTTCTTCCATTGTTTCAGATGTGTATATAAGAGTGAATCAGAATCTCTCTCTCTCAGAACTAATCGAGTTAACAACGTATTATTTTCCCACCCTCACTACTTATTATTAAATACTGGAAATTTTGCTACTGCTTTTGACAGTCCGTTCAGAATCTAATCCAAGTTTCAACCGCTGCTACAAATGCTTCCGGTACGGTCATTGGGCAAGAGATTGCAGATCAGGTTGGACCTCTTCCGCCGGCCATTATGGCTATTCAGGAGGATCCTTCTATCCCAGACCAACAGGAAACCCTGCATCAGGAACGGCACCAAAGTAATCATCCATCTGATCACTGTTTTGAACACGAGCTTTCTGAGGTATATGTCTAATATGAGAATCCAAGCAATGCTTCAATACGGTCTAAGAAAATTCGAAGAGGAACATTAACTTTTTTGAACATATTGGTGCATCCAGTTTTATACTATATGTCATTAGAGACATCTATAAGTTACCCTTCATTGAAGAACCTAGTAAGATTAAGCTCCCTAACAATAAGTCTGCTATAGATTGCACAATGAGTTTGTTAGCAAAGCAATGGTGGAGTTACGAAAGGCTGGCCGTGTTATCGAGGTTAACTCGCCGCCACATTTTGTCAATCCTTTATCCGTTTCAATCCAACCTTTGGCAAAAGAGCTATACTTGATTTGAGACACGTCAGCATATGTCGGATGTAAAAAACGCACTAAGTATGAGGATTGGAAAATTGCTCTTAGCTATTTTGAAAAGGACTCTTTCATGTTTATGTTCGATTTAAAGAGCGGTTACCATCACTGAGAGATATACTTTTCTAGGGTTTTCATGGGATCTTGACAATTCAGGAGAACCCCGTTCCTTTGTGTTTTGTGTTGCTTCTCGGTTAATCTACAGCTCCTCATATTTTCACTAAGCGTGTAAGACCAGTGCAGGTTTTGTAGCAATGATGATGTCTCTTTGGAAGCTTGTTCACTTATTGAATGGCTGGGTCTATCTTGGAATTCTAACGATGTGACGGTTCATATTACCGATCGTAGATTGAGTTGTATATATTTCGATGTCGATATTATCATTAATTCTAAGTTTCAGGTTTCTGCTAGATCCTTGGCTTCATTTGTCGGGAAGATTATTTCTGCGTGTGCAGTTGTTGGTAACAATAGCAGAATTATGCCTAGGCATTGTTCCATGTCGGTTGTCGCTGCCCGCAAGATCGGGATTCAAAGTTTATTTAAGAAGAGTATTCTCGAGAGGATATTTACTATTGGAACCAAAATTTTGGCTAATGCTTATGTTATATACTGTCTTAGCGCTAAACCTCCAAATTGTTTTGTTTACTCTGATGCTCAGGTGCGCCCGGGTTCGGGGCGCACATAACCTTAAAAGATGAATATATTTGCCACGGTGGCGAACATTATGGAAGTTTTACATGGAGAGAACTTTATGCTATTGAGTTCGCACTTCATTTTACTCTCTATTGAGTGGTTCTTATGTTAAATGGTTCACAGACAACCAATCCGCCCCAAGAATCATTGAAGTCGGCAGTATAAAATGGATTTACATTGTATTGCTTTCAGGATTTTTCAAATTTGCATTACACACAAAATCGATCTGGATAGACATTATATTGTAATGGATCCCTCGTACCGAAACAGAAAGAGCTGATTTTATTAGCCGCTTCACTGATACAGATGACTGGCAAATTTCTAACACAAAAATGTTTTGCTCACCTGGACAGTTTGTGAGTACCCCATACTATTGATTACTTTGCTAATTAGAATTTCAAAATTCCATGGTATGTTTCTAGGTTTTGGAATCCGGGTTGTTCAAAGGCTTCAAGGAGAAAATTGCCTGGCGGTGCCCCTAGTGCATTTAGCGCCTAGAGTTCTTCATTATTTGTATTCGCAGTTGGCAGTCGCAACTGTTGTTTCTTTTTGGCCTTCGGCTAGTTTTTGACCTTTGCTTTGCAGAAATTATAGTAGATTTGTTGTTGATTATAGACTTTTCATAGGGAATAAAATTTTGGAACATAGGAAAAATTTGAATTCTCTGTTGGGTTCCTAAATTTTTTTTCCTGAAATTTTTGGCCATACGGTCTCATTTTCATTAGGTTCTAATATTTATTTAATTGATAGTTCACCATACACTTCAAATAAAGATCCCAATTTCGCTAAATGTCACCGGCTGATTCAATATTGTTACGCCGCCAGTGAACCGATTTATATCAGTGAACTGTGCAGGTTGAACGGTATGAGTGGCACTGGCCTTAAAAATACATACTTATTGGGCACTGGCCTACATGTATATGATTGTATGTTTATACTCATTGGGCACTGGTGTTTTTGTATAGGAATGGCGCTGGCCTATGTTAATGATTACCAAATAACTTGTCGTGATTACGAATGGCACTAGCCGCTACGTTTATTTATAATCATTGGGCACTGACCTTAACTTGTATATGAATAGTGCTGGCCTATCTTTATGTGATTGCCAAAGAATTGTGGTAACGAATGGCACTGGCCGCTACGTTTGTACATAGCAGTCTACGTTATGCATACGAGTGGAGTTTATGTTTTCATAAGAAAAGGTGTCCTACCATCTATACACTATGTTTACTTAGTTACTGCTGCATACTAACTGTCGTATTATTTTCTTTTCCGCGCTTACAGATCAAACATTCACCGGAGAACTAAATTTCGAAATTAAGAAGTTTTTCCACTGGTGCCACACTTAACAAGTTTCTCTTCAGACACCACCCACCACCCCCCCCCCCCCCCCCCCCCCCCCTCCATTATGTTGGCTGTCTGTTTGACATTCTATTCGGAGCGGGAAAAATCTAGTTCATCCGCCACTTTAGCCTATTCTGCTTTAAAGTGGCTACATACATTTGTACCTGATTCTTATCCCCTGGATAGTATTTTTTTCAACAATGTTATTGAATCAGCGAAACGATTAAGATCTAAACCAGTAACGAAGAAATGCTCTGTTTCTTCAGACATGATTATAATTTTGATTCCTCATAGAAACCGACGTGTATAGGGAAGGAAACCTTGTCAATATTTATAAGTTAAACATGTTAAATGATTAATATTGCCCGGTAAGTGTTTCAATGAAATACATAAAGGCAGCTAATATGGATTTCTGTTCTGATTTGCCGTTATTTAGACCTCTAATCATAAATGATCAGGGGCCGTTCACGAAAGCATCCTCAGTCCAAAGAGCCTCCTAAGATATAACTTAGGAAATAACTGGTATTCACGAAGACCTCCTATTTTAAGACATGTCTTATTTTTTCTTCTAAACTTAGGACCTCCTAAATTTTTAAGACGTGTCTTAACTGGTATTCACGAAGACCTCCTAACTTAAGATATGTCTTAAATTTTCTCCCAAACTTAGGAGGCCAATTTTTACCTCCTAACTTATTTAAACATGTCGCGACGAGGGCTAAATTCGATTGTTGACGAGTTTTACGTCGATTTTAATAATAATAATAAAGATCTTTATTTATCATCAACAACAACAACAACCCACAGACAAACGTGTGAGTGATTATTGTTTATCACAATAGTTACCGATTAAATAAACATTTTAAAGCATCATACTGCTTCCCTAAGAAAAATTAAATATTTTCTAGTAATGTCAAACAACATGGTTAGTTACATAAAGGCCTTCTTGTCATTAACGGGTTCCACATTTCTTTCTCATTGCAGAGTTAAATTTCCGTTTTTCGTGAAAATAAGCCTTTGTACATGAAGTATCGAAGTAGACCGTATTTTAATGTCTACTGACCATTGACTAAGACATTATCAGTCTTGCTATCTTAAATTCGAGACAAAATAAAGGTTATTGTATGGTCATTGTAACAATAATTTACACAATACAAAATATTTATTCATGTAATTTTCATAACTTATTATTCATAAGATAGAGCGCGCCATCTATCTCTGATTGGTTTACTTTTACTAATCGATAACTGCCCGCGACCATTAAACTTTGGAGACTGCTAGGCCTGGGGCAAATGTCGAATCTTAGTCGAACTTAATTCGTCGAACCTATGAATTTTTAAATAGGCGCATGAATGGTGCGACGCCTGCCGCAATTAAGGTGGCTCGACTGGGTTTTTTGGCGACATAACACCCCAACTTTGAACGGCTGATACTTCACTGTCTGAGATCTGTCAGGCAAGCTGCTTCACACATATACTAGAGATGAAATGAACTTTTCAAAAAAGTAGATTTGATTGACATCGGTGTTACCATAACAACGATCTGATGACGTCATGGTTTTTACATATTAGTAATTTTCTCAACATCTAGACCTAAACTTTTAAAACGACTGTATGCCTCTTATAGTCTAGATGTATGTCTTAAAGACTGCAAAGTTTGAAAAAATTTTATGAGAGCGTTTTCGAATAAAAGTGAGTTGAATATTTTCCATCAAAAATTTAAAAATTCGCATTACTTTCTGTTATTTCGTCGATGCCAGCGTTTTCCTGACAAATTGAAACAATATTTTCACCATATATTATTCATGTACCATAAAACTACATTCCTTGAAGGTTTCATCCTGTTTGCTTCACTAGATTTCAGTTGATGTGATCGGAAGTAATTCTACTCACAGAAGTAACACTTTTGTTAGGGAAGCGTTTATTTAAAAACTAGTCGATGAAATTTTTTTAAAATCTTTTGATCTAAAGTTGTACATGTAATGCACTATTTCTGCAAATTTCAAGTGCATTGAATCATTTTAAGGGCGCGAAATACAATTAAATGTATAGGGGACTTTTGCATTCGTCTTCCAAAGTTTCATTGCCGTATTATTTGTTGACAGCTGGTTTATTTCAGGACTTTCACTTTTGTCTACATTCTATACATTTGTGCACTTTTGAATAAATTTTAAACGTGTTACATATGCATGACCGCAGCCTTATGTTAATTGCCATTGTAGTCATTGTACTATGAAAAGAATTTTCACGATCGCTTTGGAGCATGCAGGCATGGCAAACGGGTTGTTTCAAAAGCGCACAAATATGTAGAATGTAGACAATAGAGAAAGTCCTGAAATAAACCAGCTGTCAACAAATAATACGGCAATGAAACTTTGGAAGACGAATGCAAAAGTCCCCTATAATTTGAATTGTATTTCGCGCCCTTAAAATGATTCAATGCACTTGAAATTTGCAGAGATAGTGCATTACATGTTCAACTTTAGATCAAAAGATTTTAAATAAACGCTTCCCTAACAAAAGTGTTACTTCTGTGAGTAGAATGAGCATATTTAAGACATTGCTTCCAATCATATCAACTGAAATCTAGTGAAGCAAACAGGATGAAACCTTCAAGGAATGTAGTTTTATGGCACATGAATAACATATGGTGAAAATATTGTTTCAATTTGTCAGGAAAACGCTGGTATCGACGAAACAACAGAAAGTAATGCGAATTTTTAAATTTTTGATGGAAAATATTCAACTCAATTTTATTTGAAAACGCTCTCATAGAATTGTTTCAAACTTTGCAGTCTTGAAGACATACATCTAGACTATAAGAGGCATACAGTCGTTTTAAAAGTTTAGGTCTAGATGTTGAGAAAATTACTAATATGTAAAAACCATGACGTCATGAGATCGTTGTTATGGTAACACCGATATCAATCAAATCTACTTTTTTGGAAAGTTCATTTCATCTCTAGTTATGTGTGAAGCAGCTTGCCTGAACGATCTCAGACAGTGAAGTATCAGCCGTTCAAAGTTGGGGTGTCATGTCGCCAAAAAACCCAGTCGAGCCACCTTAAGTTCGACTCAAATTAATTTGTTCGACTCCAACATAAGTTCGACTTGCCAAGTCGGATAATGCGACAGTGGTTCGGCGTTTCAGCAAACGCCGTTCTAGACACGCGCTGAACTCAATTCATAAATCATGCAAATTAAAAAAATAATTAATTCAAATGTGATAGACCGCGCAAACGTCACAAAAATACCGACTCCCCCATCTGCCAAACGCTATTTCCCCCCTGACGAGCATGCGCTGTACAAAGACAATTTCACGACCGGGAATGGTGAGTTATCGAAAGTCACTGCCGACATCGCACAGCGATGGAAATGTGTTTTTCGTGTTTCACGAACACTAAATATAAATACTGGAGATGCGAATTCCCTATTTGCAATAAATGTTCAGTGTTTGAAGAAAACGAGGACGTTGAGGGATGGACAGCCGGTAAAAGCGTTGCATACTGCGAGTCTTCTCTTTCTATTTTTCGCAATTAAATACCAAAGAAAGGCCCGACGAGCACTGTATTTCGGCATTTCGCTAGCAAGTCCTAGCAGTAACTAGCCGCGCATCGAGTGAATAGCACGGGGACACGTGCTTATTCCCGTGTTTGAACTGATAAAGTGCAACTTGGATCGACGCAGGTTCGACGTTTGCTACCACGCTGGAATGGAGTCGACTCTTTGTCCAACCTATTTTTAATAAATTCGACGCGACTTAGATTCGACGTTTGCCCCAGGCCTAAGTTACGCTTACCTTAGGATGGTCATAAGATATCGTTCGTGAATAGCACTTAGGTCATATCTTAGGAAGCTAATAATTTTTTTCTAAAGTTATGTCTTAAGATATATCCTTGGTAGGATTTCGTGAATACTTCCCCAGGTATTTATAGTCTTAGAATTAAAAAGGGCAAATTATCCTATTCAAGATGTAGAGAAACATTTAACAGTTCGCTTAAAGAGTTAGGATATAGCCCTGAAAAGCATGGTTTGCATAGTCTAAGAGCTGCGGAAATTACATTAGTTGTTCATAATACTAATAATTCAATTTCCAAACGATTGTTGCAGCTGCATGGCCGTTGGAAAACAAATACTAAAAAAGACATGTACGAACGAGAAAGATTTCAAATTTTCTCTGTTTATGATTTAGCCCATCTTTGATTTGTTAATCGACCATTAGCATTCTTGTATTAAAATAAACTCGATTCTGCTTGTGAGAATCCAACCATATTCTTGTTGCTGTTTTATGTATGTTTTACATGGTATTTAAGCATATTAACTATGGTTTAAGGCGAAATAATTTACATTCGTTTGAACGTAGTGAATTAGTACGTAATGAAATATTAGGGCCGATTTGCACTAGCGGACAAGTTTGAAATGTCATGACATTTTTGACAAAAACAAAATTGTCGCGACAAGTCAGAGACATTTTGAAGAAAACAAAATTGTCGCGACAAGTCAGAGACATTTTGAAGAAAACAAAAGGTGTAATTATTAGTACAATAGCTCTGCACGTGCTTCTGGCATCCTTGTACATTTCTCGGCACGGTCGTCTTGAGCAAACATCAAATATGCAGGCAGGTCCACTTGGTGAAACATTTTAAAACGATTTGCATTTGAAGTGCGCGTGTACTGATGTTTTTGTGCTCGTGCGGGGAAAATGTCGCAAGAAAACTATTATTTTTCCCGTCCATTTATTGGCACAAACTGGTTCTCTCCGCATTCTCTTGTTCCAACCCCGGTATTACCATCCTTCCACGACGTCACCTCGGCAAGTTATGAAGCAAGTGGCGTTTCGACAGATGTTAACGCCACACAATCGTCCACGAAGCGGGACTATGATAAATGGGCAAAGGACGAGGAAAAGTTCTTAGTAAACCTTTGGGCGAGCGGTCTAGAGAAATTAGAAAGCCAACAAGCGAGAAAAGAATGGCAGGCTATAACGAAAGCTCTGAATGAAAAATTTAACATCTCACGTACTGTCCCGCAAGTCATGCGCAAGCTTAAGCACTTAAAGGACAAATACAAAGAAGCTAAAGAGTGGAACTCGCGCCAAACTGGAGGAAATCGCAAAACCTCGCCATATTATGAATCTTTTGACTCTGTTCTTGGCTGTCGAGACATTGTCACAATGCAGTACGTTCGTACGTTCGCCCAAGGGAAAGCAACAAGTTCTGAGAAAAGAAAGAAAACTTCAAGGGATTAAGCGCTTGAAAAACTCTCTTCGACAGAAGACGAGGAAGAAAGCCAGGCAGGAAAGAGCTCGATTGACAGCCCCGATGTACGTGACGAAGAGGTTGACAATGCATTTAAAGCTCTCGGAATTAACGCCAAAGCGAAGGCGCGCACAGAGAGAAAGAAGAGCGGAGGTAAAAGAAAAAGGAGACGCCTAGATGATGATGAGAGAGAGCGAGTGGCTGAGGAGCAAGAAGTATTCCGACAGTTTGTAGAGAAATCAGATCAGCAAAGCGATAAGCTTGTAGCCATTGTGGAAAACATGGACAGAAATCAGCGTAAGCAAACCGAAGTGATGACAAATTTTCTATCAGCAATAACCAGGATGATGGAAAATCAATGACTGTCTGACTCAGGACATTGAAATTGCCCGGCGTAGTAATTAACAATAACAAGCTGTGATTCTTGATAAAATATTTTAAATCAAATGGTTTAAACGTTTATTAATTGCTTCATTTTTGAACATGAACACTCGATTTTTCTTAGAACTTCGCATATTTTTTCGGGCACATTGTCAAATGCGTTTCGTTTATGTTACTGTTTCATATTACCGGTATTGCAAAGATTCATTTGAATGAGATTGTAAATACATATCTTGTTTTGTCTGAACTTAATAAATACCTTTCTACATTCACAGATTTATAAGTTGGATATGTAATCCTTCAAGAGTTCTCTAAGAGCTTCGCCTTCCCTTAAAGTGCAACTAACCCCCAATAATGTTTGTCGCCAAACGAAATCTCCTAATTGTCCTGATTACCTGTGCGAAATTTTTTTTTACCGTAGCATATAGTGATACATATATTCAATACACGCGGGAATTGCCATTGTTTAAGAAAACAATAGCGCGCATACATAATTAATGAAGTATGCATGCATAATTCCTCGCGAAGCCCGAGCGTAGCGAGGTTAATAAATTTGTCGTCCCTCGGGAGCTGAGCCGCGTGAATTCAAGCGAAAAATATATTTATTCCTCGCGAAGCGAGGGCCGAAGGCCCAAGCGTAGCGAGGTTTATAAATTTGTCGCGCGCATTTGCGTGGGGATCGCGCGTGAATCGCTGTAGGGCGATAGAATCTCGGATCGACTTTATATACATATATATCGGGTTGGTGTCCTGCAGTTGCCTAGCAACAAAACCGCATGACGTCGATACTTATAAAATCACGATCGCTGACAATGTCGCAGTCTCATGTTTATTCACGGTGGCCCGATCGTCTGTTTAAAAGTGCTAACTGTCGGTGAAACACGACCAATTTCACATGTAAATGAGATATAACAGCAAACACAACAACGCTGGATTCAACAAGTTGCTAGAAATCCTCACCCGAGAAGATTTAACACCGAAAATCTGCTGGATGGAGCGAGAACGACGACTTGAAATTCAGCGCGAGCAACTGAGAAGAAGACAAGAATTGAAACCTCGCAACAGAGAGAATATCGTGCATCGATTGCAAAGCCTTCGAACGGTCAAGGTACACTGGTTGAGCAATAAGAATGAACAGGAACGTGAACGAAATCAGCGATTACAAACGCTTCGACAAAATGCCGCCATTAGAATTCGAAACCGAACTCTATCAGGAGAGGCGACACTGAAGTTGTTGGTCAAAATGATTTTGTTAGACGGAACGAGAGGCAGCAAGAATTTCCCGATCAGCAAAATACTCGTGACGAGTACCTTTCAAACGGATGGAGAACAGTCGATCAGCCTTTTTTACACCAGCAACAATGAGTTCAAAGTGAGATGGCCAAATTTCATGGTACTATAAACAGTTTACAACACCCACAATGTGTTACATGTAAGGAAACTTGGCCTACAAAACAAGGTTAAACGCTCCCAATGTTTGAATGCCTAAGATGTAAGCGAGATAAGGGAAATACTTAATTATATTTCCAAGAAAATGATATCGATCCGGGTGCTTTACCAGTAGAACTTCAAGGCTTGACTGATATTGAGTCATATTGAGGATACTGTAGATTGGTGTTTATTGATTTCAAGTTGTACAAAATTTAACCCTCTGAAAATAATATCTCAGAACAGTGATAGAATTGCAGTGAACTTGTCCCCTTACCATAACATTTATATCTGGGTACCCTCTCAGCTTTTATATTGTATGCATGGTGTCAACATGTAATTTCTCTTTCAAGTACTTGTATGATAAAAACTACAGATAACACAGGCGGAATTTATTTCACAAATATACAATATTTACATGATATTAGCATTATTTGTCAATGACCAGTGAGTAAGGGCTTGGTCGCACTACAGTCAAAAACAAAAATTAGCCCGTGCAAAATGACATAAAAACAAACACATTCTACAAAAAGCGTGTCCCACCGGAGCGGTTTCTTTTGTTTTCCTCGATTTTTGCACGGGCTAATTCTTGTTTTTGACTGTAGTGCGACCAGGCCCTAAAACATACATTACACATACTGAGTTTTTGCAATTCCTTGTAAAATAGTTCAATAAGCTGTAGTCAAATGGTTTAGTAGGAAGAATTTCTGTTTACAATTTGGATAAAAACATTTTATTATGAAGGAAACATTTTTCTGTAGCAATAACCAGTGTAATGTGTAGCAGCTACATATGTAAACACATGATCAAAATTACGGTTTGATGTTAATTATTGCAACACTGATCAGCACCTCAAATCTCCTCAGAATATCAGTATGCAAGCAAGCACGTAGATTATGGGAATTGAGAATCTAATCACCTTCAATATGAAATATAAGTTGTCTCTGGACATTGGATATAAATTCACTGCACTATGGCTATGTGAACTGTATTGACACCAGTAATGAAAATGTAAATGTACATATTTGATTTTGGGTTTTTTAAAGGGATTAACTGGTCATGAAGGCCTAAGTCCCTTAACCTACAAATTCTCCTTCCTGGTCTCCATACATTGTTTATAGCATTTGCAAATAATTTGTTGCTGCATCTATATTAAAACATATAAAATTTTGCGGTGCATCCTCCCCCAGCTTCGCGAGGTTCTGCGAGACACGTATTTCTAGTACACTTGTTAGGCGTGACCGGTGCAGACGTGGTGGTGGTGTTGCCATGTACATTCGTAACGTCATAGATTATAAAGTCAGATCCGACCTTTCTGATCCAGATCTTGAGTTCTTGTGTATTGAAATTCAAAAACCCAAGGCTAAGCCATTTCTTCTTTCAAACTGGTACAGACCCCCGAATTCACCAATTGAGCTATTTGATAAGTTCGAGGTCCTTCTGGGAAAGATTGAAGCGGAAAATGTTGAATCAAATATACTAGGCGATATCAACTGTGACATGATGGCAGCTACCCTAGCTAATGAAACTAGACACCTTATTGAACTCTGTGAATCTTATCAATATGCTCAATTGATCAAGGAGCCTACACGCGTCACATCAAGTTTTAAATCACTTATCGACTTAATTCTTACCATGGAACCAGACAAATTTGTTACATCAGGCGTGTCTCATATTGGCTGCAGCGATCACAGTTTAATCTATGCCTCTAGAAAATTAACATGCCCTAGGTCACTCCCGCGAATCATTAAATCGAGACAATACAAAAATTTTGTGCCCGATGACTTTATGAATGACATGGCGCTGGTTCCTTGGGACATAATAGAGCAAATTGATAACCCTATTAGAGCATGGGAGGTGTGGAAACAATCATTTTTAGCAGTAGCGAACCTTCATGCACCTGTTAAGAAAAGGAGAGTTAGAAACTCTAAGGCTCCCTGGCTCACGCCTGAAATCAAACGATTGATGTGGGAAAGAGACAGAATCAGAAAGCGAATCGCTACCGTCACCAGTGATCAGTTGAAATGGGCAGAGTACAGGCGACTTAAGAATCGTGTAAACCATTCTATTAAGGCCTCCAAGAAGAATTACTATCATTCGTACTTCGAAGATAACGCTGGGAAAGCTAAAGCGACTTGGAATGGAATTAATACATTATTATCGCGAAAGAAAAACTTTGCTCCAGCGTCAAAATTGATTATTGGTGACACGGTGATAACTGACCCTCATGAGCTAAGCAACGCTTTTGACAGGCATTTTACCGATATTGGCCCTAATTTGGCGGCTAACATAAATCCCCCTCGAGTCAGCTTTCGTGATTTTGTAGAATCTTGTGATAGCACCTTCGAGCTTGAATTACTTACTATTGACGGACTGCGCAAACTTGTGAACGATATTCCTGTGGGCATAGCTGATGGTCTTGATGGTATTCCAACTTGCCTCCTAAAGCTATCATCTACAGTCATTGCGTCTTCCCTGACACATATTTTTAATCTAGTTTTTTTCTACTGGAATCATTCTCAAAGACTGGAAGAGTGCTAGAGTAACTCCAATTTTTAAAGCTGACTCGAAGGTTGACCCAGCCAATTACAGGCCAATTTCTGTACTTTCTGTAATTGCCAAACTCTTTGAAAAAGCCATTTTTAATCAGGTATATACATATTTAAATGACAATAAGCTACTTTCGAAATATCAGTCTGGTTTTAGACCTATGCACTCTACTCTTACAGCTCTTATTGATATTACAGACAATTGGTATCTTAACATCGACGATGGTTTGATAAATGCCATTCTGTTTATTGACTTAAAAAAGGCATTTGATACCATTGACCATGAGATCCTTCTGTCAAAATTGGAGCTGTATGGGTTTAAGGGTGCAAGCCTAAATCTTTTCCGAGACTACCTCTCTGATAGGACTCAGGTTACAGTTATAAACAACGTAAATTCTGAAACTAGCTTCATAAGCTGTGGGGTGCCTCAAGGTTCAATCCTCGGCCCCCTACTATTCCTACTGTACATTAATGATCTCCCTAACTGTAACCTTCTATCTCACGTGAGAATGTATGCCGATGACACAAATCTCACGTTTGTCTCCAACGACCCTGAAGAGTTGTTTTCATCCCTGACTCACGATTTAGGCAGTCTGAAACAATGGCTCGATTGTAACCGTCCAAGTCTTAAGTCTGTTTACAGGCACGAGGCAGAAAATCTCTTTGCTCCCTGGTGAACCACACATATGCCTTGACGGGCATTCAATTGAAAGAGTCAATAGTTACAAATGCCTAGGCGTTCAGGTTGATGAAACACTCTCGTGGGAGGCTCACATTTTCGAAGTTGTCGGTAAAGTTGCTAAAGTACTTGCTGCCCTGAGGAGGCTAAGACATATATGTCCCCAGAGTACCCTTGTCACAATTTACAAGTCATTGATTCTTCCGCATCTTGATTATTGCAGCGCTGTCTGGGGCTGTATCGGTAATGGCCTCAGCCAAAAATTAGAGAAACTACAAAACAGGGCTGCACGCATAATAACAGGGTCTAGTTGGGATGCCAGATCTGCCCCGATTCTTCATGCCCTTAAATGGAATAGCTTCGCTGACAGACGTGCAAAACAACTGAAATCTCTAATGTTCAAAAATGTATTTTCCGCTGGTATTCCAAGTAATTAGTACTGCTTGTTTCGCTTTCACACTTGGCACACCCTGCATTGTCTGTTCGGATACGCAGATCATCTGATTGGTCGGTTTTCTAGTTCTTATACAGTGTGCCGCTCACTGAGCTCCATTCACGCTTGCGATCCACAAAGTTTGTACAACTTTATTAACTACCCCCCCCCCCCCCCCCCCCCCCCCTTGTTCTACAGTGTGTCCAGTTTTGTCATTTTTCCCTTAGGCCGTAGAGACACTTTTAGCGAGCACTCCCGCTGTTTCAAATGTGGCAAATATGGACACTGGGCTAAGGATTGCAGATCCACCTTTTGGCCAGGAAGCTGGCAGTATTCCACCTACAACAGTTGTCCTGGACTCTCCTACAACAAGTCAGCAGGAAGCCAATCAACTCAATACCATCCAAATACCAAACACTGATGACGACTTGGCGCAGGTAGAAGAACTTGTAGAAAAATATGAGCTCGAAAGTGAACAGTCCTTAGGCGTGAAGGGTAACTTAAAGAATAATGTACAGTTTTGGAGGTCCATTGGCGCACCGCATTTTATTTTAAAGACCATTGATCATGAGCATGGGTACGAATTACCGTTCATTAGCTTTCCAAGGTCTGTAAGGTTAAGATACAATAAGTCCGCTCGACTTCATGCTGATTTTGTGGACCAGGCAGTCCTTGAGCTTGTTAATTCTGGTCGTATTTGTAAAGTTAATCAGCAACCCTTAGTAGTTAACCCCTTATCGGTGTCTATACAGCCATGCGGTAAAAAGAGGTTAATTCTTGATTTACGCCACGTAAATAAGTGTTTAATTAAACAAAGGGTTAAATATGAGGATTGGAAAATTGCTATGACTTATTTTGCGAAGGATTCGTACATGTTTTCTTTTGATTTAAAAAGTGGCTATCGTCACGTTGAAATTTTGCAAGAACACCAAACCTTTCTGGGATTTTCCTGGCGGGATTCCGATTCCAGCAATGAAGTATTTTATGTTTTCACTGTTCTTCCCTTTGGTTTGTCTACAGCCTCTTATATATTCACCAAGCTCTTGAAACCATTAGAGAAACATTGGAGAATACAGGGTTTATGTATAGCTATTTTCTTGGACGACGGCTGGGCGACAGTTCAGGATAAAGAAGATTGTCATACTAAGGCCCAAGCTGTAAGGGGGGATTTGTGTAATGCGGGTTTTGTAGTTAACGATGAGAAATCGGTATGGTAACCTACCCAAATATTGGATTGGTTAGGTATATCTTGGAATTCTGTGTTGGGTACGTTGAAAATTGTAGACAGAAGAGTATCAAGGATTATGAACACCATCGATCGTATTATTGAAGCCGATTTTAAGGTTTCCGCTAGAGCGTTGGCTTCCTTTACGGGTCAAATTATTTCCACCGGTCCTGTAGTCGGTAATATTGGTAGGATAATGACTAGACACTGCGTCATGTCTACCTTGTGCGAAGACCAATGGGATTCTGTATTCTGTCTTGACGATTATTGCAAGGAGGAAGTGTATTTTTGGAAGGATAATTTGATGAATATGAATAGCAGATATTGTTTTTTAAGTAAACATCCTAGTTATTTTGTCTATTCCGACGCCAGCGTCACTGGATGTGGTGCTTGTATTGGCTTTAACAACAAGTATGTATGTCACAAAATGTGGACAGAGAGCGAGAGTTAACAAAGTTCCACGTGGAGGGAACTATTGCAATCGTTTGTGTCGGTCCTTGACGGATCGCATATTAAATGGTTTACAGATAATCAAGCCGCTGCTAAGATCGTCGAAGTGGGCAGCATGAAAATAGACTTGCACAAGATGGCTAGGAACATTTTCAATATTTGTATCCAGTCGAGGATTCATTTAGAGGTACAATGAATCCCTCGTACTATGAACCAGCAGGCTGATTATATAAGCCGTCTCGTTGACCCGATGACTGGCAAATTTCCGACGAATTCTTTCAGTCTCTTGATGCTCGTTGGGGGCCCCATACTGTAGATTGCTTTGCCAATTTTTATAATCATAAGCTGCCTAGGTTCTTTTCGAGGTTTTGGAACCCCAATACAGCGGGTGTAGATTTTTTCTTCCAGCCCCTAAGTGGGGAGAATTGTTTGGTGGTTCCCCCTGTTTCTATCGTTCCGAGAATATTACATTATATGAACTCCCAGAATGCTGTCGGTACGGTTGTCGTACCTTTTTGGCCTTCATCTCATTACTGGCCGTTAATTATACACAAATATAACAAATACCTTTCGGCTTATACCATTCATGTCGGGAAAGAGGTTTTGAGACATGGTAAAAATCTTAATTCCCTTCTAGGATCTGAGAGTTTTGTGGGGAATGTTATTGCTCTAAGAATGGAGTTTACACAGTAGAGGACTATTGCGGCATTTACCCACGGTTTGCTTGGTATTCGTAGTGGCACTGGCCTAAATAAAGGTGACTGCACCTTATTGTTTGTTCTAAATTGACCTATGTGGCACTGGCCTTAGCGATAAGGGTGACTGCACCTTCTTGTTCTGGGGCATAGAGCAGTTTATTGGCTTTACAGGCCGAGGGTTATGTCTTTTCAGTTTTGTTTGTTACGTTCTGTTGTTTTTTCAGATTGTTTCGTCAAGCAGTTCATGGGAAGGCTTCCCAAATTTAGCTTCACTGACCATTCATCAAGTTCTAAATGTGATGTTGACGTCCAGAGCGGACTCTACAGCTAAGACTTACCTACGCGTTATAAGAAAGTTTATTGATTATCGGAGTTCAGCTGCCTTTTCCTATAGGCGTTGTATCCCTTTATTTATTTGAAGTGCATCAGTCTTCTACTTCCAGTTCTTCAGTAATTTTAGCACATGCTGCTCTAAAATGGCTGCATTCGTTTGCACCAAGTCTTGATCGTAATCCCTTGGATACTGATTTCTGCAGAAATATTATTGAGTCTGCCAAACGCCGTAAATCGCAACCAGTTAAGAAAAAGAAGCCTTTTACTACAGATATCATTAAAAATATTCTTGATGTTTATAACAGAGAAGATGCTAATTTAAAGGATCTTAGAATTGCTGCCTTATGCTCCTTAGCTTTCGCAGGGTTTTTTCGCTATGATGAGTTGAGCAATATTACTCCTCAGCATATTGAATATTGTAACGATTACATAAGGATTTTCATACCCCAAAGTAAGACCGACATATATAGGGAAGGGAACTATGTATATGTATAGGAAATCGTATGAACACGAGTGCATTTCGTGATTTATGGGCACGAGTGATGTTTTGAAAGTTCTCAAAATTGCACGAGCCGCTTCGGCGAGTGCAATTTGAGAACTTTCAAAACATCACGAGTGCCCATAAATCACGAAATGCACGAGTAGTTCATACGATTTCTTTTTTATAATATTCTCAACAAAATTTTGGTGAGGCCGTCACGGTACACTGCGCGCCCTAGTAAACACGAAGCGCTTCAATGGTTTCCAAGATGCTCACATGTTTTATTTTTAACCAATCAGAATAACAACCTTTTGACAGATCAACCATGCGTGAAATCAAACCATTGATCACATCATTTAAAAAAATATTTAAGCTTGAACTTCCAAGCTTTTGAAAGAAAGCGTAAAAGGTTCGCATTCATTCTGTAAAGTTTAACAAAAACAGTTTTAAGGTGTAGACTTCGGTGAAGTGCGCTGTTCCTAAATCACATTGAAAGTGACTTGCCAATTGTGAAAGTTGTTTACGGTGAACGCATGGCCATGGCCGTTTACTTGCATCTGTTCTGTGATGGATGAGTTGCTGGATACTTGAGATGTTGACGGAAAAGACCACATCGGACCAGTGAAACTGTGGGAGACTACTTGTTGAAAAGGAGGAGCTTTGCTAATGATGTTGGATAAGTGCCGCTGCTCCTTTTCGCTTCCTTCATCGTAGTCGTTCAGCAAATTCTTATTTGCGTGGCCGGTCACCTGAATTATGGACTGCCTCTCTACGTTGGCTGCCCGAAGTTTCTTCACGACTGTCTTTCTTGCGCTGTGGTTAGTCAACCTTCAGGATTTCAGACTCTCAGGTTCGTATTCCAATCCATCTTTAGTACGTACTTTCTAACATTTCATCGAGGTCTTTGTGCTCGTAATCTTCAAGTTTAGGGTTAACTTTTCTTTCAGTCGCCCAGTTTTCCCAGATATTCAGCCACGTTTTTGTAGCTTTCGTGGCGTTTTTGTTTTTTGCATTTTCTTTGAACTGTTCAACAACAATTTGGTCCGATAAAGCAAACCGGCTGTCAGCCATTTTGTTTTCAGATTTGGCGCTTTCAAGTTGTTTCCATGGCAACTTTCGTATTGCACTTTATAACCTAATTTGTACTCTATAATCTATTTATGCATTCGTCATTGACCAATCAGAAACTGTATATTTTGTTGAGTATATTATAAATTAACATATCCGGAACAAAACTGCCCCGTGGGTGTCTTGAGAAGATACTTGGATTTGGCTGGTATTGACGATAACAGTACTCTCCCTTTATTCAGACCTCTTACTTTTCACAGTAGTAATTATGTTGAAGAGAGCATCGAGAGTAGGTTACAAGTAACTAAGTGCTTAAGTTTATAACATTAGGGACCACATATATTTACAGTTATTCTGTTTTCTAAGTTAAACATCAGGTATTTGGAGACACAGTATTTAGCTTTGCATTCTATTATTTCATTAATTCGACACTTGTGCTTTCAATTATACTTACAATTATGATGTAATAACTACATTCTGTTTCATCAGTTAAACATCAGGTAATTTAGCTTTGCATTGTATTATTTCAGTAATTCGACACTTGTGTTATCAATTATACTTGCAATTATGATGTAATAACTACATTCTGTTTCTTAAGTTAAAACATCAGGTATTTTGAGACAAAGTCTTTAGTTTTGCATTGCGTTATTTCAGTAATTCGACAATTGTGTTATCAATAATACCTACAATTATGATGTAATAACTACATTTATTTTGTATTAAACTGTGCTCTTGGATCCGCTCGCGTATCCTACCATATTCCTTATTGTGCTTTATTTGTATTACGGGAGTTGTATAGTAAAATAATTTACGTTCGTTTGAGCGTAGCGAATTAGAACGTAACTGTAAATCACCTTGTACCTGAATACCTGTCTGATAAATTCGCCAGCGTTAATACCATTCACAGACATAATCTTCGAGGTGCACAACATAACCTGTTTATTCCGCGACCGAACACTGAGGCCCTCAAGAAAAGTTTTCGTTATAGGGGTGCAGTAACAAGGAACAGTCTGTCAGCGGAGGCTAAGCAGGCCACTACTTTAAATAATTTTTATTCCGCTATTGTATATTAGAATTTTCTTAACTTAGTTTCGTACTTATTATAGGATTTCTTTTTTAATAATGTTTGTAATTTTTAAGTCTTAGCTTTTTTGTACTAGGTTTAATGCGCACGGCTCTTTAGAAGACCACTCTTTAGTGATAAGGATCCCGTGGATAAATAAAAATAAAGTTAAGTTATTTGTCCGCTAGTGCGAATCGGCCCTTAGTATTATTGTTATGATAACAGAACAATGTCATTGTGAAAAGCCTTTAAGTTGCCGAAAAAGACAAACTCATGACATAATAGGGCAATTTCAGCATCTGCATGTTCCCCTGAGTGAAACACTAAATAATACATTGTAAAAGTGGTTCCACGATAATATTTTAAAATCTAACTTCCTCAGATAATGGTATAATTTGTGATGTCCTTTCAATATGAAAATGTAAATGTAAATATTGTTTATAGTGGACGAGCATTAAGCTGCTGGTAGCTAATTCACAGGCACGCCACTCAAATATAGAAACAAATATTGTAAAATGAACATTTTATTTTACTTAAATTTGACAAAAGCCAAAGCCAAAGATTTTTATTGGCTCTAAGTTAATAAAACTCATATAAACATTAGTAGAGAGTACAGTGCTAACCGGGGACCACCCCGACATATTAAAATAAGGCCTCCTCGCCGGCTCGGAGCCCTTATTTTAATATGTCGTGGTTGTCCCCGGTTAGCACTGTACTCTCTACTAGGTTAGCACACCGGCCTGGTATAGCCAATTGAAGAAACGTAAACACTGTATATATACCCCCAACATGGCAATGGCAAACGCTGCACCAAACTTCAACAGAGCACATGCTGGCTACCACGGATGGCTTGCCAGTTACCGAATGGATGTTCCACCTGATCTTGGCAGAAAGGATCTTCTTCTGTTTCACAATGAAGTCCTTGACAATATGCTCGGCGTCATAGAAGAGCAATCCTACGAACTTGGGCCTTTGAAGTTTCAATACACAGTCTTACTAGACATTAAGAAGCAGACAGACGAAGGTGAAGTTAGGGAACAATGCTATGTAGGAGGAGATGGCAACCCAACCATCCAAAACGTTTTCAATCGCAAAGAAGTAAAAAGAAAACTCAGGGCCAGAATAGACCAACTTAGAGAGAAAGTCGCTGGATGGACAGAAAGAGGTTCAGGATGGGTCTTCGACGGTATCAGAACTGTCTTTCTCGACTTCTCTCAGAGAAACAATCCAATAAGAGGCGGTTCATATATCCCTCTACCACCAAAGCTCAAGGTAAAGCAAGCCATCATAAACGTCAAAAACAGAGATGATGCTTGTATTAAGTGGGCTTTGAAATCAGCATTCTTCCCTGCCATTGCACACTCTGACAGACCAAGCCAATATCCTCGAGAAGACGTCTTCAACTTCACAGGCATCTCCTTTCCAACGCCTTTGCATGAGATTCCAAAGATCGAGAGGCAGAACGACATTGCAATCAACGTTCTAGGCTGGGATGGCGGTAAGGTAGTGATCTACCATGTTAGTGAGATGGATGCCCCTGACATACCAAGTGTCAACCTCATGCTCATCACAAAGACTGATAACCACACTGGCAATACGAAGTTTCACTACTGCTACACTAGTCTACCTATTAGTAGTGAATGCTGACGTGTAATGTATGGCGAAAGGGATTGAGATTGAAACCAGACCACTATTTGTTGTGCATTTGTGCAGCCTCTTTTCCAGCAGTTGTAGCATGTTACGCAATGGTTTGAAATCTATGTTGCGTTCTAGATATCATGAGGGCTGCTGCTGTGCAGCAACTTTTAATTGCATGGGAAAGGGGTTGTCAGGGCTACAAATGTTTCTTCTATCTAGTTGCCAGGATCTAATTGCTCAAAAGTGGGTTAACTTGACTGTGAACAAAACCATTGACCTTGGGTTAGTGCTAACCCTGCTTTGAGTAACCGGACCGAGAACTCAGTACAAGCAAAACACAGGTTAATTTTCAACAATACAATTTAGTACTGAACTAATTCTAGGTTTAGGCAGGAAGGTATGACAAACCGACAAATGTACCCAGGAGGTGTGATAGTTTGCACTGGCTGAATGAAAAGGAATCTGAATTGGTTTTATGAGGTGATTTGAGTAAAAGAAATGCATAAAATGTAAATGAACATAATAAGTTAAAGTTCAACGCAACTGAATCAACTTTACTTCAAGACAAACGTTTCAGCATGAACATGTGTAGAAACCAATATAATCCTAACGAAGATAACATTAGAACTATTCTAACAGAACCATATATAAGTGATTGGCGATTAGAAATAGGGGTAGTCTCTCCACATTCTAATGGTCCACTCGTATAAAATGAACAATAAAAACAAGGACAACAATATGTAAACTGAACATGTAAGGTTATGTTAAGTAATGTCCATCTGCATTGCAGAAGCACTAGACAAATGATTCTTTGGGGTTAAAGTTCATAATCTCTGATTGTAACTGAAACTAATGCTTTGTACATGATGATCAAAAGTGTAATAAACATTGACAAGTTAAGATCTGCATTGTTTCAATGTTTTGTTCAGTGTATAATGGACATGATGGACGGTTCAGGAGATTGCTAGAACTCGGTTGTTGTGAGTGTAGGTTATGGTTGCATTCACACTTAGAAGCATCTCTGTCAGGTCTTCTTCTGTCAGCTGGCTAAACTCTTTGTCTTGACCTGACTGTTGTTTGTAAATTGCATACAGCACTGAAAGCTTGTCATCAAAGATGGTCAGTGTTATGTCTTTTTGATCAGCTGTGACAAAGAGTACTTTTGCAAGAGCTCTGTTTTTGCACTTTGTTTTTAGTTTTGCCATGCCACAATTGGAACACCAAATTATCTTGCCGCTATCATTCGAAGGCAAGGAGGAATTGCATTTGGTACAGGACAGATAAGTGGTGAGCCTTTCAACTGCTTCAGCTGGGCATGTGACTGTGTTCTGAGAGTTGTCCTTTGTGATTGCATCTTTTCTATGTACTTGAGTAGTTGACGATTGGATAGATGTCTGCTTATTAAGTGTTATGTACTTCTGTTGTTGGTAGCTCTTGACAATTGCCTTACAGAACTTGTAGGTGTTTCCTGACTGTATTCTTTTAGTGTCTTCTTCCCAAAGCACTAATCTCATGGATTCTGTTTCGTCGGTGAGTGTGCATTCTTGTTTCGTCAAAGTCTTGCCATTTGATGTTATGGTGGTTGGAAGTTCAATTTCTGTGACTCGCCCAGTGATGTTTACTTTGCTTTTAGCATTCTCATTTGCCATAATTTCTTGTATGCTGTGTGTGGACTCCGTGTCTTCCTGTTCTTCCTTTGTGATCTCGGTGAAGTCGAATGTGATTTCACTTTTATTAGGGTCTGATAGTTTGGTTCTTTTATTGATGTGCACTTCGTCTTGATCGGTGTATCTGTTGCGTTTTATGTTATAGTTACTTATTTTGATAGGTGATGTGGATTCTAACTTGGACTTCATGGGGGAATGTTTATCTGGCGAAAAACACACAGCCCTCATTGATTTGTCTTTTACTTGAAGAGTGGCATCGAAATAGTCGTTGTTTGCTTGGCTCCTCTTCATGGGGGACAAATTATGCAGATAGCAAATCAAAGGTGTATCTGGAAAAAAATAAGAAAAGAACGATTGTAATGTCTAGGATATTGTTTAAAGTCGACTCATATTGCAGTAGGCACCTTTAGAATAACAATTTGCTGTCCGTAATAGCAAGAATCTGCATTATCAGGAGAATCTTATAGTCATTCCATTATATGAAAATTGCAGTTGCCAACTGTTTACAGATGAAAAATTTATTCTACCTGTATGTTAAGCTTATTTCAGTTCTTTGGCTTTACTACTTACTTTCTTCTTGTTTAGTAGGAGTGTGCATGAGGGTGCTGTGATCAGCCTGGCTGCTGGGAGGTGTTTGTGAGGAACCAGCCACAGCTTCATCTGATAAGTCTTGAGGGTTGATGATTGATGGATTGTTATCTGATGATGCAAAATAATACTTTTGACATCATTTAACGCATTCAGTGAATGTGGAATGTATGTTACTAATAAAGCATTTCCTTATACACTGCTTTTACCATATTTTATGGTTATTGAAATTCGTGTTTCATTCAACTACAGTCAAAGCGACAACCTCGGGGATTGAAAATGGTTAACGAAGCTGGTTGCTTGCAAGAAAGTGCTCTGCTAGTCGAACAGAATCACAAACACTAGAAGTTGGTCTCATAGACATAATTACAAAGGTTTTGACGTCCATTACGGTGGCAACAAATAACTTGTCCTGTATTGATGCTAATAACCTTCGTCAAGCGTTTAAGGGCACCAAGCACTTACTTCATCCACCGTGATCTGGTTGATAAAGAACTGAACTTACTCAATGGCAAGCCTTCGACAGTTTTTGCTCGGTTTGATATTCGTGGGAAATCATTTGAAAAGGTGTTTTACGAGACAACACAACAGAACATCTTGCGTGACGTCTCATCTAGTGATTATGTAAACAGCATAACACTGTCAGTGAGGGATAAAGATGACAACCTCTTTGACTTCAATGGCATGCCCTTAGAATTTGAAATCGAGATAAATTAAAAAATCATATATATACCCCACACCATGAGTTCTGCAAATGTGCTGCCATCGGCCCCCGAATACAGCGAGACACAACAGCTATACCCTATGCGTGAGATCACTCAAATCAATGCAGAAGACTTCCGGCTCAAAAAGATCTCTGACTTGCTGAAGGAGTTGTCTGACGAAGCCGAGCATTACAGACAAGTCGCAAAGAAATACAAACGAACCCAATCATTAGTTCATTACTCGGCGGTTGGCCTTGGGTCGCTTTCTGTTGGGCTGTCATCAGGGGCCCTTGCCACTGCATTAACTGGGTTCGGAATTATTGCAAGTCCAGCACTCGCCGGCATCGCGACCCTCTGTGGGCTGTCCTCTGTTGGTTTTACAGCTGCTAACAAGCGATTAGAGCGAAAAGTGACCAAACACGAGAATATCTACACACTGGCCCTGGCTAAACGCAACTCTGTCTATGAACTGGTCTCAAAGGCTCTGGAAGACAAGAGGATCAGTGATGCAGAATTCACCATAATTACTCGTGAGGTGGAAAAATATCACGAACTCAAAGCTGCAATCAGGGATGGTGTTAAGGCTAAAAAAAACGTTGGCACTCAAACACAAGCGCCAGACCTCGAGAAACTCAAAAAGGGACTTCGCAAGGAAGTCAAAGAAGAGTTGCAAAAAAAGATACTTCTCGCCGCAGCCTCCAAATCCGATTTGAGAGATTAAACTCTGGCTTTAACCTATACATTTCAAAGGATAAATCATTTGCGCCCAATTGAATACATAACCCGGCTGTGTACAACCATGGAGAAGTTCGCTAATCAACTGGCTGATGTTCGGTTCTTGGACACTAAAGGCGAATACAAAGCCAAACTCGATGAGCTTGATAAAGAATACAAATTTATCCTCCTACGCTCACTCGAAACCTACAACAAGGAAATACTGCGTTCAAACCTGTCAGAACGCCTTCATATCATCAAGGAGTGTCTTTCTCCCGGGGCACAATACCCTCCACACTCACCTTTCACCCTTGTGAATGAAAGGACAAAAAATTGTCAAAACTGCAAAGGCAAATTAAACCTCAGGATGTTTTCATCAGAACTTTGCTGTGAGGCCTGCGGTCTCTTAGAGCCTCTGGATGGTGTGACCTTCGATTACAACGGGCTCTATGGTGGTGATTACACAATTACCAAAAAAAGAATGACCACCAAACATTACAACTTCAAAAGCTATCTCAACAAACATCTGAAAATTTGTGAACGCCACGTCTGCTTGTCCAATGATGAAATATGTTATGCAAATGAGACATTCAAATTAATCGAAGAATATCTGCCGAAAAGAATCTCCATGCCCTTTGTGGCCCACAAAATCTTGGATGCGATAAAAGGGCCACGGCAGCTTGCCAATTACTTCTGGCTGCAAGTCCCAGAAAAATCAATGTGGAAGCATGAACAAAGCTGGAAGATCATGCTTGAAAAGATGGGTCACGTCGAGTGAGCACTGCCATAGAAACTTTCGTGAGCACTAGGGCCGTCATAATCTTCCTCGTCATCACTGTCGTTGCGTGTATACAGCAATTCCAGCTGTAAGCATCTAGAAAGTGACATGCCAGGACAAATAGCTCTGTGCATACCCATGTCCACTTCTGACGAGAAGTATTCTTGGCATTCATCACATGTTTGTGAAGTAAATATAGGGAAATAGTAATCGTGTTGCCAGTGATAATGATTTTTTATTGAAAGGCATACAGATTTCATCCTGCGTTGATGAAGGGCCTTGGCAGTCATGTCACGCTGAATACTCCTTTCAACCAGTTCAAGGATGTAATCCTTGATCAAGTCTGGTAAATAGTCCCAATGAGATTCACCAAAAGACAGCAACCATTCATCGAAGTAGTCTTGATTCTTTGGATTGAAGTCAAGTCCTTGAGCCGTCATTGCCATGTTGGTTTGGTATATACGTGGGAAGAGCTTTGTCCAATTGGAGATATCGTACTGTAGCAACGTTCATCAGTGGGTTTCTTTTCGCGGGAGGGCAACCATTTCTTAAATGACTGTAAACCGTTGATTTACACAATCTTCGATTGCAGCCGGGACAAATCTCTTTCGGGCGTGGTTCTGTTCGCAGTTTCTTGCAAGCGTATTTTTGATGCTCAACAAGAGAATGGCCTTGGGTGAAGTTTAAACCACAATGTCTGCAAGGGTTGTATTCGAACGTCCCTTTGTTCTTTGCATATAAGTCATCGCCTTCTTTCACCTCAATCCCCCTCATTTTCAAAAACGCAACAGCAGTCATTGCTTCGTTGGCGAATGGCATTGTCACGTTTATATGGGGTAATGTGGTTTTCTTCAATTGGGAATCAACGCCACAAGTTGTTGTGGAGTCAGTCTTTGTGTGGCTTCAAGAATATATTGCGGTACAATGGATGGAGGAGATGTTTGCTCTCGAGTTTCTTCAAAGTAATAACAGCATCCACATTTGCCTTTTCTGCGTACACAACAACAAAGACTTCCGTGTCTTGAAAAGTTAAATGACATTCGTTTATCTGATTGTGTCAGAAGACCCTTTCTTCCTTTCCCCATTGTTACAATGAGAGGAGTGGTTTATTCAATTGGTGATGCCTCGCTTGCCGTTGCGGGTGGGCTCGGGAAAAAACGCATTTGACTCCCTCTTACGGGTGTTTGAGGCCGGTTATCCGGTGTGGATTGTGCTGCCGGGTTGTGTGCAAGATTGCTAACAACTAGTAGAGAGCACAGTGCTAACCGGGGATAACCCCGACATATTAGAATAAGGGCTCCGAGCCGGCGAGGAGCCCTTATTCTAATATGTCGGGGTGGTCCCCGGTTAGCACTGTACTCTCTACTACATTTATACTGGGCCGAAACGTTGGGATAAACCACTCACTTCCGAAAACATCAATTGGAAGCAAATATTTCAATCGGTCCGCAAAATTTCTAAAGAGAATAAACTACGAGAATTTTATTTTATGGTCATTCATAGGATCTTTATAACTAAAAAAGAGCTTTTTAGATTCAAGATCAAGCCGGAGATGGAAATTGTATATACTGAGGAGAAACGGATTATAGAGATCATACGTTAATTAACTGTCATTTCACAAAGTCCTTTATTCAGAAGGTGTTGCAGTGGTTCAATTCAACCAACAACTTCTTCACACTCACGACTGAAGAAGTTTTATTTGGCCTGTTCAGTGCATCTGATGATTAAAGAGAAAACTAAATTACACCCTTACTATATTTATAAAAGAAAACTCCAGAACGATTGATAATCGATTTCGGACTTTATAAATAAAATCATTTATAAATAAAAAAAGGATACTTTCTTTAAGTATGTCAAACAACTATCTTATAGTTCTTCTCTTTCTTCTTGTATATTTTTAGGTTTAGGGAAATTCTTTCGCTTTTGTATTAGCTAGCTTTCTTGTATATTTTTAGGTTTAGGGAAATTCTTTCGCTTTTACATTAGCTAGCTATTAGCTAACAAGTAGCTTACAAGTAGCTATTAGCTAACTTGTAGCTATTAGCTACATAAGTAAACTTGATCTCTCCGGCTTGTAATACTTCCTATTTATATTATAGGTGTATTTCTATAATTTTAAATTTTTAAGTAGTAGATAAAATATGAGCGGGAGATCTGTATGGGCGTTTACAATTGTAAACGCCCATACAGATCGGACGCGAATATTTTATCGTACTTATGAAATGAAACAATGAGTAGAGATCTGTATGAAAAGTTAATGCATACTAATTAGTTGAGAAGTTGTCTGTATCAAAAGTTAATGCTACTGTTTAATAATTCATCTACTCAGTTGATTTGTATTGGGGTTTACAAACCTTTATTAAATTTTCATTTCTTTTGTACTTTCCTTATGAATTATTAATGAATTTTATAATGACTTTTAGAACATGTATCTTAATTGTTTTGATTATATTTATTTATTTAGTACTATTTATTTATTTGTTCAATTTGTGAGCTTACCTGTAAAACAGCTTTTTAGCTAAGTGTGAACTCACGTTAATAAACTGTGTGTATGTATGTAATTTATTCCAAAGCCCGTTGCCACTGTATTAGTGTCCTTCAAGAACTCTTCGTTCTTCAAGTAAAAAACTGTTAATCAGACCTAAATGGAACCTCAAAGCTTAAGGTGGACGGTCATTTGCTGTTGCCGCTTCGTCACTCTGGAACTTTCTGCCGGATGTTATTAAGAACGCCGACTCTGTTAACATTTTTAAATCTAAACTTAAGACTCTTCTTTTTTCACAAGCTTATGATGATCATTAATTAATATTTATTTATTTATTGAATGTTCATTTATGTTGATTTATTTTATTTGATCTTAGCTGTAGCCTGTATTTTAAAGCGTCATTGAGCCTCTGGAAAATAGCGCTATAGACACTTTTAATAAATACCACGATGCATCATTTTCCGCTAATGACGTCAAACATATTCTTTTGAATTCTCTTGCAATTCAAAAGAATATGTTTGACGTCATTAGCGGAAAATGATGCATCGTGGTATTTATTAAAAGGGTCTATATAAGTTTATTATTACTATTATTATTATTATTATTATTATTATTTGTAAATAGTGATTAGTGCCAAGATTGTGAGTAGTGAAATGTTAATAGTATATTCTTCAGTATTGTTGATGTAGTATATTGTATTGTAAGTAGTGTAATATTTAACTATTATAGCGCGAAAGCGTGCGTGATATCGCCTAATACTTAGCCGACGAGGCCGTAGGCCGAGTCGGCTAAAATTAGGCGATATCACGCAAGCTTGAGCGCTATAATAGTTTTATAATTCAACACATTGATAACAAAGCACAGTTTGAAGAGAAAATATCGCCGACAAGCCTTTTATTTTAAAAAAAGCTTACATATGTTTTAACGCGCGAAACTTGCAACATCACACAGTTCATGAATGAAAGTGGCGCCTTTGTCAATATTGCGCAAACTTGAACACTATAACTGTTTTATAATTCAACACATTGATAACAAATCACAGTTTCGAGAAAAAAATCATTGAGATATACAACCTTTCATTAAGTAAAAAGGCTAACAACAATATTTTACCTCGGACCATTTCTTAAACAACAAACAGCGAATGCCGAAACTTTTGCCAAGCTAAAATTAATTTAGCGTACACAATCAGTTGAGAGTGTCTACGAAGAGCTTTCGTCTACTCAAAGAACGGGACAGAGTAGTGACTACAAGAATTAAAACACAGTAAAATGGCATAGAATGTCTTAGTTACAAGTGTTTCGTATCTTAAAAAGTTCAATTCAGAATCAAAACAAATTGAACAAACACACGGCTACGAACCTAAACATAGCGGCGAAAAGTCGGAAAGAACTGCAGCGTACAAAAACATTCACAGCTAAAGGATACAAGAAACGGTTAAAACATCGTACCTGTAGTTGATTTGGCTTTTTATTCCCTTCCATCAGCACCAAATTTTCAAACATCGAAGTACAAGCTGAGTCGATCAATGTTGTTTACAAACTTGCTCGTTTGTTAGCTCCTACAACCGTAATGACGAGATCAGAAACTTTTCTGAGAAAGCATCAAGTCTATGTCATATTCCAGAGGTGATTACCAAAGGAATTTTACGAGAATTGTGCTCCTTCATTCACTCCTTGTCGAGCGGTTAAACTTTGAACCAGTTTTCATTCAGCTACGCCAAGAAACACTGCGACCGCGACAACGCGAAAATTTCGCGCTTTTTTTGTCCAATCATGTGAACAACATTTTTTCTCTTTTCTTTTCTTCTCTTTTTTTCTTTCTGTTCCCTTTTTTAACTAATAGTTCGCGCACTTTTTCGCCCCAAAACACGAAATTGCAGGCAGTAGTCATTTTCACTTTCCTTCAAAATTCCAAATTTACCGCCATCGCTGGTTATACGTCATGTAGACATAACGTATATCGATAACTTTTTGAACATATTTGGGCAGTGTATCAATGTGTTGAATTATAATAGTGTTTGTAGGTATTGTTTTGTAAGTGTTTCTTTTTAGTGCAAATAAATTAATTATAATAATAATAATAATAAATATATTTTAAAATCTACCAATGAAAAATTCTTTAAATTTGGATATATAATGGAGAGTAGTGGTTCCTTCAAATACATGAAATAAAAAAGATAGGTCAACATGCTCATTTAGAAAACAACAACCGCTTATTTACTAAGGGAATGGAATCCCCAAAAGAAATTAACTTGCTTCGGAGTGCGCGCGCCCGTGCTCGCGTAAATGACGCAAGATATTATGCGCAGTAGTGATGCACAATGCAATACTTACTAGGGAATCACCTTAAGGTGAAAACGTGTTCCAAGATGAGTGAAACACCTTAAACTTTTGAGAAAAGACAGAACAATTGGTGTAAAAAAGGCTGTTTTTGCTCTATTTCTATCATTAGTCTCCTACGCAGCCGTTATTTGTCTCATCACGCAACGCTCCTCCCCACCAACGGCTGCTCAAACCTGGACCACATTCCTTGCCAGATTTAAGCCAATCACAGTTGCAGTGCCATTTTCGGAACTTGCTCGCGCCAAATTCTCTACGCGTGACTTGTCCAATCATAGCATGCGTTTTATCGTTGACTCAGTTGGATGTTTTCGCGAGTGTTATAAAAGGTGACAGGCTTAGCACAAATCCTGCTCGTCGCCTAAAGCCTTTTAGCCCAGCTTTAGAATAAGTCTACCCCAAGTACGTGCCTGAGAGATTTTTCCTTTTAGATCAAAATAAAGATATAACAGGCCTGTTGTTCTAAATGTTTTCGTTTCTTTGATCTTAGGAAAAAATCTCTAGCTGTAATACTGACAGGAGGAATTTACGCTTTCTAGAGCCGTTTAGAATATTTAGTTCAGTATCAGTTATGCCGTAATTTTTTTGCTAGCTCTTGGCATAACAATGGAGTTTCTTTGGCTCACTTTGAAAGAGTTTCAAGATCAGTAGTAGCCGCTTAAGTAGGAATTATTCGCTGCTTAGGATCAATTCATTTCTCAGTCCGTGATTTAATGTGAGCGCAAGTCTGCGGCCCGGGGTCTGCGGTTAGCATAACTTGCGAGGGGACTTTTGCTCCTCATATATCGGGAACTGAAATAGTTAATCATTACAAATAGTAAAGGAGTATGGCCGTACAAATAGTAAAGAAGTATGGCACACTGGCACAGAGGAACACACTGGGCACACTGGGTACAGATAGTGTTTCTTCATCGCATCCCGGCTAAAAGAGTCTAAGATCCAAGTCTTATGCGATAGTCACGGTCTATAATGGAATAGTGGCATCTTGTAATTGTTTTTAGCTCCTCAACGTTTATTCTGCGTTTAATTTGATGTCTTTCTCGAAGCTCGGCAGTACCTCCATTGTTAGACTACTATGGCGTCATTGCATCCGGTTTAAAATATTTGAATCTCCAGCACGGTAGCTGTTTTGTAATTCTTATGGATGCAAGTGGTTACTTGTGACACTGAAAGCGATGGACTCGTAAAGCATCTAGAGCTATCTTCGACGACTTTTTTTTGGAGTTTCATCTTCCATGTCACCAAGGAAAATTCAGTACTGAGCTAGTATGTCTGGCGCGCCATGTAAACCGGAAACCACAGGCCTTTTTTTCGCGCGAAAACTTACGTCATTTTCATTTTGCTGGTACACAATTGGTTCGCTAAATTTATTGCAAACACAATGGGCAAGGAATGTTGTCCAGCTTTGAGCAGCCGTTGCGTAATGAGACAAATAACGGCTGCGTGGGAGACTAATCATTTGTCCTCTTGTCCTTGTCTCGGCAATACTGAGACCAATTTATCGATCTGACAGCTAAAGGCTGGTTTTCACTAGCGCATAAGCACAAGCATAAGCATAAGCATAATCGGCCGAAAAGCAAGTGAGAACGCCAGAACATAAGCATAAAGACATACGCAAGCGCAGTATGAACGAAATTCTCGATACCAGCTTTCCTCGGCTGTGAGATCCGAATCAAAGATGGCGGATGATTTGGTTGACTGCCTTGTGCTTATGCTTGTGCTTATTTCATCCCCGTTCTCACTTGACATAAATGTGACACAAGCATAGCATAAGCACAAGAAGAACGAACACGGCTAGCCGGGCTGGCCCGGTAAACGCGATTACATGGAATAATGGCAGCCCGGATAGTCGGGATCCCGGCATTGCTATACCAGGATCCCGGCTAACTGCTGGCCCGGTTGTCGTGTAATCGACTTTTGTTGCGTTTAACAGACGTGCCGAGATCTCGGCCAACTGGGTTGCTTTTAAATTGAGGTGTCACCCTAGGTTAAATTATAAATATATGTTTATGCTGCTGTTTAATTTCAATAATTCATGAAAGATTATTATGGTATTTTTCGAAGTGGCCTATATTACTCTTACAGTTCTTACTGGAACAGTATTGTATGCCACACTTGATTTTCACTCAACTCTTTATTTCTCAGCGTACAAATTTCAGAGTTTAAAACCAAACTATTGGTTGCGTTTAGGTTAAGGGGTTGGTTAATGGAACGTCCGTGTTTGGTAAAATTTTCGTTTATTTTCTTTTCTGTCTTTCAAAGGTGCTTTACTATTCCTCACCGTTATGGCCTTCGGCTTTTCGGCTTTTACGTGTTATCAGATAAAAAATGGAAACGGCTATGATGCAGATAGGGCAAAATTAAAAATACTTAGTTGTTAACAAAGCTCCACATCACAAAGCGCTTACATACAGTGCATTATCATCATCATGACTGTTGCTGTTCTTGTTGTTGTTGCTGTTCTTGTTGATACCGGTACCGGTACCGTTGCCTTGCCTCTGTTCATCAACTGCCGCATTTGCCGATCTCATGGAGCGTTTTCGTGACAATGCGAAACTGCGACTTGACAAACTGCGCCTGGACAAACTGCGCCTGAGCTGATAAAAAACATTTTTCCTTTCTCTCAGGCCCTTGAAGATGTCATTGAATGCCTGTTTGAACTCTTGACTTGTGATGTAATACACCAGCGGATTGGCCGAGGAGTTGATAATGACGAAAAGTCCCACGAGGCCTACTGCCAGGTTGTAATACTTGTTCTTCAAAATGTCTGAATTAATAAGTGTTAACACGCGGAGAACGCTCAGCGGAAACATTGTCACAGCAAACAAAATAACCAAAGGTGTGAGAAGGCGTTTTGTTTTGTTAGTTTTTAGTCTTGTACTTGGAGAAGTTTTTGGTATCTTCGTATAATCGTTATTATCATCAAATGCCATCGAGTCACGAAATGCGATACTGTCACGCACACGTTCCTTTATCTTAACATACGTAAAAGTTATGACAGCCAAAGGGAGGACATACCAGACGATGACGAGAGCTACATTATATGTATAACTATACCGCCTGTCAGACCAGTTGGGGTAGCAAAATGGTATGGTTGGCTCGTACGTCATGACAGGGTACAAAGGCACAGACGAAACCAGAAAGGATGCTAACCACACAGCAAAGATTCCAAACGCTGTCTTTAACCCAGACCTGTTCCAGAACTGATATCGTTGGGTGCCCACGATATTTCTGTATCTCTCAATTGCAATGGCTGTTATCGACCAAATGGAGGCTCCGAAGAATATTTCGTTTGTAGGTATCAGATACAAACAAGCTCGTTCCCCCAGCAACCACTTAAATGGCTTGAGGTATTTACACACCGCCACAGGGTAGATGATGAGCAGTACCCCCAAATCTGCTATGGCCAAACTTAGTAAGTAATAGTTCATTGAGGTCTTCTTGAGGCGTCTAAGAACCACAAGGCATACTAAGAGGTTCCCAATAACCCCCAGGAATGCGATCGTGGACCACAGTGTGATTTGAAATATGGTGGCTGCCAGAGGTTCCTCAAGATAAGTTGGAAATCCAGATCCAGGGGATGACATGACACTTGCATTTGTGTTATTTACTGTATTGCCGTTGTCACCCATGATAATTCTGAAACAACAACAACAAGTTTTATTTCAAGTTGAATTATACTTTAATTGAAAGAGGAGCGATTCTTAATGAATTAATATTATTTATAATAACTGGTTTTGCAGTGGTAAATCATAAGTGATAAATAACTATAGCTATAATACATCTTATTGTTTACAGCGTAGATTATAGAAAATATGACAAAATTTGTTGTAAGAGCAACAACAATAGAAAGCTAAGCTTAAATGTTACAAGAGACGTACACAATATCTAAAATGCTACGTTAGATAAAAAAATGTAAGAAATTGATTACAACTCATTTTTAACGACAGTAGGAAAACTAGGTAAAATTATGAACTTTCTTAATAAGGTAGCTTATAAATGTGTTTTGTAAAATTCATTAATAATTCATGAGAGTGATGACCAATCCAACAACAGTATTCAAGTCACATTTATACCTTTGTAGATCCCAATACATATATAAACTGTCTGAAAGCACGGGGAGGGTTTGAATAGGTAGCAGGGAAATGTTGGGGTTGATGAATGAATACAGAATATTAATTAGCTTCATTAGTATTCTGTATCTAGATACAGAATACTAATGCAGCTAATTAGTATTCTGTAACTGATACAGAATACTAATTATGTATATGTAACTCAGCCACAAGCGTCTTTGGAAAGCAACGAACAAGAGCTCCCTTCCTTTTATTTACTTTTCACTAAACAGAACATCATGAAACAGTTCATTAAAACTGTACGTCTAAATCTACTCAACTATTTAACATTCTTCGGTGACTAATTCTACTTTGAACGTTTTCCACCCTGCAGTTTCTCGCCTCCAAGGCTACAGTTTCATTTTCGGGTTTTTGTTAGCCCTTGCCTGCTGCCACTGTTCAAATATTTTAACGGCTTACTTCGTGTTGTTTTTAGTGTTTTGGGGAGTCACATCCTTGAGCAGAGAACTTTCTTCCGATAAACTTTTCGGAGGACGAAAGCGCGTGGACGCCATTTCGCTCTTCTAAAATGAAATAAATGTTATGCTAATCCCTTTGCGTTCATCGGATTAACTTCATTCATATAACAGCCAATCAAATTGAATGTAAACAACATTCTTCACACTTTGTATGACATTAATTTCACAAGTCAGATACAATATTCGCGTCCGATCTGTATGGGATTTACAATGGCTCGCCTTCGGCTCGCCATTGTAAATACCCATACAGATCTCCCGCTCTTATTGTATCTATCACTTGAAAGTGTTTTAAAATGTTTGTAAAGTTCTTATGATGTTAAAAGGACACAACACCATAATAAGGACCCAGCGTGAGAACAAGCGATCAATAAAGCCTGGTTGGCCTGGTTTACATGTACGACGCAAGCATAATCATAAGCGCAAACATAAGCACAAAAAACCGGTGCGACGCAAGTATAAAGTTTGTCTGAGAGCAAGAATTATCAAGTATGTATAACTATAACCGGAAACGGAAATATTCTGTAGAGGTGGACAAAGTGATAAAAAATATATTTTTTTAAAGGTTTCCAGTGTATGATAAAGCAGTTTCAATTTATTGAATGTTCTTTGGCTTACCAACCAAGTCTTTCGACGTGGCGTTTGCCATTTGGCGTTGCGCTTAACCATTTAATTATATTGGCTGTCTTTAAACATTTCAAGCTTGATCGTCACCTGGCAGAATCGGTGAACATTTAATTAGCATGCAAATGAGCTACTATGGCGGCCTTATCAAGTACGAACGGTTATAAGGACTTCTACAAGAAAGAAAATAAAAGGGAAATGATAACAACACTATCATTTTAGGTTGCAAGCCCACTGGTGCCAAATAAGGCATATGGATCTGTGACGTGCATACACAGACTTCCAAACTGAGGTAAACGTCGGATTGAGACTGATATGATCGGGTAGTACATGAAGAGATCGACCGCAGAACAGTTAAAGAGAGTCTGCAATAGCACATGAACTCTATAGTAGATTCCTATGAATCTTTGTGCATTGTGCAGACCAGGCAAACTCAATGAAGAAATACGATGAGGGTAACATAAGGGGAGATGGCGATCAAACATGAGCAAGAGTTTGGATTCCTGCCGATTCTTGACAGATGAGAATCACTGATAATTGAAAAGTCGTCGAAAGCGCATTACGTTTGGGGATCAAACCAGTCAAAACACATCCCATGGACAAATTAAGGCAATTATTCAACCTAGATAATACTGAAGGTCTGTTATAACTAGCTTCCTACCTGACGCCTGAGTTAGTTGCTTCAGTTCGGCACAAACCTTCAACTATATCATTCGTAATTTTCAATGACGTTATAAAAGCAAGACCAAAGGTGTTTGATAAAATTTTCACGGTTCACGGAATTGGCGTGCGGTTTAAGTGGTTTTCGTTTTGCCGGGTTAAAATATGAAATAAACAGCAGATCATTATCTTTCTTTGCTTCAGTATTATCTACTCGTGCTATTTGTCAGTTGGAAAGTGACCCTGTCGATAAAGTGTTATCTTTTTTCAATGAAACAAAGCATGTTCAATTTTAAATAGGTAATATGTCAGTCTTACCTAACTAATGAATTGGTCAGTCTGAATGGCTCTAACTTACGGAAGCTTGTAGGTGCCATCCGACATCCGACATCCGACTTGTTGAGAATCCGACATCCGACGTGTTTAAAATCCGACATCCGACTTGTTTAAAATCCGACATCCGACTTGTTGAAAATCCAACATCCGACTCGTGAAAATCCGACATCCGACTTATGTCCGACTTGTGAAACATCCTAGACAGGTGACCCTATTCCACGAAATGATGGAACGGTGGAATGAATAGTTTTTCTAAAAACACGCCTCTACTTTGTTTACAATTCACGTATTTACTGTGGCATTTTTGCATTTTTTTCCCTGCGGCTTGTGTAATATAAACTGACATGAAAGTTTATACAACTGAACAATGAACATCAAATGTGTAAGCGTTCTCGTGTTTGCCACTCATTTTCTATGTTAATGAAAAACATTCAAATTAAAAACGGGATGAAACGCGTTACAGAAAAAAAAGAGGAAATACATTCCACTTATATGGATACGTCACAGCAACCGCACCATATTCTGGTAATCGTCAACTTCTTTGATTCCCTTCAATGCATCGTGAAGTTCCCGAGTGATGTAATCGGAGTCTTCTAATTTTGATTGTTAAGCTCTTTAGGGTGCCACAGCCTTTGAGCAATGACTTGTTTAAAAATTTATAACCTCACGCCATTTTCGTTTCATGGGCCCCTGTTTTAAGAGTTATTTATTCACATATATTTGACCAGCCAGAAACGATCATATCATCGTGACTGGAGACTCTACGGAAATTATTTTAAGCCCTGAAGTTTTAGATTTATCTTATTCCGTGTTTTGGCATATTCCACCATTCCACCGTTCCATTCATCACTTCGACGGAAAGGGTCACCAGTCTGGGATGCCGTTTCATAAGTCGGATGTCGGATTTTCACAAGTCGGATGTCGGATTCTCAACAAGTCGGATGTCGGATTCTTAACAAGTCGGATGTCGGATTCTCAACAAGTCGGATGTCGGATTTTCAACAAGTCGGATGTCGGATTCTCAACAAGTCGGATGTCGTATTCTCAACAAGTCGGACATCGGATTCTCAACAAGTCGGATGTCAGATTCTCAACAAGTCGGATGTCGGATTCTCAACAAGTCGGACGTCGGATGGCACTTACAAGCTTCCGTACTAACTGATACTTGTATAAACTCGCCTAGCCTTAATCAATCAGATAGCTGCCTTAGACCCGGTTCAGACGCCGAACTTTTCATGAGCCGAACCTAATACCGTGAATTAAGTACATGAAAAGTTCGGCGTCTGAATCAATTAAGAACGGCTATTTGAATTTGGAACGGCTCAGCCGTTCTTTCCGCCTGGCTTAGCCGGGAATTTCGGCTTTGGAACGGCTTTGATTCAGACGCCGAACTTTTCATGAGCCGAACCTAATGCATAAATTATTATGACGACTGGTGCGTGTTCTGACATCTTTGCCTGAAAATCGCTGACCTTTCGATTTGTTTCTCTTCAAACTGAATTAAGTTCGGCTAATTAGGTTCGGCGTCTGAATCAACAGGCGTACTTTTGTTAATTTGGGTCGGTCCAAATTCGAATTAAGTTCGGCTCATGAAAAGTTCGGCGTCTGAACCGGGCCTTATTTTGAAACTATATTTTAAAAAAGCAGCTCAGAAACGTACCGCTCAATTGCGCTCATTTGTCGCATTTCAATGATCACACACTAAAACGTGGATAAATGAACAAATGAACTTTAGGAACCCCTTGGTACAAGATAAACAAGACCACCGGGTAATTAACTTTCATTTTGAAAACATTTAACATGGACTTAACTTTGTCTGTTGCGTGAGAACCTTGAAATTTAAGTCCACTTACTAATTGCCTTTTTCCGTCGGCATTCTTATATATGACATTTTTAAAATTGCTAGAGGTCAGTTGTGCATTTGAATTTGAGACAGTCTTTGTCTTTTTTATTTGCAAAATGCATTGAATATGTCATTGTCCATCTTGTGGTTTCTTGATTTGTCCAACCAGCAGTTTTCCTTGACAATCAATTGTCTTTTATTGGGTTGCCATAACAACATTACCGCCAAATTGTCTGTTTTTAAACTTCTGACAAAAAATACGGTACGTTTTGCGTCAACAGCCATTAGTAGAAGAAGGCTGTTTTACGGCTTGTTAGTGGATTCCCCTGGATCGAATTCCCTGGATTCCTCTGCGTGAAAACCTTAAGATTCAAGTTCACTTACTAATTGCCTTTTTCCCTCGGCATTCTTATATATGACATTTTTAAAATTGCAAGAGGTCAGTTGTGCGTTTGAATTTGAGACAGTCTTTGTCTTTCTCTTTTGCAAAATGTATTGAATACAAGTCATTGACTTGTCCATCTTGTGGTTTCTTGATTTGTCCAACCAGCATTTTTCCTTGACAATTAATTGTCTTTAATTGGGTTGTTCTAACAACATTATCGCCAAATTGTCCGTTTTTAAACTTCTGACAAAAGATATGGTACGTTTGCGTCAACAGCCAGTAGTGGTAGAAGGCTGTTTTACGCCTTGTTAGTGGATTCCCCTCATTAGCTATGCTTGATCATGACGTCATTAAGGGAATCCCTTTTGTGTTATCCTTGCATATTAATTTTGTCTTCCTGTATACCAATTTCGTCTTCCTGCATATTAATTTGGATTTCCCTGACTTTTCATCCCATTATAAAAACCTATCCTAATTTTATGCACTGTATTTCGCGTCCTTTTCAAAACAATAGGAACAATAGGCCGGTCTCAACATGCCCGCTTTACACCAACTTAAAACTTAAAACTTAAAAGTTTTGAAGTGAGTTGAGAATTAAAAAGGCTTAAACCATATAATCGCAATGATCGCAGCGATCGCAGAAAAAAGTGTGATGCGACCCTTGCGATCATATGGAAACCAAAACGTTGCGATCCTTGCGATCGTTACGATCCTTGCGATTGCGATCGCAGAGATAGATAAATTTCTATCTCTGCGATCCTTGCGATCATTGCGATCGAGAGGTTTTTATATGGATCGCTGCGATCGTTGCGATTATATTGAAACCAGGCTTGACACATATCCTTTACAAATATAGATCAAAACAACATGCCTTGACCAGGACTCGAACCTGGCATGGGTTTCTGTGGCCACAACGCAGTGTCTTAGACACTCGACCATAAAAGCTGTCTTTTTAAAGACAGCTTTTAAAACTTTTAAGCTTTTACTAGTTAAAACTAGTCAGGGGCGTAGCCAGCTTTTGGAAGAGTTGTAGGCCTGGTCATCCGGCCCGCGAGGGGCCCTCGTAGGGGGGTCCGGGGGCATATCCCCGCGAAAAACTTTTTTCGATATTGGCCCTTGAAAATGCTTTATCCTTCACTTTCTGGTGATTTTATGTGTATCTTGACAGCACCGAAATCCTAATATTTGATAAAAAAGAATGTATTTGAATTTTTCATTACTAATTCTTAAAAATGTAACACAAGTGGGATGAAAAATTTGTAGGCCCGAGCCTACGGGCCTATATGCTGGCTACGCCACTGCTAGTAATAGTTGACACTACAGCTGCCCCCTCCTTTATAACAACCTTAAATTGATACAACAAACAATATTTTATTTTTCATTGTCGTTGTTCTTCTTCTTCTGGTACTTTCTCCTCAATATTTTCATGGTGGTGTTTCATTTCTGTTATAAGTTTGCCACTTTGCGACAGGTGAAAGTCGATGTTTTCCATCACTAGAAGCTTCTCTACCAGTTGTTCGACATTGTCTTTGTAGTTAAATATATGTGGTTGGAGATTTGTGTGTGACAAATCAAGTTTATTCGTGGGCCGCGTGTGCTAAAAGCTGCAAATTTATGTAACTGATGAAAACAATGCAAATTTACTCACTTTTCACGGCCACGCTAACATCAACTGCAAAACTGCTCGATCGACGTAACAAATGATAATGCATAATTTACCCAGTTAGGGGTGTCGCGCTATATAGCGAAAAACAACTGTCTCACCGTGCGCTAAAACGAGAATTTAATGTCGTCAATTTAATTGCGTCTGCAAATTACAAACTAAAGTTTAAAAATGTAAAAATTCACATTTTACAAGTTATAAAAGAACGAAATGGCACTCAAAAATTGCTCAAAACACATCTTGGTAACGAGCGCGAAACATGATTTCGTATAAATGAAGTCGCCACATGTGCGGGTTTGAACAGCCGCGCACAGATACTCGAAAATATTCATCGTTCTTATTCATCGTTCTCTCTCAAAATGACAATTTTATTCGCAATATGATCGCGACATTAATTCGCTATTTCAGCGCGCGCTAATACGGTCGTTTTTCGCTATATAGCGCGGCACCCCTAAAAGTAACCAAAGCCAAGCTTTGGCTTTTACCCGTGACGTATTTTTACCCAGTACTACCTTGCGCGCCTCGGCTGTTCAAGTCGAGATTTGATCCGTATATAAAAAATATACCGTATATACGCGGGGACTTCAATTATGCCTCCTCAGGTTTTGGCCTCTGGGCTAGACTCTATGTCGATTTTCAGTTTCCCAGCCATCTCCCAATTCTATTGTTTTCTCCTTCTCCTCCATCACCACCTTCATCTCCTCCTCCTCCACCTCCTCCTCAATTCTATTTTTTCCTCTTCATTCTTCTCCTCAAGGATTTACAGGCTAAGAGAAAGTATTTGTGGATTACAATGAAATTCCATTTTTGCGCCACTTGTAATCGGTTTTATGGATTTATTTTATTAACAGTTCAAGCAATCCACATATACTTTCTCTTAGTCTGTAGATCCTTGAGGAGAAGGAGGAGTAGGAAAAAATAGAATTGAGGAGGAGGAGGAGGAGGAGGAGATGGAGGTGGTGGAGGAGGAGGAGGAGGAGAAAACAATAGAATTGAGGAGGAGGAGGAGGAGGAGGAGAAAACAATAGAATTGAGGAGGAGGAGGAGGAGGAGAAAACAATAGAATTGAGGAGGAGGAGGAGGAGGAGGAGGAGAAAACAATAGAATTGAGGAGGAGGAGGAGGAGGAGGAGGAGAAAACAATAGAATTGAGGAGGAGGAGGAGGAGGAGGAGAAAACAATAGAATTGAGGAGGAGGAGGAGGAGGAGGAGGAGAAAACAATAGAATTGAGGAGGAGGAGGAGGAGGAGGAGGAGGGGGATAAAACAGTAGAATTGTGGTGGTGGTGGTGAAAACAATACAATTGTGGTGGTTGTATTGGTGGTGGTGAAAATAATAGTGAACTTTAGATTTGAGTACGAGTACCAGAATAATAGAATTGTGGTGGTGGTGGTGGAGAAATCAATAGAATTGTGGTGGTGGTAGTGGCGGTGGTGCACAAATCGATAGAATTGTGGTGGTGGTGGTGAATATAATAGAATTGTCGTGGTGGTAGAGGTGGTGGCGGTGGTGATTAAAACAATACTGTGGTGGTGGTGGTGGTGGTGGTGGTGGTGGTGGTGGTGGTGGTGGCGGTGGTCGTGGTGGTGGTGGTGGTGGTGGTGGTGGCGGTGGTGGCGGTTGTGGCGGTGGTGGTGAAATCAATAGAATTGTGTTGGTGGGGGTGATAACTCCTGTACCCCTCTTATACCCCTCCTGTACCCTTATCATTAGATCACAACAGTCAACACGGTTATCAAGTTACTTTTTTATATATGACACCACATTATTCAAACGGTAAAACAAAGTGGATTTACGTACACGAAGATGAAAAAAAAAAACGTAAAATCGTTTTTAGAGGAAACCTTTGCTACCGAAAAAGTCAACAAAGCTTTAGGACTGTAATCCAGCCTTATAGTGAATTCGCGCTACGTCCGTAAAGTTATTTCATTCTAACATTTTGTTCTTGATTTCCTTATCATTTGTGGAGTACATGGATTTAAGTTGTTCTAAAGAAAACAGCTTTTGTTGACATAATGATTTGATGTAACCTTAAGGTGGCACGACTGGGTTTTTTGACAACACAACATCCCAACTTTGAACGGCTGATACTTCACTGCCCGAGCTTGGTCAGGCAAGCTGCTTCACACATATACTAGAGATGAAATGAAGAACTTTCAGAACTTTCTCTTTTGTCTACATTCTACATATTTGTGCGCTTTTGAATCAACAAGTTTGCCATTCCTTCAACACAAATCCACATTTAAATGTGTTGCACGTGCTTGGCCGCAGCCTTATGTTAATTGCTATTGTGCTATCAAAAGAATTTTCACGATCGCTTTGGCAGCAGCGAGGCATGGCAAACGTGTTGTTTTTAAAAGAGCACAAATATGTAGAATGTAGACAAAATAATACGGCAATGAAACTTTGGAAGACGAATGCAAAAGTCCCCATGCTTTTCATTATATTTCGCGCCCTTAAAATGATTCAATGCACTTGAAAGTTACAGACATAATGTATTACATGTTAAACTTTAGATCAAAAGATTTAAAAAAAATTCATCGACTGGTTTTTAAATAAACGCTTCCCGAACAAAAGTGTTACATTTGTGAGTAAAATAAGCATATTTAAGACATTGCTTTTGATCACATCAACTGAAATCTAGTGAGGCAAACAGGATGAAACCTTCAAGGAATGTAGTTTTATGGTACCTGAAAAATATATGTAAAAATATTGTTTCAATTTGCCAGGAAAAAGCTGGCATCGACGAATTAACAGAAAGTAATGAGAATTTTATTTTTTTTAATGGAGAGTATTCAACCCAATTTTATTCGAAAACGCTCTCATAGATTTTTTAAAACTTTGCAGTCTTGAAGACTTAAATCTAGACTATAAGCAGTCTATATAGCAGACTATATACAGTCGTTTTAAAAGACTATATACAGTCAGACTATATACAGTCGTTTTAAAAGTTTAGGTCTGGATGTTGAGAAAATTACTAATATGCAAAAATCATGACGTCATCTGATTGTTGTTATGGTAACATCGATGACAATCGGTTTATTTTGAGCCCCGATTAAAATATTTAATTCGATGCTGACCGATATCGTATGATTACAGCTAGTTAATAATTAACATTTAGACTTATATAGAGTGATGCTGTAACATAGCCAACAGTTCATTCTTGATTCGCTTGAGTTAAGTGTTACATCCGCTGTGTACAATTAGTTTTACAATTTTAGAATTTTTCATGTCTCAATCGAAATATAGTCTACGTCCTCGTAAACAGATGGATTATGCCTTAGTGCATGAGGGAAAGCATCTACAATTTCCATCGTTCGGCTTCTCTCCCGAACCCAAGAGTCATCGTGTCGGTTTGGACGATCCTTCGCACGAAGAGGTGGTCGGGCAAGACGACATTACTGAATTGACGCAGTTGTTGGATCAAGCCAAAGGAGAAAATAAAGCTTTAGAGGAATCAACGCAACTGCAGCAGATGCGCCAAGAACTAAAAGCTTTACGTCTCCGTAACGCGGGGCTTGAAGCTAAACGCGGCACGCCCTCAGACGGCAAAGTCCACACGCTTCGAGATTTGCGAGCGAAGTCCTCAATTTCCGCGCGATGACAGCGACGACGCCGAACAGCGCACTACTCGCTCAACTAGAGGTAGGCGTCAATCTTTAAAATCTGGGAAGGACAGTAAATTAACAAGTCGTGTGGTTTCCCCCCAATTATGGCCCCATAGTCATTTGAGCCTTTCGTACATTTCAAAAAACAAGAAGTATGACGACTTGACCTTGGCCGAGTTTGCAGGTGGCTACGCAGCGATTTTACAAAAGCCTAAGCTTCCATCAGGCGAGCTTCGCGCACGCATCGATCACTTCGCGTCCCTTATGTACTTGGCCACACAGTTCACCTGGCCTTCCGTACGTGATCTTCACGCCGCTGTTCTGTTTGAAATTGAATGCGGTCCTCAATGGGGAGATTCATTCACCTATCTCGAGTCCAGAATTTTGCAGTCTCCGGCCAGTCGTCCTCCGAGGGCGGGAGCAGCTCGCTCGGAAGGTTCTTCGGCAGTGTTCTTCGGCCGTGATTTCCAAAATGGTACATGCAAAGTCGGCAAGGATCATTATGGCACTCTGCGCGGCGAGCGAAAGTGGTTACAACATATTTGCGCACGCTGTTGGGTTGACTCTCGTGTAATAGCACGCCACTCGGAATTCTCGAAAGAGTGTCCTTTGGCAGGAGAATCAAGGGATAAATTGAAGGTACTCACTTCGGAAAACAGTCCTGCCTGACATCCATATTCTTCTTCGCAGTTGCTGACTGATCCCAGACAAGTTAAATCTATTTTTTTGGAAAGTTCATGTCATCTCTAGTAAATGTGTGAAGCAGCTTGCCTGACCGAGGTAAGACAGTGAAGTATCAGCCGTTCAAAGTTGGGATGTTATGTCGCCAAAAACAAAAAACCCAGTCGAGCCACCTTAATGCTTTTTGTTATTATTAAATTTATTTAAACTTAAACAAAGTGCGGGTTTATTGTTTTAGCACGCGCATGCAATTGGCTGCTTTGTTTATTTTCCCGAGGTGATAATTTTTCATGCAAAATTAGTTCAGTGTAAGTTCGTATAATTACAAGTTTGAACTTTGATGCCACCGGTACTGAAATGATGTTATCAAAATTTAAAGTGGGTGATGACTGGGAAACTGAAAATCAACATATAGTCTAGAATGTTTCGGCAAATAAGAAAAAGAAGCGTTTTTTTTTATACTAAACTTGATTGTTTCGGAACCCTCTCATTAGTTTTATGCAGCTATTAAGTATAGACAGCTTTTATGGTCGAGTCGTTAAGACACTGCGTTGTGGCCGCAGAAACCCAGGTTCGAGTCCTGGTCAAGGCATGTTGTTTTGATCTATACATGTATATTTGTCAGTTGTGTTTAGTTTTGAAGTGAGTTGGTGTAAAGCGGGCATGTTTAGACCGGCCTATTGTTCCCATTGTTTTGAAAAAGACGCGAAATACAGTGCATAAAATTAGGATAGGTTTTTATAACGAGATGACTTGTCACATTAACATTCAGTCAGGGAAATCCAAGTTAATATGCAGGAAGACAAAATAAGTATGCAGGAAGACAAAATAAGTATGCAAGGATAACACAAAAGGGATTCCCTTCAGTGACGTCATAATTAAGCATAGCTAATAAGGGTAATCCAGGGAATCCAGGGAAATCCACTAACAAGGCGTAAATCAGCCTTCTACTACTACTACAGCCGCTCTTGCAAAAATATGGAGGAAGATTCCATGAAGAAGTTCAAGGTGACTTGCATACTGCAAGAACGTTTGATTTTTTAATAATTTTTCAGTCAAATCGCCTTCAAATCGCAAATGAACGGTTAGCATGGGATTCCATCCACCAACACCACCTCGGACGCCTTATTGAAACTTATGGTTTGCTTTCAGTTGAGGTTAGGGTTAGCAGTTTATATAGTCAAATTTAGGCCTAAACATCCCGAGAAGCTAGGCGGTACTCTGTTACGGTAGGTTATCTAAGCCTAGGCCTAGCTGAGGTCACAGGTTCAAGCCTGAGTGGGGATTTTAGATTTTTTTACACTTCAAAATTTATTGAAAATTAAATTCTAAGGGTCGACATTATGTTATAGAATTCTCAATAAGTGTCCGAGGTGGTGTTGGTAGATGGAATTTAATGCTGACCCAACTGAACCGTCTTACAATCTAATTATAGGCGGATTTCAGCTGACTTAATGTTTAACAACAAACTATTTCTGTCAGGTATGTAACCTGGCCGAGTTACCGATGCTTGGGTAACCGCGCCAGGTCTCGACCTCGTGTATCAGAATATGGCTTCTTCGGCTCGTTGTATGTTACATGGTGTCAGGAGTGGTATAAAGAACCGAAATGCATCAGGATTTTAAGCTTCCAGAGTACAAGGGAACCCTTCAGAAAATTGGAAACAAGAGAATCAAAGACTCGAGTTGTATCTCGTCGCAGAGGTAAAGACGAAGAAAGCCGATTCAACCAAAATCGCAATGTTGTCTTTCGCAGTTGGACCCAAAGCCTTGGAACGATACAACCATTTTGAAACCCTCGGCCGCGCTTCTTTCTGAGAGACGACTTGGGACGAGTCAAAGCATGCACAGTGAAATGTTGGCTAAACTGCACTATAGCCACCTGGGCATGGGGAAGTGTAAAGCCAGAGCTCGCTCTATATGTATTGGCCTGGGATGGGATGGGACATAATTCATATCAAGATGTTTTACATGTGCCAAATACAAGCTTGCGAACCCTTGGGAACCACTCATCCCTCACGAAATTCCCCGGCGTCCATAGTCAAAGCTAGGGATGGACATTTTTACATTCATCGGAAAGGATTATCTTTTGGTCGTGGACAACTTTTTGGCAACCTGCGTCATTTCGTACCTGGAAAGTTGTTTTACAAAAAATGGCATACCTAACACGTAGGAGCGAGAGTCTTAAAGTGCACCTAACCCTTAATTTTTTTATTCGCCTAAATGAATGTGCTTGTTTTCTAGAGTGTATCTGTGCAAAAATTTTTAGATTTGGTGAAATCCTCGATTTTCTGTGACCTGTTGAAATTTCAAAAATCGCGCCAAAACGGAGCTGTGTTTGGTTCAGTACCGAGTTAGACGGGGCATGGGTCTAGTCATGTGACGTGACGTACTTTCGGGAACCATTTCCTTCATTTTTGCGCGAATCGAGTGAAAATACTGTGCTTTAGTCGTGCAAAACTCGTGCAAAAAAGAAATTATGCCTTCCCGGTGCCTCGCCGCTGAAAGTACTCGACGATGCTTTCTTTGGGCGAATCTACGTCATATCAGGCACTCGCCCCAGACCCCATGTTGCTCGGTACTGAACCAAATTATCTTCCAATTCAACAGGTCACAGAAAATCGAGGATTTCACCAAATCCAAAAATTTTTTCACAGATACACTCCAGAAAACAAGCACATTCATTTAGGCGAATAAAAAAAATTAGGGGTTAGGTGCACTTTAAAATGCAGGCCGTTCTTTTTTTTCGTCGGTCGCCAAATTGGGGGTCATGGTCCCAGGCGTTCCTAGCGGAGACCGTGGAAACTGGGGACGAGAATCGCATCGACGTGCTTGTTTACTGGAAATTTTTTTTCCACGATGTCGAAAGGGGAAGGTTTGTCAAATGTGTCAGCAAATGGTGTCGTCTTTTCTACGCTCAAACATACAGACCCACACACCGTTCGCGGTAGATCCACTTTAAAAGATGGCAAAGTCAATGAGCGTACATTTCGAAACGTGTCGTTCCGCGAACTCAAAGTAGCAAAGGAATCAAATGATTTAGCAAAGAGTTACCAAAATCAAACCAGAAATCGCACGAGTTATCAATGATCAGAAAATGTGGACAGACTGTTACTACAGACGACAAAAGAACATTTACGAACTTTTCAGGTACTGATAAAGACATGATGCAGCGTGATCAAACACCAGGAAACGACAATAGAGGTTTTGCACGGCAGCCATGTTGCATGGCAGGAACAATGAAAATGTTTTGCATTAGAAAGAACATTCTTTGCCATAGAGAAAAGAATCTATTGTTCCTGCCATGCAACATGGCTGCCGTGCAAAACCTCTATATGGACGACATGTATGTGTTGGATTGCACAAGTGACTCTCGTCAAAGTGAATTCGAAGATACACGTAATCGTCGTATTTATGTGACTTTTGTCATGATTATTACATTAGTAGTAAGTACAGTGCTAACCGGGGACCCCCCCGACATATTAAAATAAGGCCTCCTCGCCGGCTCGGAGCCCTTATTTTAATATGTCGGGGCTGTCCCCTGTTAGCACTGTACTTACTACTAGATGTTAGCAATCTTGCACACAACCCGGCAGCACAACCCACACCGGCCTGGTATAGCTAATTGAAGAAACGTAAACACTGTATATATACCCCCAACATGGCAATGGCAAACGCTGCACCAAACTTCAACAGAGCACATGCCGGCTACCACGGATGGCTTGCCAGTTACCGAATGGATGTTCCACCTGATCTTGGCAGAAAGGATCTTCTTCTGTTTCACAATGAAGTCCTTGACAATATGCTCGGCGTCATAGAAGAGCAATCCTACGAACTTGGGCCTTTGAAGTTTCAATACACAGTCTTACTAGACATTAAGAAGCAGACAGACGAAGGTGAAGTTAGGGAACAATGCTATGTAGGAGGAGATGGCAACCCAACCATCCAAAACGTTTTCAATCGCAAAGAAGTAAAAAGAAAATTCAGGGCCAGAATAGACCAACTTAGAGAGAAAGTCGCTGGATGGACAGAAAGAGGTTCAGGATGGGTCTTCGACGGTATCAGAACTGTCTTTCTCGACTTCTCTAGAAACAATCCAATAAGCGGCGGTTCATATATCCCTCTACCACCAAAGCTCAAGGTAAAGCAAACCATCATAAACGTCAAAAACAGAGATGATGCTTGTATTAAGTGGGCTTTGAAATCAGCATTCTTCCCTGCCATTGCACACTCTGACAGACCAAGCCAATATCCTCGAGAAGATGTCTTCAACTTCACAGGCATCTCCTTTCCAACGCCTTTGCATGAGATTCCAAAGATCGAGAGGCAGAACGACATTGCAATCAACGTTCTAGGCTGGGATGGCGGTAAGGTAGTGATCTACCATGTTAGTGAGATGGATGCCCCTGACATACCAAGTGTCAACCTCATGCTCATCACAAAGACTGATAAGCACACTGGCAATACGAAGTTTCACTACTGCTACATAAAGAGCCTAAGCAGGCTTCTTTATAGCCAACAACAATGCATTGGCCACCGTTTGCACTTCTGCACTAGGTGCTTGCAGGGCTACACATCGGAAAGAGTCCTCGAGAAACACCGCACTCTATGCATTGGAGCCGCCTCTCGCCCAACAAGAATCGATATGCCTGATAAAGGTAAAAACACTCTGCAGTTCACAAACTACCAGAGGCAGGTGAAGGCGCCGTTTATCATCTACGCTGACAGCGAGAGCATCATCGAGAAGGTTGACACATGCATACCAGCACCCGGTAAAAGCAGCACAACACAGACAGAGATCCACAAGCCCTGTGGCTTCTCCTTCATAGCCGTTCGATCTGATGGAGAGGTGGTGAAAGACTTCCTTTACCGGGGTGAAGATTGTGTGCAAAGGTTTCTTGCTGCTCTTGTTGAAACTGAACTCGAGTTGAGGGAATCACTCAAGCAGGAGGTGCCGCTGCAAATGACAGGACAAGACCGGCATGACTTCTATACTGCAACCGTTTGTCACATCTGCAAGAAGTATCTTGTCAAGCACAACCAACGTGATGAGGTCGATTTCTTTCACCCAGGCACTGGTGAATACATCGGCAAGGTTCACAGGCACACAAAATATCCTGGCAGCCGAATACCTTGCTTTTTCGAACTCTACAATCAATTAAAACCAGACGACGGTAAGTGGGCTAAGAGGCAGCCTAAGCCAGACGATGCTGAAGAAGAGAGTGACTGCATTGAATGTGACCGGCCTCTTTTACGCCCACAATTCAGAGACGCTGTCAGAGATCACTGCCACATAACTGGTAAGTATCGCGGCGCAGCCCACAATGTGTGTAACCGGAGCTACTTCCGCATCGACCCAAAGAAAACAATCATTCCGGTTGTCTTTCATAATCTGAAAGGCTACGACGCTCATCATCTGATGCAGCACATCGCCGAGATCGAGGGCACACCCAATCTGAGATGCATCCCAAACAATATGGAGAAATACATCTCATTCTCTCTCGGCAGACTCAGGTTCATTGACAGCTTGCAGTTCATGTGCTCTAGCCTAGACAACCTTGTAGGCTCCAACAAGCCAGAGGACTTCGAGATCACAAAGCGGCTTATAACTAACCAAGCCAAAAGAGGTCTATTACTCCGCAAGGGCGTCTATCCCTATGAGTACATGGACTCCTTCGAGAGATTCAACGAGACATCTCTCCCGCCTAAAGAGGCTTTCTTCAGCAAGCTCACGAAGTCTGGTATAGACGATAAAGACTACGAACATGCCAGGCAAGTCTGGGAAGCATTCGAATGCGAGAATCTTGGGCAGTACCACGATCTCTATCTTGCAACAGACACAGTTCTCCTTGCGGATGTGTTTGAGAACTTCCGAAAGACATGTCTCAAGCACTACGGTCTTGACCCCGCACACTACTACACAAGTCCTGGTCTGAGTTGGGACGCGCTACTCAAACACACGGGAATCCAGCTAGAACTCCTAACCGATTACAACATGTATCTCTTCATCGAGAAGGGAATGCGTGGCGGCATATCAACAGAGATGAAGCGCCACTGCAAGGCAAACAATCCATATCTGCAAGACTACAATCCAGAGGAAGAGACCACATACATTCACTACCTCGACGCAAACAACCTCTATGGTTGGGCCATGAGCCAGCCTCTCCCTGTTGGCAATTTCTCATGGACGCGCGTTATGCCCACTGAAAAACAAATTATGAGCTTGCAGCCAGACAGAAAGAGAGGATGCATTCTCGAGGTGGACTTGGAGTACCCAGAGGAGTTGCATGACGAGCACAACTCTTACCCTCTCGCCCCAGAGAGCACAGAGGTCCCAGAAGAGTGGATGTCGCCCTACCAACTAGCCCTTGCAAGAGAGCTGAATCTAGGGAAGGACAGAACCAAAAAGCTACTCCTCACCCTGAGGGGCAAAACTAACTATGTCCTCCACTACCGCAATCTCCAGCTCTATCTAGAGCTCGGTATGAAACTGAAGAGGGTGCATAACGTTCTCTCCTTCGACCAGAAGGCCTGGATGGAGCCATACATCTCCTTGAACACCGAGCTCAGGAAGCAGGCCAAGACACAGTTTGAGAAGGACTTCTTCAAGCTGATGAACAACTCCGTCTTCGGTAAGACAATGGAGAACCTCAGAAACCGAACCGTTGTCAAGCTCGTACGAGCCAACGAGGAGATAAAACTCCAGAAGCTCCTATCCAGCCCACTTTTCGCAAGGGCAACGGTCTTTAGTGACAGCCTTGCCGGCATCCAGATGCATAAAGACAGAATCCTGATGAACAGGCCGGTATACACGGGCATGTGCATCCTCGATCTCTCCAAAACCTTGATGTACAGGTTCTATTACCAGCACCTGAAGTACAAGTACGGCGCACGGTGTGAGCTACTCTACACCGACACAGACTCTCTCCTACTCGAGATCAAGACGGAAGACATCTACGAAGACATGAGGCGCAGTCTCTGGCACTATGACACGAGCGACTATCCCAATGACCATCCCTTGCACAGTCAAGTAAACAAGAAGGTCATCGGCAAGATGAAGGATGAGTGTGCAGGCAAGCCGATCTCGGAGGTTATCGCGCTGCGATCAAAGATGTACTCAATCCTTCTCGAGGGTGACAAAAACATCAAGAAGGCGAAGGGCACGACCAAGGTTGTCACAAAGAAAGAGATCATCCACCAAAACTACAAGGACGCGCTTTTCAGCAGGCAATCCTTCAAGCACGGGATGGACAGGCTTCGAAGCAAAGACCATCAGATCTTCGGCGAGCATCTCAACAAGACAACACTGTCACCATTTGACTCCAAGCGCTGGATCAAGGATGATGGTGTCAACACGCTGGCATACGGACATAAAGACATACACTAGCCTGCGCTAGAGTCCAGCCGGTGGCAACTGAGTGGCCGGCGGCACAACCATCAACTCCTCACGAACAAACCCTCTCTTAGGCCCGTCGTAAAGGTAATAAACGACAGGCTCATTCGGCTTGGTTACAATCCTTTGTATTTGGTAGACCTTCAAAGACCAGATCGGGTCAGTCGCACGCCTCCCACCCCCTTCTAGTTCACCAGGCTGGTACAGATATCTCACACTCGCCCGTGGTGGGAGCTTTTTCTCCTTCTCCCCAACTGGCCTAGCATATGGAGTCGCAGGCTTGGATGATATTGCTTTCTCTTTGATTGCATCCTTTGGCTTCTTGCCAGTGAGTCTTGTTACTTCATTGTTCAAGGCCGAGACAACATCTGGCAGTCTTTTGACCCAAGCAGTCGAACGGCCAGAGGGCATATTCATTTCAACGGCATACTGATAACCAAACAGCCTTTCAGCCAGGGTTCGGTTGAATCTCTCCACAATTGCTTGGTCTCTGTGGATGTCAACCCGCCCGCGACGAATGGTCGTTTTGTTGTCCCCCATCTCTTTTGTCACAGCACCCATAAACTCTTTCCCAGGGTCAACTTGCAAGAGTTGCGGCCATTTCAAAGGCCCACGTCTGTAAATCCGCGCAAATGCTTTAGCCACTTCTTCAGACTCTTTCGAAGTCAATGGCTCTGCTGCTTTGTATCGGCTAGCCACATCCACAAGGGTTAATGCGTATTTGTAAACCTTTCTCCCGCGGGGGAAGTTTATCGTGGGGCAGGAAGAGAAGATCTGCTTGATGCACTGCATTGAGTGATGAGACATCAAACTTGGGACGAGGGATAGCGCGTGGCGCTGGGAGGTAAACTTGCCAAAGGGCTTGTTTGACCAGCCATTTCTTTGCGACATCATCAGAGGCCTTGGCCGCAGCAGCTAGCTTTTTCACAGCGGCAAGCCCTTTCCAATACCCTTTCGGACTGTAATAGATCTTTGAGAGTTTGGCCTCCATAGGGGTATATATAGAGTTTATGAATCGGGGCTACTTCCATGGCGCATCTTTTCAAGAACCCTTTTAGCAGCTTCTTCGTCCTCCTCAAAATGCTCTATAAGACCGGGAAAAATGTTTCGATAAAGTTCAAACCCTTTCTGAAAGGTTCGTTTTATTTCCTCAGTTTCTTGAGACGTGTGGAATGTTATGAGGTTACGGAATAATTCATGATATTCTTCCGGCATGAATGCGGGGATTTTTTCAGCAACTTTCTGATACATTTGCGCCAGTTCCTCATTTTGTTTACCCAAGGGGCATGCTGGAAAAAGGCGAAGCTGTTCAAAAAATGCGTCACGATGTTCTTTAGAAAAGGGGACAGCCATGGTATATATATGGGATTTTTTTTTTAATTTTTTTTACAGAAAGCGATAAGCCGCATACCCACCCGCAAGCAGGGTGCCTCCAATGAACGCAAGTTCGCCATTCTTCTGTTGTGTGCTTGGCTTGTAGAAGTCCGAGAAGACAGGCTCTTTGTTGTCTTTGATTTGTTTATCTGGTTGAGTTTGGTGCATCTGGTTATACAAGACCAGGGCTTGGTCAGTGGTTTGGAAGTTTTTGCTAGCTTGGTGTTCCTTCCGATCATTGGCTGCAATCCAGTCGAGGAGCTTGGTGCGGTCCTTCTGGTATTTAGCGTAAGCCGCTTGGTATTGTTCCAGGGCGTGGTCATGTCGGATTTTCTCATCCATTGCTGCCTTTCCGTTATCGCCAGACAGATATTTTGCGAGATAATTGCCGCCCGTGAAAGTGGCCGCATTGAGAACAGCGTCAAGAGCCATTATTGCAATCGAAGCCATTGTGGGGTGTGTATACATATGTTTTTTACATGGTTGGTTAGATGCTGCCGGTTTTACAAGTTGTCTGGGAGGATTTTCTGGTCCTCGAGATATTTCTTCAGCGCGATGGTGCCGGCCATGACCGCTGTGAACTTGACGTAATTCATCAAGCTTGCACTGGGGTCGGCAGTTAAGTTCTCTTTGACGGTCTTTTTACCAATCCAACCAATACCAGCGACAAGGCCAGTGATTGTTGCGGCGTCGAGGATAGACTTCCCAAGTTTGTTGTCAGACATGGTTTGTGTGCAGTATACATATGATTTTTATTTTTCTGACTCAGACTCGACCTCGGGTTCGGGCTCGGGGCTCCTCGACTCGGGGTTGTGGCTCCTCGACCTCGTCCTCTGACTCAGACTCGGGCGCGGGCGCGGGCAAGAACACACGCTTTGGCGGTTCGTTGTGCCTGTTCATTGCCAATCTGTAAACTGTTTGAAAGGCCACCACGTTACATCCACCCCAAAAAATAATCACACCTCCGATTGCAGCACCAGTCATCATATCTTGGAAAGGATTCATGGTGTCAGTATATATATATGTTTTTTTTATTCCATATTTTTTATTCCTTGTCTTACCGGAATTCGAGATGGGGGTGTTGCTGGCAGTGTTTCTGGTTGTGTTGCAGGCGGTGTGTTTGCTGGCGGTGGTGCTGGTGTGGTTGATTTGCGCCCAAGCGTTTGCATTATGGCTTCTCGCTGGTAATAAACACCAGCAGCAGAGACAATCAGCCCACCAATCCCAAGAATATAAACGATTGAGTTTCTGTTGCTGTCACTTGTTGTGCCACTTGTTGTTTCACTTGTTGCAGAATTGTTTTCACTTGTTGAGGGTGCAGGCTTTTCTGCTTGCGCCTTTTTCTTTGCTTCCCGGGCCATGCGGTTTCGTTCTGCTAACCTTTTGCCAGAAGCAACGCGGCCGGGGTTCTTTTCTGTTGCAGGCTTTGTTTTCGGTGCCTCAGAGGTAACCCGTGCAGGTGTTGGAGTTGGAGTTGGAGTTTCTTCAGGGATCGTCTCGAGTGGTGTGGCCATCCTGTATATATCTGAATTTTTAAATTTATCTTGTGACCATGTGTGGTGCCAGGTTGCTGACAGGTTGCTGCGAGGTTTCTTCAAGGTTGCTGCGAGGTCACCCCAGGTCCCAACCCAACTTCATCAAGTCCCTCAAGTGGATAGCCTTTACTGTCCCTGGTTGGATGTGTGGCTGGTGGTTCCAATTCTATCAAATCAGGCTCTCGTTCAAACTTAATGTGTTTTGTTGTGATGAGAGCAGCATTGGCAATCGCCAGCCATCGTCCGCATCGCACGGCAATAGCCCCAGCAAGATTTGACAGCTCCTGGTTGATGATGTAGTCGTTCTTGAGTTCTTTCTGCAATCCCGCCACATCCTTAACCGGGGCCACCATTCCAACGCCTTTGGATATGAGCATGATGGCTGAATCAACAAGGGATTCGGTCGTCTTGTTGCCAACGTAGGCCTCGTACCGATTGCAGTACTTGTCAACGTCCTTGTCTGACAACCGCTTGACATGATCATGTGTGAGCTGCACGCCGATGGCTTCTTTGGCCTTGCCAGTAGAGACAAGGATTGCCAGCTTCTCACGTTTGGCAGGAATGTCATTGTCACCAACTAACCCTGTGGGAGGTTCGGCACCAGGGGTTGCCTCCAGCATCTGCATTACTTCGTCAAAAACGACCTGGTCTTCAGCAGCTTCTGCCATCAGGGGGTATACATATGTGTTTTATTTTTCAATAATTCTCTTGATGTCTGGCAAAAGGGTTTCAAGCTCTCTTACAACCCCCGCCGTGGTGTCTGGCATAGAAGTCAACCGCAAGGGATATCTGTTGAGAAGCATGAGGCGCAGATCTTCCTCACCAGCGGCTTTGATAATTTTGTTTTGCGCCTCAAGGGTGTGTTTGTGCAATTCATCCAAAAGCTGTGAAAGCACACACAGTTTGTGAAGACTGGTTGGCGCATTCATGGTATATATGTGTGTTTTAAATCTTGTACTCAATTCCATACGGGTGCCTAAGAGAGAAAACCAGGTGGGAGAACTTGCGGGCTTTGAGCCTTGCGATAAACTCTTTGTACTCCTCGTGGGAGAGCTCGCCGGCATAATCTTCGAATATGGCTTTGGTTGTCTTGCTGGAGGGCGTGTAAAAGAGCACGATCGCTGCAATGTTATCACGATATGGCTTGGCAATGCTGGTAATCTGCTGGGTCAAGACCCACACGGATATGCCGTCATGCCTTGCGCTGAACCCCAGATTGACCAGCTGGCCCGTGCGGCCTTTGACATCTTTGGAGGCGGCGCAGTCATCGAGAATGAATAAAGTGTTGGTGGATGTGAAAAAGAAGCTCGCCAGCCTCAACCAGTCTTCGATCTCGTGCTGTTGGCAGACAATCACAAAGATGTGTGGATCGCGGTCCACGAAGCCATCGTATGTCTTGTTCTTAACAAATGTGGGGCAGAATAAAACGATGTAATCAAAACAACCCCTAAAGGCCCCTCGCAGTTGGGAGAGAAGATACTGTGTCTTGCCAGAGTTAGTGGGGCCAACGATTAGTGCATTGAATGGCAGCTTTCTTGGGTCCATATCCAACACCTATATTAGTCGGTTCGAAAACTGGCGGAGGTGGGGCCCTTGCCAGAAGGGCCTTTATCTGTGCATGCGGCAGAGCCCGTGTGGATGGCAGGGGAGCCGGCTTGGCATAGAAGTTGACCTTGTTTGTGGTTTGTTTTGTGGCCATGGTATATAAATGCGTGTGCGTTGTTCATGTGCGCGTGTTCAGTAATATAAAGCTGCCAACTGCCTGTCCATTATGTTCATCTGCGCGTCTGAGAGGGTGAAGATGTGGCAGAGTGCGTTTCCCGACCCTGTGCCGCTTCGTTCGATCTCGAGTTGCACGCCATCTTGTGTGTTGACGAGCGTTTTGCCACCGCCGTGTAGGGATGTGTCAGCCATGGTCCTCAGGTCAATCCAGAGACCAAACTTGTTGCCTGTGAGATATTTGGTCAAGTTCATGTTAGGCCTGCCGTCCGTGTGTGGGGTAAAATGCCGGGTTATCTCTCTCCACATGTCTGTACCACTGATGCCCTCATTGTAAAGCCTGTTTGGAACATCTTTGACTGTGACCTTCACTTTGGTGATATCGGGATTGAAATAGTTCTCAGAGTCCCGGGCACCAGCTGTGTAGGGGTTGATGAACAGCAGCAGGATGCCCTTGAGAGACCGGCGCTGTGGGTTAATCCGAAGATTCAACCGAGTGTCGCCACTTTTTGAGAATGGGTGCACCCGATCTCGCATTACCAAGTCGTAAGCGAACTCCTTGCCGGTGGTGTAAGTACTTGTTGCCTCATCGGCCAACACCTTGCTTCTGATCGTCTCATACTCCAGCTGGATGTTTTCCAGCTTGTACACGAGCTTGCTTGTGTCTGAGCCTCGGACAACTTGGTTTGCGGGGGCGAGGGTTAGTTCGAAGACCAGATCGTTATACAGTGCTTGAGGGTACAGGGCTCCGTGGTCAGTTAAGATTTGGTGATCCAGCTTGATGTGATACTTATTCTTGTAAATTGTCTCTAACTTGTTCTCCGCATCCACACCAGAGGTCTTTTTGTCGCCAGCACCAGAGCGGATCTTGCACAAATCCACACTCTGGATGCCATCCATAAGCATGTTGTCCCGCTCATCGGTTGATTTGAAGAGATCTTCGAAGATCTTGTAGATGTCGTACCCAACCGTGTCCTGGAGAGTGGTGGCTGCAAACTTTACAACGAGCCTGTCCACCAGGGCCCGAGAAACATTTTGCACGAGATAGTTGTTTGCATGCCCCCCGGCTAGGGAGAGGTTAAATACCAGGGCCAGCGAGCCGGACACAATAACATCGTGTTCGCCAAGCTTGGGCACATAGACATAAAGCGTCTCGCCGGGGTTGGCCGCAGTTGGGTTGAATGTGATGCGCTTGACGGTTCGCTCTGCCTTCATGGCGAGCAGTGTCTTTTCACTGTGTGATGGGAGTTGGTTCGGCTGCACAGCCATTGGTATATATTTATGTTTTTAAAATTATATTTATATATCATGGAAGTCGATCCAACTGATGCAACTGAGAAAACCCCTCTCTTCCCAAAAGGCGCAGGGAATGACGATGACGATGTTGATATCGATACCAGGTGGAATCGAATGACAGAAGAAGAACAGGAAGAAGCCCGACGATGGGCTCAACCCGACCCAGACACCACGCAACCCTTTGAACCAGGCACTTCTTCAACCCCGGCTGGTGAACGGGTACCTTTGATCACAAGAACAAGACTCCCCCCAGAACAACAAGGCTCCCGCACTGAAGAAACCTCTTTCGTAAGCAAGTGGACTGGCGACCGGCCATTGCAGGATATCACCGCCTTTCAAGAGGTCCAGGGAGAGTTTCCACAAGCAGACAGAATGCAACTTGATTTTCGGTTCGAGAGGAAACAAAAAGCAGGCGGGGCCATCGTCGAGGTAAAATATCATACAAGAGACAAATGGTACCCTCTTTACACAAAAAGCCGGGGGTCTTTCGAAAAGACTCTCAACGCTTCTCTGCCTAAAGAGATCAAAGGAGCTCTCGGAAAGTCTTTGACTGAAGAGTTCAACGAGACAAATGCTGCATTGGAAGCAAAAGAAAAAGAACTGGGAGCAAAACAAAAACAACAACAACAAGCACAAACAGCTGCTGCCGATACACAAAAAATTCGCCTCGACATGAGTGCAATCAGAGACAGAACCAAAGAGCTTGCCGACCAGATCCAAGAGATGGAAGATGCACGCGGCCCACTGGATAAGGAGGCAATACAAAGACTGAAAAATGAAAAGAGAGCTCTTGAAACTGAACATCAAGCTAAACGAAAAGAACTGGAAAAGGCACAAAAGGCTGCCAAACAAGCAGACAAACTGCGAAAAGAAATCGACAAAACACTGCTTGACAGAAGGGGGCTGGAAGGGCGCTTAGATGAACTTAGAACAAAAAGGGACGCCATAAAACCACTGGACGAACTGAAACAGAACAAAGAAGAGCTTGAACGGCAGAACGCTGAAGACAAGCGTGTGATTGAGGATGAGAACACCTCCCCCTCTGAAAGAGCAGCTGCTGAAGACCGGGTTGCCGAACTTGAAGAAGAGCTGGCAAGGCTCAATACAGAAATTGAGTTGCGGGAAAGGAGCATGTCTTTGAGAGAAAGGGTCAGAGAAATCTTCAAGAAATACGGATGGACACTGCAAGCGATTGTTCTGGCAGCTGGCATCACCATCAGCGCTGTTGTACTCGCCACCTTGAACGGCCTGGCAAAGGCCACTAAGGCTATTGGTAATGGGCTTAAAGGGCTTGCTAAAAAAGCAGCCAGCGCCTTGCCTGGCCTCATTGGCACAATTGTGAGCTTCCTCTTCAAAACGGCTGGGTCAGTCATCTCCTTTCTGGGTGAACACGCCTGGTTGCTCATCCTTGCCGTGGTGGCCTTCCTTGGTGAAAGGATCACCAAGCGTTCGAAGTCTTGAACACACTTATCTCAACCAAACGAAAAGCCCTGCCAAAGCAACCGCGCCAACAGCAACGACTGCCTTGTTTACGTGATGCGGGTCGGGCTGCGGTTCGGGTGTGTGGGTTGGTGCTGGTTGTGGCGCGGGTGTGGGAGCTGGTTGTGGCGCGACCTTCGGTTTGGGCGCGATGCCCTGTGCCTATGTGGCCTGTTTGTGTATCGGGTTTGATGGGTGGCTGTTTGGTGGATTAATCTTTGTCGGGCCACCGTCCATGTGACGAAGGGAGGCTTTCTTCGTGCCTAGATTAACATCACTGTTCACCCCCAGCTTCATCCCTTGCGTTGCCTCCTGCAGATTGTTGTTATACCCGATCACGCTCTCTGTGTTGATAATCATGCGCGAGGGCATGAGCCAGCTTCCGGGTGCTGTCGCAAAGTCCAGGCGAACTTTCGTTGCTTGGATGGCAAGCTGGTAACGCTGCACGCTTGTTGAGATGTCGTTCAGGATTATGGCCTCCTCTAGATGGGTGAGAAATACTCTCTGCGTTTCGAACGCCCGGCCTCCTTTTCCAATGATGCTGCTGCGGGTTTTGGCTTGTGAACCAAGAATGCAGTACACAAAGGCCTCGATTGATTGGTTCATACGCGCGAGCCCTGGCTGTGTTAACCCCTGTGCGTAATTTGGCACAAAGTGCTCGAACTGGGTGTCCGCCCCTTGATCGTTGCGAACGAAAGTTATTCCATTGGCTTTGTAATTGGGGTCTTTTCTGTCAGTAACTCGCTCATCATCGAACAGAGCTATATCGGAATCGGGGTATGTGTAATCAGTAGATGTTGGACCATCTCCATAAACCCAAATGTAGACATTCCCAAGTCCGTGGTTCTTGCCATATGTGTAACGGAAGTCAGAACTGGGGTCGATGCCGAACTCGATGCAAAGCTTCTTGTACGCGTCGATGTTGTATTTGTTGTCTTTCTGGTTAAATGGAGGGTCGTCTGGCAAAGCACTCACGCCTTGTTCCCCGCCCATCTGGTAGAGTATTCGCCTTGTTGTGAAATAAACGTGAAACCGGTAAAACGACCGGAGCTGTGGGGTTAGGGATAGACTTGAGTTCTTATCGAAGAGAATGTCACGCGAGATCCCTCAGCCGGTTGTTGCACACCACAGTGCGAAGGAGAGTTGTTGCGGCCAAAAGCTCATATGAGGCCCACCCATCCATTTCCGGCCGTATTTCGCGGCTGTGAATGAAATCTGCGTGTCCCTGAAGATATTTCTGTATTTCGTTGTGAAATAATCAGTTGGCGTGACATAAATCTTTTGCTCTTTGTCATTCAAGATTGCCCCAATCATCATGTCTTTGTCTATTGTGGTGTCGAAAGCAACAGCCGGGATTGATGACATTTTTTGCCCCAGCGATAACTGATAAGGGAACCCGCCATCATAATGGAGGCCAAGAGCATCTCTTTCAGCGCCAGTCCAATCTTTGCGGGCTATTTCTGTGATAAGTGCCAATGAGCCTTGGCCCTCTTTGTAAAGCACTTCCCCTGTGGCTGTTTTGTGGTCGTCGCTAAACTCTACTTGCACTTCAAAGTGAGACATATCGGCGCGAGGGAAACGCTTTTTGAAGTCTGAGATCGCCTTGGCCTTGGCCGCGGCAGAGAGCTTTGCTGCCTTTGGTGTTTTCATCCAAGCAATTTCAGGATCAGGGGGTGGTGGCTTATATGGAGGATGGCTATTGACGTTTAGGTTTGAATTAAAAGGAGGTGGGGGTCCGTAATTGTGGCCACCGATGGAGATGCCAAGATTTGAATTGGGATTAAATCCACCAGGCCGTCCGCCAAACATGATTGTATATAATTATAATTATAAAATGTTAATTATATACCATCATGGTTGTGTTAACAATCGTCACGTCTTCGAACCCTCACACGATCTATTTCGACCACCCACTGCCGAAACCGAGTTATATCCGTCTTGTTTCTTGCTCAATTTTCAACTCTTGGTATACTTTGAAAGAAGAAGCAAAGATTTCACCAGCAAACCCTCCCCCTAATGGTTCATTACGTGAGGCGACCTTACTTCAAGGGCATCACACTATTGAGAGTTTAACAAAAGACTTTAAAAGCCTAAAAGACTTTGACAGAAGTTTAAATCTAACAATTGAAACAAACAGGCCATATGGGGCCATGGTCATTACAAATAACAGCGGCAGTGTGAAGTTAAGTAATAATCTGGCAGAGTTGCTTGGCATAAGACCTACATTGATGCTAATAACCTTCGTCCAGCGTTTAAGAGCACCAAGCACTTACTTCATCCATTGTGACCTGGTTGACAAAGAACAAAACTTGCTCAATGGCAAACCTTCGAGTGTGTTGGCACGCTTCGACATTCGCGGAAAAGCTTTTGAGAAGGTTCATTACGAGACAACACAACAGAACGTCTTGCGTGACGTCTCGTCTAGTGATTATGTTAACTCTATCACGCTGTCAGTGAGGGATGAGAACAATGACCTCTTCAACTTCAATGGCGAGCCTTTGGAATTCGAAGTTGAGATAAATTAAAAAATCATATATATACCCGCGCCATGAGTTCTGCCAATGTGCTTCCATCGGCCCCGAGTACAGCGAGACACAACAGCTATACCCTATGCGTGAGATCACTCAAATTAATGCAGAAGACTTCCGGCTCAAAAAGATCTCTGACTTGCTTAAAGAGCTGTCTGACGAAGCCGAGCATTACCGTCAGGTCGCAAAGAAATACAAACGAACCCAAACCTTAGTTCATTACTCGGCGGTTGGACTTGGGTCGCTTTCTGTTGGGCTGTCATCAGGGGCCCTTGCCACTGCATTAACTGGGTTCGGAATTGTTGCAAGTCCAGCACTTGCGGGCATCGCGACCCTCTGTGGGCTGTCCTCTGTTGGCTTTACAGCTGCTAACAAGCGATTAGAGCGTAAAGTGACCAAACACGAGAATATCTACACACTGGCCCTGGCTAAACGCAACTCTGTCTATGAACTGGTCTCAAAGGCTCTCGAAGACAAGAGGATCAGTGATGCAGAATTCACCATAATTACTCGTGAGGTGGAAAAATATCACGAACTCAAAGCTGCAATCAGGGATGGTGTTAGGTCAAAAAAAGACGTTGGGTTAGGGTTAGGGTTAGGGGTTAGGGTTAGGGTTAAAGGCGAATACAAAGCCAAACTCGATGAGCTTGATAAAGAATACAAATTTATCCTCCTGCGCTCACTCGAAAACTACACCAAGGAAATACGGCGTTCAAACCTGACAGAACGCCTTCATCGCATCAAGGAGTGTCTTTCTCCCGGGGCACAATACCCTCCACACTTATCTTTCACCCTTCGGAATGAAAGGCTAGAAGCTTGCCAAAACTGCAAAGGCAAATTAAACCTCAGGATGTTTTCATCAGAACTTTGCTGTGAGGGATGCGGTCTCTTAGAGCCTCTGGATGGTGTGACCTTCGATTACACCGGGCTCTATGGTGGTGATTACACAATAACCAAAAAAAGAATGACCACCAAACACTGCAACTTCAAAATCTATCTCAACAAACATCTGAAAATTTGTGAACGCCACGTCTGCTTGTCCAATGATCAAATACAACATGCAAATGATTCTTTCAAATCCATCGAAGAATATCTGCCGAAAAGAATCTCCATGCCCTTTGTGGCCCACAAAATCTTGATTGCGATAAATGGGCCACAACGGCTTGTCAATTACTTCTGGTTGCAAGTCCCAGAAAAATCAATGTGGAAGCACGAAGAAAGCTGGAGGATCATGCTTGAAAAGATGGGTCACGTTGTGTGAGCAAACCCATAAAAACTTTCGTGAGCACTTGGCCCGTCATCGTCTTCCTTGGCATCGCTGCCATTGCTCGTGTTCTGCAATTCCAGCTGTAAGCATCTAGAAAATGACAAGCCAGGGCAAATAGCTCTGTGTATGCCCATGTCCTCTTCTGGCGATAAGTATTCTTGGCATTCATCACATGTTTGTGAGGTGAATATAGGGAAATAACAATCGTACCGCCAGTGATAATGATTTTTTATCGCACGGCAAACAGATTTCATCCTGCGTTTATGAAGGGCCCTGGCAGCCAAGTCGCGTTGGATACTCCTTTCAGCCAGTTCAACGATGTAATCCTGGATCAGGTCTGGTAAGTAATTCCAATGAGATTCACCAAAAGACAGCAACCATTTGCCGAAGTAGTCTTGATTCTTTGGATTGAAGTCAAGTCCTTGTGCCGTCATTGCCATGTTGGTTTGGTATACGGGTGATGGTATTTCTCCAATTGGTTCAACTTTGAGAGTAAGAAGGCTTCCGCAACTGCACTGTCATCACCAAAATTGTTTGGAACAGTTTTGACAGGGGTGATTTGTTTTTGTTTTGACAAATTTTCATGGAAGCTGTTGACAGATTCCTGAATGCTATCCAAGAAGTTTGGTTGTTTTGTTTCCCAAATTTCTGTTATGTCCAGCAGCTTCCATGCGAAGAAGGCTACTGCCTTGTAATAGTTTGGGGGCCAATCATCTTCACTGAATGTAGTTCTGCCTATGATTTTCAAAAAACTTAAATCGCCAAATTTCTGGTCCTCATCATATGTCATACGAAACCATTTTCCACTACACAAGATATCTCCCGATGAAATTCCTCTCATAATTTTTTCGAACATTGCTGTTGATTTTGTTGCGCCAAGGTTAAGTAGTTTTGTTTGGCCTGGAAATAGTTTTTGTTTGCAAGATAGAATGTATATACCACAGGCTAGTGCTGATGGGTTTTTTGTTCTGTGTACAACCCCCTTGTTTAGCAAAGAATTGTGTTCAAGGCTAAGGCCAAGCTGCTTCAAAGAACACATTCTGAAATAGGCATCGACAAACAAACCTTTGTTAACTCTCTCACCGCTGAGAGCAAGACCAGTTTGTATTTGGTCACTGTATTGTTTAGGAATTTTATTGGCTGCGATCTTTCTGGTATAAGGGCACTTGAACTCTAACAAGACAATCGTCTTGTCTTTGTGTGAGAAGTATCCGTCTGGACTGAAAGTGACCTTCCCAAAGAGAGGGTGATCCTTTGCAAGATTTAGAGAGCCCTTAAATCCGAAAACTTTGACAGAATGTTTCTTCTCAAAGTATTCACGGACTAGAGGCTCAAATAATGTGCCCCAAACGCAGGCCACATTTTTGCTCATATTGATGGGGCGTACCTTTTTGCGAATTAGGCTTGACTGGTTCTCAAAATGCGAAGATCCTGTCAAGGCAGAGATCTCCGATGCGCCGAGTGTGTTTTGCCTGGCTTTGACCCATTCTTCGCTCTTTTGAATCAGACCTGTTTCACGCGATTTCAGGAATCTCTTGAAAGCTTTCACGTTTGCCATTGTCATGTGGGTGGGTATATACAAGGGGTGTGATTTCTCCAATTGACTATACCAGGCCGGTGTGGGTTGAGCTGCCGGGTTGTGTGCAAGATTGCTAACATCTAGTAGTAAGTACAGTGCTAACCGGGGACAGCCCCGACATATTAAAATAAGGGCTCCTCGCCGGAGAGGAGGCCTTATTTTAATATGTCGGGGGGGGTCCCCGGTTAGCACTGTACTTACTACTACATTTATTATATTTTTGCTCAAATTTAGTACATTTTCAGCTGCTATTTTTCTATTTGTGCCATTAGTTTTGTCACTTTTGTGTGAAAATTATATTCGCATGTTGTGCAGCAATGTTTGTCATATAACGTTTGTCATATAACGTGGTGTCATCTTTGAAGAAAAATCAAATGCTAATGAGTAATATTAGTTTCCTTAAGGAGGCCTGTGTTATTTCAAATAAGAAATCCGATTTTATTTATTATTAGTATTTTAAGTAGCATAATTTTATTAATTTTTAATGTTTTTATGGACTCATTTATTGTATGCATTCAATTTTATAACTTTTTCAAAAACTCATTAATAATTCATAAGGCCATTACCCAATCAAATGGTAGATAATACATCACGTGCAGTGACTTTATATCGATAAACCTCATCCTTATTAGTATGCGGTGTTTTATCAGATATAAAGACACTGCACGGGACTTATGAATATTAATTAATTATCAACACAGAAACTGACACAACAAATGGTGACTTTAACTTTTTTTTTCAGTACTGTTTTACGATATGTAGCTTTTGCCAATCTATATGGAATCTTCTCCAACCAAATAAGCGACCAAAAGTTTAGCAAGTAAGCCGTTATTTGAATGACACCAGCGCCCAGGTGTAAATTGGTAGGAAAGCGAGTGGTTCAGAGATGCCAGCTGCTTATTTCTACTCGTTCAATGCCAATGAATAAAAATTGTTAGACGTATTATGCACCGTACCTGTCAACTTTGGTATAGCATTTTTCATGGATTAGTTTTTTCCTCAGAACTTTAAAATCCCAAAACTTTCGACAGTTGCCGGGAAGCCATGGTCACCTCGTTGAAGCCAGTGTGGCACATGTGCTGTATGCTAATCAGTCTACTTGTTTTTCTCGTATGCTAATATCCTCTTTGCACAAAAAGCACATTTGTTTGATCTCCGTAGGGACACGCTTTTGGCGGTTCGTGTTTGAAGCCGTTCAAAACACTCACAGCACGTGTTTTATCAAGTCTAAAAATTCTCGCGCTTCGCGCATGAATTTTTAAACTTGATAAAACACTGCTGTTCGTGTTTTAAACATTACGTAATTAGTAGAATTTTTAGATAGTATAGCAGGTCCACATCAGCTTAGCTGCCTTATTTTTAACCTGCTTAACCAAATAAACTATGTACATGTATGTATGTTTGTATGTATGTATGTGTGTATGTATGTGTGTATGTATGTATGTAATCTGATATATTAGACAAAGGAGCGTTATTTTGCGTACAACAAAAGCGTAATGTAGTAGGCAAACTCATTCGTTATGTAGTCCCCAAGGAAGCTCGAGTTAACGCTTTAAACAGCGTCTTGTTTGAAGTTAAGACGTGTAGTGATCAACACGCTCCGTCAAATGGATAAAGTGAATAAAAAAGCTTGCTCCTCGACACTTGATGATTCGTATTCGTTGTTATCAAACAAAGTATATATTTGGGTTACAGTTGCTAAGCAAAACACCTTTTCCAAACTTTATAGAAAATGCAAATTCTGACGAATGAGTGACGAAAGAACGAACTACACGATATCGAATTCGATATCGAATTCGCTCTCGGGTGGCTGTCGTCATTTACGTTTGTAGTTTGTTGATGAGTTTGATGATATATTATGATGCCCTGACCACCTTAGATTCTTTAAAAATGAGTATCCTTGTTTATCATTTTTTATTTTCAATCACACTTGGCTGCTTTGAATGCATTTCTAGCCATTTCAGAATACCGGTATATTGTCATTTCGCCCTTATCTACAGAATATCAAAAACAGGTGCGACTTTCATAAAATGGGTTTTTTTAATAAAAATCTAAAATGAATACGCCAAATTAAAAATGTTTTGACTGACATTTAAGTGATGTTCTCAAGTACAATTCAAAACCAACATAACGAACTGAAGTCTAACCGGTGGTAATTAATCTCTGTTTCCGTCAGCAAGCACCAAATGTAACTTATGCAAATATTATGACAATTCATATCTCAAGGTTTTAAATCAGCTACAGATTGACAAAGAAAATGTTTGAAAGCTCTTGCATAACGCTAACGTTTTTCACACGACGTTTTAACAGGGTTTAAAAAACCGCGGTCTAAAACCCATCAGACTTTGTCTGTTGCATTTGAAAGATCAAGCATGCATGGAAAACATCTTGACACTTTTTTAAAAACATCTTGATTTCGATCAAAATAACAAAGGCAGTGTTAGATCAATGTCCCTGATATTTAAATAAATAAAAAAAGATAAATAAATAAATAGGAATTTCAGTGGAATACACGAGGTGGCTCTTACTTCCACTGTTTCCGGATCGAATTGGAGTTTGAAAGTGTTGTTTTTTGTGACGGGAGGAAAACCGGAGTACCCAGAGAAAAACGCTTATGGACGAGAACCAACAACAAAGTCAACGCACATATGGCTTCCCCTCAGGGAATCTAATCCGGGCCAAACTGGCGGTGCTCCTTCAACCAAAGATGGAAAAAGCGCTTGCCTGTTCACCAATGCGAGTATAGATCATTTTGAGTGCGTACACATCATTCGCTCTGTTGGAGAGTACAAATTTCACTTTTGGCTTTATAATTATAATTGCAACTGTAATTTTACTTAAAAACCTCCCGCTGACTGTTAGACAAGTCTAACTGATTTACCTGTAGAAGCCGGTTTTTTTTTTAAATTTTTTTTTTACTTATCCAGAATTAACAATATTCTAGTAATATAATAACTATATATGTACCTTAACACTTGCTGCGTCGTAAGGAAGGCCAGACATCAGTGGCGGAGAAACACTTCAGAGAAAAAAAAAACGTTAAGAAAGTTAAGCGCCTTCACAGGAAGTATGTTTTTTTTTCTTTCCTTGCTCTTCCATCGGAAACCACCAAATGGTCAGTTTGGACTTGTTTAAAATTATATGGCACTCAGACTAATCTGAAAAACAAAATCTCATTTCATGGTCACTGGGTCAGAAGAGCCGGTTATTGCTGAACAGATAAAATTACCTACCTACAGCAAAACTAAAAATTGCCCGAAAGTCATTAAATAAATGTCTTAAACAAATTTGCATTATACATATTTACATAAAAACTAAATTACACCTATCCTACTGTCACATCCACTAAGAAGACACGAAACATCTTTCATTACTCTCTTTGTTGAATTATAAAAAGGTAAAAAGAAGATAATATTATTGGGATTATGTGTTATGTGTTATGTGTTATGTGTTATCTATGCAGTTAGTAAAACAGGAAGAAAAGAGACGCTTGAATGTAAAACAAGTCGAACGAAAAAAAAAGATGAGACGCTCAATTAATATTTTATGGGCTTTTTTATTGTAATTGATTTCCGCCCTCGCTGTTGTTTTTCGTACTCATTTCCTCAGTTATATTCAGGACGAAGTACATTTCCCTATTAACAGAGTAGGATTGACCAGTCACCAATTTTTTTTTTTTTTTGTAATTTTTTTTTTGAAAAGTTTTGCTAATACTAATACAATACAATACACTACTTACTAATAATATAATACAATACAATACACTACTTACAGTATGTTACTTACAATAGACCAATTACAATGCATTACTTGCAATAAACTATTTACAGTACATTACATACAAACAATGCAATCCTTTTCTGTTTTTCGTTAAGTCGAATTACAGCAAAAAAAAAAAAAAAAAGAATTAATTACAGTGTAGAAACACAGACAATACATGACAAAAATAAAACGATTAGAGAAGGGGGGGGGGGGGTTAACTTGTCGTCTTATATTTGTGAGAGGTAAGGCATGAGCTTTTTCCATTTTTCATTGTGAAATTGAAGTTTGTTTTTTCTTTTAGCTATTGAACTTTCAGATTCATAAACTGCTTTCAGATATTGATTGAACACAACTTTACAAGGCAGGGAGCCGTTGAGTCTGCACCTAACGATATACTGTTTGGAAATAAGAATTACGTGATTTTTAAGTAGTACATTTTCAACTGCTTTAGTAATTCCGAAAATCACCTCACTTCCATTGATTTCGTAATCTTCCAATAGATGCTTAATTGAGTGCCAGAAACTTGATACCAACGGACAACTGAAAAATAAGTGACGCATGGTTTCCTCCCAAGATTGGCAGAAGGTACAGAGAGGAGAGTCAATCTTTCCAATTTTAAAAAGAAAATCATTTAAAGGCAATATTCTGTTCAAAATCTTGTACTGAAATTCACGCGTCTTGGTGTCAATTGCGCATTTAAACGCATTGCTGTAGATAAATTCCCAGTTCAAATCGTATTCGGAGGCGTAAGCTTCATCGTATTTTTTCTTTGCTGTGGGAGTGATCGAACGTTTGGACACGAGAAAATTATATATTTCCCTGGAGGAAATTTTTGCTAAAAGAAAGGTTTTATCGTTCGAATACAGCAACACATCGTCAGTCGGGGGTTCAGTTTTGATGAGTACTGATGGAGGATCGGAACTCATCGCCTTCTTCCACTCCGCTGGAAGGGAGTGGTGGAGACCTTTTAAAAGCATGATATCCAGAGCATTCAAGTTTTGTAAGGTAGTATGCTGTTTGATACATATCTTATTAAACAAATCCCCGACTTTATAAAGTCCCAGGAAAAAGAGCTTACGATTAAAAACTGATTTTTGTCCAATACAAATGAACTTATTGTTCCGTAAAATCTGATTGACAATTTCTTCCAGTGTAGTAACAGGTTGAACATTCAATTTTGTCCAAGTGGTTAGACATTCCCTGTAATAATCAAGTAGCTTTAGTGGAAGCTTCGATAGGTCAAAGTTGCAATGAAAAAAACATTAACCCCCGACGATGCGAAGATAGTGATCGAGTATAATTTTCCAAGAACATAATGAACCGAACCATCCCTAATTTTTTTTTTACATACTACTCTTTGCGCGTTAACAAGGGATTCAATATCTGGCATTTTCAAACCACCCTTTTCAATTGAGTTAATAAGAGCGAGTCGTTTTACCTTGTCTTTACCATTCCACACAAAATTATAAAGAACGTGATTGACTTCTTTAATGAATTTAGAATTAGCTGACATAAGGCTTAGGCGATAAAGAATTTTAGGAAGAGCAAACGTTTTGATTATTTGTATTTTACCTATTAGGGTGAGACCTCTCCAGTTCCAACTCTTGAAAAGCTTCCCGAACGATTTAATAATTGAGTCGAAATTAAGCTTGTCAGACCAAGATTGTTCAAGAGTAAAATGTACGCCCAAAATTTTTACCACCTTTTTTAATTCCTTAATTTTTAGTTCGTCTGCGGAGACTTCCGAAGGTCCAAGATTCATTACTTCGGTTTTTTTCCTTATTTACTTTCAGTCTCGAATATTGGCTAAAAATTTGTAACTTGGCTACAAGACGATGAAAAGAAGTGCTATCCTTGAGAAAAACAGTGAGGTCGTCTGCAAAGACAATTAGTTTGAATTCGTGGTCGTTAATTTGTATACCCTTGATGCTATTGTCATTCCTTATATGTATCGCAAGTGTTTCTAAAACCAAGATAAACAAATACGGAGAGAGCGGATCCCCTTGATGTACACCTCTTGATAGCATAAAAGATTGTGTCGTAAATCCGTTGTTCGACACACTACTTGAAATGTCCGCATAGAAGGTTGTGATCCAGGCAATAAAAGATGGCCCAAAATTGAACTTTTCAAGAGTATTTTTTACATATCTCCAGTTCACTGAGTCAAAGGCTTTTTCGAAGTCAATTGCTACCAGGAGCGAGCTTATTTTATCAGATGACGTTAATTTCATGATATCGTCAATGGTTCGGACGGCGTCAAAAATTGTACGACCTTTAATATAAGCGTTTTGGTTGTGATGTATAATGTCCGGTAGAACTTTTCCCATTTGGGTTCGTAGATTGTTTTGTCAAAGAGCATGAAGTATTTAAAATTTTAAGATAATTTTAGGGCAAAATTTTGATGGCGTTAATTCTTCCGCATTTCTGCTCCAACGATTTAAATTTAACACAAATATAACAGCAAAATTTTTCACAGGGTGCGATTTTGTTCAAAAAGTGGGGTTCATTTAAGCCCGATTATCACTAAATATATTTTTCCCATTAAAATCGAATTCTATCATATTATTGCTATATAATAGCTATACGTTTTCGCAAAGTTTTAGAAGCATCGCTCAAACATACCTCACGGGCTGAAATTATAATAACAATAAGTGTTGAAAATCACGCGAAAAGCAACAAAAACTTTGGACTTGTTCTTCGTGCAATTTTCTATGCTTATTGTTATTATAATTTCAACCCGTGAGGTATGTTTGAGTTTTTGACGTCACTTTCTCCCATTCGCAACCAAGCCTTGGAACAAGGTTGATTAATGGCGGCCGTAAATTCTCGGAAATAAATGTTAAAATAAAATGACTTCTGATGTTCGTAATGAATTGAAATTTGGCAAGGTGAGTAAGAAAGTCTAATTGTACACGAAAATGTTAAAAAATGAAATTCAAAAATTTGATCACAGGGGCACTTTAAATTTATATTAAATTGTTGATATGTTACACTTCGGTAATAGCATACATGGAGTAAATGTGAGTAAACCAAGTCCGCCATTACGACCGTTGTGTTTACGAATGCTCGATGAGCTTAAACGTCGGTTTGGGAAAACGTTGGGGTTCTTTTACTTGTTATTATTGTTTGGCAAGGATATCTCACATTAATGAATTATGAAGGAAAAGGTAAGTTTGTCCCGTAATTTTCATTTTCGCTAGTAAACACATTCCTTCGTGTTTATTTACTAAAACGAAGGTTTTAGAGGTCCTTCTTTGGTAAAAGATATTGGTACGTGGATCTGCAACATAAGGGAAGTAGTCATAACATGTACAATCTAAGAGGACCCACCTTGTGTACGGTAGGAAAAGGTCCGATGGTTGTTTCATATTCACTACTTGGCTCGCAAGGAGCCTTTGATTTACACTGGTTGTTGAACAGTAAGGCATATTAATTGTGTCCAGGCAATGTACTATTATATATATCTATATTATAACTTGCAAAATCCTTCAGTGCCAGGATCAATTGCAAGTGCGATGAAAAATACATAAAGAAGTTTATAATATGACCGTACAGCCCCGCTGACGTAAACCTACAAAAAATAGAATCGCAAGGTGACGTGAGCGGGGCCGGACGGGTTGACGTGGCCGGTCCGGAAAAAGCCGTCCGGCCCCGCTCGAGTTCAAGCGACCTCGCAGTGCACGACTATTCTTGTACTTCCTAGTCATCTTATAAAATACTTATTGACTGAGTTAGGTCGGGCCGGACGGGAAAATATTTGGCTCTCGGTCTTGGCGCACGGACCTCGCTGCGCTCGGTCCGTACGCCATGACCTCGAGCCAAATTAATTATTTTCCCGTCCGGCCCTCCCACTCAGTCAATAAGTGCATAGTAAGAAGATTAAAAATGCAGGGGTGTGTGCAGCGCTAGCTAACAAAAGATCAAATATAATTAAGTTCAAAAAATTAGTGGCCATTCACTGCCGACTTAAATTCCAATGTTATAATCCGGTAAATGATATAAGTATCATTGATGAATGTTTGGTTTAGAAGTGGGACCTCGATTTAGGGAATCATTGGTTTATCTCAAATAAACTTATACTGAATACTATTAATACATAACTTATGATAATTGGATCGACGCAGAATGCAATTTTCGAGATCCCTGTCTCTTACCCTCAATGTCGTCTCTATTAATCAAGTAGCCATAGTAAAATCCCTCGTCGTTTATTTTGACAAAAATCTATTTTGGAACACTCACATTGATCACTTATTGAGCTCTAAAAGTAATCCGTCTTTTCGTCCCTCCCGAAACACTGCACAGTTATCTTTAACGCCTTGCTGCAGCGGCACTTCGACTGTTGCAGTGTTGTGTGGGGGAACTGCAATACAGTCGACCTTGTATTAAGCGGCTACAGTCTATTAAGCGGCCAGTTTTCATAGTCACTTAAATAGGATCCATCAAACCCTTTCCGTTAGGAAGGGAATATAGTTTAGAGGCAGTTTTGCAACATCCAACTCTTGAAACTCTAGAGTTCCGTAACTTAGACTTGTGTCGGGAAACAATTGCCACCGCAGTTACAAGGCAGATATTGCTTGATTGTGTTATTATGAAAACGTATGTTAATAAAATTGACATCAACTAATTTTAATGCACCTATACTAATCCCGAGCGTGGCTGTAAAATTCTTTCAAATATATTACAGAAACTGCAAAACCGCTGCCCGAATTCTCACCTCTTCCACTAATGTTGAAGATCTATTTCTTAAACTTGTGTAAAGAAAATTAGGTACTCAATGACAAACGTAAAACGCTGTAATGATCTTAAAATCTTTACATCTCTTTACGCCCAAGTGACGCGCGAGTGACGTCCCAGCATCCACTGTAACTGTAATGATGACTGGGATGTCTGTCGAAACTAAAAATGTGGCTCTTTAAAAAAAAGGCCATATTAACATAAGACATATTTTCGCATGCCAAAATAAAATGAAACGAAATGAAATACAATAGTTTGGATAAACCGAGTGAAAAAAATAGAGGTTATTCAGCGAAAAAGTTGTGTAATACGGCTGAGTATTTTTACGAGTCCGTTTCGATTTTTTCGTGTCAGGCGAAAAACAAATGGACGAGTAAAACTGCCCAGCCGTTTATTATACGGCAGTCACTCTCTCCAAGTTTTTAGAACAATATAATGACGTGTCATATTTGCACTCGTTTTGATGCGTATTTGCACTCTTAAATGCTATGTCGAATGATAAAATGTATTAGATAAACTAACTTCTCGTGTGTTATTTAACATAAATTTTAGTATTAACTATTTCACTATGCCAGGGTCTAGATGTGTTGTGTATGGGTGTGAGAAAGAGGCTGATAGCTGATAGATCTGATACACTGAAAGCCGAAGCAATAGCACGCCCAAAGAAAAACAATGCATTGTGTAGCGAAATTGCTGCTATCAGCCACACACATTTTATACCTTAATAATTCGGAAAAACCGGGGAAACAGTCAGATCTGTCGTATGACCTTTTGCATTCAAGTTCTCGCAGTTGTCTGTGACGTCACAGAGAGCTGGTGAGCTTTTCTTCAGGAACATGTAAACTTAATGCGGTCGAAAACAGGCGAATAGTAGGGCCGGAAAAAGTGATCTTCTCGTTCTCTGATTAAAAAAAAAAACGGTTTGGAGAGGTAAGCAAATGCACGATTTCCTTTCAAAATATTCCGAAAATCAACATGTCAAAATTTGATTGAACTGGCACTTTAAAATTAAACTTTCCTTTTTCCCTAGATAAACTTCAACGTCATCGGCTTTGTAGCAATTATTTGTCTCAATTAGCCTGTTTAAACTGCGCAGGGTATTATGTAAACTTGTAAGCAGGAGAATAAAGTTGAATATATTGATTGATTATACGCAGACGAAACTTCAGCCTTTTACTGTTCTACTACTTCTGAGGCGAAAATGACTGATTCAGAACGTTTATGTTTTGCAGATAAAATGTTTAAATGGACCAATCTGTCATAACGCTGTCCAAAAAAACAGCCCGAAATCCAATCCACTTCCATAGAACGTCCCTTTCTTCTGTTGATAGAGCGCATGCAGAATAATTAATTTCATTTTGTTGTCTGAATTTTGGGTATAAGTAATGCAACAAACCCGATGGCTTCCCTCCAGGTACTGAAATTTCGAGCGAGAACTGGTTTTATACTCGCTATATCCTCCCCGGCACAAAAAATAGCGCACAGGACCCTCTTACTGTACTGTCGGATAAAAATTTCCAATTTAAAAACGGCGTTCTCATAAACATAATCAATGATGAAAAGGCTGCTAGCTTCACATTCGTAGGCTTCAAAGCAATTGATGTAACATGTTATATTATTTAACTTTTCAACATGGTGTTTAAAACACAAATACCTGGTTTCTAGAAAACAGCATCGGCGCAGTTAAGAATTCTGGTATCTGTCGCAAAGACGCATTTACCCGCCATTAATCTGTCTTTGACTGCTTTATTCCGTGGCATTATAAAAGTTAATGGGTAAGTAGTAAGAGAATATTTTGATTGTATTCGCCGGTTCTGATGCTCAACCTAGAAAGAGTCTGTTATCGGGAAGTTTCCAATAAAAGTATAACGCCACATTCGATGCCTTTCCCCCGTTAAATTGCTGATATAAGCATGTTTACTGTCAGAACACCCTGACTTACCTCAGCGTAACAATGTTAACTTTAAATAGCTTCATACCATCTGAAACTTTTCTTTAATATGAAGCTAGCACGCCGACGTTCTTTGTCACTGCGTTGAAGACACATTCAGTTATTTAGTCTATACAGTGCTTCGAAGGTTCATTATTTAAATGAAAATTGGTCGCCAAAGTTCACCCGATGTACGTCAAATGTCAATTTCGTTTAATTTCGTCATTTCTCCTTAAGCCTTTTAGGGATCTGTAATTTGATTGGAACTCTGAAATTATAAGGTTAGAGAGCTCTGAAAACAAAAAAGTATTTTCTTTAAAAGTCGAAATCTCACATTATATAATTATAAGTCGAGATCTCGTGTTATATGTGTTATAACTTATTATAGGAAATTAACGCTCCATGAAATTAACGCGAATTCTCAAAATTCGCGTTAATTTAAGTCGCGTTAATTTTTGTGAGCTTTAATTTCCGCGACATCATTTAAGTGGAGCGTTCATGTTCATTTCCGAGACTTTAATTTCACCCCAAATTCTGGATACCTTCCGAACACATATAGTAACTAGGAAACAATAACCTTCTCTTTCTGCACACTATTTTCAATCTTTTACAATGTAATAGCCTTAAAGATATGCCATCCGCAATATTTCCAGTTCATTCTTGCTTTCAGAAGAGCAGTTCTCGAAATCCGTTTTTTTTTTTGTACTACACAGTCAGCCAAAATATATCTTCAGAGACTTCAATAATCGCGTTAATTTTCTTCATTTTGAAAATTTTCCCCTCTCTCGCGTCAATTTCCTTTATTCGAAAGAAATTTTCCTTCCAATTCGCGTTCATTTAAGTCGCGTTCATTTCAAAGACCTTAATTTGCAGGAGCGTTTAAACACATCAGGGATGGCCCTGATTTATCCATGCCTGTTGTCAGTTATATGGTTGAGAAATTAACGGATCCTAATATTCAAGCAGCGACTAATTCGCACTGCCTTTGAAAGCGGCTACTATTGATCTTACAACACTATTAAAGTGAACCAAAGAAACTTCATTTTTATGCCAAGAGCTAGCGAACAAACGATGGCATAACTAAATAATCTAAACGGATCTTAAACAATATTAAAGTGAGCCAAAGAAACTTAATTTTTATGCCAAGAGCTAGCAAACAAACGGCGGTATAACTAAATGTTCTAAACGGCTCTGCAAATTCCTCCTGTCAGTATCACAGCTAGAGACTTCTTCCTTCAGATCAAATAATCGACAACATTTCATCTAAGACAGCTCGGCCTCGATGCACTATAAATGGTACTCGTTTTGCTTTTAAACATAAACTTATGGAAATTTGAATAAAATTTTTCAAAAGGAGATTTTGTTGTCCGCCATTTTTATGTGTTTGTTCATGAATTCATTATACATAGCTTGAAAAGCGATTTTATGTAAACAAAACAAGAGTTGGATTTTATAGTTCTAACTTCATTCGCGTCGCCTGATGCAAAGATGTCTGTGTATTTTCTTGCAATTTTGATTTGATTCCAAATCAGTTTCTCGGGCAATTTTTGATACGCAATGGGTGTATTGTATTCGGAAATTAGTCATACTAGTTATTCTAGACCAAGAAAAAGATGTTTTTGTGAACTTTTGTACGGTCTAAACACTTTGCAGACGGTCGCGTAATACTGTTTTTGAGAATTGCTAACATTGAAAAATAACCCGGTCGTCAATCTTAATTCTTGTGCTTTAGACCTTTCACCTTAGTTAAGCTTATCAGCGGCTTTCTGTTCAGAGAGCTACGCTGTTAGGCTCAGCCTATCTATATATATAGTATTAAGTCTTCAGACGCTCACCAATATTCAAAATACTAACGAGAGGCTCCAAGTAGCTATACTCATGTAACGATAAATAAATATGTATCCTGCGCAGCGTTAATTGTAGTTACGTGAAAAAATGTTAAGTTTAACGCTGTAAAAAGTGTTAAAAATGAAACTAGACGTTTCGGCAATGCTGCCTTCATCAGTGGTAAAAATGTGTTCGTTCACATTTGTGTGTTCACGAACACATTTTTACTACTGATGAAGGCAGCATTGCCGAAACGTCTAGTTTCATTTTTAACACTTTTTACAGCGTTAAACTTAACACTTTTTCACGTAGCCTATACTCATGCTCATGCGTAAGAACGTTTTATGATCACTTAAAAGAAGTATTTTGCACTGCAGCGCTAATTGTAGTAGTCTCAGGTAGCAAGCCCTACGATGTAAACTGCCCATTTTCTTGAAACATTCTAGTCGCAGGGACCAATGTGACTTATCTTATGAATTATTCAAACTGATTGAAATTAAGGGGACTGGTCATCTCAAATTATGCTTGTCCCCTCGTGTGTACTCGGTCGTGACAACAAATTTAAAAATCAACCAAAACAAAATCATATCAGTTTTCCTTACAACCAGTCACCGTAAGAAAAACTACAGGTGACTTGTTCTTACAATTCATGGTTCCCATGGAATTAGGGGGAGTGGAGAAGGCCGGGAATATATCAAATTGGCTTGTCCCCTTGTGTGTACTGGTCAAGAGAATTGTCTCCGTGACGACAAAATCAGACTGTCCTCGCGACCAGTTCCTTAGTGCAAACACTACAGGTGACTTGACCCTCTGATTTATGGTCCCCGGGACTTGTCGGATTGTGTGCGATGTGTTTGTGACTTGTCACAGGGACCGGTCCCTCAATCAAGTTCCAATATTTCGGTCGAGGCACTTACAATATAATGACGTGCTCCCGTTGTTCAATATATTCCAGCCTGCGGCTACAGACTCGTCTTAGAGGGGCGAAACGACCCTTGCTATTTCAAGAATCTTCAAGAGAATGTCCGAGTTGGCTCTTACACTGTTGTATTGTAAACCAACTCCAACGCCTTAAAGCTTTTTTTTTTTTCATGGGTGTTGGATGTAGTCTGATAGTGATAGTAGATAACTTAAAATAAACGACTTCTTGAAATTTAAAACATGAAAACATGGTTTTATGAATTGCGTTGATAAGGTGAAAAGATTTTAAAAGCTGACGTTTCCTTTAGTCAGAGCGAATCCGCTTCGCTCGGACAAAGGGGTAGCACTCAGAACGTTAACTTTCAATATGGTGCCAGGCTGATTTACCTCATCACTCAGCTGATAAAACCAAATTTTCTGTTTCACTCCCCAACCCTCCCCCACCGGCGCAGCATTACAGTATCTTCAGAAACTAACCCCTTTATTCTTTACCTAACCCCTAATTTTTTTATTCGCCGAAATGAATGTGCTTGTTTTCTAGAGTGTATCTGTGAAAAAAAAAATTGGATTTGGTGAAATCCTCGATTTTCTGTGACCTGTTGAAATTTCAAAAATCGTGCCAAAATGGAGCTGTGTTTGGTTCAGTACCGAGTTAGACGGGGCATGGGTCTATAGTCAACTGACGTGACGTACTTTCGGGAACCATTTCCTTCATTTTTGCGCGAATCGAGTGTAAATACCGTGCTTTAGTCATGCAAAACTCGTGCAAAAAAGAAATTATGCCTGCCCGGTGCCTCGCCGCTGAAAGTTCTCGACGATGCTTTCTTTGGGGGAATTTCGGTTCCCGAATCTACGTCATATCTGGCACTCGCCCCAGATCCCATGTTGCTCGGTACTGAACCAAATTATCCTCCAATTCAACAGGTCACAGAAAATCGAGGATTTTCACCAAATCCAAAAACATTTTCACAGATACACTCCAGAAAACAAGGACATTCATTTAGGCGAATAAAAAAATTAGTGGTTAGGTGCACTTTAAAACAAGCCAGCTTAAAATCACAAGCTCTTAAAAATCACTCTATTCCCAAGGTCTTAAAATTATAATAATTACTTGAATTATTTTGCATGCCCTGTAACGTTTAAGGATTTCATGGTACAAAACTGATTATTTTAACATCGATCGCTATTTTTATCCAACCTTTAATCAGCTGAACAAATATTTCACGCCATCCCCCAATTACTAAACCTGCACACATTAAACTAACCGAAAACTATTCCAGTTCTTTCACCGTCTGCTTCGCATCTTGATGAAAAATGTGTTCAATGCTTAAAGCAGGCGAATCAGGTATCCGTAAGTACCTACATCTCTTCATATCTTCATAAAATGTCATATTTTCAGCCGATTTATCGCCGCTGCCCGGCGTCGGAAATAGACTTGGCAATGACTTCCACCTGTGAGCGATTGGCCTCGGCAAAACCGATAATTCTTCGTTAAGCGGCTGGACGTCTTCGTCTGAGTTCGTGTCAGGTTCTTCTTTACTTTGGTTACTTTCTTTTTTTAATTTTTGCAGACTTTCGTTGAATTTCTTGACCTTTTCGTTTAGTCTTTCTGAGTTATCTTCAATGCGAATGGATGGAACAACTCCAGCTGAAAATCGTCTTCCTGTGTCAATATGCTTTGGTTGTCTTCCTTCATGGTTCAGGCAGACTTGACCCATTGTGGATCTCCTGTGAAGTAGCTTAGGGCTTGCAGAACCCAAACCACGTGGAGGATGTGGACTAACGCTAAGCCTTATATTCTGAGATGATTTGGATCTCCGTAAACCAACGTTACCACTGCCGAAATTAATATGGTCATTACCACTAGGATGTTCGATTATAGCACGGCTCGCGTCAAGTCTTGCTGATGTTGTTATGCCAGGCGTATCGCTTTTTCGGCGTCGTAGCACAGGGCTGGGAAGTGGAGAGGTGGTTGGAGAAGGTGGTGGTGTTAGAGAAATTCTTCCGCAGTTAGCTTTAAGACTTGGCAGGCTAAGTTTGTTCTTCTCTCTCTCCCAGCGTGCTATTTCCTTTCGCTGTTGGATTTCAAGACTTGCAAGCTTCGTGTTAAGCTGTGTGTTTTCTTTGCTGTTTATGATTAAATTATTCGTTAACAGGCGGTCCTTTTTGCCTCCAGTGGTACCCTGCATCGCCATCCCCTTAGCTTGTTTCAAACCAATTACGCTCTGAAATGAAAAAAACCCTTCATCTAAAATGATTGTTTAGTGAGATTGGAATGCCTTTAAATTTAAGTCTTCACATACAAGAGACGAATTCTTAATTTTATTCAAACATTGTACATCAAATGTTTGTTTGGCGCAATTGTTAACTCAGAAAAACTGACATTTGTTGACAGGTTAAGCACGATAATGTTTATTCTTGGTATCACGAAATGTGCTTTTTAATCATGTTTAACTGATTTGGTGGGATTAGTAAACAAGAGATTAATACATTTTCAGCATTTATATCCTCGTGCCTAACAGTTATGCCACAGCCAGTTGTGTTGAACAAATTATTTAATGAAATGTCAAGAAAACTGGGTCAGCTTTGATAACAATAGGTATTCTTAGTTCTTTTCGTTTCCGTCATGCAAATCGGCGAGTGACGATAAAATAATGGCTTTAATGTGCACTAATGTTTTCTTCAGGAAGATTTTAGCCCGGCTTGGGTACGATCGAAGTAATTTCCCTACCCCACCCTCGGGGGTGGGGGGGGGGGGGGTAGAGTTATATTGACACGACAAACTAACGACACTGGGGAAGCGGATAAGTGAACATTTGTCCCGAAATTATGCTGGTATGCTGTAGCTCTTTCTTAACTAGTAAAACTAATAATTGAGGCCTGACAAAGAAGCAACTATTATTAGTCATAACGCCTAGCATTATGAGCCATATGGTTTCTGTTAAGGTTTCCTCTTTATTTTAAGTAATGTATATTTTTTTACGCTTTTCTTTCAATAAAAAACAAAATGAAGTTAAAAACAAAGGGGGAGAAGTCTAGTCGCTATAGCCTAACACAGCTACACTTCACTTGGATCCCCGTTTGTAATCTGTTATGGTATCGAAACAACCGTGACATCGTCGAACATAATCAGTTTTCTGGAAAAATAAAATGTTTTCGTTTTTTAAAAGAGAAGTACCTTGGTTAACCGAGAAGAGACATGGTTAAACTAGAACAAGATTGATAGCAAATAAAGCGAACCTACAGTTTTCAAAAAAGCATATTGTTGTTATTGAATTATTATTTCTAAATTGTAACCAAACACTGAATCGTACAACAACAGCCACAAAATCCGCCTGATCAGTAAATGTTTCTTTGGTTCCGGTTTGTGTTTAAAGTGCAGACACATCGACTAAACGTCTTTAAAATTTCTCCCAACCGGAAGAACTAAACATTAAAGAAATACTTGAATATATATAAGAACCATTTTATCCATCAGAAAAAAAATCATCTTCAGAGCATATCTATTATAACGTATTTAAACGATGGCAGAATGATTTTCCTTTTTCATTTCCTTACATTGTATTTCCATAATGTTGCGATCACTGAAATAAAACAAAAAATTTAAAGAACCCTAAACTAACAAACAGTTAACAGCTAACCAACAACAGTTCCGTAACACAGCTTAACACCACGATATACCCAACAGTCGAAACACATGATCGGTCATGGTCTCTCTGTAGCAAAAAAAAAAGTTTAAAATAAGTTCAAATATCACTAAGGTAGTTTTCTCATAAATAAGTGTGTATAGCGACAGTCTAACGTTGCAGTGCTCATTTTTTTTAATAGAGAATAATTTTCTGGTTTGTGAAAAGCATTCTTGTAACAAAAAAAGGCAAATGGTCAGATCGTCGATTCTCTCACACCTTCGTCTAAATTGGGAGAGTCCGCAGCAAAAGTGAAATCTATTTCGTCCTCGAAACGAACAGTGCGCGTACTCAAATTAGAGTCACGTGATGTGATAGTGGGTGGCTTATTCCATTCCTCTTCCTCTTGGCCCCAGACTCCATTAGCGCTACCGTTTGAAGAGACAGATGATGTTTTCAGTGTGGTCCCGTTGTCCTTATGATTTTCGTCATGTGCTAAATTCTCTCGTGTGTCCATCAGACTACTGCTGGCGTTTGACAGAGAACTCACAACTGAGAAATTTGATCTTGTGCTAATCTTCCTCTTGCTTTCGTCTTCCTCGTTTTCCAGCGTTCCCAGATTAATTATTGATCTTTGTTCTACGTTCTTCTGTGGTCGAAACACAATAACATACACCTTGGACAAGAACATGCAAGTAATAGTCACTGTGTCAGCGATGATCAGGAATGAACTCACCAAAATGTCTTTGTAGTACGTCTTCGTGCCGTAATAGGACAAAAAGAACATCAGTACATCCATAGAGATTGTCATCATGTTGAATGCTATAAAGCGAGCTTCGTTGTAGTTCCCTGGGACGTTTCTCGTCAGGAATGCTTGATAGGTGCAGATTAGAACCAGCCCAGTATTGTAGCTCCACCACAAGGCCATGTTGTAGTTCGTGTAGGATGCGAGCTTGCACTGTATGAAGGCCTCGTTTTGCATGTCAGAGTACACAACTTCTTTGAGTCCACCATTCGGGGTAGTGACTACAATGACAACACATATGATCGTTTCTATGGCGACAAAGACAACGATGAAAATGAGCATCCATCTGTCACTTAAACATGGAGGAGTCCCTGAAATTACAAAATATGACGTCGGATTACTTACAGTCAACACCAACTCATATTGTAGCTGTCGTTTAAGTTCCATTTGAAAAGTTTCCTGGTTACATGGCGAGATCAAAATTATTTGTTTTCTTTTAGGTACCAGAAAAATTCCATCTAAATCAGTTGGTAAAGATAAAGAAACCTTTTTTCAACTTTTAGAGCGAATGGTGAGGAACACACAGTCACTATATTTTAACACAACCACATACTCACAACGTCCAGTTTAAATTTTCACCACAGTTTTTCTTCTATTTGTTTGCACCTTATGAAATGATAGTTTTGACCGTTTTAGTTTTCCGACTGTGGTCCAGCGTAGAAAATGCAGCACTTTATTACTTCTTTAGTTTGTAGTTTCTGCGTTGAGCCTTTTGTTTGAGGCCTGATGGGATTGGATTACAAAACTGTCAGACATACCTTTCCTCATGGCTCTTTTGCTAAATATCCGGTAAATCCGGTTTGTCTTGACGAACAGTGTTCCCACCACAATACAGAAGCCTATACTAAAGGCAAAAAGCACGGCTTGGCAAAGCCTTTCTGTTCTTTCTAGCAATATCAAAACGGCGGTCAGGTAGCCAATGAAGATTCCAAACAACATGACGTAGCTAAGAATTCTGCTGGATGCTCGCACAATATGGGTATTGCCATTGCGGAAGAAAACAATGCTGATAGACATGACACCTAATACGCCAAGCACAGCGACCACACCAACCGATATCCCCAATGGATCACTCAGGTTGACAGCAGTGGGAATTATGGGTAGGCAAGCGGTGTGGTTTACGTTTGTCCAGTAACGAGCTGGGCAACGGTGACAGGAGCCATTCACTGGATTGTGGGAAATCTCGTTCGTGGAGCAGGGAACACAATTCCAGCAACAGCTCTAAAAATGTAAAATGAAAACAGCTCATTTAGTTTGAAGCTATATAAATTCGGTTATAAAGTAAAGTTACATTTCCTGGGCCATTTTCAACTGATGCACTGTGGTTTCCGCTTTTGTTTGAAAGTTATTTTTTAAATTTTGAACTGACTTTAGCGTAAGGTTTACAGGCGATTTTTTTACCCCAGTTTACGGTACACTCTATTTTCATGCATGATTCACCTGCTTGATTAACGGTCGATACCATCATTAACATTCATTAGTAACCAAGTTTTTTGTAACGGTCGATGCCATAGAGTACCGAAGTGATGACGTCACAAAAACTAAATTTGTGAAATTATGGGATTTGATTAGATATTCGGAAAGGGCATGACGAAAAATGCCCGCTTGCCAAAAATCAGCATCTTATTGCAATTTGGGGGTGAGATATTGACACCGTTATGCTCTGATGACTCCATACAAACCTTTCTAATTTTTGCCTTGGTTCATTACGTAATGAACCAAGGCAAAAATTAGAAAGGTTTGTATGGAGTCATCAGAGCATAACGGCGCCAATATCTCACCCCCAAATTGCAATAAGATGCTGATTTTTGGCAAGCGGGCATTTTTCGTGGATGCCCTTTCCGAATATCTAATCAAATCCCATAATTTCACAAGTGTGACGTCACACTTCGGTACTCTATTTCTCTCTAGTTTAGGCCTGGATTAGAACGAACTGAGTAGGCTATTATTAGATAAAATTGGGCTTAAGGAAAGCGATTATTAGACCTAAGCTAGATTCACGATTAAGTTAGATTTAGGGATAGTATAGGTCACCGGATGTATCATTAAGAAAAGCATCTTTTATAATTATATTTTTCTTGGGTTTACCGGCTCAACTCATTGGTGCAGTGGTGAAAGAAGGATGTCGGCAATTGCAAGAAACTCCACAGGTTCGATTGTAGGTTATTAGTTGCATTTGTTCTTTTTCTGATAGAAATAAAAATAATCGAAAATTGGTGTTGCTAAAATGGAAGCCGGAACGTTTACGAAAAGGAAAGTTGCTTCGCCGGCATGGCAACAGAAATTGTTTAAATGGTAAAGAAGTTCAAATTCATAATGATTAAGTTCAAAGATCTTAACAATAGCTTTCTGAAATATAAAGGAAAAGAACACATGTTCGATCCCTGACAGCGAATCATGCCGATTAAAACAATGTTCGACATACAGCAATGAAAATTGCTGTAAAGGCGGCATGCAATTTCTGTACTGGATGTGAACAAGACTATATATAGCTACCGACCTGGTGACGCCCCTCTGAGCTCATCCAGTGTCCTGGGGGACACTGCTGACCACAAAATGACGTCGGTTGGGAAGAGCTGTTGAACACCTTTTTCCACAACGTTCTCAATTTCGTCACATTGATATCAAGAAAAGAAGCGTTCGCAGGAATGTCAAGCACGTTTGACGTGTTTGAAATCCAGCTTCCGATTGGCTCCCACATTTCAGTCTCCATATTCACCACTGTGATGTCATATGCACCCACGCCATTTCCGTTTGAATCAAAAGAAACTTGATCACGTGTTGCGCCTTTGAAGTTCACTTCTTGAATGCTTCTGAGAAATCCATCGTTTCTGGAAAGAATCAAAACCAAAGCCAAAAAGACCTGAGAAATGCATGCAAAGTTTTTATTTCCGCTAGCTATCCCTTTGTAGTCCATTTTTTTTTTATTTCACCTTAGTGACCAGAGCTTGGTCAATCTCGAGTTTTCATAGTCCGGCCTGCCTCATCTCAAGGCGTCCCTTTTCCTAGCAAGGTGCGCGTGGAGTTGTGGGACTGATGCACCGCTTCCCACGACGCCCCGCGCACCCTGTTTCCCCGTGCTAGAAAGGTGCCTGGAAAAGAGGCAAGGGTCCGGCCTTGGTAAGTGGTTGGTCAGTTGCCTTCTATTGGGGGCAAACATTGAATTCACTATCGGTGAATGTGCGTGCGGGCAAAAAATGAATTTTCCTGATATGTTCTCAGAATTTCAGCCAAAACTGTAGACATTATGTACTACTGTACATAAAACAGTTTTATTTTGCAAAACCATTTAAAATCACGTCTCAATAAAATAAATTCATGAGTGGCGCATCATACAACCTGTGTTACAAAGTTCGCACTCTTCAAGGAACCAATCAAATGACCTTCAATTCATCCGTTCATCCAATAACAATACAAGGGAAAGTGAAAAAGAGGTTATTTATCGGGAGATAGAATTCTATTACCGGAAATTAAAATTCCGACAAGGGGTCCGCCTGACAAAAAAAACAAGCCCTTGAAACATCACCCGATTTTGCGAGGATAAAATATTTCACCTTTTATCAACTTTAAGCAGTTACCGTAAAATTCCGAAATTAAGCCCCTCCAAACTGAAATAACTCCCTTATCACGTGATTTTATTGTTCTTCTTTTGTTCTAAGACCAAAAATGTCATTTGAAGAAAATAAGCCCGGGTGGGGGTACTCCGGATTTAAAGTGACAGGGATGTGAGAAGGATTTTCGCTCCCCCAAACCCGAAACCCCGAGCCCGAGAGCTTGCTCGCAGGCTATAAAGAATACAACAATTTACATACAAGAGGTCGGTTTTAATTTACAGCACGTAAACTTTTATTAATTCTGGCATTGTCTTTTGTCCAAGTTTTATCGTTGACGGTATCTAGTAATTAACGACAAACATTTAATTCTGTAAAAGCACACCGTCTGACAAAATAAACCTCCATTTTTTACACTTGACTTTTGCCTTTTAAAGGATGGAACTCTTACAAAAATGACAGATGATTTCATTTTTTTAGGAGCTATATTGTCTTCAATAAAAACTCTAGAACAGATGTTCCCTTATGAAACTTAATTCTCTTTACTAATTAAAATTTTGAATAAAATTATCACTCAGCTCAGAAACACAACTTAGAAATAAACTAATTTGCAATTCAATAAAAAGAGCTGGGAAATGATTAATCTCAAACACGAGTAGAAGTTTCTCTGCCGGAATCGTCCTTTAAAAAAGAGGAAAATGACAATTCTTTTTTCAACAAGTTATCTGAAATGGCCACGACTAGCTAGTTGCACTGTTTTTTGTATTTCAATGAACATTCCCATAACCAATAAAAAGGAATTATATAGCATAGCGTGGTTTAGTTGCGCTTTGCACATAAAGTGATTAGCTTTAAAGCACATTTACCTAGAAAAATACCACTAAGCGATGTTTTTAATCCGTGCATGTTAGCTCTGAGAAAATTCATAATTTGGTTTTACGGTATCTCAAAAAGCGACGTATTTAAATACCCGAGAAATTTATTCCAAAACCGTATCTTTTTCCTACCTGTTTAAGATTGGAAATTCATCCGGTGAATGTTGACAGCTTTGCCCTTGCGTACAATTCAGAAGACTGTGAAGGCCATACGCTGTGGCATACACGGCATCAACAACATACGGTACATAAATTGAGTGTTGAACAAGATTGTTCAAACGATGTTTATTATTGTACTCCTCCATCCACGGACAACCAGTGTAGCTTTCTTTGACGCTGGCTAAATATTTGTCAAATTTATCCGGCGCGCGTCCCTGATGCGGTGTGACTCCAACGATTCTCCTAAGCATCTGCCGCGAGCTTTGAAACCGGTATATTGGTCCAGTGAAATGGTCGGTAGATATAAACACATAGTCCATCATCTCGAAATCATCGAAATCTTTCAAAATGAGCTCGGTATCTTCGATCGTCGTGAAAAGCAACACAGCCTTGGCTTTTGCGTTCTGCTTCGCGTGTATATCGGCGAGGAAGCTTTTAATTTCTGAATCGCTCGTGTGTTTTGTGAATGTCCTCTTCACTGCCAAACAAATTTTCGCGCCCGTTGAAGCTCCAAGAACGTGTTCGAAGGTCTCAACTGCTGATCTCCCGTAGTCTGTGTCGGAATACAGAACATGGATGAAATTCCATTTCAACGCGCGCAAGAGATCTACAACTGCTCTCGCCATGAGAGTGTCAGATGAGACTGTACGTAAGAAATATTTAAAACGAATCCGATTGCTGAGCAGTCTACTCGAGGCCGAATAACTTACAACGGGGACATAAAACAATCCCACGAAATTGGTGACTGCCATTGCTACATCGCTCGACCCAACACCAATGATTGCGACAGTCTTAGGGTCGTGTTCGACGTACCTCCTTTGGACACACATCAAGCTCTCCATATTTCTCTTAACGAAACTGAAGTTTAGGCATTTTCTAATCGCAAAGTCAACACTACTGCACGTATCTTTGATGTCTGCTCCAATGGTGATTCCAGGAAGAATTTTCAAATCTTTATTTATCTGTTCCAAAGCGTATACCATTGCTAAGGCCTCTTCAAAACCGCGAATGTTGAACTCACCGCGGCAATGCTGCGAGGAACTTTTGTCTTGCTGGGCATAACGTATGGGAAACAAACCGGCCAAAATGAGCGTACCGTTAATATAGAAATCGTTGTGATTGGAGGTGGCGTTCGCAAGTTGATACGTCCCAAAATCATCTCCGATAGCTAACTGCGGAATCGAATAAGCCAGTTGAACAAGCAAGTACACCAAGTCTAATAGGACGCGTGAGTGTTTCATCTTACACAAAAACCTAAAACAGTCAAAAAATTGTCAAACATACGTCGTAGATTACTGCTCTGGCGAGTGAAGTAAAGTAAAGTTTCTGGTGTACTCAGTTTGCAGGTGTTAAAACACGGCGCAATATTATCTCAAAGAAATTGGCGGCGACGAGCGTTTTAACAGTTCTGCTCTCTTATTGGCCTGTATATGACAAGCTATACGACTCAAATGGCTTGTTTATGATAGGTAGGAAAAAATTACCCGGTTTTGCAAGGTACGATAAATGTAATAATGACAGTCAGCGAAAGTGTCAACTTGACTTCACGGAAAAGTGACAAGGATTGAAATGGAAATGTAGATTTAAATTTTAATCCAACGTTGCGCCGCGCTTTAATATACTTTTTTCGACATCTATCTGTCATGAATGCAACATTTTATTCAGTTAATGAATTAAGTAAGAAAGTAAACATATTCTTGGGGTGAGAAATTGTCTTGTTTTCCGCGGAAGAATTGCTGCAGATTTTTACTTGGGAGTTTTAATTGTAGTTTTCATTGGACAGTGTTGTCCCTCCTTTCAACAAAATGCAAATAATTGAACGTATTTATTTAGAGAAACTAATGCTCTGAAGCTTGATTCCAGGTTAACAAAAGTGAAATATCGCACAGCTCTCAACAGTCAAGTTTGTATATTGCCTTTTCACTGACCAAAATTAAAATTCAAGAAAAATGAAAGGTTTCATTTCCAATGGTTGCACTGTTAGGATGCATCCTCGGAGATCCAGGGGCGGTTAGACCGAGTGGGACGATGCAAAAACCCGGCAAAAATCGGCGCAACGAAAGTTTTCATTTTCGTCGCGCTGATTCAGTTTCCGTATTTTTACCTTGTCCCGCTCAGACTAACCGCCCCTGGGTCTTCGAGGATGTGTAGGTTATCCGTTCGCAGATCCAAACGTTAAAAACACACTACATGACTCAATATTTGTCTGTAGGATTGAAAAATGTGCTCAATTGAATTCGCATTTCAGTACAAATTTTCTCTTAGTATAAATACAAAACAATAAATATTTTAAGCTTAAGCCCAGCGTGTATTGACAAAATTTACATATTGCACTGAACTGTCGACAGGAAGATTTGTGACAAGTTTTCTCCATTAATAACCAAGAAAACATTATAAATTAAAATTGCTGTAACTCAGATATAAGAATAATATATAAATTTAAGTTCCCGTTTTTGAGTTTATCTTTACGTTCGTATGATTAGGTTATGAATTCAAAACTTGACTAAGGTGTACCTTTACAGTTGACCGGGTTCGTTCTCAGTCTCCTTTCTGTTCTTCACACGACGAGGGAAGATTGGGGACAAGGTTTAGTCAGTGCGGCCGACAAAATTATTCACGTGACTTGTGATGCCATTGCCCATTGTAATGAATTAACATTCGCGTAACAGGCACTCTATATTTTATGTGACTATGCCTTAGAACGATTTTCGTATGACCTTAAAATGATAATAACAACAAACGAACTGTAAGGAAGCCGGTTTGATTGGTTTAGCGAACGGGGACAAACGCCCGCGGGTTTTCACACAGGAAACCCAAGCGTAATGCTTGCATATTAATGCCCAGTGCTGACCGCGCATCTGTGGTCTATTCTGTTCTTCACGCCTTTATGGCGCGTATTTGGCAGTGCTATGTGATTTTGTGTAGCGGCTTATTCGTCATAATAACAAGGGATGTTCAATTTGTTCGAAGAAATGTAATTTAACGTTATTCTGCTGTATTAAAGGACGACCAGTCAGAATGGGAGCAGCACCTATTTTTGTGCGAAAAATGAGCCATTTGTGGACAAATATCGAACGTCGAAAGCTACCGAACTTTCCTTCCTTCCAGTTATATTATACAAGGTAAGATAAATGGACTAAACATTGTTCAAATAGCGTAGAAACACTGTATAAAGATAAAACACAACACCAATAAATGTTTCAAAGATTTTATTCAGCAATTTTGATTTTATATTTTGCTTAAAACGTTGAATTCGAAATTCCATACAATGTCTTATATTTTCAAATATCATTACAAACATTACGCTTGGGTTTCCTGTGGTTTTCATGGCTTAGCTAACACGCAAAGCAAAGCGAACGAATTGCAAACAAAAAAGTCGGGATATTCTCTTTGACGTCACTCGCTTTTCATCAGTCTGATTGGTCAATCGAACAAGCCTCTTTCCATATTAGGGATATTCTCATTCGCGTAAAAGCTGATGCATGACATTTCACCCGACTGAATAACTTTGTATTATTTCTGTAGCGAAGACCCCATTAAAAGATCCCCAGGGAGATTCACAGGACCTTTTATACGTCCCAGTCCCACTTTGCGTTTCTCTTGATCACATTTGATAATATTATGCTCACTGTGCTTAACACCTTGTCTCAGTTCAGAAGACGCTAAGCCGCTGACCTCGTCTACCACATCTTCTCGCGTTAGGGGGCCTGGTACAACCTCCTCGAGAGAGCCTTTGTATACATGAAATTAAAACGTCAAGTGATTTATAGTCGAAGGAAGTAAAAACCATAATCAGTTTTTAGTGATGCTTCCAAGACACACGGCGATAACTTGAAAAAAATAGGAAGGAACTAATAAAGCAAGGCTGGCTGTACAACTGGGATTATAATATTATTTCCAATATTTCGTCAGGCACGGCCTAACTTCTTCAGGGAATAAAATGACTACAAGAAAAACGTTACAATATAAATCGCCAAGAAACAAAAGGATATAAGATTACAATGGAAAGACGTTACATTTCAAAAATATAAGATGAAACGTTACAATTCTAATTTAAGAGAAACAAAAGAATATAAGATAACAAGATAAAACAAATGAAAGACGATATGTAAAATATATAAATGCAAAGTTTACATTACTTCACGCTTGTTGATACCTTTGTGTTCAAGGGTTTGACCGCTTTCGATAAGATACGCTTCTCGAGCTTTGCGTATAGCGTCACGAGATGAACGTATGAGTTCTAATGGAATAAGTTCTATGTCGGTTTGTAAATGGTCATCGGAAAGAAAATGGTCTGAAACTGCAGTAGGTCTAGAGGAAGCGGTGGGTCTGTCAATCGGTCGTCTGTGTTCGTTAAAGCGGTCTTCAAGTCGTCGTTTTGTCTCACCTATGTAATGTTTGTTACAACGTCGGCAGTTTACCATGTAAATAAGATTTTTGGAATTGCAGTCAATGTAGTCAGGGATGGGTCTGGTCTCACCAGTGGTGGAAAATGTGTAGTCGGTGCGACCGTCAGTGATGTAGTTGCAAGTAACACAATTATTACCCGCAACTGAAGGATCCCTTAGGAAGGTTGGTTTGTGTCACAGTGCGTAATTTGAATCTGAGTAATATGTCGCTAAGGTTGTCAGTGCGTCGAAAGGCAACAAGAGGTGTAGATTAAAAAACATTGGCACAACGTTGGGAAGAAGAGAGCGTGTTGAAATTTTTGTGAATGATAGATGATACAGATAGAGAACGAAGGGCAGGATTGTATGTGATAACAAGAGCAACACGACTGGGTGAGTCAGTTGTGGTTTCGCTGGGTTTAAGTGTTTCAGTGCGTGTGATGTCGTGAGGTAATGACTTTATTAACGTGTCAGTCAAAATCTAGCAGAGGGAATTCCACACTGCTAATAGGGGACACCTAACTATCTAAAATATAATAAAAATACAAAAACAAATCAATAAGGTCGACTTGTGGCAAGTCTAGCGAAGACTGGAGCATTATTTTTAGGTTTCAAGTAATGCAAATACGTTTTTTGCCTTTTCAAAGTGACTCTAAAAACAAGTTACTGTCAGGTGTTTACCCTCTATAAAATAAAGTCGTTTTTTTTTTAGCAAAGAGAAACCAGACAGAAGTTTCGACGATCTACAGCAACGTGGCCATCGTCGGAGACCCAGACGCAGTTAGTCGGGGAGGGACGAAGTAAAAACTCGGCAAAATTTTTGCCGAGATTTTATTTCGTCCTTCCCCGACTATAAACTGCCCCTGGGTCTCCGAGGATGCAACGTGGCCTGCCATTGAACCGTTGTGTGGGAACCCTGTGCTCGTGTTGCAAGGGATCTGGGAGCTACAATGGATCTCTGTTTTGACTCGTTCCAAGTCTTTTTCGTGTTGGTTGTTGGTAGTGCCTTCTCAGAAAAGATCGAATCAACGATTGGGAAGGAAGTCTTGTTGTGATCTTTGTTGTGTTCGAGACGAAATCTTTATGCAGTTGTGCAAACACATGGAGCTACACCTTGCAAAGAGCGATCAGCCTTAAATGGTTTCTTTTTAAACTTTTGTTGAGGTTTGTGGTTCGTATTGTACGAGCCTCGTGTTATTTAAGTAAGCTTAAATGGCGTTTCATGTCAGTAAGACGAGTATACTGAGCACGTTGGATTACATCGAAGATGGAAGACAAGACATTTATAAATGGAGTGAAACAAGGAGATCGAAACGCAAAGGGATCAAAGGAAAGCTTTACCAGTTCAAGAAATTATTCATTGACAAAACCGTAAGTAGAAATCGTCGTGTGTAACAGTTTACGTATATTTATAAAATTTGTTTGTCCGGACAACTTCAACAACAGCTATCGTACTAATCTTTAAATCAAATTGAACTATTCTATTTTGCAGGTTTTAAAAAGTTTTGCACAAAATCTGACGATAATAATTGTTCTTCAAATGGTGCTGGCAGGTGAGAAAGTCGTTTTCCTAACTATATGTAAGCTTATAAGCTTATGTACACTGTACACGTGAACATCTTGTAAACTGAGAATTATAGGAATACAGAAACAGACCAGTTCTAGATCTGGACGTTTGCCATGGCGAGACTATATGGTCACTACTGTAGTTTCTTTCCACCAAATATAACTTATTTTGTTGTAAAATCTTGTACTTACATGAAGCTCCTATTTCCTTATTATATGTAGCTATCACAGCTGTAGTTCATGAACCTTTCTATCAAGACCCATTATGCGCCGATCAATTAGAAACATCAACATCCCCCCCCCCGGGGCAATGCCCCGGGCATTTGAATTTTTGAAGATTGACTTGTTCAAATTTCTGCCCCCTTGGACCAAAATTGCATTCAAATACCCCACCCTAGCACTGGATTTGACTGTCAAATGCCCCTCCTAACTATAAAATGTTTCAGTGAGAATAAAAAATACACTTTGCGTTCAGTTTTTCTGATTTATTCTAGCCTTTTTTTTCCTCAAGAATATACTCAACTGAACTGCATATATTTTGCAACTGATATTTCACGGCACTCCCATGGACACCACGTCGAAATGAATTTTGTTATTGTTTGGGTATTTACTTTGCAATAATTTTTTTGGGCTAAGGGGCCATCAACATATTCCCCTGTTCCCCGAAATCAGCTGGGTCTGCCATCTATGCATTGATAATGACTAAAACAAGTTTTATATCAAGTTCAGTTGAAGCTACATGTACAATATTGTTGTTTAAGTTTTTCTTTTGTTTAAACTGAATAGCTTAAGTGTGTCAAGCTACAGTATTGTCAATTAGGTCAATTTGGTGTTGACATTTGAAAAAAATCACGGTTCACAAGCTTCCAGACAAGGGGATGTGTGCACAGTGTAAAATGTAACTGCCACGGATGCAAAATAGTTTAAAGTTGAGAACCTGTAAAGTTTTGTTCCGGTTCTGTTCAAGCTGAGAGAGGACATCTGGTTTTGAATTAACTTTGTAAGAGACTTTGTGGGGAATTTTTTTCATTTTCTATTGAACTGTTTTAATATGTTCTCTTTATGTTCTGAATTAAAACGTAAAGTATTGAAACTATTTTTAGTTTTCTTAAAAAACGACAGTGTGAGTTTTGGCCCAAATGCCCCACACTAACGTCCAAAACTTGACTTCTTCTTACCCCCTCCCCCCTCCCTCCGGTGGACGTTAAGCGGGGAACAGGGGAATATGTCGACGGCCCCTAAACTGTACAATACCCCGCCACTTATTTGCATATCGTCAAATAAGAATGTATCCTTTTGTTTTCATATGCCTTGTTCTATAACACATTCTGGGATATGTAAATGATAAGTGGCCTGGTATTCTAAAATCGCTCCATTTTTTTTAATTGAGTAATTCCTTGTGTGATTAACAAATGTTGCAAAAATATTTAGCAAAGCGGTTGATTCATTTTTGGTGGAGCTGTTGGGTTTTAGACAAAATAATCACTTGCAAGCGTTATTCTACGAGCTGAAAATTTATTATTCTAAACACGTTTTATAGCAACTGACAAATGTTTCCTTAATGAAATTTTTTTTGAGAGAGGTTGTTAATTTTACAGTGTTTTTCCTTTCTGAATCAATGGCCGCTTAAGATCTGCGGACATTTAATAGACTGGCAATACAGTCGGCCACCTTGACTTCAAAATCTAGTGTGCGTTGGATGGCAGTTGAGTATATATGTTAAAAATCTATGATTTCTAAATGTTTAACATATTTAACTATTCATACAAACCTTCAAAAACACTGCAAAGTTTTGTGTGTGGTGGGGGGATGTTGATGTTTCGAATTGATTGGCGCATTTTTCTGAGCATTCTCCCATTTTGACCTTCCTCGCTTTATTATAATTAAGTAGGGAGTGCATGACCAAACCACTGAAACCAAGCAAATTGTATGCAATTGGCACAGTGCTTTGGTTGTGCATTCCCTGCACAGTAGATTTTGTGACTCGTGTTATTGTGAAAACCTTCCAATAGAATTGGGCAGCCAAATGGGATGTGCATTATTGTACCAAAAAATGGAGGACAGGTTATTTTAACTACAGAGAACTAGGAAATTTGTCTGCTTAGCAGCAGAAATGATGTAAAAGCTGGACCTTTATTGACAAGTATTTGTACATTTGTGATATTTGTATTAATTTTTACTTTGTGAAATTTTTGATAAAAATGGCAAAATTAGAGGATTGCAGCTCAAAGAATCAGAACATGTCATGGATGCTAACATCACAAACAGTGTGCCTTTCAATTCGCTTAATATTGTGTGGTGGCATGTTTATCCCTGATATGTGACCTACATGTATGCTCCTTGAAAGGCATGTACCTCATTCACCCACTTTACTTTGTAAATGTGCAAGTAATTAGGTAAAATTGACTAATAGCTCCCCAAAAAACCTGTCGGCGGACAGACGACCGACAGTCGGCCGACAAACGACCGACTGTTTACCGACAGTTTCGGCAGGTCTGAGGTAAAAGTGTTGGCCGCCAGTTGGCCGACAAACGGTCACCTGTCGGTTACCTGTTAGCTATATGGTTTTGTTTTGCTCTAACTTAACCCATTGACACCTGAACTGCCTGAAGCCGCCCGTACAAGCCTCCACTGCTTTAAAAAATTGCAACTTTCTCAATCGTGCAAACATTGCCCTAACCAGCAGTTGTGAGCGTTGACTAGAAAAGTCCCTCAAATTGAGATACCCAATAAACACAAAAAAGTCAGCGATTTTTGCAGAATGTCAGCATTTGAATTTGGACAATAACAAAAATGGCCGTTTTTAACGTCATAGAAAAACAACAAAAATCACATTTTTGCCTTTAGTTTTTTTTATTCAAATCATCGTGGCAAAGCCAAAAGTCAACATTCACAGCAAAATTCAGTCCTATTCCTAGCTTAGCAGCAATTTTTTTTGCTCTTATTTGTTGCTCGGGCTGAGCTACAGCCTCTCGTTCTAGTGCATACTGACCTTGCCTCAATTTTCAACATCACCACCGCACTGCATGCCGGGAAATAACCAGATTTTTTGACAGCGTTCCTTCCGTCCTCCACACATTTCATATATATGTTGTGGGTCAAAATTTACCTTTGGTTTAAAATTTTTTGAACTGGGTCAAAATTTTTCAAACTGGTTTGTCTACATTGTATCAACTGTCTAAAAAGGGATTTTATTTATGGGGTGTGGTTAAAAAAATAGGGGCTTGGTTTTTTGGGGGGGTCTAAAAAGAATGGTACAAAAAGAATGGCAAACAATTTCCCTCTCTAGCCATATCCTTTCTGTGCACCCCCTCACCTCACTTACCCTCTCCCCTACCCTCTCCCCTACCCCCTCCCCTACCCTCCTGACCTGCCCTGCCCTCCCCCCTGACATGATCTCCCTTAATACCTATACTAGAAATACGTGTCTCGCAGAACCTCGCGAAGCTGGGGGAGGATGCACCGCAAAATTTTATATGTTTTAATATAGATGCAGCAACAAATTATTTGCAAATGCTATAAACAATGTATGGAGACCAGGAAGGAGAATTTGTAGGTTAAGGGACTTTATATGTACATTTACATTCTCATTACTGGTGTCAATACAGTTCACATAGCCATAGTGCAGTGAATTTATATTCAATGTCCAGAGACAACTTATGTTTCATATTGAAGGTGATTAGATTCTCAATTCCGGCCATAATCTACGTGCTTGCTTGCATACTGATATTCTGAGGAGATTTGAGGTGCTGATCAGTGTTGCAATAATTAACATCAAACTGTAATTTTGATCATGTGTTTACATATGTAGTTGCTACACATTACACTGGTTATTGCTACAGAAAAATGTTTCCTTCATAATAAAATGTTTTTATCCAAATTGTAAACAGAAATTCTTCCTACTAAACCATTTGAATACAGCTTATTGAACTATTTTACAAGGAATTGCAAAAACTCAGTATGTGTAATGTATGTTTTACTCACTGGTCATTGACAAATAATGCTAATATCATGTAAATGTTGTATATTTGTGAAATAAATTCCACCTGTGTTATCTGTAGTTTTTATCATACAAGTACTTGAAAGAGAAATTACATGTTGACACCATGCATACAATATAAAAGCTGAGAGGGTACCCAGATATAAATGTTATGGTAAGGGGACAAGTTCACTGCAATTCTATCACTGTTCTGAGATATTATTTTCAGAGGGTTAAATTTTGTACAACTTGATATCAATAAACATCAATCTACAGTATCCTCAATATGACTCAATATCAGTCAAGCCTTGAAGTATTTCCCTCATCTCACTTACATCTTAGGCATTCAAACATTGGGATCGTTTAACCTTGTTTTGTATGCCAAGTTTCCTTACGTGTAACACATTGTGGGTGTTGTAAACTGTTTATAGTACCATAAAATTTGGCCATTTCATTTTTAACTCATTGTTGCTGGTGTAAAAAAGGCTGATCGACTGTTCTCCATCCGTTTGAAAGATACTCGTCACGAGTATTTTGCTGATCGGGAAATTCTTGCTGCCTCTCGTTCCGTCTAACAAAATCATTTTGACCAACAACTTCAGTGTCGCCTCTCCTGATAGAGTTCGGTTTCGAATTCTAATGGCGGCATTTTGTCGAAGCGTTTGTAATCGCTGATTTCGTTCACGTTCCTGTTCATTCTTATTGCTCAATCAGTGTACCTTGGCCGTTCGGAGGCTTTGCAATCGATGCACGATATTCTCTCTGTTGCGAGGTTTCAATTCTTGTCTTCTTCTCAGTTGCTCGCGCTGAATTTCAAGTCGTCGTTCTCGCTCCATCCAGCAGATTTTCGGTGTTAAATCTTCTCGGGTGAGGATTTCTAGCAACTTGTTGAATCCAGCGTTGTTGAGTTTGCTGTTATATCTCATTTACATGTGAAATTGGTCGTGTTTCACCGACAGTTAGCACTTTTTAACAGACGATCGGCCCACCGTGAATAAACATGAGACTGCGGAATTGTCAGCGGTCGTGATTTTATAAGTATCGACGTCATGCGGTTTTGTTGCTAGGCAACTGCAGGACACCAACCAATATATATAAAGTCGATCCGAGATTCTATCGCCCTACAGCGATCCACGCGCGATCCCCACGCAAATGCGCGCGACAAATTTATAAACCTCGCTACGCTTGGGCCTTCGGCCCTCGCTTCGCGAGGAACTACATATTTTCTTTTTATTAAATAAATGTAGAGTACTCACCAAGGTTTGAACCGTAACCCTCCAGCTCTGCAGTCCATCCGCATATCCACTTGACCACACAGGACTTGCTGCACAGTCAACCAATATTTTCTGTAATTGTTATCATTACTTATTCATCCCAGACCCCCCTCTGTCAAAAGCTTAATTTATTCATAGATCCCAAGTCCTTTCTGCTTGTCTTATGTGCGAGGCATTTTAGGTTCTTGCAAAATGGCAGCAGCAAATGAAGATTATTGTGTGGATAAAGAACAGTTTTACCTAAAAATAGCTGAAGCTCACCAACAAGTTGCCCACAGAGGAAGACAAAAACAGAAAAATGGCTAACTGACAGAAATTACTCCGAATTAATTCAGAGTTGAGAGAGTTTATCAATGTGTTTGTTGGCCTTTGCAAGCTTCATTCAGAGCAGAAATCAATAACAAACAGAGTTAAGCCTATTAAAAGCTCACCACAAAGTGAAGGTTTCCTAAGCTCAGAACTGCTGACATGTATCCACATAAATGACATATGATCCTTCTATACTCACGTTGTAAGTAATTGGCGAAAAATACACTGGAACGGGAAAACGTAGTTATTTTGACAGCAAAATGTAGCTACTTTCGTCAAATATGAAACAAACGTCATCATGGATAAGTTTGTAGTGAAAATGCCTGCTGTTTCTTCGACTGAAAAGACCAGATCGCACCTTCCGATAAATTTGACTGTGAAAGATAGAGCAAGAAATACCCCACATGGACGATGGGCTGATGTTTTGTTCAACATGCAACGTTGTGATCGATCATCTTCGAATATCCGTGGTAGATAGGAACCTCGAGTCGGTCGTGCACAAGCAGAAGGTTGAGCAAAACCAAAATGGCACATACAGTAAGACCTAGTTTTGGTATATACTTACCTTGTTTATCTTTCTTTATCCTGAGTTATGCACAGATGCTTAATAATTTATTATTGTCCCCTTATGTTCAAAAGACAAATTGGCTTAGTAAAACAAGCTTAAAATAGCCCAGAAAAAAATCACCAGTTTGCATAATTTGCCGCATAATAGCCCTCTCTAAATGCCGCATAATCTGCCCTGAAAATGCTGCATAATTTCTGTTTTTTTATTGCACCCTATCAGAAGGCCTGTCTTAAAGAAAACGGAAAACTGTTTGAGATAGCGGGGATTTGAGGTAGTGATTGTGTTGGCAAATGTCAAAAATTTCAACAAAACTATGCTAGTAGAAAAGTCGCTGACCTGTCGGTGCTTACAGAGTCTGCTGTTTAGGTCTCTTTACAGCTGTATTTGATGTTATTTGCATAGCAATCCTTATTTATTTATTTATTTATTTATTTATTTTTTGTAATCCATATCATTACCAGTTCAGCTGTCATGGCAGCTGGTTGGGTTTACTCATTCAGCAAACAATACAAAAGACTAACAAAAATAAAAAGTTAATAAGCCGGTTACAACTTAACAGAAAGGGTCAAGTTTACATGATATACATGTAATTTCAGATTTAAAGTGGCTTTTTCCTGATTATGCATCGCCTCTTTGAGTTTTATCTAAAACTTAGTGGCAGCAAAGCCTTAAAGATAGTGAAAGTCTCTGCAGTGGAGAAGTTATAAATGTACACATACATGTAGAGATATGGTGCCAATATATCTGTAGCAGGCATTAGAGCCAGCAGAAACAAATTTATAGACATTAGATACGAACTGAGTTCTGATGGGACACTGAGTATTTTACCCTGAATAAATTTTTAACCTTAAAGGAAGAGAGAACTAGTTTTAATTAATTTCTAGATTATTACAGTAATACTGATTTAAGAAGCTGCTTTTAAAAACAATGAGAAAGTTTCATAGCCTTCTGATCACTTAGTCTTTCTTAGAAACAACTCCCATCTCTCAAGGTTATCACAAATTTCTATTAATTGAATACTTAAAACTGCCTATAATCATCTGTAAAACTTTTGTTTTTTTTAACTGACTCTTCCCTGATCTCATTGATTATTTTATAGTTTGATGTATCTTTCATTTCTAACATTGTTTTGCAGCAAGTCATCTGTAATACCTGAAATCCCTAACAGGGTCTCACCCCCCTAACCCCGCCCACCCCCCCCCCCCCCCCCCCCCCCCCCCCCCCCCCCCCCCACCCTCCACACACACAGCATAGCAGAGTACTGACCATTTATTTTTTCTCTTTGGCAGCACTTGCAACATTCATTTGTCAGAAATTTGGTAAGTACATGTACATTGTACATTGTATATGTTGTAGTTCAATTTTATCCTTGGTTCAATTTTGATTTTCCTTTGTTTCATATTCATTATCATATATTAACATAAAAAATAACAATGGAAAATCAAAATTGAACCAAGGGTAAAATTGAACTACAACATATACAATGTATATGACCTTGTTATTATGCAACTGTCTGTATTAGCCTCAGCAAAAGCTGTTCAAAGTACATGGGGTTATCATCTGAACTGAATGCCCTGTTAACCTACCCCCCCCCCCCCCCCCCTCCCTTAATGCTTTTAATGTTCATGCACTTATAGCTGAGCAATTATTTTATTGAAAGAGTTCACATTTTCACTGTATGTGAAAACATCTTTTCTAATTACAGTTGACTTACACATAAACAAGTATTTTATACAGTTGAAAATTCTGCTTTCCTGTTCTGGAATCATGTTTGTTAAAAAAAATCTATTTATGAACTCAGAGCATAAAAATTGCCTAATTAAGCAATAGACCACACATTTCTACATGTACATGTATGTTTTATTGTCTCAATAAACCACACAGGATGTTGGAAGAATACAAGAAGCCCAAGTGGTTTATTGTACTGATTAACCATAGAAATCAGTGTTATTAATGTACAATGTATTGCCTTTTTATGTACAGTTAATAACTACATTTTCCATGCAGTTTATTGGTATAATAGTCAATAGCTACATGTAATGGAAAATGTTAATGTTAAAAAGTGTCAATAGCTAGTGTATGATCAATCAGAGTGCATGCATTGTCTTCAGTTATTTCATAAACAGTTGATATTGCCAGGAATTGCAAGGTAACTTCACAACACATTTGTGAGCATCAGTTGATTTTAATTACACATGTAATGTAAAGAATCAGGAAATGTTTTTAGTTTGAAAAAGGGAATAGCTACTTGATATACACTGTACATGTGTTTTTTTTTTTCAATAACTACATGTACAACCCAGTTGTCTTGCCGCTTACAATGTAATTACATGTATTTTTATTTACAGGACTCGATTTTGAGGTCCACATGAGTATCTTTGTTTCACCAATTGTATTCCCCTTGGCCTTTTCTATTAATGGTGAGTTCATTCAACACCGAGTTAAAAATTTAAAATGAACAAGTTCATTGTATATTTTCATTCCGTCCCTCCATCCTATAAACCCCTCCCCTCCCCATAAACCCCCTGAGGTATTTATTTCTTATTTGCAAGTTTATTGGATGGTTTTCCTTAGTTCACATTTATTGAGAAACAAATTGTTAATTCTTCAACTCCCAAGAGTGCCAAAAATCAAATTCATGAAAAATTTCAAATTTCATTTTGTAAAATACTGTAAACAAATAGAACCAAGGGAAAGAACTGCCAAAAAGGTTTCATTTGAATTGTCACACCATTGTTGGAATTTGTCCATAGACTTGAAAGTTTGAACATTCTGCATTACATGTCTCCATATATAATTGACACACTGGTAGTGTAGGAGTTAAACAATATTTAATTGTACATGTCACAAGCTCACATATACCTTTTATTTCATTTGACTGGTAACAGCTGACTTCCAGCGGCGAGAGAGAGTTCTTGAAGACTTAGCACAGTTCAAGGGTGCTCTAGTGGTACTGTTCTTCTGTCATAGGGACTGGCTCCAAGCTTCAGGTACCATTCCTGGTATTATTTCTTCAATGAATGGTATAAATACATGTAATATGCATTCATTTGTCAAATTCCCCCCTTAGTCCCAGGCTAAACAGAGTCACAAGTTTTCGTAGTTGGAAACTTCAAACTCTTGTTTGACCAGGGCTTGTGTGTACTCGCATATACATGTACATGTATGAATTAATTGCATTCAAGTTGTGATTAAGCTAAAATTGTTCTTTTACTATCAGCCCTTCCAAGCCCAAATTGAGATAAATAAAAAAATAAAATATGAGTTGCTCTCAGTGTTGTTTGCTTGGTAAAAAAGAAAAACAGCTCCCCTTGCTGACTATCAGCCAACTGTCAGTAACCTGTCGGCCGACAGTTGATTGACAGTCAGTCAAATGCTGACCAATAGTCACCCAACAGATAGCCAATAGGTTACCAATAGTTTTTAGGTCACCTGTTGGCCAACTGATGGTGATCAGTCGGCCGACAGATATAAGTCCAAAGCAAAGCTGCATTAAAATCCTCATTTGTAACTTGTGAACAACTTGTATTTAAGGCCAAAACAGAACCACTCTTTACACGCAATTTTTTTTTCTAGTAGGAAAAACATTACGTTTTGTACCTATTTCGGTCTAAAAAGTCAGCATCTATTTCAAACCAAAATTAATGACTTTATAACATCACAGTGAAACCTGTTATTATGAGCACCAACAGGCTGTAAAAAGTTGGTTGTATTGACAGGGTTTGACAGTTGATGTGATTACATGTAAGTAATGATCCGCATAAGAAGGAAATGCACGATGGAATGTCAACTTTTTTCATTGTTACAACCAGTGATCTCATTGGCCTAGACTCAAAGACCGCTAAAAAGTTAGGTTTCAAGGTGCTTTTTGTTTGATTTTTTAAAGGTTTCATGTAATTTAAGACCCAATCGCAAAACATGCAAATTATTAAAGAAATTGTATTTGAGGAACTTCATCAAAGAAGCAAAATTATTAGCTATTGTCTTCTGCTATTTTGAATGGTTAAGCACAAACATTTCCTAAAATTTATCTGACGCAAATGGATATTCTTTATTTTTATACTGAAATATAATTATAAACCATTAGCTCCTCCCCTATTCTTGAAATCAAAGACATTCTATGTGAGAAAGAGCCAATGCCGCAGAACAATGAAGTTTACTGTAGTTCTTATGTGGAGCGTTACTTAATAAGAATGGAGCATCAGCTTCCATTTTACATGTGCTGTACAGAAGCAAACCTGTGTGTTTTTATCTTCTCATTTCGTTTTACAGGTTTGCCAAATGATTTCCTGAAGACTGTAAATACAAAATTAAGAGGTCTGGTATTGAATATCAAAGAGTATCTATTGACTGAGAAAATTGTTAGGAGAAACTATATTTTAACAGTAAGTGCAAGCTTTTTTTTTTAATTACTGCCTTGTATTCATTTCTGTGAACTTAACTTAAAAGGTGAACGTGGAGCTAATCCTTGATCAGGACAAATGAAAATTAATGTTAGCAACGTTTGTTAAGAAATTAAGAGATTTTGTGTAACAATAATCTGATTATTAGACTTGGCTCAACTTTCCTTCCTTCGATTCGTTTCTTTCACAGTGTAGGTACAATGTATTACTTTTAAGTCAATATTTATGAAGTAGTTATTTGACTCATTTCTTGTTGAGTAATTCAGGGAGTAATCATTCCAAGAACAGAGCAGAGACATCCATCTAGTTTCATTATATCTGTTTTCAAGTGGAATCATTTTACTTTGAAAAGTGTAGAAAACATGCCACAAATTTGGCTCTAACCAGTTCCAGTAATGGGAACCAAAGTTCAGAATTAATATTATAAATTGCTTTTCCTGGTAACTAAAATTTGCTTGTTTGATTTCCAGGTTATTTATGAAGATCTAAGTGACATCAGTCAATTGAATGATAGAATGAGAAGTTCAACTTTACCACACAATTCTCCTCTTATAACCAGGCTGATACACTATCACAAGTGAGTAGGATATTGTACATACATTACATGATGAGATATTTGGTATGAGGAAAGGCAGTAGGGAGAAGGAAATGACAAAAGAATTCTGATGACCTTCCTTTCTCTTCCTTTACCTTTGGCTTCTTAGTTTATGTACAGTGTAACGACTACTCATATTGTTCACATTAGAGAGACAACAAACCCAACCTCGTACCCAGACCCTTCTCCGCCTTTCAATATGACGGGCAGAGCGTAGACGAGGCTGACAAAATACCCCAAGAATATGTGAGGTATTCTGTCATGTGACACACAATGAAATGCATCTCGATGTCACGCTATAACGTGGGTCTAGACTTTTATTCTGCTCTGTTGTTCTGTGGAATAATACCTTTATGTTTTCTGGACATAGAGACCCTCGGCATGGCTGCATTACAGCGTAATAGCGTGACATCGAGTGCGTAATGTTGTTACAATTCTCAAGCCAGTTATTGGCATATTTCGGAAAATTCTTCGGAAAGCAATCGAGCGTTCTGTTCGATGCAAATGAATTTTTTGCTAAATTTGTGCACGTGCATATGGAACTTGAAAACAATACCCGTGAATAATGAGGACGCTCACTTGAAAACACGAAATCCGCGGGAAAAAATTGTACATTGGAGGCCCTATTTTATTGCCTTACATGTTTTCAATGTCCTTGAAACTTGCAGGCCATATAAATTGATGATGAATCTCGAGATTGTCAAATTTAAAAAAAAATTACCAAGCGGTTTCCAAATTATCATCACATTTGTAGGCGTAGACCAAATTACATACAAAAATGGCAACAAGAGCATCTGAACGCACACCAAGCAAATCTTTCTTTCTCGCAATCGGCCAAAGCAATCCCCCTCACTTTTTCACACACGATCTCAGATGGAATCAAACTACTATGAGATGAAACTGCATTCCCAAAGCGCATCGTTTTCTTTAGATATTAGCCAATTATGTCGATAGTATGTTTTTCACTGTATTTATAATCTCCAAAACTACATCCCCAAAAGTTTCTAAAACGCTCTTATAGAATTTGTTCAATCTTTGCCATAATCGAGGCGGCTATGGGAGGTACAAGCTCCCTTAAGCGATTACCGAAAAATCCTCCTGGTGCCGAGAAATAGGACGGCAAGTAAAAAACGTCAACGTGTCATTGCGTTGCTATGGCAACTCCGATGTTAATATAACACTGGTCTTAACAATTTTTTATCTTTATCTAATACAGCTGTGGTGACCGTTTTTCCATAGCATTGTTAATGGTGTCGTAGTTAATGCTCAAACTTGGGGGAGTATCGCCCTCAAAAAATCCAGTCGAGCCACCTTAATGTTCATTGGTAGACGGACATACATAACCTCTAGTTTGCAGGCAGGCAGACAGTAGTACATGTACACATGTACACTATAAGTGGGGAAAGAGCTTAATATAGAGCGTTTTCACCTGACGTCATAGCCGCCATATTGGTGTTCCCGTACAAAAGAATTTTAATTAACTTCTTTTGTTAGCAACACCAACATGTCAGCCATGGCCTTTGTCATTTGAGTCCCACGGGACTGAGTGAAAACGCTCTATAGTGTCCTTTTCCCTTTTAGCTTTAAAAGACGCCTGATGGTTTTTTGTTTCACTTTCTAACCACAGTTTGATGTGCCATTCGTTTGAGCAGCTTCGTGTTATCAGGGAATACCGCTCTCCACGGACCATTCGGTCATTTACTAAGGTGTTTATATTCCTCATGCCCATCTTGTTGTCGCCGTATTACGTACACATGGGTATAAAGTCGGGAAACATATGGAGTCCTTATTACATTGCTGTGCTGACATCGTTCATCTTTGGTACGCTGCAAGGTGTTCAGGACGTGTTGGATGATCCGTTTGACGGGATAAGTGAAGATGATATTAATCTTGGACAGGTGAGAAGCATGCATGGATATGGATGGATGATCAGGAGAAAGGGTTTTGTTTTTCATATGCTTGTACTTGTATTACGGCGATTCCTTGTGAAGATAAGATAGACTTTGTGTGGTACAATTCACTGGGAGCTTTGGCAACCACAACGGCAACGCCAAAGAAAACTTCATTGAAAAAGAATTTGCGCCCATTTAAACTACTTTGAAATTGTTCCAAATTGTTTATTTTGCCTAATATTACTGGAATTGTTCAAGAGCTGAATTGGTAGGGACGGCTTTCAAGTTCAAATAGAGCAAGGAAAATTAACCGTCGAGTGTTCACGTTCTCTAAAAAACCTATAATTGGGTCATTTGACGTTGTTTTGCAGGGAACGGTAAAGGAATGTATCAAATGAAAACCGCACGTGCAGAGGCATTGTTTTCGCTCATTAAACCTATTGTTTTGTGTCGCTCTCGCTGCCGTTGCCGTTGCCGTCGCCGTCGCCGTCATGGTTGCTAAAGCTCCCTATTATTTGAATAGTCTTCACGCTTCGCGCTCGGTCGATTTGAAATTACTGGCCTGATTACTCCCTGAATTGTACTCCACTCAGTCCAATTACTATTACTATTAAGAAATAGACGAGCGGATGACCAATCACAATCGACAATTTTGTTATTGATATGATTGACGGGTTTACACTACTCGTGGGTTCAAACCTTTTACTATGATTACCATTTTTTTCATTCAGCTGGAGGACTGGACGGCTCACTCTCTTCTTACAAACAGAGTTATCACGGTCGGCCGGTTCACTGTGACTACAAAAGCTAAAGACACCGGACAGTTGGGCAGTGGCAGCGAAAGTGACAGCGGCCATAGTCCCATGCCCAAGGTGACCCAACCTGTTAAGGTGCATCACAAACGAAAGCCCATCCTCAGGAAAGCCAGCTTCCGGAGAGTCGACCATGGAGATGAAAACCCAGAGGAGGACCATCGCAAGTCCCTCTACCCAGAAACTGCTCATCGCTTGGAAGACTTGGCACGTCGCGGACTCACCGGAAGTACAACCATACTTCCGGGCATGAAATTGAAAAGATCCAATAGCGACAGCTTGACTGCTGGCAACTCACGCAGCTCGTTGGCTGAGTTTTTTAGAGCTCAGGAAGTGGACGGTAGTAGACAAGACCCGCATGATTCGAAGAAGGTTTGGTTTTCTGACGGACATGAAGATTCTGACCACGATGAAAGTGTTTTTGTTCCTTCTTTATCGCGTTCGGCACCTTCGGGTTATTCGCGGCCCGAGTGGATTTTAGATGAGAATGCACCGTTGATCGCATCAGACAGCAGATCAGGTTCTCCGCACTCTACCGGAACAGGAACCAGTTCGCTTGACACTACCGAGATAGAGCCGCCCACAGGACTTCCCGAAAAACTTTACGAAGGTCTAAAACATTCTCCCGGTACTAGTTTAGTTAATGGACGTTTTTCGGTTAACAAGAAAAAAGGTGACCCTCTTGTAAGTTTAGCAAATCTTTTCGGCGGTCAACCAGAAAGAACTCTCGATGAAACGGACGGACCTAGCACTTCTCAGTCAAGCCAGCCACAACCAGCCGCTGTGCCATCTTCCTTTAAAAATTTATTTGGTCCTCCGCAAAATCAAGATAAAGACTTGCCTTCAACTAGTGGCGTTCTTTCTTCGCCTGGAAAAACTCCTCGTCCGCGGGTTCTTCCCATATCACCTTTAGCGCGCCCTGATAGTCCACCTACCTCTCGTGCCCAGTTTCCCTATTTGCCTTTGTCTCGAATAAGCCGCTCGGCACCAACTTCCCCAGAACAAGAAAAAAGGTGGAACACACCAATTACTCCTTCTCCTGACGATGCAGTTTCTATTCCTTTAAAATCAGTGACTCGTCAGCAGTCAGCGGACTTTCCTTTGAGAAAGAAATCCGCTGACAGGAGGTTTGCTGCAGACAAAACAGCCCAGACTTCACAGGATTCTTCGCAAAGTGCGCCGGTTCCTTCTTTACCTCAAAAAAGGAAAAAGTCACCTGATACATCATCCGGGAATTCAAGATTTGCGGTTAAATCTTCTGTGCAAAATCCTAATGTTGATACGTCAACATGTGATCAGGTGTCGCCTTCGGAAAGGAAAAATTCGTCTGGGAATTCCAGGTTTTCGGTCAACGCTGCTGTTAAGGAGCACGTGGAAGACCACCCAACACAGGTTACACCGTCTGTATTGGGACGCGAAGACAACATGGAGCCCTCCAAACCTATTGATATGCCAAAATCGAGGGTCAGTACGAATATATTTTATGTTTTTATTTTGGAAGGGTTGATAACGTTCTATATGCAAACCTTTGGCACTCCACCCCCCCCCCCCCCCCCCCCCCATATTATTATAATATTCAACTACTCCCTCCCTCTCAAAAAAAAAGTTTTCCCCACGATGTAGACGCATGTATAGACACTTAATAAAGGTATTCATTCATTCATTCATTCATTCATTCATTCATTCATTCATTCATTCATTCATTCATTCATTCATTCATTCATTCATTCATTCATTCATTCATTCATTCATTCATTCATTCATTCATTCATTCATTCATTCATTCATTCATTCATTCATTCATTCATTCATTCATTCATTCATTCATTCATTCATTCATTCATTCATTCATTCATTCATTCATTCATTCATTCATTCATTCATTCATAAAACCCCTATGATAAACAGTTACTATACAGACAGCCCTTCGATATAATCGTGCGTCTTGCTGGGTATTAACTCGTATGCAAAATTGAATGGCATATGAGTTGATGGGCAACAAGGCCCGTGAAAATATAACAAAGTCGGACCGATGAAGACAACCCTGTTTTTATAACAAAACTCCCCACAGCTTAAACAAAAGTAGTCATCCACTCATGGTTCGTTAATTTAAAGAGAATACTGTCAAAATCCGAACAAAGTAGGGAAAAATAGCTTTGGTTTATCTTTCAGTTTTGCCACGTTTTATTATTGTCATGATCATTACGTAGTGTTAAAAATTATTCAAGCAGGGTGGCAGGTATCCAGAGGGGTCCTGGATCTTAAAATAAAAAAACACTATATTAGTAATGACATCAATTTGCAGTGGACGCAAGTTCTCCGGATTATTTATTCAACACTGAGTATACGTTAGGGTGACGTCACGCTGTAGATTAGGAGTTGTGATTAGCTTTCCTTAGGGAATGGCTATTGTCTACTAGGTATCCTATCTCATGACGACACTACTAATGTATAACGGCCTCGCATTCATGTCTTTTGCACTGAATTGTCCAATTTACCATGAAACAACCCCATGCAAGTCGTTTGTAGCAACTGTTTCTCCGCGCTAACATGAGATCAACTCTTTCTTTACAGTTTAACGTTGGCAAGTCTTCAGATGACGCCACCAAGCCACAGAGAGAAGACCAACCACTTGTGAGTTCAGGCGTCCCAAATTACGGTGTCAATGATCCCTCTCCTTCCCCTAGCGTTCTAACCACACCACCCTCTAGATTCCAAGTGAACAATCCAAGAAACATTTCGGAAGACACTGAGCGACCTCCTGTGGGTGCAGATGGGGATGCGGATGCCGTTGCGGCCAGACGTGATTCGTTTGCACTCTTGTCTCTTGATGGAGAAAGCACCGAAGTCTACATTTAATAGACCTTTTCGAAGTAAAATCCGCTACTTTTAAAATGAGGCAAACAGGTCATGAAATACAGTGATGGTATGGGGAATGCAGTGATGGTATGGGAAATACAGTGATTATATGGGAAATACAGTGACGGTATGGGAAATAAACGGATTTTGGAGGGGGGGGGGGGTTGGTTCTCTTATTTTCGCACGTACCCCTTGTACGCGCGTCCGCTTTGACGTGTTTTATGTTCACTGTAATGAAAGCACACGCGCCTCTCTCCCTCCGCTGTAGAACATTTCAGAATTGTATTTCAGAACATCAAAATCGCCCGTGTTGACAACCCTCGAGGTGAATCAAAATAAAGCGAGATTATTTCCATCTGGCGCCAAGATACCGACTCGATGGCCTGGGTAGAATCCGTTATCCTGAAATGACAATGGAATAAAGACCCGATCGAAAACGTGAGGCGCATTTAAATAGCATGTGTTTTGGACCGCCAAGCATCCTGCGCATGATGCCACTCGAGAGCGGTGTTTATGTGAATACGCGCAAGCGTAATGAACGGGTTATCGGTAACGGCGGCTAATTCACTCGTCGCTCGGTAATTAGTCAAATCATAGGTGGCGCAGTGTGTAAGCGATCAGACAACAGAGCCAAAGGACGTGAGTTCGATTCTCGTCCTGGCGGATTTTCCTTGTCTTCTCTTTTTGTTTTTTCGAACTGAAAGTTACTGTTTTTTTTTTTATTTGTTTGCGTTCGTCAAAAGTTGTTACATTTAATTTCTAAAAAAAACCCGCAATATTGCGTTACCGTTCACTCGTTCCATCACTCAGCTCAAAATGTATGTGTTCAGCGATCGTCCTGTGGATTAGAGCCGCAATTGACAGTCGGAGGCCCAAGTTCTTTTTTCTTCGAACTGGACATTATGAAAGCGATGAACTTTTTTGTATGTGTGTGTGTTCGCAAAAATCCCTACGTTTAATTTTAAAAATATATCGAACCGTGTCAGTGTGAAAACATCAGCTTACCGCAATATTGCACTACGCGTTAGTATTATTCACGGGTTGGATCTTAGGAGCCTTTGATCTCTTCATTGCCTCTGTTGTGATTGGCAAGAGTTTACTAATACTTTGCTTTTGGTTTTACAACACTCAATTGAAAGTCAATCTAAAAGGGTCAATCAATCTAAAAGGGTGAAATCCTATAACAGTATTAATTTGTTTACTAAGCATGAATTGACGCCAATTTTAGAACGGGTTTGTTGTTGATTGCCTTGAAATCTCTATTAAGCCACCCGGGTGGCTTATTTATTTAAGGTACTTTCGAGGGGTGCCTCATTAGAGAGGGAAGGGGGCTGAATAGAGAGGAAGGGCTTATTGACTTAGCAAAATGCAGCACGATGTACATTATCACGATATAATATGTTATGAACTTTATTCAAGCATTGTAATCTCAGGATTAAACTTGAATTGAATGTTACAATTACATTATACAATCGATCCTGACCGATGCCTACAGTCTTGTAACACATGATTACATGTAAAGCATTCGCCCAATCAATCACGTTACATACTGAACTTCCAAGACGTGGATAAATCATAGTACCGTACTTCAGTTCACATGCAGTGTATTTTTTCTAAAGGGGGAGGGGTGGGGGTGGCTTAAAAGAGGATGCGGGGGGGGGGGGGGGGGGGGGGCTTAATAAATTTCTTCTAAAGGGGGGTGGCTTATTAGAGATTTTACGGTATTCAAGTATTTGAGTGGTTTTGTTTGTTTCGGTTTTTTTTTTTTTTCGTTTTTTTTTTTCGATTTTTTTGTCAAGGGTATCGCGATACTTTGACTGTGACATTGGTGAGTTGGACCGTAAACTTTGCTAATCAACAAAAAAGGGTCCCGATTTTACAGTTATTGGTAAAATATTGGTGAAGCGAGCTGTTCATTTGTGAGAGTACACTACAAAGACTTTTTTATACTTATTTTCCAGAAAGGAATTTTCGTTGACCTCTGCCTTGAGACTGGAGTCTTGGTTATTGACTTGAAAATGTAAAAAGAATTATATCTGACAATATTTTTGAATGTTGCTACTGAACATAGTGTAACAAAAATATTTGTAAAAAAAAATGAATGTATTTTGTTATTGAAGTTAAAATTCTATTTTTAAAGTCAAGAACGCTGTATTGTAAATAAAAGTAGTATATCGCTTATAGTTAAACAAAATGAAGCATCGCGGATATTTTGGACGAACATTAAGGCGATGCGAGGTTTATAAAGACGTGTTTACACATGCGATTTTTGTCGCGCTCTCCAATGCAATTTTTGTCGCAAGTGTAAACTAGCGGCGATTTCCTGTGCAATTCGGGTGCGACATTTGCTTTGATTTGCTGTGATTTTCCAAAAATCGTCTCCAAGTTGCATCAGGTTTCGAACATGTTCGAAGCCTCTGCGACATCGCGCGACAAATCGTGCCCAAATCGCACTGAGATCGCTGCCTATTTACACATGCGATTTGAAGATGCAACTAGCTCGCGACAAAAATTGCATCGACAAGTGCGACAAAAATTGTACAAAAAATCGCCTGTGTAAACGTGCTTTAAGAGAATTCTAAGTTGAACTTTGATACACCGCTTTACTTGGACCTTTTTTTTTCAGAGAAACTGCAAAAAAAGTATTTTCAAAGTTTTCCTGGAACAATTTTGAAGGCTCCAGACATTCGGGGACGGAAAAATAATTTCCGCCATACATCGACTGCAAATTTAATGCAATCGATGATTATAAAATTACAGGCGATATTATGACGAAAATAAAAATTCTTTTCATATTCATATACAAAATGAAATACCTCAAATCTCATCCTCTTGAACTTTGAACAAATTTCGCAAGTTTTTCAAGAAAAAAAAATTGTTGATCATGAAAAAAAAAAAAAGGAATAATGATTCGAACCCGTCAATTCCCAAAAGAACGATTGAGTTTTCTTACATTACCGCGATGCATCATTTTGCTTGAGGGGTATCAAGGAGAGTTCTGACAGGTAAAGGCGTTATACAGCAAAATATGATTATTTTGCAATAATTAAAATTATTTCTCAAAAAAATAAAGTGTTAGTTTCTAAAGAAGCTGTGGTGTCCGCGGAGAATGAACCACAAAAAGTTGGTTTTATCAGGTGAGTTGATAAGGTAAATGGGCTTTAGAGATAGGGGCATTGTTCAAGTGATATATCAATTGTATCATTCGCCAATCACAGACATCGTTTGAACAGCTACGACCCCGCTCTAATGGGCCCTCGCCGTACAGAGGTTAAACAGCTGAGGTGTTGAGCGCCAGCCCTTCTTTTCAGTGGCCAATTTACCCAGTTATCAACTCGGTTGGTCAAACAAAATTTTCGTTTATTTTTCAGCGTTGTTCGTTTCAATAATCATGTCAATCAAAACGTGAACATTTTTTGTCTTTATCGTCAATGCAAGGGAAATGACTATTTTCTCGAAAACGTTACCAGGTTAGTTATTCTATTGTACTTACGTTAGAAGCAGGTTAGAATAGACTATTTTTTTAGACTATATTTTAATTAACAAGAGAAACTTAAAAATGATTAAAATTTGTAGAATCTACGTCTTTGGTTTAAATTCATTAAAAATAATAAAAGAAAACGGTTGTCCTCTTTCGTGAAACACGCCTACTTCGGTTAAGTTGAGAAGAATGTTCGATGCAGATGTAAATACAAGCAGCCCGTTAGGCTTCAAATTAAAAGTGGGCCTTTTATTCCATTTCCCACTAAAGATAGTTTCCGTTTCACAGTATGAATTCACAGGTATAAGTACAGTCCACAATCCTAGAAGTACGATCCACTTTCCATTATCTATAATCCAGTCCACATTGCACTTAACACGTTTCATATTCCAAAGTTCTGATTCCACCATAGACCTTTTTCATAATGGCGGGCGAGCTATTTATTCTATCATATCCATGTTAATTAGCCCTATTGGCCTCATTTTAGAGTAAAAATACCTTTGAATTTTGTACATGCTAACGAGGCCACTAGGGCTAATTAACATAGATATAAAAGAATAAATTACTCGCCCGCCATTATGAAAAAGGTCTATACACATTCTAGAGTATTCCAAATTCCATGGTTCATAACCTACATTAGTCCAGTCCTGGATATATTGTTTTTACTCAGATGCGGCTTGGTTCCCAGCTAGCAATAAACGTTCCGTTTTACAACGTCGTTTACACGTGTGTTTCAATTTTTTTGTTGTTGTTGTCGCAAAAGTCTTGGAATCGCCACTTAAAAACAAAAACAAAACAAATATGGTGCCACTTCCTCCACTGCAGCACGAAACTGAATTACGGAGGACCAGAGAGGTGAAATCGGACCTCAACATATAAGGCGCAAATGGCAGCCGCTTCAGTCCATGTATGATCTCACCCCACCCACTCAGACCAATGACGGCAAAGTCAGATATAGGCCATAACATCGGGATCTCCGTGCCCTACTCTTATCGAACAATGACGCGATCATCTAAACCGAGACAAGGTGTTAATCACAGCCAGCATTATCTTACCAGTTATTTAAAGACCCTGGTTGGTGGTCCGCCTGGGGTTTGAGCCCGCGACCTCCCGCTCAGCAGACTGGCGCTCTATCAACTGAGCTAACAAGGCGGTAACCAGAGAGGTGAAATCGGAAGTCAGACTAGAAGCCGTGAGGGCTGCTAAGCATTGTGAAGAGTCGGCGATAAATTTCGAAAAAAAAAATAACAATATTCTCAAACGTTATACGGTCACCATATTGGATCTGTCATCTTGGATTCCTCTTAAAAACCGTCCAAATTGACTCAAAATTAATCAAAACCAATAAACAAACGCCAAATGATGTAAAAAATCGAAAAGTTATACCAACAAACATTGTTTTTCTTCACTCAAAGGTAAAAATATGCAAATTACAATAAAACATGGATGTCAAAATCTTGTTGCTATGGAAACATCAAATTACGTGATCAATAAAATGTCATATCAAATAGACCATTTTCGATATATTAAAATTCATACTCCGCTCCGAGGCTTGGGGGAATAAAACAAAAGAAATGAATAATTCAACGCTGAACCTCGATGTGATTTCTTTTGTTTTATTCCCCCAAGCCTCGGAGCCAAGTATGAATTTTAATATGTCAAAAAAGGTCTATTGTTGCCAGATAAATTTAAGGAAAAGTCGCAAAGTTTGATGGCGTTTGAATACATATTAAGGAAGTTATGAATGTTGAAAGTTAGGGTTAAGGCGGAGGTAAACATGAATTTGAATGAAATTTTAAGAGGTTTAAAGAAGGGATAGAAGAAAGAAAATAATTTTTGGAACACCAACAGACAGTTGATACCCACGCAAGAGCACCCCAGGTTGATACCCACGCAAGAGTACCCCAGGTTGATACCCACGCAAGAGCACCCCAGGTTGATACCCACACAAGAGCAGCCCAGGTTGATACCCACGCAAGAGTACCCCAGGTTGCTAGTGGACTAACTTGGTGTCCGTCGGTTAATTATTAACTACAAATTCTATTTTGAAAACTTCACCAAATCTTCAATATTTCTTATTTCTCTTAATTTTTCAAATCCTTTGTCAAAAACTATTTTCTCCCAAACATACCCAAAAATCACCCAAAAATTTACAAAACACCCCATAACATAGATTCATGAGATGAGCAGAGAGTTTTTGGATTGCTTGAAACGTGAACGAGATATTTCCATTAAAGCCATGTCAAGTGGCGGAAAAATGGCGTTCATGTTTACCCCCGCCTTAAGGCAATATCTTAGTTTAAGGGGGTATTGAGCAAATTATATTTATAGGACGCTCTAGTCAATCACGTTTCATAACTGAAAGACGTCTAAAATTGCATTTCACACTTACAAGGTGTGAAATGAAAGACGTGCTATCCTCTTAGAGAGATACTAATGACCGAGTTACGAGTTGAGTTGAGTTTGAGTTGAGTTTGAGTTAAGTTTGAGTTAAGTTTGAGTTACCGTTGTTTTCATTTTTTTTTTACTTAAAAGTGGTTAATGGAGGATCCAGATCTTTTCTACAGAAAACAGACCGTCTGTTCTCTTTTCACGGGTGAAAAAGTGTTAATTTTACATTTCCAAGCGTGAAGCGTTGCATTGTCCTCATTTCACTGCCACAATAATTGTTTACTCCCCATAACTGGTTTTTCACTCATGCTCTTGTTGGACGCGCGAATAACGATTAATTTGAAGTTCCCAGCTGGCTAACTTATAATTTGTTTCCTGTAATAAAAGTAATCAAAGGCTCCTAAGAGCCAACCCGTGAATAAGAAATGCTAATACTGCGTTAAGCTGCGTTAAGCTTATGTTTATATGTTTTCACACTGACACGGTTTAATATTTTTTTTAAATTAAACGTAAGGATTTTTGACAAACCCAAAAAAAGAAAAAGAAAAATACAGTAGATCACTTTCATAATGTTCAGTCTGAAGAAAAAAGAAAAAGAAGAAGAAGCTTTGAACCTAGGGCCTTTCGGCTGTCATTCCGCGCTTTACACCATTCGGCCACCGTGATCGCTGATTTAGAACGAGATAAATTTAAGAGACGGACCATTAGATTTTTGAGGGGGGGGGGGGGGGGGTTGGGCAAATACCAAAAAAAAATTCGAGCATGGCCTTGAACTGCAAAAAAAATATCGTGCAAAACAAAAAACCCAGGAAAAAAAATTCCTGCAAAGCTTTATATTTTTAGAACAATATTTTATATCCAGAAGCAGATGGTCAGAACACAACCACACTGACGTTGTAGAATGTTAGCGACTTATATGCACTTGGACACTTGGAGAGGATCAAATGTTCTATCTTTTCATTGGCTTGTTTAGTTTAGCCAAAAACAATGGTTTATTTTTGACCCGACGTAAGTTGTGCTTATTTGTAGGCTTTTTAGCTGATTTCATAAGCATGTAAGATATTTTCTGACACAAGGAATGGCTCTTTTATAGTTGTACAGTGGCATTGTAGGTACATGTATATCTCAATGGATGAGAAATTCTTTGTTTATGTGTTGTACAACAAGCTTGTAATTGCAGGGGCGGCGCTACCGGTGGGGCAGGTTGGGCATTTGCCCCACCAACTTTCGACAGCTCAAAATGGCGGTGGGCGGAGATGAATAGTGTAGCAACATCCTTTGACCAGATCTGATGTCGGGGCGCTTTAATGCATTAGAGTTTGCAAAATAAATATTCCGTTAATTAATCAATTGCCTACAATTTTTGCATCGGAGATATTGTGACTGACTTTAGACTGGAGATTGGATATTGTGAACCAAGCATTTCAATACCCCTTGAGTTACTCGGACGTCAGCTATCGGACTCCAGCTACCGACAAATCCATCAAACAAATCCATCAATGCTGTGAGTTAGCGCTCGGCCTCTGCCTTAAGAAGGCTCAAGACATATCTACGAACAAACTATGTCACAAGAAAGTTTAAATCATTGCATTATCCAGACATTGCATTAACTGACAAATTCAACATGGCTGATATTGGAAATCAGTTTCTTTCTGCCTCTAATGACAGAGAAAATCGCTTTGGAAAATTTGTTTCCAAAGCCTTCCCATACTGAAAAGAATTGACAGAGAATATTCGAGTGACAGTCGAATTTACTTTGAACAAACAACCAAAATGGAGTTACACCCAAGTTTCAGAAAGTATTTCGTGTTCATGTACTTTTCATGAGAATTAAACTGAACTCAAATCTGGCCTTGGAAACTGTTTCTCCGGTCTCAGGAACGCTGGAAATAGCATTTCAGGGAGTTTCATTTAAAAAATTTCCCGGGGGAGCATGCCCCCGGACCCCTCTAGAAGCTCGCGCCAAAGGCGCTCGGCACAGGAGATTCGCCCCACCAACATTATATTTTCGGCGCCGCCCCTGTAATTGTAAAATGGTTGGGTGTACTACGATGGGCTGTGGAAGCGACATCAACAGGGGGCTGGTGTAAAGAAAATTGTAGGGGCAGTTACAACACCGCGGCCAGGCTTCATGCTATCAAGCTGCTGTTACATCAGATCTGACTTGCTATAGTATTCCTGTTTCTAGTATGGCCTTTCTAGTATTCCTAACACGTATATGTGTCAGGCATTAAAACATATAGACTCGCAAAAAAAATATCGTGCAAACAAATCATGGCAAAAAGAAAAATCCTGCACAGTCTCGAGCGTAGAAAAAATTATCCTGCACCAAAAAATTGCCCAACCCCCCCCCCCCCCCCCCCCCCCCCTCAAAAATCTAATGGTCCGTCCCTAATTACTTCAAGATAGATACGAATCAAAACGCGTGTCTCGGTTGAAAAATCCTTTTAATAGATCGATTTTAACATTGCATTAAAGACTCCAAATGCGAAACATCTTTAAGCTTATTGTTGTTTATATTCGTTTACAACAATTTAGTTATTGTTATCGCTGGATTCACGCCCGGCAAATGATCCCCGGACCGGAAATGATCCCCACAAATGATACCGAGTAAAATAAGGAATGGCGTGGAGTTCAATCACTGGAAAGTTTTATTATTGTTGTTTTTGTTTGAGGCTTTTGTCAAATTCGGACAAAAAAAAACCGAAACGGCCCCTAAGGCACTCCTGAAGCGAAATTCGGGGTCACTTTGCAACAATCCCATCAATGGTCTTCAGCTAATGTTTGGGCGATTATATTACAGTGAAACCTGTATAAAGAGGACCCCATATAAGCGGACGCCCTCTATTAAACGGACACCAGCTTGGGTTCCGAAATTTTCTTCCCATATTTACTGTAAATCGAACTTGTATTCAGCGGACCCCTCTATTAAGCGGACGCGGACAGCAACCATAGGTCATTTTGCCAGTTACACGAAACCTGTATTTAGCTGACAATTCAAGTGGATTTAGATTGCATTTTCATTACATTTTGGGATTATATCGTGGCCACCCTAGCCTCGCATAGGCAGCTCGATGGCTGAAAAAAATCGCAGAAAAAAGTCGTGAGACTACACGTGCAATTTTCACCCCTTTTTTTTTTCAAATCGCATCGCTTGTGCGACATGACAGACAAGACATGTTCCAGTTTGCCTCCAACTGTTGGGCTGAACTGTGGACTTCTTCTTCAAAAGTTGTACAATATTTGTCTTTATATAACAATTTAAAATCAGAGAATTTTGCTTACATTTGAAAAAAAGACTGCTATTAAAGTATTAATGAGAATTGTTTTTAATCCATTATCCAAAGTATAGATTCCACGCCATTTCTATTTTTTTGGCGAGGGGATCATCGGGGATCATTTGCCGGCCAATTTGCGGATCATTTGCGGGCCGGGGACAACCTCGTTCCCAGGGGCTTCTCGGTTTTCAAAATGGCGGTTTGAGAGGAGAAACCCCTGGGACATAGCGATCTAAAACGACCGCTGATTGGTTTATTGATCCTGATTCTTACATCTATTCTGATTGGTTTACGTTTTTCTAAGAAAAAATGGCGGATCACGGTAGGTTCTTCGAGAAACCAAAACAATACTATATCGAAGGTCTCCGAGACGTGAAAGTTGAACAGTTTTCCTGAGTAACTGTTAACAAAACTGCAGCTGTTCCTGATGATGCGGCTGTTTTCCAACAAGCGTAAGATTTAGAGATAATTCGCCGTTTTTCAGGCTTTGCGTTTACGGGTGGCGAATGGTAAATAATTTCGAGATATTTTTTTCTGCGAGCCCTACACTTTTAAACTTTCAAAATACGAGGCGGAGAGAAAAGCTATATGGAAAGGCTTTACCAAATAAATCGAGACACCGAGACGTGGAGAACCGCTCAAATAACCGAGACTGCGAGACCCATAATCTTAATTTTTTGAAAGACCATTCGCCACTCACCCCCCGGTACGTGATAATTTATATAATTTTGGAATGACTGGAATGGGGAATGCTGAGCGTAATGTAATTTAATAGAGTCTAGAATACTGGCTGAACCTCGGTGTAAAAACATGTCTTGTTTTGTACCTATTTCTACTTATTGTTGTCTTGCGCTCTATTGTTTTATACAGTTTGTTTTCTTTGTTTTTCAGTTCATTTATGGTTTCATAAATAAAGCAGAGCCGACCGCCAATTGTTTGCTTTTCAGTTACTTATTCACTTGTGACAGCTTGACTGAAGTTAAGCTCAATTTAGTTTTTAAAACATGTCAATAAAAAACAAAACAGATATGCATTCCTCAAAATGTCAAGATTTTAGTATAACCCCCAACATTAATGGGCCATTCCATTTTATATCCGTACCCCCCCCCCCCCCCCCCTTGAGGTATGCACTCAACATCCCCCCAAAGGAAAAAAAGATCAAAGGGCCGACAGAACACCCCCCTAAGAAATAGCAGATCTTTCTGTTACCCCCTTGGGAAATTTTTGAAGATCAAAGGATGTTGACACAAGTACCCCCCCCCCCCCCCCCCCCAAGGAGACCCTTATACCACAATAGGGGGGGGGGGGGGGGGGGTTGCGGATATTAATTTTGCACATGCATGTATGTACTATTGTTTTTATTTAGGCAATCTTTTGTTCTGGCTTTTGTTTCAGTCTTCAGAACTTATTCATAATTTGTGGGATTATATGGAAATCTTACCCTCAAAATTCCCAACCACATTTTCAGGCCCAAGAACTGTTTTTAAGATTTTGCTTCTATGAAATGGCAATGTAGTTTATAGTTGGCAAATCATCCCAGGCACTCTGGATACCAGACGTTCTCTTACAGCAGGCCTTTTGCCCTGAGGCTCTTCCTTGTGGCAAAAATATGAGTCAAAAGAGGCATGTAATATCATATAGTTTATGAGAGAGATGAGAGGCACCCATGCAGGGTACATCCCAACTTATTTGGACCGATGATCTTAGGGTGGTTTTTTTACTTAGCTTTCAAAATCATTAAAAATTCAATTTTTCTTGACAAACATTCTGCACATAACAGCTTTTCAGGCTCCAAAGGTTTCTGCACTTTTGAGAAACACATGTCAGCAGAATGCTAGTTAACATGTTTTTGCCTCTAGTCAGCTTAAGGTTTAAGAGCCGGTCTGTTTGCCTGAAAACAGTGGAGTAGAATATGTCAAGCATGAAATTAATTTTATTCCTTGTTTGAATGAGTGAATGATATGATTAATATGGCTTTGAACTATCAGGATTTCAGAATGGTAATCATTGCAAGCCATTGGGTTGATACAATAAAAAAACATTCTAGGATATAATCAGCTGTGAAACATTCGTTCATTCCACAATAAGAAGCTAGTCTTTGAGCTGAGGCTGGGGAGAGGAAAAAGTGAAGTGCACAAGAAATGTTCCCCATGTGCCCCCTTTTCATTTTATATTTTCTACAATTCAGTTTTTTACTGAAAAAAGCCTCTATGAAGGAGGGAGATGTTGATGAATTTTGACAATCATGGCTCAGGTCTAGTGGATTTTTCTGTCTGATCAGGAAATTCTGTCACTTGTCCAACAGAGAAGGAATAGCTCCTGATTTCTTTTTTATTTGGGGGCCATCCTTGTTACAAGTATGACACATTAAGCTTCTTTGTGATGTTTTATTAACATTTTAGTTTTTAACACAACCATGGAGAACAGGGTGCTTTCTGGTCAGGCCTTTCTCTTGCAGTCCAGTCTGGCTTTGTTTAATGTGTCGGGAGCATAAGATTCCCACTGACATGGCCTTAGGAGTTGTAGGGGCTTACAAGCATCCCTGCCACATCAGACAGGGAAGCTTTGATTTAAAACAATCAGGTAATCAAGTGACCAAACCTTTCTACCTGTAAACAATGGCTAGATTTAGGAAGCCCAGTCCAGCTTCTGAAGTTGACCAAAGCTATATATTATTTTAACTTTAGAAGGGTTTCCTCATCAATTCATTCCCAGGGTTACAATTTGCCAGAGGGGATTTTCTATGCCAGTCACAGTTAGTTGACATGAACCAATATGTATACTTCATGTGCAATATCCAGGTAGGGATTGACAGGGAAGTGTGTACAAAGTCGGCAGATTTGAAATTAAAGATTTTGGCCGTTAAACGATAATTTTTAAATTGGGGGACGAGTAGCTTTGGCCCATGACTTGTTTATTTGCTGGTTTCAGAATACTGTCACATCCCCTGGTCACCATTTAGGGCAGATGTAGCTGCATTTGGAAATGGAGTAAATGTACTTTAATCTTCAATTTTACAGTTTTATTTGATTTATTTGATAATAAAATACACTAATCACACTGCTGTCATTTCCAACATAAATTGTACATGTTTTCCTCAGAAACAATAATTGTGACAAAACACCTCTAACAAACATGGGAAAAATACTTTGACTTGTCTTCACTTTTCTTCTCTTTTTTTTTAGAAAATGTTAACTTGGTGGGAGATAAATTCCCGGAAATGAGTAAATAAAAAGCACTTAATTTAACTTATTTTGCTGTTGTCAGTGTTTTGACTGGATCAGCAAACCATCTCTGATTAAAAGATCAAGTAAAAGTGTTTTATTGAGGGGAACGGTGATACCCGCGCAAGAGCAACGGCGAAAGCATCGACGGTTAAATCGAAAAAATATAACCACAAAAACTTCATGCTATTTTGTTGCTTACGGGCGTGATCGTGGGAAAAGAAGCCGAAAATACTATAAATGTATAAGAAACCAAAAGTCTTTTAGCTGAGACGGCAAATTTACTCCTTTCCTTTGAAAAATCGTGCTTCCTTGAAAAAAAAAAAAAAAGTTTCGTAATCTGCGGCGTTTCGAATTTTTACCTTCATTGCCTGTGTATCATTTTTCTTGAAACAGCAAAGCAAAGAAAAAGTTGACAGGTCGATAAATCCCTCCTTGGCCGCCATTTTGTTTGTTTTCCTCTTGGTTTGCAATCTCGTACCCAGATCTTCTCACTCCTTTCCTTGTCCGCCATTTTGAATACATCTTCACAAATAGTGCAGATTTTGATCACGTGATCTGCTGTGTGCCAGGGTCTTCTCTCCCGAAGCGCCGCCATATTGAAAACCGAGAAGACCCTGGGAACGAGGTTGGGCCGGGGATCATTCTGTACAGTACTCATTTGCATATCTGACGCCGTTACCGATAACCCATTCATTACGCATGCGCGTATTCACGGGTTAAAGCATTCTCGTCCCCAGAGCCCGCGATCCTTCTGGTCTGCGCCAGGGATCACGAACTCTGGCATGTTCCAATTTCGGGTCCGCGATTCGCGGACTTCCGGTCGTTCTGCGCAGGCTCAGAGCAAATCCAAAATGGCTGACCAAGTTGATCTATTCCACGACGCTTTGAATTTTGCCTAAACATTTTAGGTTTGGCCAATCTTCAATTGAAAGAGAAGCAGTATGAAGTTTTAAAATGTCTCGTTGTTGAGAATAAAGACGTTTTGGCAATTTTGCCGACTGGATATGGCAAATCGTTATCAGCTCTTGGCACCGGTGTTTGATTTCATGGCTTTTGGAGGGAAACCCACAGAGAAGAAGTCCACTGTACTTGTTATTTCGCCGCTTAATGCCCTCATTCGCGACCAAATAGTGAAGATGAGGGAAGGTGGTTTAAGTTGTGTGTACTGAAAGGGGATCGTGTGGCCACCGAAGAAGATGACAACGATGAAGTGTCATTCGATGTTACGATAGAAATGCTGAGAAGTTCAACTTACGACCTAATATTCGCACATCCAGAGGTGTTTGTTGACAACAAGAAAGTTTCTAAATTGCTGAAGACCCCTGTATTTAAAGAAAAGGTGAAAACGATCGTGGTAGACGAAGCACATCTTGTTCTTTTTTTTTTTTTTTGGTACGATGTGAGGGATTTTTGTTGTTGTTTTGATGTAAGCTTGCTTATATAAGCTTAACTTATGTTTCACTTTAAAATGATATTTCCTGTGTTCTTCTCTAGGCGGTAACCATCCTACAAGAGAATATAAAATGTCCAATGGGAGGGGTGCATGAGTTGACTCAAAGGGGTCAATCTTTATTCCTTGCTGAGCAATGGGAGAAACCCTATGATCCCATATTTGTACCTGATGAATTGCTATTGTTGTGTAGATAGAGAGGTGAATTGGGATAGGGTTTCTTGATCTTTGTTCAAGGGTGGTGGGTAAGAATTAATTTTGTTCCTTTCATTGGGGTGGGGGGTAGGATGTTAATTAATTTGGAGCTCCTGCTATTGTACAGTCCCTAATCTTAAAATGCAGGCTTAAAATCACAGATCATGAGATATAACTACATCAAAAGTGGACATATCTTAGCCTATGCTCAAATGTCTCCAATGTTTCCTTCCTGATAGGAGACATCTGTGTGCAGTCCACATAAATCCTTTCTTGATGTGGAATTCACTTAACCCATTCACACCTGTGGATTTTTACGTTTTTGAGTGATTTTCTGCATACACACGCCCCATAGGATTTCGTGACTTCATATTTGGAGTTACCATTGAAAGTGCTGCTGTTCTAAAACACTGAAGGCTCGAGTTTACTGGAAATGTCATTGTGACGATCTCATTTTGCTAGGTTGATTTGCAATAAAGGGTCCAATATGAATTATCTACGATTTTTGGTAAGTTCACAGCCATTTTTCATCTTTAGTAGCTGCCTGATGAGCATCATTAAGCTTGAAGGTAGTTCAGAGTCCACTTCTCAATGAAGCGAGTTAGGTGTTGTACTTCGTTTACGAATTTGGCTCGTTGCTCGTTGAATTGGAAAAATGGCCGCCTGGAAACGAAGTAGCTTTGGGACTCGACTCTGGATGAATTTCTCGACCTACCGCGGCATATTTTGGAAGTTGCGACCACAGGAGAACACAACAAGCGCGAAATTTCGGCGGTGGGTGAGAGTGGCTGTGGACTTAGTATATATATGAAAATTGTGGAGGACGGAATGGACGCTGTCAAAAAATATGTTTATTTCCCAGCATGCAGTGCGGTGGTGATGTTGAAAATCGAGGCAAGGTGAGTATGCACTAGTATAAGAAGCTGTAGCTAGGCCCGAGCAACGAATAAGAGCAAAAACATTCACTGCTAAGCTAGGACTAGGACTGAATTTTGCTGTAAATGTTGACTTTTGGGTTTGCCACGATGATTTGAATAAAAAAAACTAAAGGCAAAAACGTGATTTTTGTTGTTTTTCTATGACGTTAAAAACGGTAATTTTTGTTATTGTCCAAATTCAAACGCTGATATTCTGCAAAAATCGCTGACTTTTTTGTGTTTATTGGGTATCTCAATTTGAAAGACTTTCTAGTCAATGCGGACAACTGCTAGTTAAGGCAATGTTCGCACGATTGAGAAAGTTACAATTTTTTAAAGCAGTGGAGTCTTGTACGGGCGGTTACGGGCAGTTCAGGTGTCTATGGGTTAATGAACATTTGAGATACAGCTATTTTAATTAACGTTGTCGGATGAAAAAGGTGAAAAGCCAAGACCGCAAGGTTGTATGGGATTTTTATGCAATGGCTATTAACCCTAACCCATACTACTTTGCGGTCTTGGCTTTAAGCTTTCATCCGACAACGTTAATTGAAATAGCTGTATACAAATGTTGATTTGTATCAAAGGAAGGAGAGAAAATAAAATGTCAAATATACCATAAATTAAGTATGAATACAGTGGCAGTACTTACTTGAATAAACACCTCTTATTTTAAAATTCTAAGTCCTTAACTGAATTGGTAAAAAAAAAATAACTTAGGTGTTTGTGAGGGGAAAATGGTTCTTAGCCATTCAGATATAAAAAAAACCCCTGTAATTTCATAAATTATTTCCGTGTCACTGACTGGTATTTTTTGTCACCGATTTTTGAATTGCTACCACCTCAACGGGAACTGAGTTTGTAGTCAACACCCCAGGCTCTATTCAAGTAAATATGGTATTTGAATAATTCACATTTTACACCTGTTGTAACTCTGAGGATAAAGAGAATTGTGAAGGCCTGTTAACTAAGGAAGAATGTCTACAAGCTCTGAAAAGTATGAATAATGAAAAAACGCCAGGCACCAATGGATTTCCTGTAGAATTTTACAAGGTTTTTTGGAATGATCTCTCAGACAACTTTTTTAACTCGTTCAACTATGCTTATCAGAGGGGACAACTTTCAGTAAGCCAAAGACGTGGGATTATTAAACTAATACCAAAAAAAGGTGCAGAATCATACTATATTTAGGTTGGATATTGCTTATATTGTGGATTGGATATTGTTTCAATTAGTGTCTTTTTTATTATTTACTTTGTGTTAAATTATTGCAAAGGATTGTAAACAGGTGCAACACCTAAACTAACAGAGAGAAAAGTATAAAAATAAAAAGAATTATAACCATGTTTAGGGCTTAAGTTTATAACAACTTGAAGTTTACCAGTATTGGATTACGCAGACCAGAATTTTAAAGGATTTCAACACTTTTTGATGGTTGCTTTTTCTCAGGAGGAGCAATTCCTGGAGGTAGTTTTCTGTTTAGCACTGACTGCTGAATTAGATTCAGCCACTACTTGTTCTGTGGGTCCAGCCGGTAAAATTGTGCGAGGTGCATGTGGCATGTTGACTGCTGGTGTAAACAGGGACAGTCGCACTGAGGATGTTAATTTCTCCTCAGCTGCCTAAATACAATATACATATTTTTCATGCAGGTCAGATAAAATCTGGTAGACACATCTTTGCTTACAGAATAAAGCAAACAATATACCGTAAATTCTTGAATTAGCGCCCCCCTCAAATAAGTGCCCCCACCTTATCCTAAATTTGAAATAAGTGCCCCCCCCGCCCCCTCTAGTAAGTGCCCCCCTCCTCCCTTTCTGTTTATTTCTGGGCGAGTACTGAGTAGTGTCGGGTCATGTTTATCACTCATGTTTTTTAACAGATTTGCATGTTGATGTACTCGTTTCAGTTTGTGAAAACGTTTGGTGAACTGAAAATACCGTAATTATGTACAAAGTGTGCCATTATTAGAACTATACGAACAACTTTGTGTATTAATACACAAGTTATGTTGTTTAAGCACAAATGTTACAAAATTAAACGACCATCTGGCCAAAATTTGGGACAAATTAAATAAGCCCCTTCCCCGCCTCGAATAAGCGCCCCCGCCTTATCCTAAATTTGAAATAAGCACCCCAGGCAGTTATTCGAGGATTTACGGTACTTATAGACACTTTAAATAAATACCACGATGCATCATTTTCCGCTAATGACGTCAAACATATTCTTTTGAATTCTCTTGCAATTCAAAAGAATATGTTTGACGTCATTAGCGGAAAATGATGCATCGTGGTAATTATTAAAAGGGTCTATAGACCTTTTTTATAATGGCAGGCGAGTAATTTATTCGTTTATATCTATGTTAATTAGCCCTAGTGGCCTCGTTAGCGTGTCAAAATTCAAAAGAATTTTTACTTTAAAATGAGGCCAGTGAGGCTAATTAACATACATATAACAGAATGAATAAATTGGCCGCCATTATGAAACATAGGCACGCATTCGTGCATGAGCTATTTTGAAAATTCCCTAAATGATATGAAATGGTGAAAGCAACAAAACAGCTGAAGAAAACTAGCACAAATAACCGCTTGCAGATATGCGTTTTTCAAATCCTCCGGCCCACCCCCTACCCAAAAAAGATACCGAGATCACGAACTGCGTCCCGTTTCTCGAAAGTCCTGATAACTTTTCGGGCCCGGAAAGCTATCTTATGTGCGCAATGTATTCATTAAAGATTAAAATTTTGTTGATTTTAAAAGCTAAGCAATAAAATTCTAAATTGACAAAACAAGTCGAGCTGGTTTGAGGGCTAAAAAATGCATCACCATTTTATAGATTCTGATTTTAATATGAGTTGCGGGCCCGAAAAGTTGTCGGGACTTACGAGAAACGGGCCCTCTGGGACCAAAACTCTATTTAGGTGGAAAAATGCAAAGTTTGCTTTTGTATTCTAGCCTAAAAGGTTAGGGTATGAAAATAGGTAGGAAGTTTTGGCTAGCTTTTTCACTGGATTTTCGGAGTTATTTTATGACGAAACTACGGCCCCAGTGAAATGAGCAACTTGTTTCAGTAATCAGTGTATTAAATGTCAACCAGAAAAGTCCTGCACAGAAATTTGATGCATCCAAATTGAAGGATTATTATTTCCTGAAAATTTGTATCTAGTCTTTTTTTAAAAAGTTGCTTTTATTATTCACAAAAGAAACGTGGAAATAGTTCCCTTTGGCCTAGAAGACGCAAACGAATTAAATTAAATTGTTTTCAACTCTAAACCACAAGCTAATTAAATTAGTGACACGAAAATTCTTTGAACCACCTGTTTCTGTAATGTCAACCAGAAAAGTCTTTAACAGAAACTAAACGCATGTAAAATGAATATTGGTAGTCTCCTTGTGAATTGCAACTAATAGTATTTAAACAACTGTTTTTATTCTCCACAAAAAAGTCGTGCAAATAGAAACAGAAACTAATTAGATTAAAGTGTTTTCAACTCAAAACCACAAGCTTGAAAATTAGTTACACGAACATTGTTGAGGTTAACATTTGGAACCAAACATCTTTTCCTGTAATGGGCGTTTTTTAACGCACCATAACAATTAACGTTTTCTCGAAAACATGTTGAATTCCATCACGTACCAGTTTCTATAAGAACAAAGTTCAACATTTGCACGTGCACACAACGTGACTGCTCATACAAAATACAGTCGCTACTCGCTTGTAGCAATCGCTTGGGGCATACAATTAATAACCTACACATCTGCTTACATTAATTCAAAGAAAGATAAACGTTTTAAATACTGTAAATTGTATATTAATTGCATTACGTTTTCTGTTGAACTCCATGCATCCCGGACAAGTTTCTAAAAGGACAAAGTTCAACATTTTCACGGACAGACAACGTGACTGACAAAAAAGATACAATTTCAAATAGTAATCGCTTGAAACCTAGGTTTGAAACATACAATTCATGTTCCGCATCACATTATTTGAAATCCGCTTGCCGTTTTTACAATAAAGCTATACTTTCTTACTTCAGTACAAGCTCACCTATAAACATAACCGCAGTCGGTCCACATTTTTTGGACGTCTCATCCCTCGCAGACTATTAATTGTACAATTCATGCATAGAGCACATTTTAGGCGGTATTTCCGAATAAATGCCCTTGACTATTGCCATGTTAGCAAGCCAGTCGGGATTAGAGCACAGTTCCCAACCAACAAATCTTCAAAACTTTACACTTTTAGTGTTTGAGGCAACAATCGCGAAGATTCAAGATGGCAGATTTTCAATTCATGTCAAGTGCCCTTCTTTGACCTTCAGTAATACCATTTTAGAAGCGAGAATTTGATTGGCTGACATAGCACACGGTGTACATACTAGAGGCAATCTGATTGGTGTGACATAACCCAAGACATACATACAAACAAACAAACTAACAAACATACTAACATCACAAACCAACCTTTGCGCCTGCTAATGAGCTATTTTTTTTCAAAATAGCTCAAAAAAGGTCTATACTTCAATTTATCACTTGATGAAATCAAGTCAGCTCAAAGAAACCAATGCCTTCTTTTCCTGTCTGAAATAATCAATGAAATAACAATTGACTTCCATGTTTACATCATCTGATCTGCGGGTAACATGGCCAAACTACATATTATTAGGTCATTTATTTGAATGCCAATGAACAACAATAGTACTTTCCAATCCTATTGTGTCATGCCCCGTTCTAAAAACAGTTCCGACACATAAGCTTTAAAATTAGACTATACATGTCAAAATTGAACAGCACGTACGTGTGGGCCCTTAGTCTTCTTTTTCTCTCTTCTTGAACTTGGCGAAGAGGCGGAGGTCGGGCTGTCTTCTAACGATTTTGCTCTTTTTGATCGAATGACCGACTCTTGTTGAGTTTTCGACTGGACAACCATCTTAACAAACTCCTGAAATTTAGTGACTTTCACGTAACAAGATCTACATATTCGCGAGGGAAAACCATCGGCGCAAGTGATTTTTAACCCGCAAAACTTTTCTAAATCACTCACTATTCCTTCTTCGGTTACTTTAACTCCAAACAAATCCAACGGGTGGTTATAATATTACTGTTACACGTTCGGCAAACAGAATTTTCCACCTTTGAATACCGCTTAGTCGGAGTTCTACCGTCCGCCATGTTGAATCTAAATTTCTCTTCCGGTCTTATTCTATTGTATTTGCAATAGCCAATCAGAAACGAAATCCTACCGGAACAGGCCAGAGTTCGTGATCCCTGGCGCAGACCAGAAGGATCGCGGGCTCTGGGGACGAGAATGGGGTTAAAGGGGCTATGTCGCGAGGTGTCACGCAAGCTACAATATTGAAAAACGTCCGGTGGCTGTTTTCAAGTTTACGCCATCATCGTCGAATCCATTTAATCCTGCAGTGCTGTGTTCACCAAATGGTCTCAGATTTTTCACATATGTAAATAATCTGTTTGTCTTGATTTTCGCCTGGTTATTTTTCCGATTCTGAAATCGTACGGCTAAATTTCTCAATATGTACGAGCAGCGATAGAAATCAGTTGACCATGGAATGTCCTGGACGAAGGTTCTTCTTCTCTGTTGGCTAAATATAGTACACTTCAGCATATTAACATGGTACCAGAGTCTTCGCTTTGTACTTCTTTATCGCCACAGACAAACCTAACATTTTTCTGATTTTGTTTCGCTTGAAAAATGAGCGATGAAATTGTTGGACTTAAATCAAAACAAGCAATAGCTCTTGTGTACGTGACCACTGGTTCCGTTTCGAGTCCTGTTTCGTATCAGCGAACAAAAGAATTTTGACAGATAAAAGTGTATATTAAAGTTACTAAAATTAGGCAAAACCTCGCGACATAGCCCCTTTAATAAAATGACTCAGAAGCTAAAATATTTTATCACATCTCACGTCCGACAGAATATCCATCGATGGTCTCCCTTGGTTGGTTAAGCATTGCTAGACAGGGAAGCAAATACGCCGAGTTCTTTTGCGTCAATTGCTCAGGTGAACTGCTCTTATTAAGCATACGAACCATAGGAGCGGGTGTCACGGAAACTCAGACCCGGAAAACTCAGACCTCAGACCTCAGACCCAGAAAACTCAGACCTGGAAAACTCAGACCCGGAAAACTCAGACCCCTCGAAATTACGAATCTGCCAAACGACATAATGTCTGGAAAACGACAACTAAAAAGCTACGCGAAAAAATCGGTAGGAAGTCGGATAGAGACAATACAGTGCATTAGAATGTAAAATTTTCACTTTATCATTCCTGAAATGCGAAAAGACGGTTTTATCGTCCGTCATACTATCTTTTATCTGTTTTTCTTTATATAAAAAAGATCTTGTTCTACCATTAACGACGTTTTAAGTAAAAACGGTAACTCAAACTTAACTCAAACTTAACTCAAACTTAACTCAAACTCAACTCAAACTCAACTCTAACTCAACTCAACTCTTAACTCGGTAAATAGTCGATCCCATCCTCTTACAGTACAACGTTTTGTTTAAGTAACGAAATTTGATTTTGTACGTTCTGACGTTTTCGTTATTAAGATATAGCAGCTTAAATACACAGAGAGAAAGTATTGAAGTAGAAGACAAGGAATAGGAATTACCATGTAAATTACATAAATTAAAGCATGAAAAATACACAAGACACCTGTTTAAAACAGAAAAACAAGAAAAACTATAAAATCAAATACAACAATTATTAAAAATTATAAAATATAAAAGCAACCTTTTCAACTTTATTGGAATAAAAAACGTACAAAAATATTGTATGTTAGACTGATTTGTTGCACCAGTTAATGCCTCTTGATATAACCATCTGTGTGCTGATATAATCACCTGTGAGGGAGTAAGTACAGCTCATGATTGTTTGTTATTATGGTTAGTCTACTTGTTTTGATAAGACGAGCAGTTTGGAAGATGTTTATCACTTAGAAGTTGAGGTAATGTACTTTTTCATCTTTCTCGTCTTTAAAAAAAATCATAACCGGGTTACAAACAGAAACATAACCCTCTCCATTGCTACCGACGAAAGTGTTTGATTTGATGATAGGGAAGAAGAGTTGATGAGAGAACATGAGAGTCAATGATTATGCTCTTGTTCATCGACTCTTATGTTCCGGTTTTCATCAACTCTTTAGCTCTCCCATCAACTTTCGTGCTCTTTCATCGACTGTCATGCTCCCTCATCGACTCTCGTTCTCTTTCATCGACTCTCGTACTCTTTCATCGACTCTCGTGCTCTTTCATCGACTCTTATGCTCTTTCATCGACTCTTATGCTCTTTCATCGACTCTTATGCTCTTTCATCGACTCTCGTGCTCTTTATCGATTCTTATGCTCCTTCATCGTCTCTCGTGTTCTCGGTGCACAAAAGTTGTGTGCACGAGAGTCGCTGAGAGCGCAAACGATATGAAAGTGGGAATTTTATTCCCAGCAAAAAGAATAATTCTATCAAAATTTTGTAATCAAAGAGAAATACAAACAAGAAAGGTAAAGACGGTCTTTTAAGAAATCTAGCAAAAATTAATAAGCAAGTTTATAAAATTGGTGTAAAAATAAGAGAACAAGAAATTATGCAGATAAAGTAACAAATATTTAAAAAAAAACTAGAAATGCAAATGAGAAAGAAAAGGGAGTTGTCATCCTGACATAGATTTACAAAGCTTGGACAATAGCAAGGGAAAACAAAACTGAGAAAATATAATCTAATTAAAATATCAAATCAAAAAGAAATATAATTGTGAAGGCAAATGAAAAACAGGGGCCGACAAATAAAGGAAGTTTGACGCTATCTCGTATTAAGAAAACTAAAACAATCTAGGAGGCTTTCACAGCTGTACAAATACTACCGATAGTATGAGATTGTTGACGCTTTTACGGCTGGATTTCACGTTTTGTTTTTTAAAGTGCCAGATTATAAAGGGACATAACCCTCTCCATTGCTACCGACGAAAGTATTTGATTCGATGAGAGGGAAGAAGAGTTGATAAGAGAACATGAGAGTCCATGAAAGAGCATGAGAGTCGACGAAAGAGCACGGGAGTCGATGAAATTTCACGAGAGTCGATGAAAGAGCACGAGAGTCGTTGAGGGAGCATGACAGTCGATAAAAAAGAGCACAAGAGTTGATGAAAGAGCATGAAAGTCAGTGAAAGAGCACGAGAGTCGATGAAAAAACATAGAGGTGAGTCATAAGAGTCGATAAAAGAGCATGAGAGTCCATGCAAGAGAGCACGAGAGTCGATGAACAAGAGCATGAGAGTTGATGAAAGAGCATGAGAATCAGTGAAAGAGCACGAGAGTCGATGAACAAGAGCATGAGAGTTGATCATGGAAGAGCATGAGATTTGATGACGGTGCACAAAAGTTGTTGAAAGAGCACGAGAGTCGCTGAGAGCGCAAACGATATTAAAGTGGGAATTGTATTCCCAGCAAAAATAATAATTCTAGGAAAAATAGGTTGTCAAAGAGAAATACAAACGAGAAAGGTAAAGAGGACCCTCGATCGACTTGCCATTAATTTAAGAAATCTAGCAAAAAATAATTAACAAGTTCCTAAAATTGTAAAAAATAAGAGAATAAGAAATAATGCAGAGAAAGTAACAATCACTTTCTACGCTCTACAGATCAGCTTCTGTATTGTTATATTGTCTTACCCTTACTATATTCAATTACATTACTTTTCCCTGCCTCGAATAGCGTTTTTGCTAATTTGCAGGGCAGCTGTATTTAAGTTTGTATGTCTAATAAATTTTTGTTTGTTGTCTTCGACACAACGTCTTCTGTCAGTTCCTAAAGTCAACTGTTCTACTTTTGGGGGTCGCGACTTTGTTCGTGCGGCACCTGTTTTATGTAACTCATTACCAGTGACTATAAGATGAGTAGCAACATCTCAATTTTTAAAAAAAGACTGAAAACGTTTATTTTTAAGACCGCTAGTTTGTGAACAATAGTTAGAATATTTAATTTTTAATCGTATTTTAACTTTTCTCTTACTGTTAAGTGCTTAATTTGAATATTATTTTTATAGTATTAGCGCTATATAAATTTATTATTATTATTATTTTTAATTTATTATTATTAAGAAGTAAAATATAAATGAGTTTAGAGAAACGACAACAGTTTTGATTTTCAGACATGTTTCAACAGCTCTTCTGTCATATTCTGTTTTAAATCGTTAAGTACAAAGTTGAATTTATAAGAAGTAGAAAGAAATTCTAATGAGAAAAAGCTGTCACAAAATAATTAAAGAATACACGACAATCCTGGTACAACTGTTGTTTTAAAGTAGGTTGTTCGCATTTGGATATGAATAGCATCTTTTTCCTTGAGCTGAAAATTAGTGGAAGCATGATCTAAAATATTAAAACAATTAGGCGAACATAAACTATATGACATTGTTTAAAATCAGGTGTTTGAATACGTTATGAAAAACCCTATCGTTCAGTGCCTATCCAACTATTGCCAATATAAATGCAAACGAGAACAAAAAGGGAGTTCACAGCTTGCCATAAATTCACAAAGCTAGGACAATAGCAAGGAAAAAACATAACTGAGAAAAAGAAATACAATTGGGAAGGCAGATGGAAAAAAGGGACGGACTACTAAATGATGTTTGACGTTATCTCGTGTCAAGAAAACGAAAACAATATAAGCGGTTTTTAGAGCTGCACAAATACTACCGATAGCATAAGACTGTTGACGATATTTTACAGCTGATTTTGCTATTTCGGAAATGAAGGTAAGTTCTTTCAATCAGTATTTCTCTTGCTGTCGCGAAACCACCGACAAAGATGGAAAGAAAAAGCTTTCATTATAAAAAATAACGGGGAGTTGACATGATAGCATTATTAGTATGATTCTACTCTACTAAAATAATCGAACAGAAATACAAATTTACAATTTTGTATGGCCCTGAAATGCCAGGAAAGAAGACAAAGCTAGCAAAAATTATGAGAAAAATTATCAATAACCGCTAAAAGTAGTGAGCAAACCAAAAAAAAAAAAAACAGGCAGCGAAGAGTCGTCGTCACAAATTTATTCGCCGCTTGAGACATACACCTGTACACTTCCTATTTTTACACATAAAGTTGTTATTGTATAATAACTGTGATACTAACAGCTTGCTGAAAATCTGAACGGATTGTATTAAATTGAAACTAAAACCAATAAGAACGGTAAACACGGATTGCCAATTAAAAAAGTTTATAGTTTATAATCAAAGCACGGAAGCGGGGATAAAAATCGCCAAATGAGAAACGTGAGGAGGTAGAGAAAAGCAGTTACCTTGGCAAAACTTTGATCTTTGCGACTAAAAGCAATTCTAACTTAGAACTACATTTTATCGGTTTATCGCCTAAATCTTATACGTATGGGACCTTTGCAATATTAGATTCCACAAGATTTTTGCTTTCTTTCTTTATCATTTGCTTAAAAAATAACCAGCACCGAGAAAACATTTTTCACTGCTGAAATCTGATTGGTCATTGCTAATATCAAACAGTTCGTCCGCTGAAGGGGTTCTCACTACAAACGCGAATTGAATTGTGATAAAATACAAGTCCAATAAAACGAAAATTCTGTCCCTTGCATCAAAACTTCAATATGATACAATGGTTTGCGCTGATAGGTGCTTTGTACATTGAAATTACTACAGCTTCATATGATTCAAAGTTTAATCGTATCAATAACAAAATTCTAGATTGTGATCGGTCATCCACGCGCCTCTTTCTTACGTAATTGGCGCGCGGTCACGTGGGTGTCCAACTACAGCTATCCAATTACAACTTTTTGTAACGATTTGAACTTTCACGGCCGATTACTCCGATTACTATTACTAATTTCAGAGTTCTTAACACCCCTGCAGTGGTGTGACCTCTTGTAAGTGACCACCTTCAGAGTTCTTAACACCCCTGCAGTGGTGTGACCTCTTGTAAGTGACCACCTTCAGAGTTCTTAACACCCCTGCAGTGGTGTGACCTCGTGTCAGTGACCACCTTCAGAGTTCTTAACACCTCTGCAGTGGTGTGACCTCTTGTAAGTGACCACCTTCAGAGTTCTTAACACCCCAGTGGTGTGACCTCTTGTAAGTGACCACCTTCAGAGTTCTTAACACTCCTGCAGTGGTGTGACCTCGTGTAAGTGACCACCTTCAGAGCTCTTAACACCCTAGTGGTGTGACCTCTTGTAAGTGACCACCTTCAGAGTTCTTAACACCCGAGTGGTGTGACCTCTTGTAAGTGACCACCTTCAGAGTTCTTAACACCCCTGCAGTGGTGTGACCTCGTGTAAGTGACCACCTTCACAGCTCTTAACACCCCTGCAGTGGTGTGACCTCTTGTAAGTGACCACCTTCACAGCTCTTAACACCCCAGTGGTGTGACCTCTTGTAAGTGACCACCTTCAGAGCTCTTAACACCCCAGTGGTGTGACCTCTTGTAAGTGACCACCTTCAGAGTTTTTAACACCGCTGCAGTGGTGTGACGTCTTGTAAGCGACCTCTTCGCTTTGCATTTTGGGTGCTCCATTATGACAGGCTCAACTGTATTGTATAGTACAGTCTATACAGTCCGATACTGTATAGTTAAACTGTACTGTATATTCGCTATACCTGACCATGGTTTTATTAAATTTTAAAGTTTTTGTTTTTGTTTTTGTTTTTTATCATTCAGATTACCTGACTAACACTGAAGCCTACGGTCATGTCTGAATCAGCTGACGTTGCTATAACAACATTAACGTCCATATTCATCATCACAAGTGTCGTTGGAAACTCTATTGTTTGTGCTGTGATAATGAGAAATCGAGATATGAGGTAAATGAGCACCGAGAATAAAATATAGCTATTCGTTTAGTAGATGTTACGATTCTTGGGTAGGCTCCTGGAATGGGACTTCGCGTCCCGTTCGCACCTTTTCCCTTTCGTACATTATATTTTTAAAGCTTGTGTCCAATAAACTTGATAAAAAATAAAATATAAAATAACGTACGTTTAATTTAATACTTTTAGCTCTAGTTATTACATTCCCTGTCTTGATAACTGCATTTCTAACTTTGTGATTGGTTTACGTGCGCACACTGATTGATGGCCATTAACCCGACGTTTTCTTACCTGCAAAATTGCCATTTCACCTCGGACAATCATTTCAGTATTTTTTCGTCTTCGTCCCGACATAAGCTGCGTGGCAGGCCGCCGGTTTATATAAAGGGCGTAATTTTGACGATACGCGCGCGAGGGACATTGAGACGTAATATGAAGCTGTACACAGCTTGAACTCGTGTCGTCTTTTAATATCCCAATGCAGTATTGATTCCGGAGTGTTTTGGTTGATTTTACGGAGAAACATTAACTATGTCTGAAAAGTAAGACTATATTACATTCACTGTAGCCGACACTTCAAACAACGATCACTAACTGAAATAACAAGTTACATAAAACAGAACTTCTCGGAAAAAAATCTCACAGCAATAAGCGGCGAACACAATATCAAACGGTCCTATCCATCCATGAACGCATTGCATTGTCTTGAAAACTTGTACGCTGTTATTCTTTCTTTTGTTACTCAAGTCAACACACTTCATCTTGAAATCAAGAGTAAGATCACGAGGTCGCGTGCCAACCAATCAGACCAGTGAAACTAAGGTATGCGTGCGTAAATTTGCATGCACTAATGTGACACGAGTAACAGTGATATTGTGCGCGCTCTGATTAATTGTAAACTTACCATATCTATACGGAATACAAATATTCCAGGCTTAAAAAATGATTTCTTCTTCATGGGATTTTTCCGACGTTCTAAATGCCACAAACACGACGCTTCGGACAGTTTTACTGTCCTTGTTCAGGTATTAAAAACCAATATGGCGGATCAAACTTGCTGTCTTTGTAACCACGGCTATAAGAAAAATCATGCGTTATTTAACAAATAGAGCGTTTTCACTTGACGTCATAGCCGCCATATTGGTGTTCCCGTACAAAAGAATTTTAATTAACTTCTTTTGTTAGGAACACCAACATGGCTGCCATCGCCTTTGTCATTTGAGTCCCACGGGACTGAAGGTCACGTGAGTGAAAACGCTCTTTAGATTCCATTTGGCCGTGTGTCTGTTCAGTTGTAGATCACAGATGACGTCAAAATGTGGTAAGAACAAACAATTGGCACATGAGCCACAGGCGAGTGTGTCACTGATGTTCTTATCACATTTTGACGTCTTCTGTGATCTATAACTGAACAGACACATGGCCAAATGGAATCTATTTGTTTTATACAATGAACAGAAAAGTAAAAAGAGTAAAGGCCCGTTCAAACGATCGCAATATGTTGGGCAGTGTTGCGTGAAATTTTATACCGCAAGGGAGCAACGTAAAATAATGTTGGCAGATGTTGGGCGAAAAGTTTGACCGATTTCAAACTTCACGCAACATGTGCCAACATCATGCAACATTGCCCAACATGGTGTACAGACGATCACAACATGTTGCGCCCAACATGTTGTGCCAACATGTTGCCAAAATGTTGGGTTCGTTTGCACGGGCCTTAAAATTACGAACTTACCTCGTAGCGCTCGACTGTTCGAAGATTTGTTCCAGTTTAGGTATTTTTCAAGCCGCCGAGAACACTTTTCGTCTTGATTTCTTCTTTTGTTGCTCGTATACAGCTCCTGCTAAACATTTTTTAGGCTTTTACTTGCTCAATCCAGAATAATCTCGCAAACATTTTCAAATCTGTGCGCCATGTTGGACAAAACAATGCAAACAATTTTTCTATGACGTCAGCCGTGCGTCTGTACTCTGATAGATCAAAGGCAACGACCAATCACAGAGTGCGTAGTATTCAGTTCATTGTATAAATGAACCTTGTACGTTATAGTAAAATGCGCGTTAAAGTTACATTTCTAGGACATATCCGAAAAATCTAACTACACACTTACGCTTGGAATAAAAAACAAATTTTGTGGCATTTTTTTTTAACTGAGCTCGTATACATTTATTTCCACAGGACTCCCATAAATTATCTTCTTGTCAACCTGGCAGTAGCAGACATCATTTTTGCGACATTCTACATAGCGAACATCATACCGAAAAACAGTTTTACCCTGCCCGAGGGGGTGATGGGAAGAATATTATGCGTATTGTTGGCAGACGCAACCTTGACGTGGGTTGCAGGGGCTGCTTCGGTCTTTACTCTGGTTGCCACCGCCTTGGAACGCTATTATGCCGTTATATATCCTCGTGGTAACAAAGGAAAACTTACCGTACGCAAACTGAAGGTATGCTATTAGAATAACACCTAGCCTCAATGGCTTCAGAGTCCTGTATTAACCAATGACCAGATCATGTCAACACGTTTTCCGATTGCAGTAACTGTTTGATATGTGTGCTCCAAAGACCTCTTCCAGTTTTTTCCTCAGGCAGGGCATTCCGTAAGTGCTTTGTTATGTGAACTCAATGTACGTGTTTGTGCTTGAGACAGGTCTTGTTCTTCGCAGGCCATCATCTCATGCCAATAAATAATTATAAGTGCTTCCATTCTGCAAATAGCACTAAAGGTCTAGAAAATGGATTCTCGGCGACTTTTCTCGCAAATAAACGTGACTTTTAAATTCTGCGTGACATTTATTTGTCTTAAAAATTGGTACAGTTGCGATTGAAACTCACAGCGCTTAAACAATTTCTTTTTTAAGGTGATCGTTCCTGGCTCCTGGATCCTTGCATTGATTCTCCAACTTCGGGAATACGGGAAAAAAGTGGATCACAACTCCTGCATTTACATGTGGTCTGAGGAGTTTGTCAACTCTTTCAGTTTGATGTGGCATTCCTTTGTTTTCCTTTCCTTTATCCTGTTGGGTGGGTTATACGCAAGGATCGTATACACTTTGTGGTTCAAACGTAATGACGATAATGATGTCACATATCAACAACAGGTATGTGCAAATGCAGAAACCTCCAGTCTAAGTCGCTTATGTGCGCAATAATATTTTTTTTAAAAAAATGAAGCATTCAGTATCAAGGCACGGTTTGTTTCAAGCAACACAATCAACTACTGCGTGGCACTAAGTTTTTGACGACCTCAAAATATCTGTATATTAATGTTTAAAGTTAAGAATGGGCAGTACCCTATTAAAATCACAGATATTTTTTAAACAAATAATACCAAGTATTAACTTAAGGTGGCTCCTAATAGTTTAAACATTCCCATCATGATACATCTATGATATTCAATCACAGCTACACCAGTAAAGTTAAGCGAAAACGTTTAGTACAGGTTTGTAAACACTTAACCAATGAACAAATTTAGGTGGCTACGACATCAAAATTTGTTACCATGGCAACGTCAAAAGAGGCCAAAAAGACCCCATTTTCAACGTTTTGAGGCTAATAACTTCAAAACTGCTCGGTGAAATTTTTTGATTTTTATACATTTTCGTCTTATAAACAACAAACATTTGTGCCAATTTTGAAAAAAATCTGTACATAGGATTCAGAGATATGTCATTTTTACATAAATTTAAGGTAGCTCTGAACGCTATGTACAGAATTTTTTAAAAAAATTGTTAAAATGTTTCTCTTGCCAATTAAACAAACATATATCGAAAACAAAAACTAGCTTTCACCGTGTAGTTATAAGTTATTAGCCTCAAATGGTCCAAAATAGCGTATTTTTTTACCTCTTTTCGCGTTGCCATGGCAAGGAATGATGACGTCATTTGGATACCACGTTGTTGACTGATAAAAGATTTACTGGTTCCAACTAAAAGATTTTTAGCCACACCATCGGGCTAGCTGTAATGGCATGCAAAAGACGAGTTAAATACAATATTAAATACTCCCTTAGATATATGGGACCAGTACTCTCTGGTCCAAGCTTAAAACTAAAATAAGATAAAATAAGATACTCACTAAAAGCCTTTAAAAGAGCTGTCAGAAAATTGGACTTAAAAAAATGATCAGCAATGACTGCAAGAATTGTAAATCTCAAATATGTCATATGTTTTGTGCTTAAAATTGTTATTAATTGTATATATTGCCTTACATAAATCTTTATAACAATTAGGGAAGGGAATGGGATTGATATATTTTTAGTATTAGTTTCTTTTTATTTCTATTTTAATTTATTGTTTTATTTGTGTCCTTACTTAGTGGATGTCTGCTATAATTCCTGACACAAAAAGAAAGTTTTTATTTTTATTTCTTATTTACCATTCTAATTTTTTGCGATTTTTTTTGTGTTTTTGATTCCCGCAAAAAAAAAGTAGTCCCGCAAAAATTTTCTTAGCAAAAATTTACTCCACTGTCGAAATTATATACAAACATCACTTCTTACACATAATGTAATATCGTGTTGGTGTCCAATTATCTAAAACGTCTCTTTCGTTCAGAAAAAAACCCTATGAAATTGGAAACAAAACGTTCAATAATAGATCAAGTGATACCGTGGTTATTGCTGATCTATTGCCAGAGCACTTTTTTGTTTGTTTTTGCCACACAAGTAATAACAAATACAATAGAATAATTGAAATAATTCACAAAGAAAAAGTGGCGGGGAGACCGAATAGTCACACAAGGGCAAGATGTAACTGTAATAGAGTACCGCGGATTAACATCTGCATGTTGTTTTACCTGTATTTAGATTACATGTACTCAAACAAAAAAACGAAAATGTTGTAATTCCAATTGAACACGACTCCCTGCAAATCGCAAAAAATTAATTCCCAGCAAGAAATAACAGTCTTGCCCAATTGCAAAAATTAGTTCCAGAAAAAAAAAAAACACAAAAAATCGCCTTTCCTTAAAATTAAACTCCCGCAAAAAAAAAAAGAAATAGTGCCACACGATAGATGAAAACGGACGCTCCTCTTAAACGAAAAACCCTTTAAGACACAAACTCTAAACAATAAACACAAATTTTGGTATGTAGTGTACATTACCTGCTTGGTTTTGGGTCTGCAATTGTCTCAACTTCCTAACAACACCAGAGTTTAGACCCTACGTATAGTGGTGCGGCGAGAGTTCTGGAACATGAATGATTTAATCCCCAATATAATTATATTAATTAATTAATTAATATGGCACCTTTTTTTCTCTCCACAGGGTGTGTTGAAGGTACGAAAGCGAGTCACCTTGATGGTTGTAACAGTGAGTGCCATGTTTGGTATTTCCTGGGGGACACACTCTATACTCCACGTCTTAGATGATGTCGGCTCCTATAATCTCAATCCTTTTGCAATTCCCATTTCTCACACAATGATCATGTTCAATTCCGCTGTCAATCCATTTGCATATGCTTTGATAAGCCAGCGGTTCAGGAAAAAGATGAAAGGAATGATATGCTGCAACTCAACGAGGATAGATGTTGCCAGAGAACCACAGGGCTTAGAGTTGACCAACAGCATCACCCAGCTGCCGACTGACACAGCAAGACTAAGTTACAGTGTGTAGGGTGGTAGGAGACAAATTCCCACACGAACTTGTTTATCGCCCAAGAAAACAAAATTTTTAGTGTAATGTAAAATGTAGTGGTGGTCAACATGCTCCACTCCAAAATGGCGGCGAAAAAATAAACTCAGACCGCCACAAATATTTGCATGCTTATTAATCCTCCAGATCATCATTTTATAAATGACCAGTGATTACAAATTAAGATTCTAGAGTTATACAACTTTAAAACTTAACTCAATAAACATAGTACAGAAAGGAAGAAGGTATTATATTGGTGAGGGAATTCCACTTAGCGGGATCGAGTTAAACACGAGATGTAAGATGAAACTACTTAAATTATGGAATAAAAATGTATATAAACTGATTTACACCCAGGCACGATAAGGGTGCACCGACCTCATTGAAGTTACAAATATACCCTTTCCTGAGCTTTCACCTTGCTAATTAGCTCTTGAACTTCGGTGTTTAAAGTGCTGTTACGATGAAAATGTTTGTCTTTCTTTTCGACTTCTTTTTAATTAAATTCATTCAGTGGGTTCACAATTACACAAATGGCTATAATTTAGAACGATGTAAGCTTAATGTGGAAATAACTGGCTGAAAACCGCCGAAACCCCGTCCGCCATTACTTAGTCCACAACACTCCACCCTGCAATTATTCTAGAAAGCAGTCTCATGTGTGAGTATCTTCTTGTATGTTTACAAAAAATCTTCGCTATAAAGCGGGCCCTAAGCACCACTAAAATAATTTTAAGGAGCTCTTAGAGCCATCTCGTGAATACGAAATAACTTAATGTTGACTTTACTTAATGTTTACAAAAAAGCGTATTCAGTTTACAAATAAGAAAACATCTCAGCATGACAAAAATATGCGTTGTCTGAAACGAGACATGATTATTAAATTCGCGAGCAGCGAGCAGCGATTTGAGCGAATGAGCCAATACAAAGAGCGTAGTAAAATGATAAATTTTAACTTGTTACAAATAAGAAAACATCTTAGCGTGACGTTACCTGAAACAAGACATTACGTTATACATTGTCTGAAACGAGACACTATATAATACCCTGGGTAGTTTACAAGTTAACAAGTTTACAAGTCCAGGGAGGTACTTCCCGAAAATTTGAGAGGGGGTGTGCGGCGCGCTTCCTAAGACCTTTACCCTAATTCAGACAAAAATATGTCATTTTCCATACCCTATGTGATTTTTGACCCAACAGTTGATAGCCTATTTCAGACCAGGCGTCCATTTCTCGAAAGTCCCGAAAACTTTTCGAGCCGGAAAAGATGTGTTTTGCGCATAATGATTTTGAAAGCTAAGCAGTAAAATATTACCTTCATTCCACAACTTTAGCTGCTATGCTGGCTAACAGCTTGAACGCCATTTAACTTCATTTAAAAAATAACTTTCGGGCCCGAAAAGCCTTCGGGAGTTTTGAGAAACACACGCCACATGATCGCAGCTGACCCGGGACCCAGGAACTGCTGCGACTTGCGTAAAACATATGAGAAGAGCTCAGGGAAGGGCTTCAAATCGCCTATGTTAATCAACCGCACTTCTCAAGCAATGAATAATGATAAAAACGTAGCTACGTCTAAAAACCATACCAAATTCCAGACCAGATTGCACAAACATACCCTAATTCAGAAAAAATAGTCAAAATCGATACCCTATTTCAGACCGACTGAACGGCTCAAAAACCATATCCTTTGGCGCCACACATACCTATATAGCTTATATCAGGGATAAGATAAGGGAGTAACCCCCCCCCCCCCCCCCCCCCCCCCCCAGTTTACGGCTGTAGAGATAAAAAGGCCATCTTTGCACAATGAAGCAGATCCAGGGAAGTAGCCTTATTTGTGTCGATTGATCGTTTTGGACATTTGAAGCAAGTAATGGCGGCAAGCCAAAGCTGAACTTTACGTTTGAAACAATTGGTCTTCCCTTTGGAATTTAAACTTAAAATTTGGCATGGAAAGTATCCAGGACTTCTACTTTTCAAACCTGAAGAGAAAGGCAAAGGCAAAATTATGATCATATAGTTGCACTTTTAGGAAGACAGACTTTATCCATTTGGTCAACTTCCTGCCTCCACTTCGTTGTTTATTTTGTTTTGCTTTCGATGGACACCACATCACCTTGCACGTTTTTCACGGTCTTCTCGACGTCTTTTGCCGTTGCCGTTAAGTGTTAAATCGCAATTTATTGAACACAAGAAAAAAATTTCAGTTAATCAACAACTCTTGTTTGAGTTTTGTACTTTGTCCAGTGACCTTCTCATGTGACCTCGCGTGAACCGAACCCTAGGGACCCTCTATTCTTTATTGTCCAATCACGTGGCACTTCGCCATCATGTTTAGCTCGCGTTCCATGTGCTTGTTGCATTCTGTTTTCACTCGAGCAACAAGGCACAACTTTCCAATATATGTTAATTCGGTTAAAAGTTTCCAAAACCGACCCCTTTAGACAAGGACAGACTATGGTAATTGGGAGGACAAACTCTAATTTATGCCCTATTTCTGCCATGTTGGCATACCTAGAGTCAAGAACCCCCTTTCCCACCACAGGGCTCCTATTTTCTTACGAATCTGGCTCATTCCTTACTCGGGAAAAATTAACAAGTGAGACAAGGCTTTTACTTTCAAAGGGAGGGCTGAATTCGAGTGAATTTGCTGGCCACAGTTTTCGAATAGGCGCAGTTACAACAGCGGCTTCAGCCAATTTACTCCCATGGCTTATTAAAGTGGTATTATGATCAAAATTTTGCACTTCCCTTTCTCTTCAGTTTTGGAAAGTAGACTAGAAGTGCTGAATACTTACCATGCCAAATTTTAAGTTCAAATTCCAACGGGAAGAGCCATTATTTTAAACGTAAAGTTCAGCTTCGGCTTGCCGCCATTACTCGATTTAAAAATGGCCGAGAACCACATAGAGAGCTGGAGATGACGTCATATTCGCAACACAACAATGGCCGCTTCGTTGTGTGGAAAGGCTGATCTCGCATAAAACAAGACCTTTATTTTAATCTTGGTGGTTCTATATCTAGGGCCTGCTTTATGCCGAAGATGTTTTTGTAAACGTTCAAGAAGATGCCTCCTGTTAATTTTGTACAACACGGGCACCGAAACATTCTCAAAAGGCTGAATTTCTTTACACAAATCGTCTACCAAACAGTTCTGTGAGAGTTCAACGCGCCGAACCGCTCAAGATGGATACTTTCCTCTGACAATAAAGTATAACAGGGGAAACTCAACCGCTAGGAACCACTTTAGAATAGATTACTACTGCTACTACCGCGAGATTTACTTTCCAAGGGAAAGGTTTTAGGGCGCGGGTCATCAAAACTCCATCCTCAGTTCTGGCACAGGTTCCCCAGACACTGGTCAACCTCTTGTAATGTAGGTTATATTTTGTTATTTCTTGTGGCTCGTCAATGGGGGAAATGTTTCGCATTTTGTGGGGATGAAGTTCTCCTCCTGTCACACTTTTGCCCCCATAGACTCGACATTTTGGAGGCCCAACTCCCTCCATTCTGTACTCTTTGGATCTAGGTTAGTAGAGGCCCAGGAATGGTCACTGTCGGCCCTGAGAGGAGGCCCAACTCCCTCCTCTATACCGGTCTGTGTACCTTAGATCTAGGTTCGTGGAGGTCCGAAAGGAGGCCCATCTCCCTCCTCGCTACCCAGGAATGGTCACAGAGGAGGCCCAAACCCTTCCTCTATATCGTTGTGTGCACCACCCTGGCAGTAGATTTTGTTAGCTAATGACAATCCAGGAGTATATTGGGCTGACTTTTTAATGGAGTATTTTGTCACCCATTTCTCCATTTTCCGCCACACCAAGTTGTTGTTGTTTTATTGTATCTCCGCAATTAATTAAGGTACTGATTCCAAACATGAGGAAGTTAATGAACTGATAGAGGAGAAAGGGGGAGAACAAAAAAATGGAGTAATGAACAAAACAAATCGGGTATCAGCCTGGATTTCACTAGCGACATAAGCTTGAGCATAAGCAAAAGTGGAAGCATAACGGTGCTAATGTCCAGTGAAAACGGGCCCGACATAAGCATAAGCATACGTGCAAGCAAAAGCACAACGATCAATCTTATGCGTATGTCAATGTTAAATTCTTATGGCTTATGCTTATGTTTATGTTGCTAGGGAAACCCAGGCTCATAGAAAGGCAGGGTAGACAAGGCAATCGTAGGCTAGGGTGGGTAAATTTGGAAATGGTATGCACCCTTTTGATGGACTTGTAGGAAAAAGTCTTTAAAAAGATGCATTCTGGTTACAAACGGACCTTTCTGGCCGGCCAGTTCTGGCAAATGGTAAGCGCCCTAAGACCGATTGGGCTGGTTATTTAAACAAACCCTACATAAAAAACCGCGGTTCAAGACAATTGATGGACCTTCACATCTGTTTATAAGTGGGTCATGTTAAGTAGATCAATGTTTATCTAGTCTGTATTATAAAAAAAATATGCCTTTTGAACACGGCTTACAGTAAATAAAGTTTAATTATTATGGTTGGCCAGATTGAAATTGTTTTTTTTTTTAATAGATCACGGTTTTGTAAAACACCGTCTAAACTTCGTTTAAATAACAGGCCCATTGTTTCTAACCCTCAAATTAAGGACATGATCACCCAAAATGAATTCTATTGATATTTCAAAAACTTCTCCCCACTACTTCTATAAATAATGAATGGGGACAAGAAAGGCGAATTTGCATTTTGATCCTGGGGATTAAAGGGTTAACGTTAAAGAAGCACATGCTGATGATGACCGTGCATCTTGGGTGGCATATACAATTTGTATCAACTGTGATGTCAACAACTTAATCGACACGTTATTATTTTTACACCCATTTGATACTGAGCCAGAAGCGTTCTTAGAATACATGTGTAAACGTAGATTATCAGTTTATAAGCAAAATCAACGAAGAATTTGGTCAACCAACGGATTGCAACTTTTTTGGTAAAATATATACTTTTCTCAAAGCCAAGGTGGAAACTTTACCAGCAGAATGAAAGAAGAATAGATTTTTTTGCCTGGGCGTGTTTGTTTACCCCTTACAAATCATGTAAATAAAGTTATCTAAGTATTCTATTCTATTCTATGTTACTCTAGAGAATTGGTTCTTACAAATTTTATCACACTCAAGTGTGGTAAGATTTCCGTATAACCTCATACATTAATTATGCATGTACGCGCTATTGTTCATTTAGGCGTTCTATCATTTCGGCTTTTGTTTCCGTTGTAAGCACCCGTATGCATGGGTTCCTGTAACTAAAGCCTGGTTTTCACTAACGACGTAAGCATAAGCGGAAGCATAGCAGCGCTTATTTCCGCGTGAAAACGGGCCTGATGTAGCCATAACCTTAAGCACATGCATATGCATATACCTAATTCAATAAAGGTTGCTTTGGCAATTGGTCATTGGTAATTGGGCATTGGCATTTGGGCATACGCAACACAATACAATGCTTTGCTTGAGTGACCGCCAAACAATAGCTTCCCAATGCCCAATTACCAATGACCAAAGCAACCTTTTTTGAATTAGGTGTATACTTATGCTTTAGTCTATGGGCTAAACTGAAGAATACCCGTCCACTTATTTGCATCTCATTGAATAAGAATGGATCCTTTTGTTTTCATATGCTTCGTTCTTTAAAACATTTAGGGATATGTAAATAAGTGGACGGGTATTCTAAAATCGCTCCAGTCTGTGTTCGTTTTTACTTGGCGCAAATTCTTATATGGAAAGGTTTCCGTATTACCCCTACATTAGTTGAACACTTCCAGGTAAAAAGGTCCATAGGAGGATTCCAGTTATTGTCTGATGTTCCTTGATTGGAGGGATAAGACAAAGGTTGCTTTATTTCAAGATTCTCTGAGGTGTTTAGAATTGAAATGATGTGTTGATAAACATTTCATCAGCTGAAAGCAATAGACTACGGGCTTGAGAACGAAAAAAAAGAAAGAGTGCACCCACCCGCTAAAATTTGAACTTAAAATTCGGCATGGGAAGTATTCAGTACTTCTACTTTCCAAAACTGAAGAGAAAGGCAAAGGTAAAATTATGGTCACAGTAGCACTTTTTTGGAAATGAAAACGATATGTTGATAAACATTACATCAGCTGAAAGGCGCTTATAAGTTCCCAACAAAAGCACTAGAAAGAGAGCGACCGAAATAAACTCAAAATTGTGTTTTCTGCGCATGTCGCATAACTTTGGAACATTTGGAGTCATTTGAACGAAATAGAGGTAAAAAAAATGGTTAAACATCTGCTGCTCTCGTTTGAAATATCGGTATTAAATGTTCTTTTGTTCTCTAGACAAATCTTCAGGTGCATCCCATTGGCATTATTTTGGAATGTCAACATATAAAATGTGTAAAATATGTAAAGTCTTTGCTACCCACACGAGGTTCACTCGGCCGGAGCTAAACCCGGTTTCTGTATTATGAAGCAACTAGGCGCATTGCTACTCTCCTTTGGATTGGATTCTAGTACGTTACAGGGTTACCCTCAACAGTAGCACAAGGTGCATTGCTACTCTCCTTTGGATGGGATGCTAGTACGTTACAGGGTTACCTTCAACAGTAACACAAAGTGCATTGCTACTCTCCTTTGGATGGGATGCTAGTACGTTACAGGGTTACCCTCAACAGTAGCACAAGGTGCATTGCTACTCTCCTTTGGATGGGATGCTAGTACGTTACAGGGTTACCCTCAACAGTAGCACGAGGTGCAATACTAATCCCCCTGGATTGGATGTTAGTACGTTACAGGGTTACCCTCAACAGTAGCACGAGGTGCAATGCTAATCCCCCTGGATTGGATGCTAGTACGTTACAGGGTTACCCTCAACAGTAGCACGAGGTGCATTGCTAATTCCCCTTGGATGGGATGCTAGTACGTTACAGGGTTACCCTCAACAGTAGCACGAGGTGCATTGCTACTCTCCTTTGGATGGGATGCTAGTACGTTACAGGGTTACCCTCAACAGTAGCACAAGGTGCATTGCTACTCCCCTCTGGATGGGATGCTAGTACGTTACAGGGTTACCCTCAACAGTAGCACAAGGTGCATTGCTACTCTCCTTTGGATGGGATGCTAGTACGTTACAGGGTTACCCTCAACAGTAGCACAAGGTGCATTGCTACTCTCCATTGGATGGGATGTCAGTACGTTACAGGGTAACCTCAACAGTAGCACAAGGTGCATTGCTACTCTCCTTTGGATGGGATGCTAGTACGTTACAGGGTACCCTCAACAGCAACACAAGGTGCATTGCTAATCACTTTTGGATGGGATGCTAGTACGTTACAGGGTTACCCTCAACAGTAGCACAAGGTGCATTGCTACTCTCCTTTGGATGGGATGCTAGTACGTTACAGGGTTACCCTCAACAGAAGCACAAGGTGCATTGCTACTCTCCTTTGGATGGGATGCTAGTACGTTATAGGGTTACCCTCAACAGTAACACAAGGTGCATTGCTACTCTCCTTTGGATGGTATGCTAGTACGTTATAGGGTTACCCTCAACAGTAACACAGGGTGCATTTCTACTCTCCTTTGGATGGGATGCTAGTACGTTATAGGGTACCCTCAACAGTAGCACAAGGTGCATTGCTACTCTCCTTTGGATGGGATGCTAGTACGTTACAGGGTTACCCTCAACAGTAATACAAAGTGCATTGCTACTCTCCTTTGTATGGGATGCTAGTATTTTACAGGGTACCCTCAACAGTAGCACACGGTTGCCGTTACCTATTTAAACACTTGGTTGGAGAGAGACAATGTGGAGCTAAGCTTATTGTTCAAGGAAACAACACAATAGCAGAGACCATGACATTCACATGTGAAGTCCAACACGCTAACCCCTACACCACCCCTACACCACCGCGTTTCCACGAATATACAGAATGCCAACAAAAATTGGCTTACATCGGCAGGATTTTGGGTCTACTGAAAACCAAAATATCTGGAGTATTGTATTAATTATAGCAAAAATTTGGCAGATATTATATTGAAATCATCCTAAATGTTTAATATACACTTTAACGTACTTTTAAGGATTTTATTATAACAACATCTAGATAGAATTGAAATAATGTGTAGCTTTACCCTACTATAGGAAATAAATACATCTACTGTATAGGTTTTTAGAATTAATGTGGTACATCTTTAAGTTTCTTCATGCATTGTTTTAACTTGCCAAGAAAGTGTCCTTAATGTTCGGAAATTGATTTGCGCTCAGTTGAATTGTAAGCCGTTTAATTGGTGATTTAATTAAACCGCGATGGAGCGATTAACAAGTCGATCAGTGTGGAAATTCGACGAATCACCATGCGTTAAACTTGGTCCTGATGCATTGGTCGGCCGCTTGTTGGATCTGTTCGCCAACTCACCACGTCGTGGCCTCGGAACATAAACGCTCACTGGACGGCAGCATATAGTTTTCACCATCTTCCACCTGAATCGTTGATTTATAAGGACATATGCGAACGGTTTAACAGCAGCATTGAACATGATCATGGTCTCAGTAATGGAAAATACAACAGGATCGAATTTGTATGAGGTTGCTTCTTTGATGACATGAAGTACTTTGTCTGTGCCCCAGCAGATTCCAAAAATGGCACTAACGGTGAGAACCATCAAGGTGACTTGCTTTCGTACCTTCAAATCATACTGCGTACAGACAGAGAGATGTCATAAGTACATGAGAATGCTGTATTGGATCATGTACTAAGAAGCAGGCTATAAAAAATCTCATTAGATCAACAATGTTATTCTGTTTTTTCTCAAACTAGGTAATCAAGCAACCCAGCAAACAAAAATGCGATAACACAAACGAGCAAATTGGCAAGTTACCAAGCATGTTAGTTTTTTATAAAGCAAGCAAGATTAAAGTAAGTCAGTGAGTGATTACTGATACATATGTAAGTTATAATTTGGTGGAATAGTTAGGTATAAGGAAAACGTCTTATACTAACTACCGGTACACCTTTTTTGAGGACCGTTTGAACGGCTACCACAAAACGGGGGACCTCAATGTTAACACATACCTTTAGTCGATATCTGAGTCGACAGTCGTCAATATGCTTGAACCACAACGCATACATAACTCTGGAGTATAACCCGACCATCAACGTAAAGGAAATAAAGACAAAGGCAGACCATATAAACGAATACACCTTGGGTATCAACTTTTGATTATCCGCCCACGCATAAGTGCAAGATTTCTCAACGTTGTCAAATTGCAGGTTCAGAAAGGCTGGGGTACTAATAATAAGCGCGAAGATCCAAAATGCCATAATGATGACCTAGAACGAAATGTGAAAACATCGTGAGGTTGTGTCGCACTTATTTGACGATTTTAAATAAAGGTGGTCTCTAAGCTTCAACTTCAATTAATAACAAACCATGTTAAATTGGTCTTAATACTAACCAATTTTGGAAACGGTCAGATTTGCTCAGTGAAACTACACCTAATTGCAGAAACTTTGTCATAGAAAATACAAAATACCAAATAGGAATTAATTGCCTTAATAATATGCGCAAAGGATAAAAGCAAAGAAATTGTTGAGAAATTTAAAAAAAAACTATTCATTTCTGAGATAAAAATTGGTTCAATTATTTGATAGAATGTTTTTTGGAAGAAATATCTGTTGAGAGGTCACGTGTGCGAAAGAATATCTCTGCAAATATCATTAATTAACGTAATTAATTCCTATTTGGTATTTCCTATGACAATGTTTCTGCAATTAGGGCTTAAGTGTATCAAAAACTTTGTAAAAACCATTTAAAAAACGATTGTAGACATTTGGCGCCGAGAAGCTAATTTGGGTGCGTAAAAGATACTATTGAATAGTGTTGGACTGACTTACCTTGGGATACCAAAGCGCATCATTCTAGTCTCTTTCTCGTTTGTGGATTGTGTCCTTATGTTTTCATTTTATAAAATCTTTGCCGCAACTGACATGTTTCACCATATGCAGTTAAAGGCGTTTTGACACATCGAATTTTAGTTCACAAACTCTTGTTGACCAATACAAGTTGGCGAGTGCGCCTGTCGCAAAAAGTATCTTTCAACGTGCAAAAACGTTTACTAACAGGTAAACAAACTGTTTTTCTTGTTGTTTTTGTTGTTGTTGTTGTTGCTGTTGCATTTGGGATGGTGATGGTGAATCTAGAGCAAGAACTCTCTACCCATCCCACTTAAACGTGTCGCACTCGCCAACGTATAAGTGGTCACGATTTCTCTCGAGCTGTTTTCAATATCTTCCTACATTCTTTACGTTAGCATCAACAAACGTTATGTGGATTATATTCCTCCCCGTACCTGGTCTCGCTGTTTACATAATACCTGTACGAAATAAGTTCAAGCTGGGATGATTTTCCCGTCGGAAATTTTAGAAAAATACCTTAAAAGGTACCAGAATCTCATTTGATAGGTGATGACGTGGCTCAAATATATTTTTACCCCCAAGGGTACCAATTTTAAACAACACGGGGCATGTTCTGTCATATTTTAAACAACGCGTGACATGTTCTGTCATATTTTAAACAACACACGACATGTTCTGTCATATTTTAGACAACATGTGACATGTTCTGTCATATTTTAAACAAGACTGTGACATGTTCTGTCATATTTTATACAACACAAGACATGTTCTGTCATATTTTATACAATACAAGACATGTTCTGTCATATTTTAAAGAACACGAGACATTTTCTGTCATATTTTAAACAACAAAATGTTCTGTCATATTTGAAACAACACAAGACATGTTCTGTCTTATTTTAAACAACACAAGACATGTTCTGTCATATTTTTTGCACTCAATACCCTAAAAGGTACCGCGATAATTCTAACCGTGGTCATTTTAGATTTCAGTACCCTAACCACTCTACAAAACATTTTGACCCTTAAAAGGTACGACGATCATCCACGACATTTTCATATGGGATTCTCTCCCCACCCCACCCCCCCCCCCCCCCCCCCCCCCCCCCCCCCCCCGGGATGATTTAGTCCTTGTCTTGAGTTCGAAGGATGGAAATCCACGTAAACGCAATGGGTTTTGTATTCCCTGTAATTCCATGTAATTAAATCACGTATGTTTACCCTTGGGAGCCCCCTTGGGAGGGAAGTCATCCAAGGAAGAACAAGGAAAGCTATTGCACTGATTTCAATCTTGGAATCCCAAGTTACGAATTACTAGTTTTACGGTGCCTTGTTTTCTTCAATAACACAATAACACGCGAATTGTGAAGTTCAGCTGACTCAACCAACAGTTTCGTATAATTACACTAGTGGATGTCTCAAGAAACAACATAACGATGTTTTACGCAGAATGGTCCAAAGGTCATGTTGGTGGTTGTGATTGGTGGATTTAGATCCATTTTGTTTTCAGGGGTCCAATGTTTGTCGCCATAATTATGATTGACGGCAGCGTAAAACGTAAACCTTAGTTGGGCTTTGAACTTCAGAGTTCGCATTCATTGTGTGAGCTAAGAAACACTGACCGTCAGGTTGCGGGTGATAAAATTTTCTTTGACTCCATCGGGATGAATCACGGCATAATAGCGTTCAATGGCGATAATAATCATACAGAAGATCGAAGAAGCTGCTCCAATCCGTGAGATATTTCCGTTTGTCAGCAGTGTACACAAAAGGCTTCCAGTCATCCCTTCTGGGTGGTTAACATTGTGTTTCGAAATGATCTTCGGTGTGTAAAAAGTCGAGTATATGATTTCCGCTGCTGCCAGGTTCACAAGTAAATAATCTAAAGGTTTCCTGTGGGATTAAGCGATCAATTTCGAATAAAAAGATTATATAACTCACTTGACTTTAGTCTTAATTGTAAGTAATTTGTCTTAATGATAAGCAATTTGCAATTGGAACAAAAAGAAACAAAAGTAACAAATTTCAAAGATAGCCCAAAATTAAAGACCCAGTATTGTCATTATGCTTTACACGCCTCCGTTATTGTTTTGGTTTGCACGGGAACGAGGCTTCTATTGTTTTCTGGGGTTTTGCTTTTCTCGCAGCAAACATTCTATCGCGTGGAAAGGAATTATATCGTCTTGTGCTTCTGTCCTGTTCAACGTTTCATAGTAAATTACGTTCTTTTAAGAACGTAAGTACCTTATTTAGCAGGCAACACTTAAAAGTGTTGCCTGCTAAATAAGGTACTCGAATAAACGTTTAACGACCGACATGGCCGATGCAAACGGATTACAAAGAGCAATAAGACCTACCGGAATTTTCAACATCAAGAAAATGGCCGCCGATGCTCGCAGCACGCAATGCATAATGGACAATACTGGGTCTTCAATGTAACGGGATTTAACTTGTAACTGTGGAGTGTAAGATAATATATATATATAGATAGGCTGAGCCTAACAGCGTAGCTCTCTGAACAGAAAGCCGATGATAAACTTAACTAAGGTGAAAGGTCGGAAGCACAAGAATTAAGATTGACGACGGGCTATTTTTCAATTTTAGCAATTCTCAAAAACAGTATTACGCGACCGTCTGCACAGTACATTTAGACCGTACAAAAGTTCACAAAAAACAAAAACAAAATTTCCGAATAAAATACACCGGTTGCGTATCAAAAATTGCTCGAGAAACTGATAGGAAATCAAAATTGCAAAAAATACAAAACAAACGTATTTGCATAATAAAAGGCGACGCGAGTGAAGTTAGAACTATAAAATCCAAGTCTTGTTTTGTTTACATAAAATCGCTTTTCAACCTATGTAATGAATGAGCAAACACATAAAAGTGGACAACACAATCTTCTTAGTTTCGAAACATTTTATTCAAATATCCATAAGTTAATGTTTAAAAGCAAAACGCGAACCATTTATAGCGCATCGAGGCCGAGCTGTCTTCGATGAAAGAAATCACAACGACTGAGCACGTTTTATAAACAATTCTCCAAAACTAACGCGAACACAAAGAAAAAGTCAATCACAGATTGATATCATTATAAATTTCCATCGAAAATTTACCTTTAAGTCTCTCGACTGCTGGAATTCTTTACATCTTCTCTTCTTCAGTTCTGAAATCCGACCGAAGTGAGAAACATCTCCTCGCATTGCTCCCGCATTGATAAAAACGTATGAAGTTCCTCGAAGCAAGATTTTATCCCTCAAAGCCCTTCTTTTTCCACTATAGCGGCTTCTGAGTATCCCTTGTAATTAGTATCCCTGTCTTGAGTAGCAAACCGCGAAAAAATGCAAGGAAATAAGAAACGGTTTTCTCCGCTAATTAAACACAGCAAAACATCAAAGTGTTTTCCCAGCTGACGTGACATTCGGCCGAGTAGCCGCGCGAAAAGCAAAGCCTCGCTTTGGTTTCAAAATTGCTAAGATCCCGGATGTTGTGTGGCGTCATATGCGCATGTTTTGCAACGTCATACGCGCCCGCGAATCAGCCTTGCGCGACGCTCCGACGCGCGCACGGACACACATGTTACGGACGCGCGCCCGAGAAACTTTCCTCTAGCCATGACCATGAAAAATGACGGGCATGGGTTCTATGAGCATGGGGCTCCGCAGCGGGCCTTCGGCCCGCGAGAGCTCCGCTATAATTTGAACGCAATGGAAAATTGAAAAATGTGAAACTGCCCTTGCACATTGAAATACATAGTAACTGATATAAAAAAAGCAAATATTAAAACTAAATAAAACTGTACTTTCTTTTACATTAACTTGAAATATATATATTTCTTTTTTTGTTTTTTTTTTATTTTTTTTTTTTGCAATAAACATGGTATGTCATTTTTAATGGCATTATTTATTGCTTGTATATAGTGTAGTGGAATTTGTCTTAATAAAGTAAATAAATAAATTAAAAATGGAGTTTAAGATATACTTAGAACTACTAGCTCAATCCGTTGCTCTTGATATTTATGTGTACCTCATTTTAGGATTTCTCTTTATCAAGGCACAAACCAGAGCATTTCCAACGATACTTGTGATGATGAGTATGGATATTGCTATGGTTACGGCAACGTCAATCGACATGGCTGAGAAATGCCAGTGTCTATTTCTTGACCTAAAAAATAAACAAATATTTGTGTATGTACAAAAGAAAGGAACGTCGTGACTCTCAAGTTTATCGTAGACATGAAAGAGCACTACAATCGATCATAAAAATGGATTAGCATAACGATAGATACCATTCCTATTTCTATTTTATATTGCAATAACCGGGTAGTTAATTTGGCTCAGTAAACGTTAGCTAGCTAAGCTTTTTTAAAATTTCTGCGTAAGTCCGTGACGTCATCAGTCCAATATGGCGAATTCTTAGCCATTTCTCAATTTAATCCCATGTGCTCTTCCACATTTTCTTTATATGAAAATTGGCTATGGAAAACTGTATATTGGTTTAAAGTATTTTTAGTTCAAAGGAATAAATTATTCATGATGACGCCACAAGATGTATTCTGTTTCTCAGACCAACACAGCTACCACGTTGGGTCTAGTGTAGACATTCATAAGACATGTAGTTCTTCATTTTAGAAAAGCGTGCATGGGAGTAATTCTCACTAATGTTAATATCTGATACTTTGACTGCTTTGACAAAATGTTTACAATACTAAAACTCATAACAATACAGTATTACTATACAATACAGTATTACTATACAATACAGTATTACTATACAATACAGTATTACTATAGTAGTCTCCTACGCAGCCGTTAGTTGGGTCGTCACGCAACACTCCTCCCCACTAACGGCTGCTCACACCTGAACTGATAACTAAAAGACGATATTCAATATTGCAATATGGTGGATGGTAATAGCACCTCTATCTCAGATATCTTTCGAAAGAAATGAAAGACAAAAATAGTGAAAGAGTATCGCGATCGAGCCAGTTGACAAGTTAAAATACGAACTTGATCCATTCATAAAAACAGAAGAAATAATATTTATCGCAGAGTGAATGACTTAAATAAAAACCCATATAACTGCTACGTAGAAGACTAAACAATACAGTGGCTAAACAACTATTTTCCATGTTTATTGTTGGAATCTTCGAACACGCCGAGCTTCGAAAATTTTGTTGAGCATCATTTCGTCTTAGAAAGTCAAATCATGAACGATAGGGGTTACTCGAAGCGATTGTTCTCCCTTTTTGAACACATCATTTTCTCTTCCAATCAATTAGTAGTAAACCAACATTGCCTACCACCCGGATTTAACGTTATGCTAAGTCAGCCTCAGGTGAAAAAATACTGTCACTTTATCTTAAGATGCAAAACAAAATTTAAAAAGAAAAAATTGTCATTGATATTAAAGATGTGGTTATTGTTCAAATCGTGGTTTGTAAGATAGATGAATGTTTATTCATTTGTCTCCGGTGGAGTCACGCGACACGTAAACAATCGACCTCACCTCAAAGTGAAGCCATCGTGAGACAAATGAATAAATATTCATCTTAACAATTTTCATTCAACGAAGGATTAAACACGAAGTAGTAAAATTTGACTGTAGATGTGTCTGTCGAAACTGCTGCCATGAAAACATCATATGCCAAAAAACTGTCGAAGAAGATGTTTCCAGAGTGGTTTATAATAATTAGTCTTCCTTTTAACCATGAACATGAAGAAAAATAGAGCCTTCGTCGAATAAAACTGTTAAAAAACTGTCGAAGAAGTTATTATTAAAAACAGACCTGAAACTGCGAAAGGAGCTCTATTTCCATGTGGTTTCTGTGTCAGAAAGCAGTTTGGTTATGACGAGAAAAATTCATTAAGGAAATTCTAACTTTAAATTCATAAATAGAAAGCAGTCCTAAAACATCTGTATTACATGTAGATGTGACTCTTGACCACCGCTTTGAAAATAAGACGAACAGATCACGAAATGCAGCGTTTGTATGGAAAAAGAAACGGAATTCAACGTCAAAATTTTTTGTCATATTAGACATCAGAGAAATTTATGAATAGTAAACTTAAGATACTAGCCTCAAGATTTTTGTGTTAAAATTTGAGCGATGAATCTGGATTACAAAGGGTGAAATCGTGTTTAAACTTTTTCATACATTTGTCTATAAAAATTACCCGCGGACTTTGCAGGGTTAACAGATAACTGTTTGAAATAATAAAACGCGATTGCACGCTGTGTAGGCCAGGTAATCGCTCAAATTTAACAACAAAAATATATTACCTAGTATATCAAGTTCACCATTCAACGATTTTTCAGATATTAAATTTGCCGGAAATTGACATCGAATTCTGTTTTTTTTTTTTCAAACTAACGGAGTATTTCCCATATCATCACTGTATTCCCCATACAAACACGATATTTTGTGACCTGTTTCCCCATTTTCAAAATGGGTTTTAATCCAAAATGGTCCATAATTAAGCTTCTTTCAAGTTTGAGAAAGTTTTCGTTTTAGAGATTCGGTATTTGTAGAGCAGATGCTTGATCGATAGAGGTAGAACAAACAACAAAAGTTACAATACCTGAGAAATTAGGTGACAGCCATCTCGCCTACTGCTTGCCCTGCAATAAGCACGCTTATTTATCAGCATGTTCTTTTTTTTGTTCATTATTTGACTCTGACGTCATTTACCGTATAAGGATCAGATTACACGCAAAATATACGAACGTATTACACAGTACATTGCCCTATTGCATCATAGTAACCCGGAAGACACAGAAGTTATAAAAGGAATTTTAGTCGAATAATAAATCCCTTCTTCGATGGTTTACAGATAATTCTTGCTTACATTTTACTCATTGCTCACTTTCTTTCTCGCCCATGCGACGCTAAACAACTTGTAAAATATCCTTCCGTATTGTTTTGTTAAACCATCGAATAAGATGTACGTGATGTAGCCTCATTTCCATGATGTGTACATGTCTTGCGTCATCTGCCATATGACAGTTGAATTATTGTTTTCAAAAATCTCGTTGATTTGCACCTTTTGTCTTGGGTATAGATTTAGATAATAAAATAATAAATAATAAACTTTATTTAAGTGTCAAAGTATTTAGCTTACTAGCTAATTGTGGACACTAAAAAAAAGTAAAAATAAATATGTTGTATCGTGTTACTCAAATTATATACCAATCATACATAGACAAACAAAATAGACAAACGCAATTGTTCTTTCTTGAGCATGAAGTACAAAGTAGATTCCGCGGTTGACTCACGCCTGACTGTTGTGAATTTTCTAGAAAATTGACCAGCCGCTCCAAGCTGCTGTTTTGTTACAGGATTAGCATATTCTCATATCGTATGAGTTAAATTGGCCAATCAATCAATCAACCAATCCATCTTACGCATTAACCAGCTGCACAAGTAACTACAACTTACTATTACCGACACTTACAACTTACAACTCCGCCACTATTAGGGCATCTTGCTCTAACAGACTAATAAATAATAGGCGAGTCTAATAGTGGAACTGCCAATAAAAACCGCGGCTTTAAAACTTAAATAAATAAATAATCATTTAGTTTTGGTTTGAGTATTCCAATTTTTTTTTTAGAATGGTAAAACACGTTATTTTAATATCATGAAAAATAACTGTATAATATATTTCGGGACTGAAATTTTGAAGAGCCTGTTAAAAGAAAATGAAACGTTTGTAGAAAACTGGTTTCAATTTCCTTCCCTTCCCTCGCGTGCCTCGCACGTCGCGCTTGCACACCCCAAAAGAGACTGTTGAACAGGCTAGAGCGACTCACGCACAAGAGACTAATCACATCAGCTGTTCCATATGGCGGGTGAATGATGTTAAAATTAACAAAACCGAACTGAATTATGCATTACCGTAAAGAATGGATCGTGTTTAATTTGAATGGCCAGTGAATTAAAGTAACTGTATCATCATCAGTTGAGGGTAACGCTTTTGAAATGAATGGCTTACCACCGATCCGAATGAGGTATAACCGTAACGCATAGAACTTGTTCAAATTGCATGGCCAACTGACTAAACTAAATAGATCATCGTTGGTTGAGTGACACAATAATTGCCACTATATGGAAAACTAATTGCCTCATAATCTGAAATGATGCACTTTTTCACTCATAATCTTTGTTGTGAAAATTTCTGTTCTCAATTTAACTGTTTATGTATTTATTTCAGAAATCGCGGTGAATTGCCTTCCTAACGAGAATAGGTTGGTGATCCAAAGATTATGAGGCAATTAGTTGTCCATATCTCCCTTCCCACACTAATTTGTAATTTAATTTCCTTGGGGAGTGGACTGTGAATCGCTGAACGACTGATAAAGTGACGCGATCCTAATTGCAGAATTTGTGTTAATGTCTCCTAAGATCTCAGCTTTCCACTATGAAGCCATTAATGTGTTGTTTGAGTTTGTGTAAGTGTGGTTGTCTCAGTGGCCTAGTGGTTAAGGCATCTGTCCGGTCGTCAGATGACCCGGGTTCAACTCCCAGCTGAGGCACTTTTTCACTCATAATCTTTTGTTGTGAAAATTTCTGTTCTCAATTTAACTGTTTATGTATTTATTTCAGAAATTGCTGTGAATCGCCTTCCTAACGAGAATAGGCTGGTGATCCAAAGATTATGAGGCAATTAGTTGTCCATATCTCCCTTCCCACACTAATTTGTAATATATATATATATATATGTGTGTGTGAACAGTATATGAGAGAACCCCTAACCCTGCACACCCCAAATAATCATATTTTACTGAATAAATGTTTGAAAGAAAATTTTGCCCTGAGTGGGATTTGAACCCACGTCCTCCTGCATACTAGTTAGGCGTGATAACCACTACACCATCAGGACAACCATGCTGGCAACATGGCATTCTAAGATGTGATTTATGTGATTCCGGACGTAGGCCTCCCGGGATTTTTTCTTTCAAGGTGACGTAATATATCAACAACGAGTGCAAGGGTTTCATCAGGGGTTCCAAACACCGAGAAACAGATTTATTGTTTCGAGGTGTTTGGAACGCCTGATGAAACCCGAAGCACGAGTTTTTGATATAGCTTCTCAAACAATGAACCAAGAACAATGAAAAAATGTCTCACTGATTTGGCATCATAACGCCGAATATAAATAGACCAATTCCGATATATTAAAATTCATACTTGGCTCCAAGGCTTAGGGGAATAAAACAAAAGAAATCACATCGAGGTTCAGGTATGAATAATCTATTTCTTATGCTTTATTCCCCTAAGCCTCGGAGCCAAGTATGAATTTTAATATATCGGAATTGGTCTATTCCTTTTTTTGGTATTGTTTTAGAGTAATTAGCATTTTAACAGTAGTGTCACAAGTCCCTGAAAAGTTCTATTGTTTTAAGCTGAGCACATATATATCCGCTTGATCTCAATTCGATCATTGTTAATCAGATATGGCGTTGTCACGTTTTCGTGAAGTCAAAACAGCCGAAGAGGAGGTAAAACTGGTTCGAAATGCGGTACGCAAGTCGACTCAGTACAAGAATAAATGGGCATATGGAATATTTGAAGAGTGGCATTGTCGAGGTCGCAGGTTTATTTAAAACGTACGACTTTCATCAAGTTGAGTCGGTGGATACACCTTTGGTCGAGATGAGTGTGTTGTCCATTAATTATTGGCTGACCAAATTCGTACCATAAGCATTAATGTAAACGGATTATCCAAAAATGAATGAACGTAAGGAAAGCAATTTATATTTATTTTGCTCAGTTGGTTTTGGATATTCTGTAATGGCCTTTTGGGATTACTAAAGCTTGTCTATTCACTTCGGTGTTTGTGTCATTAATATTTAAATTAGGATAACCCTGCACCATATGGGTTTGACGTTTTATCAAACTCTAGAGTTTGATATTTCATCAAACTATCGTGGAAAGGCCTCTGTCCAGTGTTTCATCGGGGTTTCAAACCACGCGCACCCGACCAAATTGGCGTATCCTGATTGGCTTGTAACTTGATGAATTATTAATGAGTTCGAGAAAGGGTAGGGGAAGCCTATAACTCCATTTGAACCCCCCCCCCCCCCCCCCCCCCCCAAAAAAAAAAAAAATAGCCTGTATCCCTTGCGGATCCTCCCTTGTCACTCGCTAAGTTGACTTCGGTCGTGTATCATGAATTTGATCCTTAGTAGGGTTTCAAATGGAGTTATAGGCTTCCCCTACCCTGTCACCTTGAAAGAAAAAATCCCGGGAGGCCCACGTCCGGAATCACATAAATCACATCTTAGATTGCCATGGTTGTCCTGACGGTGTAGTGGTTATGATAATCACGCCTAACTAGTATGCAGGAGGACGTGGGTTCAAATCCCACTCAGGGCAAAACTTTCTATCAAACATTTATTCCGTAAAATATATATATATATATATATACAAATTAATGTGGGAAGGGAGATATGGACAACTAATTGCCTCATAATCTTTGGATCACCAACCTATTCTCGTTAGGAAGGCGATTCACAGCGATTTCTGAAATATATACATAGACAGTTAAAGTGAGAACAGAAATTTTCACAACAAAGATAATGAGTGAAAAAGTGCCTCAGCCGGGAGTTGAACCCGGGTTCAACTCGATGACCGGACAGATGCCTTAACCACTAGGCCACTGAGACAACCACACTTACACAAACACAAACAACACATTTGTGGCTTCATAGTGGAAAGCTCTTGGGAGACATTAGCACAAATTCTGCAATTAGGATCGCGTCACTTTACCCAGTCGTTCAACGATTCACAGTCCACTCCCCAAGGAAATTAAATTACAAATTAATGTGGGAAGGGAGATATGGACAACTAATTGCCTCATAATCTTTGGATCACCAACCTATTCTCGTTAGGAAGGCGATTCACAGCGATTTCTGAAATATATACATAGACAGTTAAAGTGAGAACAGAAATTTTCACAACAAAGATAATGAGTGAAAAAGTGCCTCAGCCGGGAGTTGAACCCGGGTCTCCTGATGACCGGACAGATGCCTTAACCACTAGGCCACTGAGACAACCACACTTACACAAACACAAACAACACATTTGTGGCTTCATAGTGGAAAGCTCTTGGGAGACATTTGCACAAATTCTGCAATTAGGATCGCGTCACTTTACCCAGTCGTTCAACGATTCACAGTCCACTCCCCAAGGAAATTAAATTACAAATTAATGTGGGAAGGGAGATATGGACAACTAATTGCCTCATAATCTTTGGATCACCAACCTATTCTCGTTAGGAAGGCGATTCACAGCGATTTCTGAAATATATACATAGACAGTTAAAGTGAGAACAGAAATGTTCACAACAAAGATAATGAGTGAAAAAGTGCCTCAGCCGGGAGTTGAACCCGGGTCTCCTGATGACCGGACAGATGCCTTAACCTTATATATATATATATATATATATATATATATACATAAACATAGCTTTTTTGAGAAATATATATCTTATATATATAGCTTTTGTATTCACATCAAAAACGTCACCTATTTGATGGGAATACAAAAGGGACATGTATAAGATATGTATTTCTCAAAAAGCAATGTTTTTGAAAATCATCTTTTCAAAGTAGCCTAACATGTACATATTTAACATGTATTACACTATGGAACTTATTACCAGATTCTGTCAGCCATCATGATGATCTTGCAAACTTTAAGACTGCTAGTGAAGAGTAGAGCTTTTAACGCCCTGGACTAAAGTACACCGTTCAAATGCAACTCTCCCCTGCTCGCAATTAGTCAAGTTAAATGTGGTTAACCCTTCCACTCCCAGAGTCAAAAACGCAGACATGTAGTGTAATTCTACACTGTAGCTTTTGAGTCTGTGGACGAAATCCGATGGTATGACCATTCAACAGAAACCTCTTCCGCCGTTCTTTTGTATGGTACCATTTGTTTTTCAATATTTTACAAAATAAAATTTGGGCTTTTTCTTGAATTTCGATTTTTGGCACTCTGGGAATTAAGCAATTACACTCCTTGAAACTGCAGCTTTCATGCATTTTAATGAGCTTAAACGTTTGTCGCGTTCTCAAATTCGATGAAATAGTTATTTTTCTTTGTATCAGTAGTATAGGGGGTTGAGGGTTCGGGACCACCCAAAATAAGTCTCCAAAGACCCGAATTACCGCCCCCACGGATTCATTGCATTCATCCGTGGGGGCGGTAATTCGGATCTTTGGGGGCTTATTTTGGGTGGTCCCGAACGCCCCAACCCCCTATACTACTCTGTTTATATATGTTGCTTCGGTACGAGACCACCCCAACCCAGGGGGTATTACCAATTGGAGAAATCACACCCCCTGTATATACCCACCCACATGGCAATGGCACAGCAGATCGATATGAACATGGCGGCTCAAGGTCTTGACTTTAACCCAAGGAACCAAGACTACTTTGGTGATTGGTTGCATGGCTACAAGATGAACGTCCCTGATGACTACCAAATCAAGGACCTCAATACATTCTTCATAGCTAATAGGGCGGCTATTATACAGACAATAGCACGCGAAGTTACAGAGCTTGGTGGAGTTAAGGTCACTTTGTCATTCGATGTTCACTTTTCAGTGGAAGGCAATGACAATCGAGAAATTGATCACTTCTTTTGGAACGTTAAACCACTGATTGTAACACATCTCTATAAGCTGCGAGAGGAGGACATCCTGGAAGGCATTGTCAATGGTTTTAAGGAAGAGATTGCCAGATGGCAGCAGATGGGTTCTGGTTGGGTGATTGATAAAATCAAAACTGTTTACCTTGAGTTCGGGATGTATCAACCACTACGGGGTGGCACATTTATCCCAACCCCATCAAAACTCAGGCCAAAGCAGGCTATCATCAATGTGAAGAACAGAGATAACCAGTGTCTCCGCTGGGCACTGCGATCGGCATTGTTCCCCGCAGAGGCGCATTCATACCGGCCAGGCAGTTATCCCATTGATGATGGTCTAGACTTCACTGGAATCGATTTTCCAACACCACTGAGTCAGATATCCAAGGTTGAGCGTCAAAACAACCTTCCAATCAACATTTATGGATTGAAGAACAATAAGGTGGTTGTAATCAGAGTCAGTGAGTTAGAGGACCCCAATCTGCGAAGGATCAATCTGATGATGCTCACAGATATGCACACCTCGCATTACTGTTACATCAAGAGCATGAGCAGACTCCTACACAGTGAGTACAACGCAAGGCGTCGTATGCATCACTGTGACAGGTGCCTCCAAGCCTTTTCTTCAGAACGGGTTCTTACTGACCATCTCTTCTACTGCAGGGGAGTAAGCGGTAGGCCGGTACGAGCTGAAATGTCAAAAGAAGGCGAAAACTTCCTTTACTTCCAGAACTTCCAGAACCAGATGAAGAAGCCTTGGGCCATATATGCTGACTTCGAAAGCATTGTCGAAAAAGTTCACGGCTGCATACCAGATCCCCAACAGAGCAGCACCACTGCAACATCCGTGCATAAACCATGCGGGTTCTGCATGTTAGCTGTTCGCTCTGATGGAGAGACAAAGGGGCCTTATCTATACAGAGGAGAGGACGCTGTGCCAGTCTTTCTTAACAGCCTTCAGCAGCTGGAAGGGGAGATCAGAGACGAGCTGCAACGCAAGGAACCACTCTCCATGACAAGAGCAGACTGGGCAGATTTCAACCGTGCAACAGATTGCCACATCTGTGATAAGCCTCTCGTTAAGGAGAACCACAGGGATGCCATTGCGGCCTATCACCCAGACACAGGAGAATATTTGGGCTTCGTTCATCGGCACACCAACAAATGCTACCAAAAGACATTCAAAGTTTACATCCAGGACTATGATGGTGAAATGGAAGTGTTTTCATTTATCGGACCAAGAAACCAAAGGAAGGCCCCTCCTGAGAATTTTAGAGAGCAGGTAGACTGTCTGTTCTGTGGGGAGTCTCTAATCCAAGACTCTGTTCGAGACGCAGTCAAAGATCATTGCCACATCACAGGCAAATATCGGGGTGCGGCTCACCATTCTTGCAACATCAACTATTTTCGCACCAACTCGAAAATTGAAATAATCCCGGTAATCTTTCACAACTTGAAGGGTTATGATGCACACCACATCATGAGTGGAATTGCGGACGTGCATTCTGATTTGAAATGCATCCCAAACAACATGGAGAAATACATCTCTTTCTCTCTTGGCAAGCTGAGGTTCATTGACAGCTTGCAGTTCATGCAGTCAAGCCTCAGTGCCCTGGTTGATGCAAACAAGCCAGAGTCCTTCACAATCACGGCAAGTCACGAGAAGAACCAAGCCAAGCGCGGCCTTCTCCTGCAAAAAGGGGTTTACCCATACGAATACATGGACTCTTGGACTCGATTCGATGAGGCCTCTCTCCCTCCGAAGGATGCCTTCTACAGCGAGATCAAGAAGGAAGACATCTCAGATAAAGAATACGCCCACGCGCAAAAAGTGTGGGAGGTATTTGGATGCAAGACGCTTGGAGAGTATCACGACCTCTACCTTGAGACAGATGTGCTTCTTCTAGCCGATGTTTTCGAAAACTTCCGAAAAACATGTCTGCAACATTACAAGCTTGACCCGGCACATTATTATACAAGTCCTGGTCTCTCCTGGGACGCCCTTCTCAGGTATACGAAAATCAACCTGGAGCTGCTCACAGACGTCAACATGCATCTCTTTGTTGAAAGAGGCTTGCGAGGTGGCATATCCATGGAGAGCAGGCGGCACTGTAAGGCCAACAACCCCTACCTTCGTGACCACAACCCCAACGAAGAGTCAAGTTACATCATGTATCTCGACGCGAACAATCTCTATGGATGGGCCATGAGTCAGCCTCTCCCAGTTGGCAACTTCGCATGGTGCCCTGTCTTTCCAACAATTCACCAGATTAGGAAGTGGAGGCCAAACAGAAAGATTGGTTACATTCTCGAGGTTGATCTTGAGTACCCCGAGGAGCTGCACGATGAGCACAACGCTTATCCTTTAGCTCCAGAAAAGCAAGTCGTCCCAAAGGAATGGATGTCACCATACCAAAGGGCCTTGGCAGATTGACAGCCAGAAGACAAGACGCAGAAGCTGCTCCTTACACTACGCGACAAATCCAGGTACGTGTTGCATTACAGGACACTCCAGCAGTACCTGGATCTTGGAATGAAGTTGACGAAAATCCACAAAATGCTCAAGTTTGAGCAGAGGGCGTGGATGGAGCCATACATCTCCCTGAACAATGAGCTCAGAAAGAAGGCCACTTCCGACTTCGAGAAGAACTTCTTCAAGCTCATGAACAACTCCGTCTTCGGCAAGACAATGGAGAACCTCAGAAATCGAATCGACATGAAGCTTGTCCGGGCGCACGAGCGTGACAAGATGAGAAAGCTTATCGCAAGCCCGCTGTTTACTAGAGCAGTGGTCTTTGGAAACAATCTGGCGGGTATCCAGATGCAGAGGGAGAAAATCCTCTTTAACTGCCCAGTCTACACAGGCATGTGCATCCTTGATCTCTCCAAAACACTGATGTACGACTTCTATTACAACCATCTCAAGCTGAAATATGGCCAGCGAGTAGACCTACTCTACACAGACACAGACTCCCTACTCCTCGAGATCAAGACGGAGAATGTCTACAAAGACATGGAGAACCTTCGGGACGAACTCTATGACACAAGCGATTATCCCAAGGACCACCCGCTCCACAGCCAGCTTAACAAGAAGGTCATCGGCAAGATGAAGGACGAGTGCGCGGGTAAGCCGATCTCGGAGGTTGTGTGTCTTCGCTCGAAGATGTACTCCATCCTTCTGGATGACGACAAAAACATCAAGAAGGCAAAGGGCACCACCAAGGTTGTCACAAAGAAAGAGATCACCCACCAGAATTACAAGGACGCCCTCTTCGACAGGAGAACCTTCAAGCACGGGATGGACAGGCTCAGAAGCAAAGCCAACAAATCTTCGGTGAGCACATCACCAAGACAACGCTCTCTCCTTTTGAATCTTAGCGCTGGATCAAGGATGATGGTGTCCGCACTCTGGCTTACGGACATAAAGACACGCGCTAGAGCCCAGCCGGTGGTAACTGAGTGCCCGGCGGCACAACCATCGACTCCTCACAAACAAACCCTCTCTTGGGGCCGTCGTAGAGATAATACACGACTGGCTCATTCGGCTTGGTGACAACTCTCTCAACGTTGAAGACCTTCAAAGACCAGACCAGATCAGTCGCACGCCTCCCACCCCCTTCTAGCTCACCGGGATAATAAAGATATCTCACACTCACCCGTGGAGGGAGCTTCTTCTCATTCACCCCAACAGGCCTAGCATATGGAGTCGAGGGTTTGGAGGATATTGCTTTCTCTTTTATTGCTTGAGCGGGCTTCTTGCCAGTGAGTCTTGTTACTTCATTGTTCAAGGCCGAGACAACCTCTGGCAATCTTTTAACCCAAGCAGTCGAACGACTAGAGGGCATATTCATTTCAACGGCATACTGATAACCAAACAGTCTTTCGGCTAGGGTGCGATTGAATCTCTCCACAATTGCTTGGTCTCTGTGGATATCAACCCTCCCGCGACGAATGGTCGTTTTGTTGTTTTCCATGGCCTTTGTCACAGCCCCCATAAACTCTTTCCCAGGGTCAACTTGCAAGAGTTGAGGCCATTTCAAAGGCCCACGTCTGTAAATCCGTGCAAATGCTTTAGCCACCTCTTCAGACTCTTTCGAAGTCAGAGGCTCTGCTGCTTTGAAACGGCTAGCCACATCAACAAGGGTTAATGCGTATTTGTAAACCTTTCTCCCGCGGGGAAGTTTGTCGTGGGGCAGGAAGAGAAGATCTGCTTGATGCACTGCATTGGGTGATGAGACATCAAACTTGGGCCGAGGGATACGGCGTGGCGCTGGGAGGTAAACTTGCCAAAGGGCTTGTTTGACCAGCCATTTCTTTGCGACATCATCAGAGACCTTGGCTGCTGCAGCTAGCTTTTTTACAGCGGCAAGACCTTTCCAATACCCCTTCGGACTGTAATAGATCTTAGAGAGTTTGGCCTCCATAGGGGTAAATATAGAGTTTATGAATCGGGCCCGTTCCATGGCTATACTGTGCAAACCAAAGGCGCACCTCTTCAAGAGCCCTGTTAGCAGCTTCTTCGTCCTCATCAAGCTTTACAAGGCCGGGAAAAATGTTTCGAGAAAGTTCAAGCACTTTCTGACAGGTTCGTTTTATTTCCTTAGTTTCTTGAGACGTGAGGAATGTTATGAAGGCGCGGTAGAGTTCATGATATTCTTCCGGCATGGATGCGGGCATAGCATCAGCAAAATTTCTGAAACATTTGCGCTAGTTCCTCAGTTTGTTTACCCAAGGGGCATGCTGGTAAAAGGCGAAACTGTTCCACAAATGCGTCACGATCTTCTTTAGAAAAGGGTGCAGCCATGGTATATATATGGGTTTTAAATTTTTTAAAAAATTAAAGAAAGCGATAAGCTGCATACCCACCCGCAAGCAGGGTGCCTCCAATTAACGCAAGTTCACCAGTCTGTTGTTGTGGGCTGGGCTTGTAGAAATCCGAGAACTGAGGCTTTTTGTAGTCTTTGATTTGTTTATACAAGGCCAGGGCTTGGTCGGTGGTTTGGAAGTTTTTGCTAGCTTGGTGTTTAATCCGATCGTTGGCCGCAATCCAGTCGAGGAGCTTGGTGCGGTCCTTCTGGTATTTGGCGTAAGCAGCTTGGTATTGTTCCAGGGCGCGGTCATGTCGGATTTTCTCCTCCATTGCTGCCTTTCCGTTATCACCAGACAGATATTTCGCGAGATAATTGCCGCCAGTGAAAGCTGCCGCATTAAGAACAGCGCCAAGGGCCATTATTACAATCGAGGCCATTGTGGTCGTGTGTATATGTTGTAGTTAATTTTTTATCTCAGGTAATTTTTATTTTTTTATTGTTTTTGGGTATGGTAATATATGCTAATGAATTTGAAACAAAGGAAAAACAAAAATTACCTGAAATAAAAAATTAACTACAACATATACAATATGTTTTTACATGTTGACGCGATGTTGATGTGATGTTGCTAGATTTACATGTTGTCTGGGAGGATTTTCTGATCCTCGAGATATTTCTTCAGCGCGATGCCGCCAGCCATAACGGCTGTGAACTTGACGTAGTTCATTAAGCTTGCACTGGGGTCGGCAGTGAAGTTTTCTTTGATGGTCTTTTTCCCAACCCAACCAATACCGGCGACAAGGCCAGTTATTGTTGCGGCGTCGAAGATAGACTTCACAAGCTTGTTGTCAGACATGGTTTGTGTCCAGTATACATATGATTTTTCATTTTTCTGACAGAACCTTTTGTGCCTTTGTTGTCTCGTTAAATCTCAACACGCGCCCTTAAATCCCTCGTCATGGAGGACTCGGACCTCGTCATAGAGGGCTACGGCCTTGTCATAGAGGACTCGGGCCTTGGCCTCTAGGGCTCTGGCCTCGGCCTCTCGGGCATCGGCCTTATACTCTCGGGTCCATAGGCTCTCTGGGTCCTCATGCTTGGACTCAGGCTCGGACTCAGGCTCGACCTCAGGCTCGGGCTCAACGATCCCGTTCCTTAACAAGAAGTAAACTGCTTCAAAGGCTTTCACGTTTAAATCAGTCAATAAAAAAAGCGCACCTCCGACTGCAGCAGTATTCACTAAAGCCTGTAAAAGATTCATGGTAAGTATACATATGATTTTGTTTTTTATTCCATTTTTTTAATTCCTTGTCTTACCGGAATTCGAGATGGGGGCGGCGTTGCAGAGGGTGGTGCAGCGGGTGTGGCTGCTTGTGGTGTGTTTGCTGGTGTTGCTGGTGTGTTTGATTTGCGTCCAAAGTCTTTGCATTATGGCTTCGCGTTGGTAATAAACACCAGCAGCAGAGACAACCAACCCTGCAACCGTCAGAATATAAATGATTGAGTTGCTGTCGCTGTCACTTGTTGTGTCACTTGTTGTGCCACTTGTTGTGCCACTTGTTGCCCCACTTGTTGATGGTGCAGGCTTTTGCGCTTCGGCCTTTTTCTTTGCTTCACGGGCCAGGCGGTTGCGTTCTGCTAGCCTTTTGCCAGAAGCAACGCGGCCGGGGTTCTTTTCTGTTGCGGGCTTTGTTTTCGGTGTCTCAGAGGTAACACGTGCAGGTGTTGGTGTTGGAGTTGGGGTTTGAGTTTCTTCAGGGATCGTCTCGAGTGGTGTGGCCATCGTACGTATATATATGATTTTTTAATTTATCTTGTGTTAAGTGTGCTGCCAGGTTCCAGCCAGGTTCCTTCAAGGTTCCTGCGAGGTCAGCACAGGTCCCAGCCCAACTTCATCAAAGCCCTCAAGTGGATAACCTTCACTGTCTCTGGTTGGATGTATGGATTGGGGTGGGGGTTCCAATTCTATCAAGTCAGGTTTGTGATCAGTATCTCGGTCAAACTTGATGTGGTTTGTTGTGATGAGAGCAGCATTGGCAAGCGCCAGCCATCGCCCGCATCGCAGAGCAAGGCCCCCAGCAAGCTTTGCCAGCTCCTGGTTGATGATGTAGTTGTTCTTGAGTTCTTGCTGCAACTCCTTAACATCATCAATCGGGGCCGCCATACCAACGCCTTTGGTCACGAGCGTAATGGCGGAATCAATTAGGGATTCGGTCGTCTTATTGCCGACGTAGGTCTCGTACCTTTTGCAGTACTTCTCGACGTCCTTGTCTGACAACCGCGCCACATGATCGTGTGTGAGCTGCACGCCAATAGCTTCTTTTGCCTTGCCAGTTGAAACAAGGATTGAAAGACTCTCACGTTTGGCAGGAATGCCATTGTCACCAATTAGCCCTGTGGGAGGTGCGGCACCAGGGGTGGCCTCCAGCATCTGCATTACTTCGTCCAAGTTGACCTGGTCTTCAGCGGCTTCTGCCATCATCAGGGTATACATATGTGTTTGTTTTTTATTTTTCAATAATTCTCTTGATGTCGGGCAAAAGAGTTTCAAGCTCACGTATAAGCCCCGCCGTGGTGTCTGGCATAGAATGCAACCGCAATGGGTATCTGGCCAGAAGCATGAGGCGCAGATCTTCCTCACCAGCGGCTTTGATAATTTTGTTTTGCGCATCAATTGTGTGTTTTTGCAATTCATCCAAAAGCTGTGAAAGCACACACAGCTTGTGTAGGCTGGTTGACGCATTCATGGTATATATTTGTGTGTGTATTTGTACTCAATTCCATACGGGTGCCTGTGTGGGTGTGGCTGTGTGTGTTTAAACTTTTTACTCAATTCCATACGGGTGCCTAACAGAGAAAACCAGGTGGGAGAACTTGCGGGATTTGAGCCGTGCAATAAGCTCTTTGTACTCCTCATGGGAGAGCTCGCCGGCATAGTCTTCGAAGATGGCCTTGGTGGTCTTGCTGGAGGGCGTGTAAACGAGCACGATCGCTGCGACATTTTCACGATATGGCTTGGCAATGCTGGTGATCTGCTGGGTCAAGACCCACACGGATATGCCGTCATGCCTTGCGCTGAACCCCAGATTGACCAGCTGGCTCGTGCGGCCTTTGACATCTTTGGAGGCGGCGCAGTCATCGAGAATGAATAAAGTGTTGGTGCATGTGTAAAAGAAGCTCGCCAACTTCAACCAGTATTCATCTCATGCTGTTGGCAGACAATCACGCATATGCGCGGATCGCGGTACACGAAGCCATTGTATGTCTTGTTCTTGACAAATGTGGGGCAGAATAAAACGATGTAATCAAAACAACCCCTAAAGGGGCCTCGCAGTTGGGAGAGAAGATAATGTGTCTTTCCAGAGTTAGTGGGGCCCACGTTTAGTGCATTGAATGGCAGCTTTCTTGGGTCCATAACCAACCGCTATATTAGTTGGTTTGTAAACTGGTGGGGAGGGGGCCTTTGCCAGAAGTCTTTGTATTTCATGGTGTGATAATGGTCTGGTGGATGGCAGGGGAGCCGGCTTGGCATAGAAGTTGATCTTGTTTGTGGCCATGGGGCTGATGTTTGCTGGTGTTTGGCTGGCCATGGGCTGGCCATGGGCTGGTGGGTATATATATATATGCGTGTGTTGTTCGTGCGTGTGTATGCGTGTGTTTGTGCGTGTGTTGTTCGTGCGTGTGTGTTGTGCGTGTGTATGCGTTTTACTTAGTACTGTACAGATTCCAGCTGCTTGCCCAAGATGTTCATCTGTGAGTCTGAGATGGTGAAGATGTGGCAGTTTGCGGTTCCCGAACCTTTACCGTCTCGTTCGATCTCGAGTTGCACGCCATCCTGTGTGTTGACGAGCCGTTGGCCATTGCCGTGCAGGGCTGTGTCAGCCATGGACCGCAGGTCAATCCAGAGACCAAACTTGTTGCCTGTGAGATATTTGGTCAAGTTCATGTTGGGCCTGCCGTCCGTGTGTGGGGTAAAATACCGGGTTATCTCTCTCCACATGTCAGTACCACTGATGCCCTCGTTGTAGATCCTGTTTGGGACCCCGTTGACTGTGACCTTCACTTTGGTGATGTCGGGGTTGAAATAGCTCTCAGAGTCCCTGGCACCCGCTATATAGGGATTGATGAACAGCAAGAGGATGCCCTTGAGAGACCGGCGCTGTGGGTTAACCCGAAGATTCAGCCGAGTGTCAACGCCTTTTGTGAAGGGATGTACCCGATCTCGCATTACGAGGTCATAAGCGAACTCCTTACCACTAGTGTAAGCGCTTGTTGCTTCGTCGGCCAGACTCTTACTTCTGATCGTCTCATACTCCAGCTGGAGGTTTTCCAACTTGTACACGAGCTTGCTTGTGTCTGAGCCCCGGACAACTTGGCTTGCGGGGGCGAGGGTTAGTTCGAAGACCAGATCGTTATATAACGCTTGAGGGTATATGATCCCGTGATCAGTCAAGATTTGGTGATCCAGTTTGATGCGATACTTATTCTTGTATATTGTCTCCAGCTTGTTCTCTGCATCCACGCTGGAGGTCTTCTTGTCGCCAGTACCAGAGCGAATCTTTCACAAATCCACACTCTGGATGCCCTCCATAAGCATGTTGTCCCGCTCATCGATTGATTTGAATAAGTCTTCGAAGATCTTGTAGATGTCGTACCCAACCGTGTCCTGTACAGTGGTGGCGGCAAACTTTACAACGAACCTGTCCACCAGGGCCCGAGAAGCATTTTGCACGAGATAGTTGTTAGCGTGGCCGCCGGCTAGGCTGATGTTAAACACCAGCGCAAGTGAGCCGGACACAATGACATCGTGCTCGCCCAGCTTGGGCACCGAGACATACAGTGTCTCACCGGGGTTGGCCTCAAAAGGGTTGAATGTGATGCGCTTGACGGTTCGCTCTGCTTTCATGGCGCCCAGTGTCTTTTCACTGTGAGATGGAAGTAGATTCGGTTGCAAAGACATGGTATATATTTGTGTAATTATTTTAATTTATATTTATATACCCACGATGGCAACAGGCGGCGAAGACTACGAGCCAACTGAGGAAACCAGTCACACCCAAGACACAGGGGATGACGGTGATGACGATGAGAGCCTTGAAGTAAGGTGGGATCAAATGTCAGAAGATCAGCGAGAAGCCCACCGATGGACCCAGGATCAAGACACCGACCCCAACACAACGCAACCCTTTGAACCAGGCGGTACATCCACCCCATATCGTCCTGGTGGCGAGCATATTGAAATGCATACAATGCCTCACGAACAAAGTGGGCTGCCAAGCACTTCTGACACCGACCCTCTGCTTGCGGGCGATGAGCTAGACCAACGTCTTCAACAAAGACGGCAAAATTCAGCTTGGGACGACCTAATAGAAATGTACCCAAATGCTAACAAACAAGCCATCGAAACATTTTACGAACCAGATAAAAAAGGAAACCCAAGGCAGTACGTTAAAATGGTTGGTAGGGGGAAAAAGGCATATCCCCTGTTTTCACAAAGTGCTGTAACACGGCAACTTAGGGAAAATCCACAGCTTTTACAAGAAATCAAAAGCTATCTTGGAAAGTCAATGCTTGATCAGATGAAAGACTTTCAAGCAGAACGTGACAAAAAGCAACAAGAGCTGCAAGCAAAACAAAAGCAAAAACAACAAAAAAAAACAAATGGCTGCTGATGTGCAAAAAATTCGCCGCGAGATGGATGCCATCAGAAATAGAATTGAAGAGATTGATGCCCAGATTCGGAAACTGGAGGATGCACATGGACCACTGAATACGGAGACAATACAAAGACTGAAAAATGAAAAGAGACAGCTTGAATCTGAGCATCAAGCCAAACGAAAAGAACTGGACAAGGCGCAAAAAGCTGCCCAAGAAGCAGAAAAATAACAAGAAGACATCAATAAACTCACGGTAGATAATAATAACATAGACAGGAACATAAACGAACTTAGAGCAAAAAAAGACGCCATAAAACCACTAGACGAACTGAAACAGAACAAAGAAGAGCTTGAACGACAGATCGCTGAAAAGAACCGCGTCATAGAGGATGAGAACACGTCTCCCTCTGAAAAAAAAAACGGGCCGGCAGCCTGGATTGAAGAACACAATCCAGAACTGGCAAGGCTCAATACAGAAATTGAGGTGCGGGAGAGGGGCTTGTCTTTGAGAGAGAGGGTCAGAGAAATCTTCAAGAAATACGGATGGACCCTGCAAGCGATTGTTCTGGCAGCTGGCATCACCATCAGCGCTGTGGTACTCGCCACCTTGAACGGCCTGGCAAAGGCCACCAAGGCTATTGGTAATGGACTTAAAGAGCTTGGCAAAAAGGCAGCCAGCGCACTGCCTGGCCTCATTGGCTCAATTGTGGGCTTCATCTTCAAAGCGGCTGGGTCGGTCATTTCCTTTCTGGGTGAACACGCCTGGCTGCTCATCCTTGCCGTGGTGGCCTTCCTGGTTGAAAGGATCACTAAACGGGCGAAGTCTTAACTCTCTTGGGGGCACTTTTTTGATCTCTAAAATTGGGCCCCACTCAGGGGGGCGGAAAAATCACCAGGGTTACCGCCATTTTCGACTACCTTTTTTAGGCGCTCAAAGGAGGGATTTATCTGGCCCAAACGAAAATGCCTGCCAAAGCAAGCGCACCCACAGCAATGAGTGCCTTGTTTACGTGATGTGAGTCTGGCTGTGGTGCGGATGTTGGGGTGGGTGCGGGTGTGGGTGCTGGCTGTGATGTGGGTGTGGGCTGTGGTGTGGCCTTTGGTTTGGGCGCGATGCCCTGTGCCTGTGTGGCTTGTTTATGTATCGGGTTTGATGGGTGACTGTTTGGTGGATTAATCTTTGTTGGGCCACCGTCCATGTGGCGAAGGGAGGCTTTTTTTGTGCCCAGATTAACATCATTGTTCACACCCAGCTTCATCTCCTGCGTTGCCTCCTGTAGATTGTTGTTATACCCGATCACGCTCTCTGTGTTGATAATCATGCGCGATGGCATGAGCCAGCTTCCGGGTGCTGTCGCAAAGTCTAAGCGCACTTTCGTTGCTTGGATAGCAAGCTGGTAACGCTGTACGCTTGTTGCGATGTCGTTCAGTATTATGGCCTCCTCTAGATGGGTGAGGAATACTCTCTGCGTTTCGAAGGCCCGGCCTCCTCTTCCAATGATGCTGCTGCGGGTTTTGGCTTGTGAACCAAGAATGCAGTACACAAAGGCCTCGATTGATTGGTTCATACGCGCGAGCCCTGGCTGTGTTAGCCCCTTTGTGTAATTTGGCACAAAGTGCTCGAACTGGGTGTCCGCCCCTTGGTCGTTGCGGACGAAAGATATTCCATTGGCACGATAGTTGGGGTCGTTTCTGTCAGTCACACGCTCATCATTGAACAGAGCTAGATCGGGGTCTGGATAATCGTAATCGGTAGAAATGTTGCCACCACCGTATTCCCCAATGTAGACATTCCCAAGACCGTGGTTCTTGCCGTACGTGAAACGGAAGTCAGAACTTGGGTCGATGCCGAACTCTATGCAAATCTTCTTGTACGCGTCGATGTTGTAGTTGTTGTCTTTCTGGGAAAATGGAGGGTCGTCTGGCAAAACACTCACGCTTTGTTCCCCACCCATCTGGTAAAGAATTCGCCTTGTTGTGAAATAAACGTGAAACCGGTTAAACGACCTTAACTGTGGTGTTAGGGATAGACTGGAGTTCTTATCGAAGAGAATGTCGCGCGAGATTCCACAGCCGGTTGTTGCACACCACAGGGCGAAGGAGAGTTGTTGCGGCCAAAAACTCATATGCGGCCCGCCGAGCCACTTTCGGCCGTATTTCGCGGTTGTGAAGGAAATCTGAGTGTCCCTGAAGATATTTCTGTATTTCGTTGTGAAATAATCATTTGGCGTCACGTAAATCTTTTGCTCTTTGTCGTTTAAGATTGCGCCAATCATCATGTCTTTGTCTATTGTGGTGGTGAAAGCAACAGCCGGGATTGATAACATTTGTTGCCCCAACGATAACTGATAAGGGAAACCACCGTCATAATGGAGACCAAGAGCGTCTCTTTTAGCGCCAGTCCAATCTTTGTGGGCTATTTCTGTGATAAGTGCAAATGAGCCTTAACCCTCTTTGTAAAGCACTTCCCCCGTGCATTTTGTGGTCGTCGCCAAAATCTACTTGAACTTCAAAGCGTGACATATCGGCGCGCGGGAAACGCCTTTTGAAGTCTGAGATCGCCTTGGCCTTGGCCGCGGCAGAGAGCTTGGCAGCCCCCGGCGAACTCAACCAAGCAATTTCAGGATTAGGGGGTGGTAGCTTTGGCGCCACATGGGTATAGGCATTTGGAGGCGAATAAAAAGGAGGCGGGGGTCCGTAATTGTGGCCGCCGATGTTTATACCAAGATTTGAATTAGGATTAAATCCACCAGGCTGTCCGCCAAACATGATTGTATATAATAAACATTTTATAATTATAATTAGATACGCAATGTTTTCCTGTGTATATATTTATGTTTTTCCCAATAAACTTACATATACACACCATGGTTGTGCTTACAGTTACCACAACTTCGAACCCCTACACTCTGTACTTTGATCACGTGATCCAGAATGCACACTTCATCCGCCTCCTGTCTGCCTCGTTTTACAATTAGTGGCATAACTTGGCAGAAAAAGTGAAAATAGCCGCAGTCCTTTCTGGTGATAACCCAAAGACTACCATCATTGACATTGGCCCTGGGTTTGTTACTCCTAATAGCCTTGCAGACATAATAAATTGTAAATTTAAAGAAAAGGGTATTGCTCTGCAGGCAAAACCATATGAACTTGGAGTTCTTTCTATTTAAAACCCAGGACAAAAATACATAATATGGGTTTCCCCAAATCTCTCAAGATTGTTTCATATAGACATAAAAACATATCCTCATTTTACCATAAAGGGTTTCAAACTTCCAGGCACATACTTTGTCTACTGCGATCTGCTTGACAAAGAACAGAACCTTCTCAATGGCAAACCTTCAAGCTTATTGGCTCGTTTTGATATAACCGGAAAACCTTTTGAGAAGATCAACTACCAAGTGGCCCAACATGGCGTCTGGCATAGTGTCGATGGATCTGGTAAACATGTAAATGACATCACACTGTCGATCAGAGATGAAAAGAGCAACCTCGTTGACTTCAAAGCCATGCCCTGGGAATTTGAAATTGAAATAAAATAAACTTATATATACTCGCATCTGACATGGTTGTGTTGACATTTGTCACGACTTCGAACCCATACACGGTGTACTTTGATCACGCACTTCCGATGCCCAATTACATCCGGCTCCTATCTGCCTCACTCACCAAGTCGTGGTACAACTTGAAAGAAAGAGCGGTTATCTCAGCACCTGACAGTACTGGGAAGACTACTGAAGTGTTCTTAATTCCAGGGTTTTACACAGTGGACAACTTTGTAAAAGATTTCCTTGAGATAAAAACGAATAGGCCAGTTATTAATCTAACAGTTGAGACACTCACAGCAGAAGGAATAATGTTAATTAAAAGTCCCAATAATGTAACGTTTAGTAAAAATCTGACAGATTTTCTGGGTATAAGTGGTACACCGTTTTGGAGTGCAGTTGTCAAAGGGTTTACATCTCCAAGCACTTACTTTGTCCACTGCGACCTGGTTGACAAAGAACAGAACTTGCTAAATGGCAAACCTTCGGGTGTGTTGGCGCGCTTCGACATTCGTGGGAAACCATTTGAAAAGGTTCATTACCAACCAACACCACAGCATGTCTTGCGTGACACCTCGTCTGGCGAATTTGTTAACTCTATCACACTGTCTGTGCGGGATAAAGATGACAACCTCTTTAACTTCAATGGTAGGCCTTTGGAATTTGAAGTTGAGATAAATTAAAAATCATATATATACCCACGCCATGAGTTCTTCCAATGTGCTTCCATCGGCCCCCGAATACAGCGAGACACAACAGCTATACCCTATGCGTGAGATCACTCAAATAAATGCAGAAGATTTCCGGCTCAAAAAGATCTCTGACTTGCTTAAGGAACTGTCTGACGAAGCCGACGAGCACTACAGGCAAGTCGCAAAGAAATACAAACGAACCCAATCATTAGTTCATTACTCGGCGGTTGGCCTTGGGTCACTTTCTGTCAGGCTGTCATCAGGGGCCCTTGCCACTGCATTAACTGCGTTCGGAATTGTTGCAAGTCCAGCACTTGCAGGCGTTGCCACGCTTTGCGGGCTGTCCTCTGTTGGCTTTACAGCTATCAACAAGCGGCTAGAGAGGAAAGTGACTAAGCATGAGAATATCTATACAACAACAACAACAACAACAACCTTTATTCATGTGTCACTGGCACTGGCACTGGCTAAACGCAACACTGTCAATGAGCTAATCTCAAAGGCTCTGGAAGACAAGAGGATCAGTGATACAGAATTCACCATAATCACTCGTGAGGTGGAACAATATCACGAACTCAAAGCTGCAATCAGGGATGGTGTAAAGGCATCAAAAAACGTTGCCACTCAAACGCAAACACCAGACCTCGAGAAACTCAAAAACGAACTTCGCAAGGAAGTCAAACAAGAGTTTCAAAAAAAGATAAGTCTTCTCACCGCAGCATCCAAGTCCGATTTGAGAAATTAAATTCTGGCTTTAACCTACAAATCTTAAGGGAAAAATCCTTTGCATCCAATTGAACACACAACACGGTGTATATCCATGGAGAAGTTCGCCAAACAACTGGCTGATGTTCGGACCTTGGACACTAAAAGGGAATACAAAACCAAACTCGATGAGCTGGATAAAGAATACAAATTTATCCTCCTGCGCTCACTCGAAAACTACACCAAGGAAATACGGCGTTCAAACCTACCAGAACGCCTTCATCGCATCAAGGAGTGTCTTTCTCCCGGGGCACAATATACCCCACACTCACCTTTCACCCTTTGTAATGAAAGGATAAAAGCTTGCCAAAACTGCAAAGGCAAATTAAACCTCAGGATGTTTTCATCAGAACTTTGCTGTGAGGACTGCGGGCTCTTAGAACCTCTGGATGGTGTGACCTTCGATTATAACGAACTCTATGGTGGTGATTACAAAATTACCAAAAAAAGAAGACCCACCAAACGCTACAACTTCAGAAGCTATCTCAAGAAACATCTGAAAATTTGTGAACCCAACGTATGCTTGTCCTCCGAAGAAATACAACAGGCAAATGATTCCTTCAATTTCATAGAAGAACATCTACCGGAAAGAATCTCTATGCCATTTGTAGCCTACAAAATCTTTGACGAAATTGTACAAAAATGGCCACAACGGATGATTGTCAATTACTTCAGGCTACAAGTTCCACAAAAATCAATGAGTAAACACGAACAAAACTGGAAGATCATGCTTGAAAAGATGGGCCACGTTTAGAAAAACCTGCCATAGCAACTTTCATGAACACTTGGCCCGTCATAGTCTTCCTCGTCATCACTGTCGATGCCTGCAAACATCAATACCCGTTGTAAAGATCTATAAAGCGGCATGCCAGGACAAATGGCTCTGTGTCTGCCCATGTCCACTTCTGGCGAGAAGTGTTCTTGGCATTCCTCACATGTTTGTGAAGTGAATAAACGGAAATGGCAAAGGTGTTGCCAGTGATAATGACTTTTTATTGAAAGGCATACAGATTTCATCCTGCGTTGATGAAGGGCCTTGGCAGCCAAGTCACGCTTGATACTCCTTTCAACCAGTTCAAGGATGTAATCCTTGATCAAGTCTGGTAAATAGTCCCAATGGGATTCACCAAAAGACAGCAACCAATCACCAAAGTAGTCTTGATTCTTTGGATTGAAGTCAAGTCCTTGAGCCGTCATTGCCATGTTGGTTTGGTATATGCGGGGGATGAGATTACTCCAATTGGCTCAATTTTGAGAGTAAGAAGGCTTCCATAACAGAACTGTCATCAACCAAATTGTTTGGATAGGTTTTGACAGGGATGGTTTGTTTTTGTTTTGCCAAACTATCATGGAAGCTGTTGACTGATTCCTGAATGCCATCCAAGAAGTTTGGTTGTTTTGTCTCCCAAATTTCTGTTATGTCCAGCAGCTTCCATGCGAAGAAGGCTACTGCCTTATAAAAGTTTGGAGGCCATTCTTCACTGAATGTCATTCTGCCTATGTCATTCAAAAAATCTTTATCGTCTAGTTTCTGATCCTCATCGTATTCCATATAAAACCAATTTCCACTACATAAGATATCTCCCGAAGAAATTCCTCTCATAATTTTTTCGAACATTGCTGTTGATTTTGTTGCCCCGAGGTTAAGTAATTTTGTTTGAGTTGGAAATAATTTTTGCTTGCAAGATAGAATGTAAATACCACAGGCGAGTGCTGATGGTTTTTTTGTTTTGTACACAACTCCTTTGTTGAGTAAGAAATTGTGTTCAAGATTAAGGTTAAGCTGCTTCAAAGAACACATTCTGAAATAGGCATCTACAAACAAGCCTTTGTTAACTCTCTCACCGCTGAGAGCAAGACCGGTTTGTATTTGATCACGGTATTGTTTAGGAATTCTATTGACTGTGATCTTTCTGGTGTAAGGGCACTTGAACTCTAACAAGACTATTGTCTCGTCTTTGTGCGAGGAGTATCCATCTGGACTGCAAGTGACCTTCCCAAAAAGAGGGTGATCCTTTGCAAGATTAAGAGAGCCCTTATATCCAAAAACTTTGGCAGAATGTTTCTTCTCAAAGTATTCACGGACTAGAGGCTCAAATAATGTGCCCCAAACGCAGGCCACATTTTTACTCATATCGATGGGGTGCAACTTTTTGCGAATTAGACTTGACCGGCTCTCAAATGGCGAAGATCCTGTCAAGGCAGAGATCTCAGATGCACCGAGTGTGTTTTGTCTGGCTTTAACCCATTCTCCGCTCTTTTGGATCAGGCCTGTTTCACGCGATTTCAGGAATCTCTTGAAAGCTTTCACGTTTGCCATTGCCATGTGGGTGGGCTTATACAGTGGGTGTGATTTCTCCAATTGACAATACCTCCCTGGGGTGGTGATCTCAACAGAGTAGTATAGGGGGTTGGGGCGTTCGGGATCACCCAAAATAAGCCCCCAAAGACCCGAATTACCGCCCCCACGGATGAATGCAATGATTCCGTGGGGGCGGTAATTCGGGTCTTTGGGGGCTTATTTTGGGTGGTCCCGAACCCCCAACCCCCTATACTACTGTATCTCTTTCTCGAGGAAAAGAGTTTATCTTACGTGTCTTACGTGGGTGCTACAGATTTATTTATACTTCATTTCAACACCTGACATAGTCTTATTTTATTTATCTATTTCGTTCGGCAAAGGATTAATTGTGCAATTAAGCGGAGTACTCCCTAGGACAGGTTTCATATTGTTGTTTGTCAAATTTTTCACTTTTGGTGAAATATGGATATTATTCTTTTCACCTTTTGGTGGACGATTACTTTGCGACACAACCGCATACAGCCAGATTCATAGTGCAGTGTTAACTATTTCGGAATCCAAATACCGTGTAATGTAAACGCTTAATGAATCCAAATACTCCTTATGTGACGAATACGGAGACTTTTGCTCTAGTCTACACTCGGCCTCCTGGACCTGGTTGTTCAAAAGGTGGATAGCACTATCCACTGGATAAATCACTATCCAGCGGATAACACAAAATATTCTGTTAGTATTTATCCACTGCATAGTGACTTATCCAGTGGATGGCGCTATCGCAGGGAACCCAAACGCTTTGTTAGCTATAACAATCATTTAATAAAATATTGTTATTTACTTGTTTTCCTGTGTCTTTTTGATTCGTTTTGGAAGCGATTTGAATCAGAGCGAAGACGGTTGACCTTGCACGTTTCAAATATTATCTTGTCTGCCGCTTTGTAAATATGACGTGCCTATTACGTCTCAAGTTCCCATTACATTAACTATTAACTCTTCTCGTGGCCGTTAAATTGAAACCCGAAATTCTCCCTGCAGGAGAGTTAATAGTTAATGGTAATGGGAACTTGAGTTAATAATAATGGAAACTTGAGACGTTATAGGCGCGTCGTATTTACGAAGCGGCAGACAAGATAATATTTGAAACGTGCAAGGTCAACCGTCTTCTCTCTAATTCAAATCGCTTCCAAAACGAATCAAAAAGACACAGGAAAACAGGTAAATAACAATATTTTATTAAGTGATTGTTATAGCTAACAAAGCGTTTGGGTTCCCTGTGGCACTATCCACCTTTTGAGCAACTGGGGCCAGTAGCTTTGAGGAGTCATTAATTCACGAATTTATGAAGCTGCTTATGATTTAACTGCGGAAAATGCTGCATGGTTCGACGGTGTGATTTTGGAGCCCATTTCGATGACGGGTGATTTCTTCACAGTATCAACCCTTGAAGTTGAACTGCAGCAAAGCATTCCTTTCATCTTTTTCCTGAATCGTTGGTTTATCAGACCATATGCGAACGGATTTACAGCGGAGTTGAACATGACCATAGTGTGGGTAACGAAGAATACATTAGGACTGAACTTGTAGGAGCCAGCTTCTTCGAAGATGTGGAGTGTTAAATCTGGGATCCAAGTGATTCCAAAGATGGCAGTGACTGTTACGACCATCAAGGTGACTCGCTTCCGTACCTTCAACACACCCTGTGTATAGAGAGATGCAATTAGAATGTTGAGTCGCATTTTAACCATTTTTTTCATTCTTTCAAACAAAACTACGTTGACTTCTCTTCTCTTTGTTGGACTTTAATATACTATTTACAAGCAACCTCGCCCTTATGCTGAGTGCTCCCATAGTCTGGAATGTTTCTATATTGCGTAAATAATGTGAATTTGAGGATTCAAATTTCATACCTTTTGCCGAAATGTCAGTTCATTATCATCATCACGTTTGAACCACAAAGTATACACGACTCTAGAGTATAACCCAACCATAAGCGTAAAGGAAATAACACCCAAAACGAACGACGCCAGAAAAAGAGCCTTGGGTATCCACATCTGATGATCAGGCCACACGTGAATGCAGAAGTTTGGATCTATTTTCTTATCAAATTCATCGTTGAGGAATTCCGGGATTTCGAGAATCACAGAGAAGATCCAAAAACAGGGAATTATCACCTGGAGTAAAACATTGAGAACAACGTAAGTGTCAATGGGTCGCACATAGTATTATCTTGGTGTACACGTGCTCTTCAGCACAATCCTCAACCAGTGAGCTTTTGAGCTTTATATTATATAGTGCTCTTATGGTCTGAATACAAGCTACATAGTTTAAGATATTGGAAGGTGAATTTGAGTTCAATGCGGTCATATGCGCTTAATGGCGCTTACTTTCGCAAGATTTCCCATCCATAATGGCAGACATTCAGCTTCTTATAAAACTTGAAATTTGCGTCATGTCAGTAGTCACAGAATGTAACGTATCGTTAAATTAAAAACAAATAATGTAACAGAGCAACAGGTTCTCTTTAATGTATCGCTGTCATTCTCAACCCAAGTAGTTGTTGCATTCATTGGAACGCCGTCACAAATTCATAGAGATTTTTGAAATCACGAAACAACGACAAATTTGCACGACTCGTGTTTAGCTAAGAACACACCTTAAGTTTGCGCGTAGTAAGTTTTCTTTTGTTTCCATGGGGAAATAAAACGGCATAGTAGCGTTCAATGGCGATGGCAACCAGAGTTAAGGACGAGGAAACTGATCCGATCCACGCAAAGTTTCCATCTGTCAGCAAAGTACATAAAACTTTTCCAGTTACCCCATCTGGGTGGGTTGAAATGTGGCTCAACAAGGTCTTGGGAAGAAAAAATGCCGAGTAAATGATGTCCGCTACTGCTAGATTTGCAAGGAGATAATTCATGGGGATCCTGCGGTGTTGGAAAAATTACAGTCAACTCCTCTTTAGAAACAGAGACATTTTAACAGAACGGATACACAGACACGTGGCTCAAACTACTATACAGAAATTGCGATTATGTAATTACCACTCACAAAGAAAAGAGGAAACCTAATTCGTGTACCTAGCAAATAATACACTAAAAGTCAGGGATAAAAAATTGATCAGGATTTGATGTAATGTCACCGGACGTACCCCCTTCACCCTTTGAGGCTAAGATGACCTAATGTCCAGCAAATTTTATAATTTTAATATATCACTACGAAACTTGACTAATATCTAGAAATACTAGCGCAATCTAAGGGCACGTTCGATTGACCGTATTCCGGAATAAGAATAAAAGGGATAGTCTCTGTAAAATTGTCTGTTCAGGCGCATTTGCAATATAAACCTGCCAAAACAAGCTTATAATACAATAATGGAATATATTAGTTTTCCAGTGACTTCAAAATCTCTACATGAGCGATTCCCCCTCTGTATTCTTATTCTTTAAAATTTTTATCCATGTATGTACCTCATATCTCGATTTGTCATTATGACAGCGCAGACAAAAGAATTTCCAACGATACTTGTAACTATAAGTATACTCATTACTGTTGTTATTGCAACGTCAGCTGATTCAGACATGATTGAAGATCGTCTGGGTTAGTCAGGTAACCTAAATGAAAACAAAAATGAATAACAATTTTGCGCACAAAGGAAAGGAATATCGTGCTTTCCGGTCTCTTATAAACCCACGAAATCCCGATGAAACAGTCTTCATCGTGTTTAAAATAATACTTTAGCTTTTATCGACTCCCATAAGCGTTCACTGACTCTCATGCCTTATAACTGACTCTCGTGCTGTTCGATTTTATCTCACTCATTCGCTGCGTTTACTCGTTAATTTCCTGATGCTACTCAGCTCATGAATGAAGATCATATTGTGCGAGATTTAACTTAGAAGTAAGTTTAATTCGGTAGTTTTCTTTCGAAATTTACCCCGGAATCCCCTCAAAACTGAATCTTTCTCAGTTATGTTAATGATTATTTATGTTTGGCTGCTGGTTGCTGCTTTCATTGTGCACTTGGTTTGCTTATAAGCAATTATCAATCTATCTTCATTTTGGAATAATTGAACGTTAATGGCAGAACATGGCTCAGCTTACATTACTTATACCGGATCAGTAAAAGAATGCGTTAAAAATATAGATTACCTTTACAAATAGGGTGATAGCCATCTCGTGCACTGCTGGTTCGGAAATAAAAAGGCTTACTTACCATATATGGGGGTTGTATTGTCACAAAACAGGTGCGACCATTGTCGTAAACAACAGACCAGCTCCACTCAGTACAAAGGTCTGACGCAACAACAACATCAGACAAAAAGCCTACCCCTGCCCCTTGCCATTCTCAAGAAAAAAAAAATATTACTGTTGAAAAAACTGTTATTAAATTTGAAAAAACTGTTATAATTATGCTACGACCGGTAATATTCTATTACGGGAATGCAAAAATTTCATGTTGACAGTTCTTATTTACGTCCGATATCGTCCCAGTAACGTAAGTTTACATTAACAGTAGAGTTCTTTATTTGACTGAAGGGAGTAAATTTTTGCGGAGTTTTAATCTGTGAGCGTTTTTCTGAGGGAACTTATTTTTGTGGATCAAGGGCAAAATCCGCAAAATCCGCAAAACTTAAAACCCGCAAAAATCTCTTGCTACACGGTATTCCCTTACTTGCGACAGCAATAATGGGTAAAATAATAATCTGCGACTCCCATATCTTTGAGGTACGTGCAAATTAAAGGAGGGGTAATTTAGTTCAGCTGAGTGATTCTATTTTCAAATAATAGCCCAGGCTGAAATTCGTCATGTAATCGCAACAAAATTCCAGCCCGCCTAACGGGCTGAAATGTCTGCCCGGGCTGAAATTCGCCATGAAATCGGCCCCTAAGAAGTACCAACAACACATGTCATATTCTGACAATTATTTTCGGCGTATTACCCTAAAAGGTACCGCAATAATTCTAATGGTAGCCATTTTAGATTTTAGTTCCCTAAACGGTACCAATCTTCAAATTTTGACCTCCAAATTAAAAGGTAGTTCAAGCAAGTAACCGTGGACGACAATCCTACTGGTGTACGTTGGATCAAACTAGTGATCTGATTGGTTTAACAAGAGAAAATAATAGTATAGAAGCAAAGACCGGTACAACGTTGGTAAAATTTTTAAAGGTGTACTATATTTCGGCTGGCCAAACCAGCCTTCCTCAGGTACAATAGGGTAAAATTTACATTGGCCTTTTTTATATAGTTGACATGAATACTTAACAACGGAAATACCTAGGGCTCTGCCTAGAAAATAACAGTGATAGAAATAAAACACTAGCTGATAACGAAAAATATACATAAAACAATGAAAGGAAACTACTTAAAACTGGGTACGATGAGCACCCCCGTCATTTTTATATGGGGGAGTCTACCCCCCCCCCCCCCCTCCCCCTGGGGGGGCCGGGATGAGAGCAACGTTAACCAATATAAACGTGTCACTTAACACTGTTCTTTTCACAGTCATGGCAAGTATACAGAGTGTTTACTAAAAGCCCAATCATAATGACAATATTCGTTCCTTGCTGATCATTTTCATTTCAAGCAAAATGTTAAAGAATTGCAACGCTGTCGAATTCGGAATGCCTTAAAAGACCGTTCAATTTTCACGAAAGCTGTGTATGATGCTGACGTCATAGCAGGCGACATAATAAATATTTGCCTGGATGGTAAATACTGCCACTGCTGCTACGTTCTCCTCCATTTACTGAGAAACCACCGTTAAAGTATTTTTATTAGACAGGACATTTCAATGCATAACTTTTTTCTCAGTTTGAAAATACTTATTTTCGAGTAATTTTCTTATACTCGACATTAGCGTGGCTATTTGCATGACTATTATTTTTTATTACTATTTATTATTTATGCTATACACCGAATGCAACTGGCCGTCCGTTGTTTCGGGGACAGGTTCTCAAAATAAGAAAAGCAATTGAATAATGATAAAGATCAGGTCAAAATAAGTCATTGTGTGCATTTTCAAGGCCATATTATTTTAGGGGAGAAGTTATAGGCAATCAAATTTTGGGAAAAACATGAAAGCGAGGCTAGTTTTCCAGGCTAGTGAGGATATAATGTCTTTTTTCATACAAATGCTTAAAATTTCAGTAAGCAACCGTTAACCGTTTGCAACCGTTAAACCAAAAGCACTCAAACTTGCAAGATGATACACTTAGCAGCACTGGTTTACGTGATATCATTAATTTCTCTGAAAACTTGGCCTGGCGGCCATATTTGCATTCGGTGTATTAATTATTTATTTTATTTACTCTGTAGTGGTAAGATTTCAATAAAACAAAGCATACAATATGCGCTGGAATATCTTGCTTATCATAGTTAAATTCATAAGATTCATACGAACGCAGCTTTTTAACGTACATCAGCCAAAAATATATGTGAAAGCGGTCCAACGCTGGGGCAAAATTGCTTGGAACGTTTTAAACATTATATGAACACCAATCACCATCACTCTTTTGTCTCCTGGCTTGACGTTTAAGATTTTAAGATTTTGCTTGACGTTTTCACTCTTTTTAAACTGCATTAGAATGAAAAGCTCGATCTCTTTATTGCCGAGGAATTAGTCAGAGCTATTTGCAGGTAGTAATAATTTAAGTCTGAGGAAACTTTCTGTGATAATTTAATGAATGTTTTGACCGCTTATACTTTAAACATGAAAAACACGTCTTAAAAATGTTTTAGCGATTTATTTAAAATCGAACAGTTTAATTTGTTCGTGAAATTTTCCCATTTAGTGTGCTACACGGTGTTGATTATAGCGCATTTATTCGCTTGTCGCGGGTAGCCCCAAAATCGAAAGATATTTAGGAAAAACTGTTTTTCGCCATATTTGTTTGTCGTTGCTATGGAAACGCTGACTAGCATAGAAAGAGCATCATTCAAAACTTTCATCCAAGCCTAACATCTGGTATCAAATTCAGATTCATTGAGCTAAAGTAAGATTATGTATAAGTGCATTCAAAAAGGGAAGTGTCACCCAAAAAAGCTACTTGGAGCCACCTTAAATAGTCTGCGTAGCAGGCGCATGAAAATTATATGGGTGCAAGAAAGAACGGGGTGCGCGGGAAAGGACTTCGTACATTGGCGCATGGAAATAATATGGGCGCAAGAAAGAAAGGGGTGCGCGGGAAAGGACTTCGTACTTCTCAGGAAATGACTTCGTACCTTTCCTACGAGAGAAAAATAATGTCTAGAGAATAGGCTGACTAAGCCGATCATTACGAGACGTACCTGACTTAGTGCCGGGATTCTAAGTCTAGCTTAAAAATAAATATTGTTAACGTGTTATAATGTAATAAAAAGAGTTATCTTCAATCCGGTAAAATAAATGATTATATTCGAACACTGAACCAACCATAAAGTCACTGATAAAGTGTTGATTCTGAACAAGGTTTGGCCCTTTTTTCAATGATGTGGTCAGTATGTGACTATTTACGTCCGCTCTTCATTTGTTTTAGTCTTAATTGAAGCACTCATCATCCCCAAAGTGGATGTGGCTAGTGGTGGAAATAACACGAGACGAAGGAAGGTGTTTCCACAGCTTTTCTCGTTCTCTTAAACTTCCATTCGTGTTACCATAACCCTATGGAAACACGGAAAGCGTTTTTTATTTCTTAAATATCGCTTATTCCACTCCAGCGTATTGAATATAAGATGGTGATAACAATCGCAGAACAAGTCACCCGTATTGTGTTTTATTTGATTATCGTCATATCACCATCGTCAAACTCTCACTTTTCGAACACATTCTGGAACACATTCGGAACATCCCGTTATATATTACGCGGACAGGAGTCAAAGTTTGGGAGAATTTGATTTACTCAAAATAATTCCCGCTATCACCACACCACCAACAACAACAACAAGTAGCTTTATTTGCATGACTATAAATCCTTACAGTATTGCAAAGCATTACAACATTACAAAATGAAATAACAATAATATAATAAAGAAAGGGAAAGTGCAATTAAGACACATTAGTCTGGATTGATAATTTGATTATTGCGGAGATCAAAGCATGAAATAATGAATTTTACTAATTGAATATTTACAAAATAATTACGAGAGTTCATTAATTCATTGGTAACTTCTGAAGGAGATAACTGTTTTATATAGGGTAGGTGATACCCTATTTTCCTGTAAAATTCGTCCCTAAGAATTGAGTATTTAGGACAGTGAAAAAGGAAGTGAATTTCATCTTCAATGTCATTAGTTCCACAAGTAGGGCACAATCAGGAGCCCATAATCCCGGAGCGTGCAACTTCCATACTGCGCCTGTGAAACCGCGTTTTTACAAGTAGGTTTATTTTTAGATAAGCCTTTTCCGTGAATTGGTTTCGGAAAACCAATCACAAGCAATTGCATAATTAATAACATTCACATACTCACATAGCGACTGGAAATCAGACATTCGCCACACAGGAATGTGAACATGTGAATAGTTATTAATTATGTAATTGCTTGTGATTGGCTTTCCGAAACCAATTCGCGGGAAAGGCTTATCTAAAAATAAATGGGGTTAGTTTCTAGAGAAACTGTGGTGCTGCGTCGGTGGGGGGATGAAACACGAGAATTTAGTTTTATCGAGTGAGTCGATAAGGTAAATTGACCACCGTAAAAAGATTCAAATAGCTGACGTTTCGAGCGCTAGCCCTTCGTCGGAGCGAATCAAGGAATTGTGGGTAGTGTGTGGTTTTATATAGTAAGCGGTGGAGCTACGCTATTGGTGGAAATTTGGTGACGTGAAAAACAAATGTAGATTAGTTGAATGAAAAGCGTTCGTTGATTCCGTGGGGTTTGAGAGTGCCGATTTGAAAGATGATTTTTTGTTCTAGGTTTTTACGGCTTTCTGTGTTACCCTGGTGTAGGGAAAGGCCGCAGATTGTCATGTGTTGTTTAGAATGGTTAGTAAGATTAAAATGGCGCGCGACTGGTTTGGATGCGTCTTTGTCATTTTTTTCAACGTCTCGGAGATGTTCACGAAAACGGTCGCCCAGTCTCCTCCCTGTTTCGCCAATGTATATCTTTTTGCAAAAAGTACATGTAATGCAGTAGATAACATTTACGGAGGTGCATGTAAAACGATCAGTGATTTTAATAGATCGTTTGGGTCCTGCTATTTTGTCCGCGTTGTGAATGAAAGGACAAGTGTTACATCGTGTGCGTGTGCATTTGAAAGTTCCCGGTACATCGTCAGATTTCAGTGCGCTCGTAACTAGAAAGTTGCCTATGTTTTTGTCACGTTTGAATGAAATTAGTGGGGGTTGTGAAAAAATTCTGCCAGTTTCGGGGTCGTTTTGGAGTAATTTGAAATTTTTTAAAATGATGCTTTTGACTGTGTTGTTGTGTGGGTGGAAAGTGAGGGTGAATGGAATTCTCTCGTTCTCTTCCTTCTGTGGCGTTTGTAGTGCTGACTGTCTGTCGATCTGTTGTGCACGTTCTTGGCCCGTATTAACAACAGAGTCAGGGTACCCACGTTTCTTGAAAAACTGGCACATTTCTTCTGATTTGTTGGAAAAATCAGAGTCATCACTACATAGACGTCGAAGTCTGAGAAATTGAGAATACGGAATGGCGTTTTTAACGTGCGATGGATGTGAGGATGAATGTAACAGATAACTGTGGGAATCTGTAGGTTTGTAGTGCACACTTGTCGATAAACTGTTACCGTTGATTGAAATATTAATGTCAAGAAAAGCGACTGAGGTTTCGGAAATTTCCCAGGTATATTTTAGAGCTGGATGAAAAGTATTGACAGAAGTTATGAATTGATTAAGTTCCTCTTTACTGGAAGAGGTAGCGCCAATGCAATCATCGATGTAGCGGCCGTAGAGTTCGGGTTTGGTTCCGTGGTACTGATTAAAAAATTTGTCTTCGATGTGGCCTACAAAAAGGTTAGCGTAGCTTGGTCCCATTTTGGTGCCTACTTTTACAACCTACTTTTACAACCTACTTGTAAAAACGCCGTTGCACGAATTTATGGTAGTTGCACGCTCCGGGTAATGGGCTCCTGGCACAATCTATCATCTCTCGTGATTTGTTCATATCTACCAATTTCAATCATTAACTTATGATTACTTATACGAAATTTTACTAATTGTTTTCTGTAATTTGATTTCTTTGTAAGGTCTAAGTAATGAGAAGGCGTATATTCGTTCTTAAAGGTATTATAGAATTCGAGTTTCTTAGAGTGTTGAATGGTATGTCGCCAATATAGGATATATTTTTGTTGCATTAAGTTTACATAATGTTTAATTTTAGTTTCAGTTAAGAAAATAGGATCAAAATCTGGCAAATTATAGAATTCGGATATCCTTATAAGATTAGAGTAGAAGCTATTTTTACCAGAAGAGTGAAGATCTGCAGACATTAAAAAGATCTGTTTAACAATAGAGTTATTGTCCTTACTTTTAAGGTATAAGATATAATTAATTATTTTATGATTAATAGCTATAATAAGAGGAAACCTACCAAGTTCAGCTCTACATGCCACATTTGATGCCTTATTGCTTACTTCTAGATAACGCTTGCAGAATTGTAAATGGATTTTTTCAATCTGCGAACTGTCCCAAGACTTAAAATCCGGTTTTGCGTACACACCCCAGACTTCGCTATTATATGTCAAAATTGGGGAGATCATCGTGTCAAAGATTTTACTTGTTAGGAATGGGGACAAATTACTGAAATTAGTATGTTTTCTTAGACTGAAAAGAGCGTAAAGGGATACAACTCCCATACAAATTGACGGGGGTGCTCGTCGTACTTTTTTAGGGGTCAGAATTTGTAGATTGATACCACTTATGGTGCTATAACCTAAAATGACCACCGTTAGAATTATCACGGTACCTTTTAGGGTGATGAGCCGAAAACATATGGCAAGAACAACTGTTTTTGTATTGTCGTTTATGCGTTGGCTTAGAATTGGCACTTCTTTGGGGTAAAAATTAATTTGAGCCACGCCCATCAAACGAGATTCGGGGGATACCTTTTAGGGTGTTTTTCGAACACTTCCGACTACCAACCCGTCATTTTTATATGGGATCTCCCCCCGGGACCTGTATACGAACTCTCTCGTCTATTACAAGTACCACCGCCAGAATTAAAACACGCGACCTGTTGAAATAACAAAATTCAAGCGCCTTTTCACAATACTTACATTTCAGCTCTGAAATAACCACTAACCTGTCAGTCTAGCCTTTCTTGGCAGCTGACCGCAACAGAACTTATATTTCATTTTCAATGGACAGAAGATGCACTTGACAAAGTCTTTCCAAACATAGATCCATGCATGCTAACCGGCGTTTCTAACTCCTTGCTTTGTTGATTGGACACGTAGGTCACCGTAGATCCGTGCGGCTGGGTGGTTGATTGGCCGTCTGTCAGGTTAGTTGGACTGTCCAGCCCATGTTTTTACCACTTCACGATCGGTTGTACCAGTCTGTATGCAAGTTTAATGTATCCAGTCGCAGTGGTACTAATATATATCCGTTCTTTGCTCCAACAGGATAATGTTACCTATTTTTTCAAATGCGAAACTACCACCGCGATGGTCGCCATTTTTTAATTTGTTGACTCCGCCTCGCTTTGATGCAGGCGAGGCTTTCGTAAGTCCACCAAGATATCCAAGCCAACGTCCCTAGACTCCCTCTCTTTCGAATTATTTTACCTTGATGTCGTTGATTGTCGAGTTTAATTTTTGATCATCACATTTCATATGGTAGCATCTTATACAACTCAAACTGACGGAGCAACGCGATAAAGATGCTAAGTCGCCAATGCGCGGCAAACCGGCGGGAGATTTATGTGATCTTTAATAGACAGCGGCAAGATAATCATTTATGAAATCTTGAAAACGAGTAAGTCAGCTTACTGGAGAAATGCCTCATTTTCGTTCATCTTCATGCTGCTTTTACGTTTCACTGCTGTCTTTATCTGGAAACAGTTTTACATAATGTTTCGCTTTTTCTTTTGCGAGTGATTTGCGTCGCTAGTGTTCTACATATATAGTATAGAATTTACCGAATAAACAAAAAACCACACCAAAGCATAACACGTCTCGTGTGATCGTTACTTGATTGGATGTTATTGGTAAAGCTGTACACGTGCTATTATTTATACATTTCGCTTGAAAGGTCTTATTATTCTTGTCGTGCCGCTGGTTACCGCGTCCTTCCAAGAGCCGCTCTAACAATAAATATCCCGCTCCCCGGCCAAGCGAACACGCTGTGTCATTCAGGAATATGTCACTGTAGTGTCGCTCCCGTTATCTCATCTCCAAAAAGCTAAGTAACGTCGTGAACAAAACAGTACTCTCTTCTCAAAATCAACTCCAAACGATGGTCTCTAAAAGCATTATACAGGTCCGTTTTCAATTTGTATTTGTTTAATCACTTGTTTTTCTGTAATTCATCTGGTAAAGCTAAAATATAAATTAAACCATTCCTACACAATTTGATTCACAAACACCGTCTGGCAATGTCATGATATCGTAGAGGTTATTGGGTAAATTCAAGTAGCGATATATTCTTCTCAAGGAAAAAACTTAGACACAAAATCACGTTTTACTAAATTTACATTTTAGCGTGTTAAGTAAAGGCTGGTTTTCACTAGCGCATAAGCATAAGTACAAGCCAACATACGCAGACTCAGTAACATGTTGATCATTAGTTCCAATTGTTTGAACAAAACAGAACAATAGGCACTAATGATCAACACGTTACTGAGTCTGCGTATGTTGGCTTGTGCTTATGCTTATGCGCTAGTGAAAACCAGCCTCAATGATCCGCATAAGAAGGATAGCGCTGAACGGCAATGGAATGTCAAACACGATGGAATGTCAAGATTTTTCATTGTTACAACTAGTGATCTCATTGGCCTAGACTCAAAAACCGCTAAAAAGTTAAGGTTCAAGGTGCATTTTGTCTATTTTTTTAAGGTTTCAAGTAATTTGAGACCCAATCGCACAACATACAATTTTTAAAAGAAATTGTATTTAGGGAACTTCATCAAAGAAGCAAAATTATTAGCTATTGTCTTCTGCTATTCTAATTGGTTAAGCACGAACATTTCCTAAAATTTATTTGCCGCAAATGGATTTTCTTTATTTTTATAATGAAATATAATTATTAACCATCAGCTCCTTCTCTATTCTTGAAATCAAAGATATTCTATGTGGGAAAGAGCTAATGCCGCAGAACAATGAAGTTTGCTATCGTTCTTATGTGGAACAATACTTACTGAAAGCATTACCGTGAAACGATCCATTAAATCATGATTAAATAAGAGGCAATCTTGGTGCACTTCCATCACTCCTAGATATCTCTAAAAACTTCTTTAAAATTGGTAAAATTATTGGTAAGAAAATGCCTTTAGTTTTCTTTTCTGATATGGAAATTTATTCTACGCTCAGTTGAATTGTTTGAGCTGTGTGATATCATTTATGATGAAACCAGAGGATTAACAAAATCCGTGTGGACATTTGTCTCCAAAGTATCAGCCTGTGTGGACCTTTGTCTTGCTGTGTCGGTCGGCAGCTGGGCGATAATGTTGGTCAACTCTATGTCCTGTGGTTTTCTGACAACAAGTACCGTCGATGAGCGGCAGCATATCATTCCCTTCAACTTCTTCCTGAATCGTTGGCTTATCAGAGCATATGCGAACGGGTTGACAGTGGAATTGAACATGATCATGGTGTGAGTAATGAGAAGTACAACAGGAGCGAACTTGTATGAGGTTGTATTTTCGACGACATGAAGTACTTCGTCTGTGCCCCAGCAGACTCCAAAGATGGCACTGATAGTCACAACCATCAAGGTGACTCGCTTTCGGATAATCAACACACCCTGTGTACAGAGAGACGTCATCAGAATGCTTTATTTGGCCAGTTAAGGTGTTTCCCTCCAGTTTTCATGCAGCCGCACCGACCATTTTTAAGCGGCCGTTTAACTAACTTCCCTTTATCGAATTAGTATGAAACTTACACAAAATATTGTACTTAGTTTGACGTTTATAAGATTGTAACAATTTTGTAAATCGGATTAAAAATTGCGGAGATAAACGAGAAACATTGAAATCGCTTGAGTCTAAATTCCGAGCGATTGCGATGGCATCTAGAAAAATCAAAACTATTACGATAAACTATGACATATGGCAATCAAAATATCCAAAAATTAGAAACGTTTGTCAAGCCGATTTTGAGTAAATCAGAAAAACATTTCGAACTTGTGATTTTGCATGTGTATGAGCACATCAATAAGTTCCTCAATTAAGCTTATAAAAGTTTAATTTCTCAATCTCAAATTTACGCCAAAATGTGTGTTTAAAGTATGAGATGAAGTATGAAGTAAGGAGAGTAATAAGGTACAATCATGCTTGAATACAGATAACAATAAATGCACAGCACATCACAACGAAATGTATAAATCACGGAGGAATGAAGTGCGCATTGATTTGAAATCATATATTAAGGTGGCTCGACTGGGTTTTTTGGCGACATAACACCCCAACTTTGAACGGCTGATACTTCACTGTCTGAGATCGGTCAGGCAAGCTGCTTCACACATATACAAGAGATGAAATGAACTTTCCAAAAAAGTAGATTTGATTGACATCGGTGTTACCATAACAACGATCTGATGACGTCATGGTTTTTACATATTAGTAATTTTCTCAACATCTAGACCTAAACTTTTAAAACGACTGTATGCCTCTTATAGTCTAGATGTATGTCTTCAAGACTGCAAAGTTTGAAAAAATTCTGTGAGAGCGTTTTCGAATAAAAGTGAGTTGAATATTTCCATCAAAAATTTAAAAATTCGCATTACTTTCTGTTATTTCGTCGATGCCAGCGTTTTCCTGACAAATTGAAACAATATTTTCACCATATATTATTCATGTTCCATAAAACTACATTCCTTGAAGGTTTCATCCTGTTTGCTTCACTAGATTTCAGTTGATGTGATCGGAAGCAATGTCTTAAATATACTCATTCTACTCACAGAAGTAACACTTTTGTTAGGGAAGCGTTTATTTAAAAACTAGTCGATGAAATTTTTTTAAAATCTTTTGATCTAAAGTTGTACATGTAATGCACTATCTCTGCAAATTTCAAGTGCATTGAACCATTTTAAGGGCGCGAAATACAATTAAATGTATAGGGGACTTTTGCATTCGTCTTCCAAAGTTTCATTGCCGTATTATTTGTTGACAGCTGGTTTATTTCAGGACTTTCTCTTTTGTCTACAGTCTATAAATTTGTGCACTTTTGAATAAATTTTAAACGTGTTACATGTGCATGACCGCATCCTTATGTTAATTGCCATTGTAGTCACTGTACTATGATAAGAATTTTCACGATCGCTTTGGAGCATGCAGGCATGGCAAACGTGTTGTTTCAAAAGCGCACAAATATGTAGAATGTAGACAATAGAGAAAGCCCCGAAATAAACCAGCTGTCAACAAATAATACAGCAATGAAACTTTGGAAGACGAATGCAAAAGTCCCCTATACATTTAATTGTATTTCGCGCCCGAGAAAACAAAAAAAACAACCGAGAAATAACACACAGCAATAATGAAGCAACCAAGCATGCTGGTAAGCATTAGAAAGTAAGTTAGTGTATGAAAGTCAGCGAGTCAGTAATGTAATAGAAATGGGAATGGGAACACCGTTTTCGTCGCAAACTTGTAACAGAACGAATCAAAAGCTAAGTATCTCCTCGTTAACACTTTGTTGATGTACAAGTACATTATGATCATAAAGAGTTCACCACTCTGGAGTATAACCCAGCCATCAGCGTAAAGGAAATAAAGACCAAAGCAAACCATGCATAAAAATACGCCTTCTTTATCTACTTCTCATTATCCGGCCACACCAAAGTGCACGATCTCCGATCGATTTTGTCAATCTGATTGTTCACAAAGTCTGGGATACTAAAAATAACCGAGAAGATCCAAAATACAGGAATGATGACCTAAAACGCAATGTGAAAAACCATGATTACAATAAAACTTGGTATCTTTAATACATTATTCGCGGTCAATCTTTTTACTAAATTCCTTGTTACTAGGGCACAGACAATCTCCGAGACGTACCAAGAAAACCGCTCCACTCTTTCTATGAATCCTTCCCGCAAAAGACCTACAAAGTTTTGTCATAGGCCATTGAGTTGGTGAGTATATTTTAGTGAGTGCTAATGTTGTTAATATTGGGCACTCTAGCTGTCCATACCCTTCTGAAAATTCGTGATAGCTATACAGCTATTTCAATTAACGTTGTCGGATGAAAGCTCAAAGCTACAAGCCAAGATAGTTGGGAGCGGCGCAAAATAAACGTTTTTCCCGCTCGTCGTATCGCTCATTCGCGCCGTTTCTGTTCGTTTCATCACTCCCAACTATCTGCATGCCTGGAACAGGCGCTCGGTTTACTCGTTCGGTCTTGACTTGTAGGCTTTGAGCTTTGAGCTTTCACCCGACAACGTTAATTTAAATAGCTGTATACTTTGAGTATATTGGAGGTTTTCAACACCAGTCGTTTCATTTTTTTTTTTCTCGCTATTTCATGCCTGTATTCACCGCATCAATTTCAAGGCCCGCGGTTTATTTGCTTGATGGAATCTACATGGTGTTCTTATAAGAAAATCGAGAAGAGTTTTTTCGATATCGATTTTCTTTTTCGTGTTTCAGCCGTCTAAAACGTGAAATTTTACTTCCGGTGGGATACAAAACCGCGCAAAACGAAAGACTGGAAATAGTCCGCTGTGACGTCAATACAAGAATACCGGTGTCGAGGTTTCTCGGTTCCTCACATTTTTTCGTGCGTCCTGAAGAAGAAACATAGTTCTATTAAGGTGTGTTATCTACGGTTGTAGCAACACGCACCAAAAAACGGAGGAACTGATGATAATAACTTTATTAACATGTCTACTTAGAGATAGCCGAGGGATAGACCCTCTACTAATAGGGGACACTATTTACAAACTATCTGAATAAAATTCTATTACACAATTAAAACTAACCTATATATTCCTTAAGACTATTTACAGCGGCGCTAACTAGTTTCGTAATTAATCACTGCAAAGGGGGCAGCGGTTCCGGCAACCGTCTGCCAGCAGTGGCTTGAGCTCTACTTTTCGTATTTGATTGTTTGAATGTTTGAATAGATGAAATGTTTCTAAATTCTTCTGGTAACGGTTTCCAGAGTTTCGGACCTAAATACCTAAGTGAATGTTTCCCATAGGTGACTGAGAAACCGAGACACTGGCATTCTTGTATTGACGTCACAGCGGACTATTTCCAGTCTTTCTTCTTGCGCGGTTTTGTAACCGACCGGAAGTGAAGTTTCACGTTTTTAGACAGCTAAATCACCGACAAGAAAAATCGATACTGAAAAACGTTTTTCGACTTTCTTATCAGAACGCAATGCAGATTCCAACAAGCAAATGAAAAAAATATCTGTCATGTACACTTTAAAGCGAATGATGCACGGTTGATCTTGTTGCAACTTGATGAATGAGATGAACACTCTTTCAACATTCTAAAACGATTGACTGCAACTTGTTGAAAGGAGTAGAGGCGGGCCTGTCTGTTTTCGTTCAACAACGTTCAACATGTTGAATGGCCTATTTCAACATTGAACATGGCATGATTCTCTGTTCAACATTTGTTAAACAGTCGTTGTAACATTTGTTGATCAACAACTGTTGAACCGTGTACCATAGGCTTTAAATACAAAACATAACTTAAGCGACTTAAGGCGACCTTTGATGGATACCAGAGTAGGCGTCAATTTTCTGTCGCTGTTTACTTGATAACTGAGCTAAATGTGTATTTCAGCCCTGTATTTAAAGGAGGATCTCAAACTCATTAATAATTCATGAAGAGAACACATAGGAAATAACTACCGCATTCAACGATCAGTTCAAGAAGCTATATCAAACACTCAAAACAGTGTTTCATCAGATTTCCAAACCTGCGCCTCTTTTTTTCCAACCCACTTCTCGGTGTTCTGATGAAAAACTGTTCCTCGTGTTTGATATATTACGTGAAATCGCCTCGAAATGAAAAAAATCCATTTAAACGCAAGGTCTTTTTATCCGATTACAATTATAATACGCGTAACACGTTTCTGAGTGACAATTTAGTCTTGGAACGAAACTATTTTAGTTTCTCGGGGATAAAACCACGTTTGTAAACAAATTTAAAATTTTCCATGGAAACACCAATCTTAACTTTCACGTAAAGGTAGCCTTAGCTATGACCATTTCTGGTTATCTTTTACTGCTTCAAGACAAAACAGTTATTGCATTGATTTCAATCTTGCAATGCCAAGCTACCCATCATTAGTTAAGAAGTCCGTATATTTTAGCCAAGAAACTCACTTTCAGTTTTCGCATGGTCAGATTCCAACTGTTGCCATAGGGATATACCACGGCACAATAGCGTTCAATGGCGATGGCAATCAGACTAAATATCGAACAAGCCGCTCCAACCCATGAGATGTTTCCATTTGTCAGCATTGTGCATAGTACTTTTCCAGTAACCCCCTCTGGGTGGTTCGAAGTGTGTCTTAATATGACTTTCGGTATATGAAAAGTCGAGTACATGATTTCCGATACTGCCAGGTTCACAAGCAGATAATCCATAGGTATCCTGTTGGATTAAACAATCAATTTCACATGAAAAGATTGTAAGTCAACTCCTCTTTAAGTGATAGACGGATACGTAGTGCTGATACCTTATGCCGAACATCAGTTTGTATCCCTCTAAGAAATACATATTGCTATAACTAATAGTTGGACTGGTTTCGAGCGTGTCTGTTTTAGAGGAAATGGACAGTACAGTATTTTACAATATTAGCGGAGCTCTGCCCGTAATTTTTCATGGTCATTGCTAGCGGAATGTTTCGCGGGCGCGCGTGTGCCCGCCGGACTCCCTCCGCCGTCGCACAGGACTAGCTCGCGGGCGCGTATGACGTCGCAAAACATGCGCGTACGACGTCATGTTGAAACCAAAGCGAGGCTTTTTTTTCGCGCGGTTACAAGGCCGAATGTCACGTCAGCTGGAAAAACATTTGATTTTTTGCTGTGAATTTACTATAAGCGGAGAAAACCGTTTTAAAGGCGTTATTTCCCTGAATATTTCGCGGTTTGCAACTCAAGACAAGGATTCGAATTAAGGGATACTCACAAGCCGCTTTAGTGGAAAAAGACGAGCTTTCAGGGATAAAATCTTGCTTCGAGGAACTTCATGTATTACGTTTTTATCAATGTGGGATATGTTTGTTTTTTACGGATTTCAGAACCAGAAGCGGAGATTTGAATTTCCAAGCAAGCGAGGGACTTAAAGGTAAAACAGATTACATTTTTCGATTATGTATTGTTAGTTTTGAAGAATAAATTTAAAAACGTGCTTACATTCAGTTGTATCGATTTCTTGAATTTCATCGAAGAAAGCTTGAGGTACGCGTTTTGCTTTTAAACGTAAACTATTATAAATGGAGATTTGAATAAATTTTTTCGAAAGAAGATTGTGTTGTCCATTTCTATGTGTTTGTTCATTCAGTAGATAGTTTGAAAAGCGATTTTATGTAAACAAAACAAGACTTTGATTTTATAGTACAGTTCTATCTTCACTCGCATCGCCTTAGGGACCGGTCATTATTTATGTGGGGGGGGGGGGGGGGGGAGTTGGGGGATTTTTTTTGTTTTAGCATGAAATAAGAAACGTGACCCACCCCTTTAAGTTCATTAGTTAATTCTTGACCCACCCCCATATAACTTTATATAAGAGGTGACCCACCCCCAACCCCCTTCAATCTATACGGAGTTCCTGTTCACTGAACTAAATCAGCATATCTTGTGGACCAGTGTCCTACTCTGCGGCCCCTTCTTGTTGATGTGCCTTCTTGTATTGTTACAGTATGACTGTCATCATCTGATTCACTTTCGCTTTCACTTTCATCACACAAAACAAGGTCATTGTCACTGTCACTCTCATCGCTGTCCTCACCAACACTGACGCTTGAAGGAAATGTAGATTCCTTTGAAGTTTCATAATAGTGTACTGTGATTCGCTTGATTTTGTCGATTTTCTTCCCGTTCTTGCTAAGTTTATTATGCTCAATGTATTTGTCCAACTCGGGGACTTTCAGAGTGTCAAGCTCCCCCTTCTCTACAAGTGTTTTCCAGTCATAGCAATGTACATCTTTTAAGGCTCGAACTTGCTTTTCTTTTCTTCGCTCTTGCTTACGGATCTCATTGACACTTTGCAGTTGCGACAAGTGCTCAATGTAATTCTTCACCAGTTTTTCGTCTACAATGAACTTGGAGGAAAATTCTGTGATAGCATCCGATGCATTAATTGACAACTTCCCTTGCTCAAAGAGCTTCTTAATATTTGATCGTGGCTGCCAATCATCGGGAATACGCTTCTTGCCATTTTCATCATTATTGGAAGAAGTATGAAAACTAAAAACAAGTGATCGGCAGCATGGGACATTGGACAGTTTTCGAAAATATATAAGAAAGAAAGACCTAGCTACTTTGATTGATTTTCATCATTATTGGAAGAAGTATGTAAACTAAAAACAAGTGATCGGCAGCATAGGACATTGGACAGTTTTCGAAAATATATAAGAAAGAAAGACCTAGCTACTTTGATCGAGGACGGGTGTGTTAATTGTAATATTTGCATTACTTAAAGTATGTAAATTGTAAACTTATTTTAGCGTAGTTAATTCATCTTTTTAATGACCTTGTGTATTGATCGATTATTTTATATCACGTTTTAATGTAAATATTTTAGACAGTGAAGAATTGTAAATTTTTAACTTATCTTAGCATAATTCATATTTATTTTTACTTTTTTTTTAGTGTCCACAATTAGCTAGTAAGCTAAATACTTTGACACTTAAATAAAGTTTATTATTTATGTTATTTATTTTATTATGAACGCTCAAGTATTTAAATTCAGGAAGTGCAGATTGGTCTGGAATTGGTCTTGGTATTCTTTCAGTTGCTGGTCCAGTCCAGGCTATCTCCTCAGGTCCATCTGTTACACAGCAGTGCTTGCACAATGAACCATCTTTTTCTTTACATGATCCTTTCAAAAATTCGGCATAAAGCTCCCCTGACTGTTCAGGTAGTAAACGTTCCCAAGACAGTTATATTAAGAAAAGGAAGCATGCAAGCCTTCTCAATAGGGTTTATGTTTATTTATTGATATTTAGTGCCCACATCTTTGATTCTCCATACTTAGGTTGGATTGCTACATGTGACATCCACTTGTGTTATATTTTATGTCCAGCATTGCATTAGAATTATTTAGATCTTCCACATGAATTGTAGTGAGTGTGATTCTTTACAAAACACACAATGACCCACCCCCAATCATCGTGAAATTCTCTTTTGGCCCACCCCTTTTCTCTAAAAAAAAATAGACCTGGCCCACCCCATGAATTCCCCCCCCCCTCACATAAATAATGACCGGTCCCTTATGCAAATATGTTTGTGTATTTTTGCAATTTTGATTTTCAAATCAGTTTCTCGGGCAATTTGTGACAAGCAACATGTGTATTTTATTCGGAAAGTAGTCGTACTAGTTATTCTAGACGAAGAAAAAGTTGTTTTTGTGAACTTTTGTACGGTCTATAAAAATGTACTGTGCAGACGGTCGCGTAATAAGCTTACTGTTTTTGAGAATTGCTAAAATTGAAAAATAGCCTTCGTCAATCTTAATTCTTGTGCTTCCGACCTTTCACCTTTGTTAAGTTTCACCTCAGTTAAGCTTGTTCACAGAGCAACGCTGTTAGGCTCAGCCTATCTATGTATATTAGTTTCTTAATTTAAAAGAATGTTGTTGCCCATTTTTAGTGTCGCCTAATTTAAAATGCACCTAAACCCAAAATTGTTTTCTCGCTTAATCAACTCTATGCACGTTGAATAGTTAAATATTTCTTGTTTTTAACGTTGCGTTAGTGAATTATAGATGTTTGAATTTACAAAATGTTAAGAGCGGATGTCTGTAAATATCGAGAATCCGACGACACTGGCAAAATATCGAATTTCTTTTTATTTTACCAAAAGAACCTATTTAGTGACCTATTTTCGAAAATGGGTTTAAAAGGTTCGATTTCATTTTACTTTTTTCAAAATTTCGATAAGTCGAAAATTAGCCTTTTGAGTCCGCGGGTGCTTTCATGGACCATTGAATTTTGGCTATTTTGGACCATTTTAGAAACGCTCCTGTTATCGCAACATTCGGTGTCCTACAATGCCTTTGACACAGTAAATAAAACGTCTTTTTAGCTTTCTTTTGCAATGAAATTTGGTCGGAAATGTTAACTTTAAAAATCATTTCGGTCTTGTACAAAACACCTATCTTCGCCATGTAAACAAGACGGCAAATTTAAGGAAACTTCGAATTAGTAAAATGCAGTCTGGTACATGAGTTTTAGGCAAAAAAACAATACCACATTATAGCTGAATCTGTCTTTTATTTATTCTGAAATTATTTTTGGTGGCTCGTGAATACAGCGCTACTGAGAGATTTATCTGTGAAGGCTATTTTTAGCTTGACACCAACTTCGCATTCGATTTAATTGAATTTTAAGCGCTGGAATGACGGCGAGCTTAAGAACGAAACAGCGAAATTGGCCCTTAAACAGGTCTTTAAAGCTTTGAAAACAACATTTACATGTTTTAAGCTATAATATTCATATGATTTTTATCTAGGACGCATTCAGTTAAAATCGGTAAGCTATAATCATATGTATCATTGATCGACTTTGTTGCCGACGTATCAAAATACGGCATAAGTCTTTGAACAGTTCAAGGAATGTTTAAGTTAGCTTGTCTCGCCTTTTCCTTGTTGTAAGCAGCAGAAATACAAGGATTCTTACATAGATATCTCACAAAAACCATGGCTTGCTTGACATTACAGCATTTGATATTCGCAAAATGTTGTTACAGACGTTTCGTTATTTACACACAGTGTACTCACATAAAAATATCCGATGACTTCCAATCCAAATGTCGCAGACAAAAATGTACGAGAAAACATTAAGGACAGAAAAATATAGTCACATCTTGCCGTCCATTTAGTTGTATTAAGCGATACAAAAGAAACCATCACTCGTAAATAACAAGAGGTCAGTGAAAGGCCATAAAATAATTGGTTGCGTGACCTAGTCACGTTCACATGCACTCCCAGTGGACCGGGGAGAGATTATTTATTAAACGAAAAAAGCCAATGATGCGGGACTTGGGAAGGCTTAATTGTATTTGACTCCCACATCCCCTGAATCAAACGAAAATAAAGGCCGAAAACTGAAAGAACTGATTCAATACTACAAACTTGTCATTTTTCCCGTGAGTACCCCTGTCCGTCGCCACCATTGCGATGCTAGATGCGTACTTTCTAACAGCATACCGGTTATATCTAAGGGGTTTTCAGTTAGCTTTCAAGGGGGAAGGGTGTATTATATCCGGGGGCTTGTAAGCGGCATAAAAAAGCGTTTCGGAATGCGATAATATGAAATAAGCTGAGCGGACTAACACACAGCATTATTAGACTTATAACTAGTAGTAATCATAGATTATAGTGCGTCTCCAGCGTCTCCTTATCCCGTGGCACATCGTCTTGACCTAGTACCTCAGTTTCATGAATTAATTCAGCCACTGTTTAAAAGGGCTATGTCGCGAGATATGTCACGCAGGCAAAAACGTCGGGCCGACATCAAACAAATTCACGCTATCGCCGTGGGATCGGGCAAAATCCTGCCGTGCTGTGTACTCCGAAAGGTCTCAGATTTTTCCGACATATAAATAGTATATTTGTCTTGATTTCATTTCGGTTATTTCTCCGATTCTGAAATCATACTCCTCAGTACATGTACTAATACCGGAGCCGGAAATGAGAAATTTCTGACAAAGCCTGAAAAAGTGCTCCCGTGATAAACTTCTTGGACACCGCGTTAATGGAGCATGAAATCGACGATTAAGTCACGCAACATTCAACGTGAATTTCGCGGGATTTTTCGGATAAAATTACAGCTACCAGTTGCAAATAAGACACAAGACTGTTGAATATAATTCCTTTATTAGCTAGACAAATTTTAGCCACAAAACTGCGAAATCTTTAGTCGCAAATGTGCCCGATACAGGAGCAATTTCGAGCACTATAAAGTTAATCTGCGTTCGCCTGGCGCGGCCGGTCAGTGAATTATTGCTACAAGACATACAGCGAATTGCACCGTACCGTAGAACATCGCGAAGAACGACGTCGGTATTTAGGTGAAAGCTTCCCAAATCAGGCAGAGAACCACAGCAAAATCAAGATAGAACATTCAAAACATACTAGAACGGTAGCGAGGGAAATCCGATAACTTCTTGCTTGATACCAAAGAGACCCAACAACTTACTTGGTCCGGAGAAGAACCTTCGTCCAATTTTTCCACTGCGTACTTTTAGTAGGCATTGAAATATTGAGCCGTACGATTCCAAAATCGGGAAAATATCCTAAACTAAATCAAGATCCAAGACAAATAGATCATTTACATGTGACATTTCGGAACCCCAGCTTGATCCCCAGGATGATGTCTGATTTCCACGCGCTGGGAATGCTGGATACTATTGTGACGTTTCAAGATGGCGCAGATTTGGTACCGACACTTTTCTCGATTCGTTCCGCCTAGACGACGCGCTAAGCATGCTGGATACTATTGTGACGTTTCAAGATGGCGCGGATTTGGTACCGACACTTTTCTCGATTCGTTCCGCCTAGCCTACAAGATTAGGAAGCGTCTCCTTCGTCGACGCAAAAATACGTTTTTCACTTCATTTCAATATTGCTCTGCACTATACACACCGTATACGTTTCTAACTTTTTATTTGAAATGGTTTAGTGTTCTGTTAAAATGTTTACATCAAGGAAATAAAGAAAAAAAGAGGCGGGCTAATATCCAGAGGGGGCTTATAACCGGAATATTATTTTTGTTTGGCGAACGTCGGGCATCCAGCTCACAGTATTTGGCGATTCCAGCGCCTTCCACAAATCACAAATCAGGGACATTTTTCTGGTAAAACAACTCTTAACACTAACGTCGCAATTTCAGAAATGCCGGTTATACCACCCCCCCTCCCCGCCCACTTTTAGGTCCATCCACCTGCAAACAAAAATAATATTCCGGTTATAAGTCCCCCCCGGATATTAGCCCTCCCCTTCTTTTCTTTATTTCCATGATATAACATTTTAACAGAACACTATACCATTTCAATTAAAATGTTAGGAACGTATACGGTATGTATAGTTAGGCTTAGACACAAGTTGCTCGGCAACGTTTTGGCAACTTTTGCCATTTCGGGCAACTTTTTTTTTGTTTTACAGCCAAAAGTATTTTAATAAATATATGATTATGATATAAGAGCTTACTTATCATAAATATGACTCAAACATGACATAAAGGGTGCGTGAGCTCCTCTCAGCAGTACTAGTACCTGACCCTTTCTTTTTGGCTACTTAAATGGGTTGCCTGTGGTTTTTGAGGTCACTCCGGTCAGCAGTATCACCAATAAGAGCAAGTTTTTCAACATGGCTGCTCTTGTTGAAAGTTCAGAAGAGGACATTTCTTCGAATGAAGGTGAATCAAATGATCCTATCGAGAAAGCCAAAAGGCTCGGAGCAAACCTGAGTGTTCCAATTAAGGGCGCTATTTCAGGAAAGCGGAAAATCCAGACGAATTATTATTGATTCATTGGAGGTAATGCTTTGCTACAATGGCAACCAGAGGAAAAAGCTCTTGGTCCCATAAATGATGACTGTCTATTAGTATTACTGCAATGGCCTTTACTAGTATCACTGCTAAAGGATTCTGTGCACATAATACAACTGACTATTGGGACAGTAATCTGGTCAGTTTTCGTTTGTAATCTAGTTTTGTTAAAAGAAAGAAATATGATTTTTATTAAGAAAAGTATCTATATCTGAAGAAATGAATCACAAATAAAAGCAATTCCACATTATTTTTTCCGCGCCAGTAACTTCGTGGTGAAAAAAAGAGGGCAAAATTGGGGCAACTTTTCGGCAACTTTTTGGAAAATTGGCACCTTTTGAGCAACTTTTTTTTATAAATTTGGGGCAACTTTTAAGGAATTTTCGAGAAACTTGTGTCTAAGCCTATGTACATTGTATAGTGCAGAGCAATATTGAAATGAAGAGAAAAAACGTATTTTGATAAGTCTGATAATGCTGTGTGTCTCAGCTTATTTCATATTATCGCATTCCGAAACGCTTTTTTATGCCGCTTACAAGCCCCCGGATATAATACACCCTTCCCCCTTGAAAGCTAACTGAAAACCCCTTAGATATAACCGGTATGCTGTTAGAAAGTACGCATCTAGCATCGCAATGGTGGCGACGGACAGGGGTACTCACGGGAAAAATGACAAGTTTGTAGTATTGAATCAGTTCTTTCAGTTTTCGGCCTTTATTTTCGTTTGATTCAGGGGATGTGGGAGTCAAATACAATTAAGCCTTCCCAAGTCCCGCATCATTGGCTTTTTTCGTTTGATAAATAATCTCTCCCCGGTCCACTGGGAGTGCATGTGAACGTGACTAGGTCACGCAACCAATTATTTTATGGCCTTTCACTGACCTCTTGTTATTTACGAGTGATGGTTTCTTTTGTATCGCTTAATACAACTAAATGGACGGCAAGATGTGACTATATTTTTCTGTCCTTAATGTTTTCTCGTACATTTATGTCTGCGACATTTGGATTGGAAGTCATCGGATATTTTTATGTGAGTACACTGTGTGTAAATAACGAAACGTCTGTAACAACATTTTGCGAATATCAAATGCTGTAATGTCAAGCAAGCCATGGTTTTTGTGAGATATCTATGTAAGAATCCTTGTATTTCTGCTGCTTACAACAAGGAAAAGGCGAGACAAGCTAACTTAAACATTCCTTGAACTGTTCAAAGACTTATGCCGTATTTTGATACGTCGGCAACAAAGTCGATCAATGATACATATGATTATAGCTTACCGATTTTAACTGAATGCGTCCTAGATATATAAAAATCATATGAATATTATAGCTTAAAACATGTAAATGTTGTTTTCAAAGCTTTAAAGACCTGTTTAAGGGCCAATTTCGCTGTTTCGTTCTTAAGCTCGCCGTCATTCCAGCGCTTAAAATTCAATTAAATCGAATGCGAAGTTGGTGTCAAGCTAAAAATAACCTTCACGGATAAATCTCTCAGTAGCGCTGTATTCACGAGCCACCAAAAATAATTTCAGAATAAATAAAAGACAGATTCAGCTATAATGTGGTATTGTTTTTATTGCAAAAGAAAGCTAAAAAGACGTTTTATTCACTGTGTGAAAGGCATTGTAGGACACCGAATGTTGCGATAACAGGAGCGTTTTAAAAATGGTCCAAAATAGCCAAAATTAATGGTCCATGAAAGCACCCGCGGACTTAAAAGGCTAATTTTCGACTTATCGAAATTTTGAAAAAAGTAAAATGAAATCGAACCATTTAAACCCATTTTCGAAAATAGGTCACTAAATAGGTTCTTTTGGTAAAATAAAAAGAAATTCGAAATTTTGCCAGTGTCGTCGGATTCTCGATATTTACAGACATCCGCTCTTAATAAGATGACGTCAAATCAAGAATCGTTTATTATACAACTACTTGTTTCCACCTCCAAGTAATATTTTTTTTACAAATCAATTGAAGAAATATTTTTTTACAAATCAATTGACTTTATTGACTTTAGCATTTCTTAAATTGATTATCCTTAAGCTGTGAACTGCGTATTGTAAATTGAAGTAGAAATAATGGTAAAGTCTTGATTTGACGTCATCTAATTAGCATTTTGTAAATTCAAATCTCTATAACTAACTAACGCGACCTTAAAAAGAAGAAATATTTCACTATTCGACTTTTCAACGTACATTGAGTTGATTAAAAGAAGAAAAATTGGGGGTTAGGTGCACTTTAAGGACAGCTACAATGAGTCACCTGCCCCTAAACATAACAGAAATAACCCGGTACAAATCCCTCAGAAACTACACACACACACACCTCACCACATTTTAAATATATGCTAATATCTAGAATAATAATTCAACACATTGATACACTACCCAAATATGGTCATAGCGCTCTCGGTATCGATAGATCCAAATGACATATATCCAGCGATGGTGGTAATTTCGCATTTTGAAGGAAAGCGAAAATGGCCGCTGCCTGCAATTTCGCATCTTTGGGAGGAAAATGAAAAGTTATTTATAACATAATTGGACAAAAAGGCCCGAATTTTCGCGTTGTTTTCCAGTGTTTCATGGCGAAGCTGAATGAACGCTGGTTTAAAGTTTCAACTGCTCAACAAGGAGTAAATGAAGGAGCACACTTTTCGGAAAATACCTTTTAGTAATAATCACCTCTGGAATATGATATAAACTTAATTTATCTCCAGAAAGGTTTCTGATCTTTGTTTTAAGCGGATCTTTAAGCAATCTTTAAGCAATCTTCATCATGATTGATATAGAGAAAGATCTTTTTATTAAAAAAAAAAAACAGCCTTGCAACCCAAAGAGGTGAATTACACAAATTGGCGTCTAATTGCAATCATAACTAATAAAGCCTATTATAAAAGTTAAAATGCTAATTAAATGAAATCTTAAATACGCTTGCAATCAAGTTGTTTCTTTCAATGCTTGGGCAATAAACAAGGCCGGACATCTCGAACCAGTCTGTATTACAAGTTGGAATTGCCCTCAACCTTGCATTTCTCAAGTTATAATTCGTGGACCTTAAGGGTGGCAAAACGCAGTGCAGTTTACTATTACAGTTGCTAGTAATAGATTGATGAACATTGTGACAGAGAATAGCTCTGCGCTCTTACAATGTTGTAATCCCAGCTACAATTAACCTGTCTACATATGAATTGTGATCAAGCTAAATAGGAGCTAAAACGAACAAAATTGTAAACAACGGCGATCGATCCAGCTCGTACTTTTTGATGTTTGAAATTTTGTGCTGATCAGAAGGGACTAAAAAACACATAAACTACAGGTAACGATATTTTAAACGTTTATTGTCCTTACGCTGTGAATTGTTTAAGATATACTTTCCTTACGGCAGTGCCTTTCAGACTTTCGCCACTCTGTTCAAGTAGCCGTGTGTTTGTTCAATTTGTTTTTTAGTCGCGAAACGCTTGTCACTAAAGAATTCTCTAATTCGTATAGTAATTACTCTTCACGTAGACGAAAGCTCTCCGTATAAAACTCTCAATTTGTGTACACTAACTTTATTTTGACGTGGCAAAATTTTCATTCGTTGCTTGCTGTGTAAAAAAATGGCGCGAGATGAAATATTGTAGAAAGGCTTTTTACTGAATAAAAGGTTGTATATGTTACGATATATGTAATTAGATTTTATCTTGTAAGGGTTTCTGGGTGTCAGTATTGCGCCCGCTGTAGGCCAGCGGGGGGTTGTCTTTCGAGCCGTTACGATGGCGGGAATAACCGAAGCTCGGGAGTTCGAATCTGGGGATTCTAGCGAGGATTAAACACCGTTACATGGTGTCAGGAGTGGGATTCTTTAGCTGAAGCCGTGTCAGTCACAAGTGCAGAGGGATTTCGACACGAACGCTAAAGAAATTGCTTTCTCGACGACGTTAGTTTCCTTGTGTAGGACGCCATCTTGAATTTGAACTGGTCGATATGGCTACTTATCAGATACCAGCGCCTGAACAAATGAATTGCAGCGGAGATTTACCCACAAATTGGAAGATGTTTCGTGAAGCATACGAAGATTACCTGGTAGCGACAGGGCTCGACGGGAAAGACAAGAAAATTCAAGTCGCAACTCTCAAAAGCTTAATGGGCGCCGAGTGCAAAAAGATCTTGAAACGCTTACAGCTCACCGATGATGACATGAAAGATCCAGCGATAATCTTGGGCGCTCTTCAAGACCACTTCGTACCGGTAAGAAATATACTGTACGAACGATATATTTTCCACAATACGGAGCAGCAAGCACACGAAACTATTGACCAATATTTGATCAAGCTTCGCCAACTCGCCGAACCATGCCAATTTGGAGCTCTCGAAGACGAAATGGTGCGAGACCGACTGGTGCTGGGCTGTAAGGACAGTGCAGCGAGAACAAGGTTATTCAGAGAGAAAAGTTGTGATTTAAAGAAAGCTGTAGAGTCTCTTAGGATCAGTGAAACGACCAGCGAGCAGCTAAAGAAAATTGAGGGTGATGGAGACAAAGGACAAGAGCCAGTAAACTTTGTGGAAAAGGAAGGCCCTAAGAAGAAGCGACCTGAAAGATCAATCAAAAGAAGTAGAAGCACCACTGGCAGGCAACTCAAGCAGGAACGTGAGTGTATTTACTGTGGCGGCCAGCACGTTTATGATAAGAACAAATGCCCAGCATTTGGCAAAACATGCAGAAAGTGTGGGAAACTCAACCATTTCCAGACTGTGTGTTTACAAAAGCAAAACGTCCACTACGTACAAGAGGATTCAGCCTCAGAAGATGAGTCGGTATATTACGTTGAATCCGTGGGAGCGGTGGAACACCAACAGAGTAAGCGCTTCTTTGTACCCCTTCGTTTCTTTGATGAAAATGGAGAAGCTCTGGTTCGTTGTCAGCTGGACACAGGTGCTACATGTAATGTTATGTCCTTTGACAGGCTGTGTGAAATAAAGCAGAGTGGAAATCCAGCTATGCAACTGACCACAGCAAAGCTTAGGCTCTACGACGAAAGCCTCGTACAAGCCCTGGGAGAGTGCAATTTGCAATGTAAATACAAGAGCGAACAGCATCTGCTAAACTTCAAGATTGTCCCAGGATCCCAGCAACCCTTGTTGTCAGGTGAAACCTGCACTAGCATGGGACTGATTACCGTACATGCAGCGAACAGCGTTGACATACCTCCAGCAGCAGTACAAGATATTCTCACCGAATACAAGGACGTATTTGAAGGTTTAGGATGTCTCCCCGGAGAATACCATTTAGAGGTAGACCCGAACATTACACCAGTGAAACATACTCCAAGAAGAGTGGCCATACCACTGAAAGCTGAGCTCAAGGCACACATTGAGGAATTAGAAAAGATGCAAGTCCTCAAGAAAGTCACTGAACCGACAGACTGGATAAGCAGTGAAGTTGTTGTACGTAAAGGCAACAAACTACGATTATGCATTGATCCGAAGGACCTGAACAAAGCCCTTAAACGGTCACATTACCCGATGCCAACGATCGATGAAATTCTTCCGGAACTCTCTAAAGCCAAGGTCTTCAGCGTAGCTGATGCTAGAAATGGGTTCTGGCAGGTGAAACTCGACGCGCCAAGCAGTTACCTTACGACCTTCTGGACGCCTTTCGGACGATACCGCTGGTTAAGAATGCCCTTTGGAATTGCAACAGCACCAGAAGAATATCAGCGCAGACAACATGAAGTACTTGAAGGACTGCCTGGTATCTATGTCATAGCAGATGACATCCTTATCACAGGACAGGGGGAGACCAAGGAAGAGGCATTGCAAGACCATGACCACAACCTAATTGCATTATTGAAGAGAGCCAGAGAAGTCAACTTGAAGCTGAACCCTAAGAAGCTGAAGCTCAGACTACCGGAAGTCCCCTACATCGGCCACCTGTTAACATCAAGTGGAGTCAAGCCTGTCCCAGAGAAAGTCCGTGCAGTCCAAGAGATGCCGAGCCCAGATGGACGAACCAATGCAGAGAAAGTCAAAGCGGTGCAACGATTCCTGGGATTTGTAAACTACCTAGCCAAGTTTGTTCCCCATCTGGCTGACGAGTGTGAACCATTGCGACGACTCACCGACAAGGATGCAGACTGGGTGTGGGAGAAACACCACCAAGATGCATTTGACCGCGTCAAGCAACTCGTGGCAGACTACCCTGTCTTACGCTACTATGATGTGAACCTACCCGTCACCATCCAGTGCGACAGCAGTGAAACCGGCCTTGGTGCAGCCCTGCTACAAGATGGTCAGCCTGTGGCATTCGCCTCGAGAACGCTAACACAAACAGAGAGAGGTTACGCTCAGATCGAAAAAGAATGTTTGGCCATCGTCTTCGCTTGCATGCGTTTTAATCAATACATCTTTGGAAGGAAGTTCGTCAGCGTGCAGAGTGACCACAAACCCCTAGAAACCATCTTTAAAAAGCCACTGACAGCAGCCCCAAAGCGTCTTCAGGGGATGCTCCTTCGCCTACAGAAGTTTAGCCTTGAGGTTGGCTACAAGAAAGGAACTGAAATGTTTCTTGCTGATACATTATCTAGAGCACCACTGCCAAGCACTGCTCCTCCTACGAACTGTCTCAGACCGGAAAATGAAGAAATCTGTTGCCTTGACTTGGAAGATGTTAATGCGGCCGAGTTCCTGAGAGTATCAAACGATGGTTTAAAGAACATCCAACGCCTTACTGAAGCAGACAACCAGCTACAACGTCTCAAGATGACTGTCCTACAGGGATGGCCAGAGACAAAGCAGCAAATGGAGCCACTGATCGCTGAATATTGGACATACCGTGATGAAATCGGAGTCTACAATGGTGTGTTGTACAAAGGAGATCGAGTGATCATTCCAACTGCATTGCGCAAAGAAATGTTAAAGCGCATTCATGCAAGTCATCAAGGACAGCAAGCTTGTTTAAGACGGGTCAAAGATGCTTTGTTTTGGCCTGGTATGAGCCACCAAATTGTTGAAGTGGTGAGTAATTGCAGCCTGTGTGCAGAGTATCAACCAGCCCAGCCGAAAGAACCGCTGATAACTCCAGAGCTGCCAACCCGACCGTGGAGTATAGTGGCCCAAGATCTATACAGCCATGGTGGTAACAACTATCTGATAACAGTAGATGCCTTTAGTGGATACTGGGAAGTCGACGAGATGCCCCAAACGACATCCCTGGCAGTCATCCACAAGACAAAGCAGCATTTCGCGCGCTTTGGTATTCCAGACAGAGTGTACACAGACAATGGCCCACAATTTGACTGCGCTGAATACACAAGATTTGCCAACCACTGGCAATTTGAGCACTGAAGCTGCTGTTAAGACGGCCAAAACTCTCCAGAAGAAAGCAGCAAAAGCTAATCAGGATCAGTGGCTGAGCTTCCTGGATTACAGAAACACGCCTACAGAAGGGATGGATAGCAGCCCAGTGCAAAGACTGATGTCCAAGAGAACCAAGACTACATTGCCAGTAGCACAGCATCTCCTTGAGCCTGAGATACAGTCAGACGTCGAACGGAAACTGACGAAAAAGCGAAGAATGGCTAAGAAATACTTTGACCGAGGCTCCAAAGAACTTCCTGAACTGGAAATTGGTCAGCCCATTAGACTGATGCCCTCCCCATCAGACACAGGCAGGAAATGGAGAAGAGGGGTCTGCATTAAAAAGGTGGCCCCACGTTCCTACCTAGTAGAGGTCGACGGGTCTATATATCGAAGAAACCGGAAGTTTCTACGTAGTGCACAGGATAGCGTCTCTGAACCTGCTCAAGCAAACCTGGATGCACAGACACCCGAACCTCAACAAGAGCCCCCTTTATCTGCTTCACTGCCTCCGACCACGCCTAACATACCAACGGCTCCACCCGACGATCACCCTGCCATGAGCAGTAGTGACCCAGCTCCATCAGAGGAAGAGCCTCCCCAGATTGTTCAACGTACCAGTTCTCCATCCCAGCTACCCGTACAAAGGACCCGCAGTGGAAGGATTATCAAACCTCCATCCAGGCTGAACCTTTGAGTAGTAGAACAATAACTGTTTAATATATCTTTGAACACTGGACACGTTTTGAACTCAGAAACATTTATGTATTAACTGCTTTAGCTTTATTTTGGTTAAGAAAGGGAAGATGTTACGATATATGTAATTAGATTTTATCTTGTAAGGGTTTCTGGGTGTCAGTATTGCGCCCGCTGTAGGCCAGCGGGGGGTTGTCTTTCGAGCCGTTACGATGGCGGGAATAACCGAAGCTCGGGAGTTCGAATCTGGGGATTCTAGCGAGGATTAAACACCGTTACAGTATATCTCAATGATTTTTTATCAAAACTGGAATTTGTTATCAATGTGTTGAACCATAAAACAGTCATAGTGCTTGCTCAATATTCCCTGAGTATAGGGCGATATTGTGCGCTCTTTCGCACTCTTACTGTTAAATACCAGGGTAATCTGTTGGTCTAGGTATTCATGTATGTACCTCATATCTCGATTTCTCATAATAACAGCACAAACTAAAGAGTTTCCAACGATACTCGTAATGATGAGTATGAAGGTTACTGTTGTTATGACAACGTCAGCTGATTCGGACATGGATGAAGGGTGTCAGTATTAGTCACGTAACCTGAATGAAAACAAAATAGATTAAGTAACGCTCCACATAAGAACTACAGTAAACTTCATTGTTATGCGGCATTGGCTCTTTCTCACATAGAATGGAAATGGAAATGTTCGTGCTTAACCAATCAGAATAGCAGAAGACAATAGCTAATAATTTTGCTGTTTTGATGAAGTTCCCCAAATACAATTTCTTTAAAAAATTGCATGTTTTGCGATGTACTGTTTAAAAAACGAGCAGTAGTGCATTATCAGGTTTAAAAACATACAATATACAATACAATATAATACACGTACTGCGAGTTTTTTGAACGGCTTCAAAAACATTCGTTCAAAAGCGTGTCCCTTCGAAATTAAAAGAATGGCGCTTTTGTGCAAAGAGGAAATTAGTCACCTTTTGTCGTACTAAGAATCCTGAAGAATTACTACCCATATCAGTATTCTTAATATAAAGATTACGTGTGATCTGGAATTGTAGGTAGTGTGTGGTTTTATATAGCAAGCGGTGGAGCTACGCTATTGCAATTGGTGGAAATTTGGTGACGTGAAAAACAAATGTAAATTAGTTGAATGAAAAGCGTTGGTTGATTCCGTGGGGTTTAAGAGTGCCGATTTGAAAGATGATTTTTTTGTTCTAAGTTTTTACGGCTTTCTGTGTTACCCTGGTGTAGGGAAAGGCCGCAGATTGTCATGTGTTGTTTAGAATGGTTAGTAAGATTGAAATGACGCGCGACTGGTTTGGATGCGTCTTTGTAATTTTTTCAACGTCTCAATACAGTGGCTTTGGTTACTTTTAGGGGTGTCGCGCTATATAACGACAACAACTGTATTTAGCGCGCGCTAAAAACCACAAACTTAATGGCGTTATCATTCGTCAGCAAAATTACAATTTTATAAAAAGCAGAAAAAAAATCACAAAATTCGTGGTTTTCAGCGCGCGCAAATACATTTGTTTTTCGCTATATAGCGCGACACCCCTAAAAGTAACCAAAGCCAATACAGTTGCTTTCGCTATATAGCGCGGCATCCCTAAAAGTAACCAAAGCCAACCGTTTCACACACGAGCAGCGAGCTGACGCGAGAGAAAGCGGAAGCGAATGAAGGCGACACCACATGAGTACGCGCGTCAAAGCGAGGCTAATTGCTAATTGCGAGGCTAAATGCGAATAATCAAAGCACAATTATTGCGCATCATCAATTTCGCATGAAATCGAGGCGAGTGGTCAACCAGTCCAAGATGGCACCCAAACCCTGAAATCGCATGGCATCCAGCCCAATTCCTCCCACAATCCCCTGCGCCCAGACCGATACCCGACGAGATTAGGTAACGTTCTCCTATCGTCGAACGCAACAAACTACACAGTCATTCATAAAAGACAATACTCATTTTCTCAACAAACTTGAAAAACTGCGAGAACTGCCCGATAACGCTTTACTTGTCACCCTAGACATTCCGTCACTATACACCATCATTCCACACGCTGAAGGCATCGACGCTTGTCGCCATTTCCTCAATACTCGTACCCGTACCGCCACTTCTATCAGAACCGAAACACTTTGTGACCTCATACGCATGATCCTCACTGTGAACCACTTCACGTTTTACGACAAACACTACTTACAGACACACGGGACTGCCATGGGTACCAGGATGGCCCCTTCGTATGCCAATCTTTTCCTAGCCAAATTCGAAGAAGACGCTTTAACACGTGCCCCCTACCGTCCACACATATGGTGGCGTTACAGAGACGACATCTTCATGATATGGACGCGCTCGGTAGAGGACCTCAACACTTTTACTACTTTCCTTAATGGTATTCACCCCACCATCAAATTCACATGCAATTATTCCCTCACATCTTTGCCCTTTTTAGATGTCAACGTTTCTCTTGTCAACGGCAAAATTACTACTGACCTTTACACCAAACCTACTGACAAACATCAGTACTTATTACATTCTTCATGTCACCCTATACATACCAAACGTGCTATTCCTTTCAGCTTAGCCCTCAGACTTCGCCGCATTTGCTCCACTGACGATACCTTCAAACTACGTACTGATCAACTCACTACATATCTTACAAAACGGGGTTACAATCGTCACTTCATCAAACAGGAAATACGACGCGTACACAACATCACGCGAACAAAGGCACTTAGACCTAAGGACAGTTCCACACTCGACCAACCAGAACGTGTCCCCTTTGTCATCACTTATAACCCAGCCCTTCGTTCCATTTCATCCATTATTCAAAAGCACTTCAACATCCTAGCCTCATCCCCTCGTTGTTATAATGTCTTCAAAGCTGCCCCTATTGTAGCTTTTAGACGTAGTAGTAACAACCTTAGTAATTTCCTAGTTAAAGCCAAACTACGCAGCCTCACACAAACCCATCTACCTCTGGGTTCATATCCATGTGGAAAAAACTGTTTAACATGTTCCTACATATCTGACGGGCAAACAACCTATACATTTAATTCTACAGGTGAAACTAGACTCATCACTCAACACATCGACTGCAACTCTAAAAACGTCATCTACATGATACAATGCAATCGTTGCCACAAACATTACATTGGTGAAACCAAACGACGACTTAAGGACCGTTTTAACGAACACCGCAGAACAGTTGACAACCCAACTAACATATCTAAGCCCACTACAGTATCAGAACATTTCCTCACTAGCGACCATTCAGCTAAAGACATAACACTCATTCCATTCGAACTTATTCATTCTAATCGTGACGCTGTACGAAAAGCAAGAGAAGCATATCTCATCGATAGAGGTAACACTCTTGAACCTCTAGGAATGAATAAAAAAGATGAAATGTAATGCCATTATTTCCGTTTATATCTACTTCTATTTATATGTTACATGTTCTTCTATTTTCATTTCAAATATTTTTGCAACGGCTTTGTTTTTTTAAGCTTTATATCTTCAACGCTTACTTTTCCATTGTATTATATGTTATCATAGCACCATATTGCATGCTACACTTAAATTTCAATTGTAACGTCCTAGTTACCCATAGTCATTATTTGTAATACCCTGAAGAAGAAAGGCCGTGCCTTTTGAAATATTGGATAAATTACATTATATTCCTTCACTGTCGAATCAGCCTTGCTTTTTTTCGTTTATAACTTTCAGATTGACTGTGGTGCATCGAACAACATAATCCCTGCAAAACACGCTCATCACACCAACAAGACGAGTTCCCACAGCACTGAAAGATGATTTGAGGGAAGAGCTAAATCGATACGTTGAGCAAGGCATCCTCGCACCGGTGGAAAAGCCATCGCCTTGGGTGAGCAGTTTGGCAGTTGCTACTAAGAAATCAGGTGCGCTGAGAGTATGTATTGATCCACGACCACTAAGGCTATGTCTACACTATACGGGATAGCTCTTACGCCGACACGAAAACCATACCGGATAGGCCTTTCGTTCACACATTTCCGGAGTGCCGCTGCGACGCGGCGCTCGTGAAAGTGAATCGTCACATATCGGATAGATTCTCGTGACACTCTCTGGGGCAGTGTGAACAGGCAATCGAACCGAACCGTAGCGGAAGTCAACAACTAGGAGCGAGGATTGAAACCCACTGAAAAAGAAGTAAATATCCAGTTCTGGGTCGTTTCTGTTCACACCAGGCGGGAGTATTTTTCATGTCGACATGATAAGCTATCCGGTATAGTGTAGACAGTACTAGATGAAATCTTCCCGAAATATCTCAAGCAAAAGTATTCTCCACAGTTGACCTGCGTTCAGGATATTGGCACTGCGTTCTAGACCACGAGTCCAGCCTGCTGACGACGTTCGCTACACCGTTTCGAAGGTACCGTTGGTGCCGATTGCCCTTTGGTTTGTCAGTCTCGTCTGAAATTTTCCAAAAGAGAGTTAACCAAGCTATAGAAGGCTTGAACGGAGTTCTCGACATTGCAGATGACATCTTAGTGTATGGCGTTAGAAACAGTGAACAAGAAGCCATCGCCGATCATAACAGAAACCTAGAAGCCCTGCTACAAAGATGTCTCGAGCGTAACGCTGCCCTGAACAGAGACAAGCTGAAGCTTAAACGAAAAGAAGTCTCATTCATGGGACACATACTCACTAGCGATGGTGTGAAAATGGATCCCGAAAAAGCGAAAGCTGTCCAAGAAATGCCAAAGCCTCAAGATGTTGAAGGCATACAGAGACTCAACGCATTCATCAATTACCTTGCGAAGTTCCTGCCTGGATTAGCCGATGTAATGGAACCTCTACGGCGGTTAACAAGAAAAGATGTTGAATGGCAGTGGACCGACGAGCAGGACAAATCGTTTGAAGAAGTTAAGAGGCTTGTGACCACGGCTCCTATCCTAAGCTGCTATGATCCCAAAGTTGAGCTCGAGATCCAATGTGACGCAAGTCAAAAGGGTCTTGGAGCCGCCCTGCTACAAAAGGGAAAGCCGATCGCATATGCTAGCCGTGCCTTGACTGATACTGAAACGAGACGAGATACGCCCAGATTGAAAACGAAATGTTGGCGATAGTATCCTCACTCGAGAAGTTCCATCAGTACACCTTCGGACGACCTGTCATAGTGAGAAGCGATCACAAACCACTGAAGACTATCCTTAAGAAGCCTCTATCATCCGCACCTCGCCGACTGCAAGGCATGATGATGAGACTTCAGAAGTACAACATTGATGTACACTATGAATGTGGGGCAAAGAGGAATTTGAGTTGGTTAACATGGTCAACCTTCTGCCCATAAGTGACCAGAAAGTACAAGAGATCCGGCAAGAAACTGAAGCCGATCAAGCGCTACAGGTGGTGAAATCCTTTATTCTCAAAGGAATAGCCAAATGACAAGGGCGAACGCCCGTTGCAAGCGACCCCCTACTACAGCCTAAGAGATAAGCTGACAGTTCAGGATGGATCGATTCTTAAAGGGGAAAGAGTAGTGATCCCTGTCACTCTGCGGAAACAGATGAAGAATAAAGTTCACTCCTCTCATATGGGAATCGAATCGTGTCTTCGACGAGCGAGAGAGTATATCTTCTGGCCTGGAATGTCAGCAGAGATCAAGCAGCTAGTCGAAGCATGTGAAACCTGTAGAACATTTGAAACAAGTCAACAAAAGGAAACCCTCCTACCGCATGAGGTACCGTCACGACCCTAGGAAAAGGTGGGAACAGACCTGTTCAAATTCAGGAACAAAAATTACTTGATAACAGTTGACTATTACAGTAATTTCTGGGAAGTGGACAAGCTACCTGACACTAAGGCGAGCACCGTCATATTGAAACTCAAGAACCACTTCACCAGATACGGATGTCCAGACAAAGTGGTATCCGACAACGGGCTACAGTTCTCCTGCAACGAATTTGCAATGTTTGCTCAAGCCTGGGAATTCGAACATCACACCAGTAGTGCTGGAAACAGCAAAGCAAATGGAAAGGTCGAGTCTGCAGTTAAGACATCAAAGCAACTCCTCCGTAAAGCATGTAAGGCTGGTACTGACCCGTACTTAGCGATCTTGGACTACCGGAATACACCTACACAAGGATTTGGAGCCAGCCCAGCCCAGCGCCTAATGAGCCGGAGAACAAAGACTCTCCTACCAACAACGAATCAGTTTCTGCAATCGCAAGCTAGCGAGCCATCTGATCAACGAGCGAAGCTTACCGAACGTCAGAACAAACAGAGGTGGTATTATGATCGCACAGCAAAAGATCTCCACCCCCTCGACAAGGGTGACGCGGTGCGCATGAAACCACTCCGTCCTAGTGAGAAGAAGTGGCGCAAGGCCTTGGTAGTCGTAAAACGCGACCAGCGCTCATACACCGTGGAAACAACCGACGGTGGAGTGTACCGTCGTAACAGCGTACACTTGAGAAAGACACAAGAGCCTCCACCGATAATTCAGCAAGACCATGAACCGCTTCCTCCAAGCGATCCAATGCCGAGCAAGCCAGCTGACAATCTTGGAACGCTTCCTGCAAGCACCCCAATGCCAAAGCCAGCTGACACGTCAAACAAGTCGCTGAAAGTCAGCAACAACCCCTCACCAATGACCCTGAGGCCTGCACACGTTCGAAGACCACCAGAGCGTTTGAGAGACTATGTTTGTTTTGTTTTGGTATTTGTTTACTATTTGCTATTTTCTTTGTTTTAGTGACAATGTTTGTTATTCGTTTTGTTTTTATTTTCTCTTTGTTTTTTTTCAAAAAGGAAAGGATGATACAATATGTATACAATAGGCTGTTTATTGACATTGGTACAGTTCACGTGACACTTGATTATGATATGATTTAATTCTCGTGTAGATCGCCAGGCATGTAAGATCACGATAACTATGAATCACGATTAAAGTGTGTTAGATTGACTCCTGAAGAGCCGTTTGTGTGTCTCCTGATAGTAGACGAAACAGCACTTGTTACAATGACCAATTTACTTCAATAACAGGCTAAGGGTCGAAGTCTCAAGAACACCTCCGATCTAATAATATGGCGACCCGCCGAGGCCACCCCAAAACGGCCTTGTTAATATTTTCCAAAATAAAAAGAATTGAAACCTCAAACTATCCATTCCGTATTCAGGACCCTAAACCAAGTCTACATGGTGAATTTCAGCCAAATCGGTGAGGTACGCTGGCCGGCCCAAGTTCGAATTTTACAGAGTATTACTCTTAAATCGTGCATCCAACCTTCCGAGCACAACAGACGGAAAAGCTAAAAAAAAATCAAACATTTCACGGACGCCAAAACATGCCAATGGCTACCCTCCATTAATCATCTGTAACGTCCTAAAGAAGAAAAATTCCACAGAAACAATTCCCACGCCAGAAGAATTAGTCGGTGTGTTTTTTAAGTGGGCCGAACCATCAAATACACGCCTTGATTTCGCTTGCATCCCTTACATTAGTGGCCTCTCCGAACCACTCACAAGATTACTTCGTAACAATGGAATTAGAGTCGTCACTAAACTCTACTAAACCTTACAACAGGAATTTCCTTCACCAAAATTCAGGCTACCCATTGATCTTCAAACCAACGTTGTTTATCGGATCCCTTGTAATGATTGCTCGTGGAATTACATCGGTGCAACGGCAAGATGTTTTCTAACTAAAAAAAATTAACACATCAGGAATGTCAAGAACTGTTCTAAAGGATCCGACATCGGAAACCATGCGTTAAAAATGCACTTGTTATTGATAAAGGCGACTATTTGCGTGCTAAAAACCCTCGAGTCATGGCATACTGCCAAGACAACTGACGCTGATAATAATTCCAAACCATTACCTAGACAATATTCAATTCTTTTAAAACAGTGAACATTTCTCAAGCTTTTTATGAATATTTTTTATTAGCATTTTCCTCGTTCTTATGTCACTTTCTTCGCACATATTTATAGTCATTTTTCACACATTTTCTTTTCGCTGTATATATGTTTACACTCGTGCCTTTTTCATTGTTCGTTAAAGGATGCAGACTAGTAGCCGAAAGCTCAGTTTTTTAAATAATTTTTTAACCAGAGAACGTTATTTTTAAGATTTTAATATTTTAAACCTTGGTTGCTCATCGATTTTTGCAAGCAATTTCCGCTTACTTAAATGAGTTCTTTCAGATGCATGATAATACCATTTCTTGTATCAGAGGTATAAAAACAATTATTAACCTGCCAAAGCAAATTTCACATAAATGCAGGTCCTTTTTCTCATTTTTGACATTTTTATCATTATTTTTCCTTTTAAACCATAGAACTAGAGACACATTCAACCACATCTAGTGCATTTTCCATTCTTCTTCAATTTAATTCAATTTTATTTCACTCATACACAATATAACTGTATTCGATATGGAGAACTATTAATGACACAATTATTATAGTTATATGTATGTCATAAGGCTCGTTTACGAACGGCCAAGAAAGTGGGTTATGTTAATGGACGAGATTAACTTAACAGAAGAACAACTTTCTGGGACTTACCTGTTGCCTTAGTTTAAGAGTTGCTTCCGAGTCTTACGTATGTTCCTTTCAGTATAAGGCGTTAAACTACATTTTATACACTAACAAACTTCCTTGTTAAATAGGTTATCTCACAAACTCGAACTGTAGTTTTTGTAAAGAAACTCCTGAGACTATTTACCATATCCTATTTTTCTCACTCTTTTTGGAACGATGTCATTCATGATATCTAAAGTAAACTGTGTAATTGCAGATGCCTCATATTACGCGATGTTATCATTGGGTTTCGGAGGAAGGAGATGGATCTGGTTTTTGTATCAGAGGTATAAAAACAATTATTAACCTGCCAAAGCAAATTTCACATAAATACAGGTCCTTTTTCTCATTTTTGACATTTTTATCATTATTTTTCCTTTTAAACCATAGAACTAGAGACACATTCAACCACATCTAGTGCATTTTCCATTCTTCTTCAATTTAATTCAATTTTATTTCACTCATACACAATATAACTGTATTCGATATGGAGAACTATTAATGACACAATTATTATAGTTATATGTATGTCATAAGGCTCGTTTACGAACGGCCAAGAAAGTGGGTTATGTTAATGGACGAGATTAACTTAACAGAAGAACAACTTTCTGGGACTTACCTGTTGCCTTAGTTTAAGAGTTGCTTCCGAGTCTTACGTATGTTCCTTTCAGTATAAGGCGTTAAACTACATTTTATACACTAACAAACTTCCTTGTTAAATAGGTTATCTCACAAACTCGAACTGTAGTTTTTGTAAAGAAACTCCTGAGACTATTTACCATATCCTATTTTTCTCACTCTTTTTGGAACGATGTCATTCATGATATCTAAAGTAAACTGTGTAATTGCAGATGCCTCATATTACGCGATGTTATCACTGGGTTTCGGAGGAAGGAGATGGATCTGGTTAATTTTGTTCTTATGATAGGAAACATTTTTATTTGGAACTGTAGACGTAGAGGTATAATAAGCCTGTAATCATGCATTTCAAACACATTTTAGAAAATAAATATGATACAGAAAAGTTGCAAAAAGAGTGCAATTAGTACATTTTTTTCAAAGAAAACATGAAATTCCTTTGAAAAGAACATTTTAAATCTTTAATGCTAAAATAATTTGTGGTCACTTGTATATGTTTTTTGCTATTGTTTGTATGGTAGATTTACATAAACCTTTTTCCTGTAATGGGTTTTTGTTTCTTTAAGAAGAAATTGCATGCTAAAGGTCTGTGATAAATATAGTGTTTGTAACTGAAAAAAAATACAACAGGTGCTTTTTTAGATGAGTAATTTCCGCTTATTCAAATGAGTTATTTCAGATGCATTATAATACATTTTTTTGTATTACGGGTATAAAGCCAATTATTAACCTGCCAAAACAAATTTAACATAAATACAGGTCGTTTTTATTTTCAATTTTGATATTTTTATCATTATTTTTCCTTTTAAACCATAGAATTAGAAACACATACAACCACATCTAGTGCATTTTCCATAAATAAAAATATTGTTTTGGTTAAGTTTAATGTTAATGATTATGCAGAGTTCGCTTCTTCTTCAATTTAATTCAATTTTATTTCACTCATACACAATATAATTGTATATATATTCGATATGGAGAACTATTAATGACACAATTATTATAGTTACATGTATGTCATAAGGCTCGTTTATGAACGGCCAAGAAAGTGGGTTATGTTAATGGACGAGTTTTACTTAACAGAAGAACAACTTTCTGGGACTTACCTGTTGCTTTTAAGAGTTGCTTCCGAGCCTTACGTACGTTCCTTTCAGTATAAGGCGTTAAACTACATTCTATACACTAACAAACTTCCTTGTTAAATAGGATATCTCACAAACTCGAGCTGTAGTTTTTGTAAAGAAACTCCTGAGACTATTTACCATATCCTATTTTTCTCACTCTTTTTGGAACGATGTCATTCTGTCATTCATGATATCTAAAGTAAACTACGTAATTGCAGATGCCTCATATTACGTGATGTTATCATTGGTTTTCTGAGGAAGAAGATGGATCTGGTTAATTTTGTTCTTATCACAGGAATTTTTTTTTATTTGGGACTGTAGACGTAGAGGTATAGTAAGCCTGTAATCGTGCATTTCAAACATATTTTAGAAAACAAATATGATACAGAAAAGTACGTTGCAAAAAAAGAACAATTAGTACATTTTTTTTAAAGAAAAATGGAATTCCTATGTAAAGAAACTTTTAAATCTTAAATGTCAAAATAATTTGTGGTCATTTGTATATTTTTATTTTGCTATTGTTTGTATGGTGTATTTATATAAACCTTTTTCCTGTAAGGTTTTTTTTCTTTAACAATAAATTGCATACTAAAGGTCTGTAATAAATGTAGTGTTTGTAAATGAAAAAAAAATATTACCACAGGTGCTTTTTTAGATGAGTAATTTCCGCTTATTCAAATGATTTCTTTCAGACGCATTATAATACCATTTTTATCTCGTGAATGCGCGCATGCGTAAACGAGATATGGGATATAGGTATGAGTATAGATAGAAATGGGTCCCTCATTGTAAACGTTTGTCCGGGGGTTACTTCTTTATGCAAGCTATATAAGGGCATTAAGGATATGGTTGGTAATACCGGTTAGGATTTCAACAAGGGCCTCGCACACCGCCACTAAAATTTTTGGGGAGTACCCCCGGACCTATTGTTAATTTCCCTAGGGTATTGGCATGTCATGATGTTATTAACTTTTAATATCTCACGTTACCCATCAATCTTTCAAATGTGTTTTTAAGTGGATGTGTGCGAGACGGGTTAATTGATCTTCAAAGGCTCAATAAATTTGTGTTTTTCTTGTCAATTATTTGTCGTAAAGCCATTAGTAGGGTAAAAAGGGTCAAATGTGTGTTGTTGAGAAACGCAGATTGAGAACTTCACGGTGTATTTTTAAAATGAATGCAGACGTTTTGGGGAGGTTAAATTTCACGGGAAAGTTTGTGTTTTCATATGAGCGATAATATAATAAATTCAGTTAAAAAACTCATTAATAATTCATGACCATTTTGTCCAATCCGATGCTCCTCTCTAGTCACGAGGAAAGCACTCTTTACCACATAAAATACGCTTGAAACTAAAAAGCCCGGGGAGGGTTTTGAATGTGGCCCAGGGGAATAATGGGGTATAATAGAAAAACAATGGCATACAAATGAACGTGAAGCATTATATAATGACACACGTTGCATTATCTATCAATATTCATATATAATGCCACATGTGATATTATATAATGCTTCATATATACAGTAGGAATTAAATACTGAGAACAACCAACTTGGTCAGCCAAAAGTTCAGGGATTCTGCATTCATATTGGCAATATTCGTTTCTAATGACTGTACTTTTTCCACGTCCACCTCAAAAGAACGCTGCTCTTTCGAATGATCTTTGTTAACTCGACTTATTTGTCATTCAGAAAATACTTTAAACGACCACTTTGTAGACGAACGTGTGGCCTTTGGAATACACTCTTCCAATGCGTTTTTCTCTTCTTCTTTAGACTTTGGTGGCCTAAACGCCCGCTTCGGAGGCATGTTTTTACTAATGCAAGCGAAGTATCAAAAGACCGCATTCGAATAAAATACTGAGACAGACATAGTTCTGCATATTTAAATTTCTAATTTTATTTCTCCTTCATTATTGTTGTTCAATTCCCAAATGCAAACAACCTTCTTTTGTTTTCTCATATCACTCCACATAGTTTCATCGATATTGGACAAAATGGTCATGAATTATTAACCGATTTTTTTTTAAGTCATTCAATAAACGCATTCAATAAACGATTTTTTTTTAAGTCATTTAATAAACTCGCAGCACGTGTTTTATCAGGTATAAAATCCCTCGGGCTTCGCCCTCGGGATTTTAGTAAGGGTTAGACAATGAACGCGAGTGTTCTATGGGATATAGTGCCTCGAGCATAGATAGAAGGCCACGAGGGCGTAGCCCGAGTGGCACTTCTATCTGATGCGAGAGGTGCTATATCCCATAGGACACGAGCGTTCATTGTCTAACCGTCTTAGAAAATGGTCACTTCCGCGAAGAAACCATATTTTATGCAGATTGTATTTATGAGCGTATTTTAATTGTGTCATTCACACTTGGGAATCACGTTGTTATTTTGTTTTGGATGTCGCCGTAATGTTGGTAGAATTTTACGAATAACAATGCTTTTCTTTCTTTGGAGCTTTGTTTATTCTTTGTTGTTTTGATGGCTCATTTGCTCCGGCTATGAGCCAGTATACAGAGCTCAAGGAACTTGAGGCCGTTCTGCCACTCATGAGTTACTTGCTTTTGAGAGCGTAGACATATCCGAGTGCTTGGGGAATGAATTCGATAAAAATGCACGTTTCCAAAAGCCTACCACAGTGAACGAAATTGAGCAAAGAGAAAGAGACAGAATTCCAAAGCACGGTGAGACCAGTCTTTCGTTTAATTTTCCCTAAAAATTGTTAAATCGAATTTGGTTTTGTTATTTTGGTGATTAATCTCTTGCTTAAGTTATGTAAAGCGAAAACTTCAAATAAAATTGTCATTTTTATAACTGCAAGTTGTTTTTGTTTAAATTAGCAGCCTGTAATTCATTAGTATGCTCTATACACTCATTAGTATGCTCTATTTTCTCATTAGTATGCTCTATATAGAGCATACTAATTAGGCTTTTAAACAAAGGAAAACAAAAGAATTCATTAGTATGTTCTATATAGAGCTTACTAATGAGTAGTTATTTTACCCCACAATTTCCCTGGGTTTCAAAGCCGCCGCCTCTTTACATAATTTAAGACAGTTTATGGGATATAGAGCACACAAATACTCGGCACTGATTGGCTGAGTGGGTGTGACCATTTTCTAATACCTGATAAAACACTGCTGCTCGTTTATTAAATGGTACCTATAATCAATTCAGCGAAATAACGAAATGTAATATTAAATTTATTGAACACTATTGTGAGATTATACAGACTGTATAGTATAAATAGCTTTTGTTACGTTCAATTCTCGCCCAGAGCGCAGAGTGAGTTTTTGTGTTTAGTTAAATATACGTATTGCATTCGTTTACCAGTAAAATTTTGTTCCTGAACTTTGTTTTTGTTGTGTTGACAGTTTGTCGTGATTTTTGAGGAAAACAGTAATTAGTAACTTCAATTTCTTAAATGAATGGCTAAATGTTGAGCTCTCATGATTACGCAATAGTATACAAAAGAGGTCAAATTTTGTTGATTTGGCTAAGTAAAAATCTTTCGGTTTGATTATGCAAGAGTTGGAAGAGCAAGATAGCATAAATTTTGGGTTTTGTTCTATTTTGGAATACTGAATCATTGCCATTACGGTTTGTTTTATGCAATAGTATGCAAGAGATGTCATAACTTTGTGCAAATGTTCAAGTTTTTATTTGGTACAATTCACTCTATAATTGCATTCCTTTACAAGTAAAATTTTGTTGCTGTGAATTGAATGACAAAGCAAGCATTTTAAGAAGCATTTTATAAGCGATTTCAGCGTTTAGATTTATTCAAGAGAGATATTGGCACTATTTGGGACTTAATTGTTAAAAGAAAAGTAACCCACATCTGAAAAATCACCGACACCGTTTTGGAGGGCAATCTGTCCAGAAAATATTTCCGATGTTAATCGCGTCACTCTTTCCGGTCGTCGATTTCTGTGTATTAGTGATAATGAGATAATAAATGCGGCTGTCAATGGATATTTAAGGAAAGATTTAATCTACCCCTATTTTATATCCATGTTGTATTCCTGTCGAATTGTTATGCAGCATGCAGAGAGTTCGTAAAGAAACGGCGACATAAGTAAATATTTTAAATGGTCCATTATTTTCATATGTATAGTACTTAGACATTTTTAATTTGTCCCGGGCCTAAGGAATCGATGTTTCAAAATATAAGTGAATAGTATTTCCGGAAATCAGTGCTTGTAAGTGAATGTTTTTCAGTTGAGGCAATGAAGTGCGTATATTTAAGTAGTTTGTATTATAGAATTGGTGGATTTTTCTTTTTAGTTACCAATTTAATCTATGAAGTTAGCAAGATATTTTAAATGTATTTGCGTGTTTTCTAATCGAAATTCTTAGATGTTATCAGCTTTTTCCCTCTTTTTATGTCGGATGTTTTGCTTTTATAAAAACGGTAGTCGGTATCGTTTTGTTATATAGAGTAGCCTGCGGACAGGCTTCGAGTCGGACGCGGGGTCGACGGTTCGCGCCGCAAAATAGCGCCCCTCCAAGGTCACTCTTCGCGTGATTGGCAATGTGAGTATATATATGTTATTAGGCCGGTAAATAACTTATTTTTTTCCTACTTTAATTCTGAGATTTGCAAAGAGAATCTTGATGTACAGCTTTCTGCTTGTAATTCATTGTGTGTGGCAAAATAAAAAAATAAATAAATAAATATATATTTCTTACGGGCCGCAAAAGCTAAATTGACACAACGCGCGCAAAACCTAAATTAACTCGGTCTGATCTTCACATCTTTTCCATTCATTAACAAAAAACTTACTTTGCAAAGCAAACTCGTTTCTATCAGTTCGGTAGAATAAACGGCTGTTGTGTTTGCTTCCGGCGAGGAAAGAGAAATGTTCTTGCCCACAGCGAAACCGTGCAAAGTTGAATATCAACTTTAGAAACTTTTCAAACTTTAAAATTTCTAATAAGCTTAAGTTCATTCAAAGTCGAGCGTTATTTATTCATAGCAGCGCGAAAGCTTAAACTGAGTTATTCTAATTTAAAGCGCATACTTTCATGAATAAAAAGTTACAGGATTTAAATAAAAGAAGGCAAAGACAGAGAAATTAACGCATACAAATCGAGCAATGGAGTGAGAGTACAAATTATCTCGTAAAATCCGACCGCGAATGGCGTGTAATTTATTGACAACAAACTAGTACAAAACTAGAATGACAAATTTAAGCAAGTCTTTTTAATGACAATTCACAGAATCTCTATTAGGAGAAAAAACAAAGCCGGAAAAATAAGAACACTTAAACCGAATGGGGTCAAAACCTTTGTAAAAAAGTGCTAGATTGCATTTAATTACAGTAATGAGCCCTACCAGGGTAAATTCCGACAGGCGACATGACCCAAAAAGTAGCGACAGCACGTAAAATGAAATTGCGACAAAAGACAATATTTCTCGGCACAATTCCGACAGCGACATCAAAGCCGAGAATTGGCAACAAAAAACAGTGGTTTGACATATTTTTTCACCAATTTGAGGTCCTTGAGGACCCTTGAGGTTCCCTTGAGGGCTCTTGAGCATCGCGTTTAATATACATTATCGATGCGCAGCGAACGATAACTGAGCTATTGTAGAACTGAAGGCGTTTCTTTATAACGTACCATTATCCACCTTTTCTAAAATTCCGACAAACTATGTTCGTTCAATTTCCGACAGTGACGTGAAGCATTGATAAAACACCGACATGAGACATTTTAAAATTCAGACAAGCGACACGGGACCCTCCCCTGGCAGGGCCTCAGTAATGTTTTGCCACAAATGCCGCTTTGTAAAAAACAACAACAAACGCAAAAACTATAAAATCAACAAATCATAAAATCCAAACTTGTACTCACCTTTTCGAGGAATAAAATTGGCCTTTATTTTTACGGCCGATTTCTCCTTCCACTCAGTTTGTTCTGTCTTTCTTCATTGAGTCTTTTTGTACCTGGTTTAAGCGTAGTTAAGATCTTTAGCATGTTGTCGGGTCTTTGTATGTCAGCCGATGTCAGCCATGATGAAACTTTGCCGGTGTTCTTCATTGTTTTCTTTGTTTGTATCGTTAAATATTTTATCGGCCAATAAAAATTCACTTTCGCTTTGCTAGCTTTCGTCTGAGTTCATAATTTACGAGAAAATTCAATGATATAAGCAGTTCATCAACAGAAACACTGCACGAAAAAAATGGATGTACATGGGTAACAAAACAGTAGTAAACATGTAGTAAAGACCACATTTTGCACAACTTTGCCCATATTTGCAGCAAATCAAACTTGATGTTTGCACTTTATTTGTTTGTTAGGAGTAATACGTTCTATATCTATGCACGGTTTCTCAATTGGATGGTGTTAATTTTTGCTGATTTTGGTGGATTCTTGTACAGTTGAAGATCTGGAAGATGGATGCCACCAAGTATTTGTAACACGATCCCACAAGGATCAGCTTTACTTTTTATCGTGTTTAAATAACATCGTAACATCGTACGCCCGAAAAGTGTTAAATCTCGTGTTTGCCACAAATTAAGCTTAACGTTCATCTTAAGGATTTTAACAAAAATAGTTTAAATTATTGTTTTTATCTTGATTGTAAGATATGTTCGCACCCATCCAACGTTTTAATTGGTTCTTGAGAGAAATGAATTCTAGAGGTTTAGTTTTTAATAGGTTCTTTTGCCGAACCGATCCACATTGCTTTAGTTTTCTTCTTGTTCAATTTGAGACCAGAAATGTCACGGAATTCGCTAACAATTTTCATGTTTTCCTTTAGTGCGTTTACATCTTTACATATCTGAGTGCTGTCGTCTGCAAATTGGCTTATTTTGGCTTCTACAGAGCTCGGCAGTTCTATTCCTCTGCATCTGCAATTTACGGATTGCCTTATTTTTTTGCTAGAAATTCTGCAGCTACAGCTATAACAAATAGGAGAGGGCTTAAAGGGCAGCCTTGTCGAACACCTCTTGATTAGTCATAAAACCAGCATTCATTACCCCACTTTCTACATCGTTATAAAGGACTGAAATCCATTTTCTTATTATTAAATAGTTTTAGGGCATTTTGCATAAATTCCCATTCTATTGTATCGAAGGCTTTTTCGAAATCAACGAAAAGCAAAATTTCTGGAATTTTTTTAACATCTGTATATTACATTAGATCATTTAGGAATCGAATGTTTCGCCCAATGAATCTTCCCTTCATAAAACCTGTTTGATCTGAGTGCCGGGATCCGTTTTGGCAATGTTGTCTCGATTCTTTTGGAAATTACCTTACTAATAATTTTATAATCTATGCATTTAGTAGTGTTATTGGACGCCAGTTTGTTAATACGATCAGGTAGTTTTCATCCTTAGGTAATAAAGTAATAATCCTCGTCTTTGTAATACCGATAACTTTCCGCTGCCGTAAGCCGTTTTAGAAGAGTCCGATAGAGCGTTGCCTAAGAGGTCGAAAAAAGTCTCGTAGAACTCTTTGTGAAGCCGTCGTCACCGGGGGTTTTGTTATTTTGGAAACGCTTCAGAGCATCTTTAAGTTTCTCTAAGTTTAGTTCGCATTCTATAGCTCTTCTTTTTCTTCGTCAGAGAGTTTAGTGATTTCTACGTTTTCTACAACACCTTTAAACTTTTCTTGTATGTCAGTTTTATTTTGAATATCAAAGTTTGATTTGTAAAAGTCACTATAGAAGTTCTCATTTTCTTTGTTTATTTGTTTGAAATCGGACACAATCTCATCATCTCCGACTTTCAGTTGAGTGATAATTTTCTTTTCAAAGTTCTTTTTTTCTAAGTTGAAAAAGTATCTTGTCGGTTTTTCTCCTTTTTCGATCCATTTGACTTTAGATCTAAAAATAGCGCCCTTACCTTTCATTTCATATATTTCGTGCAACTCTTTCTTTAAACTTTCGTATTCAGTCGATGATCGAGACAAACGTCATTACAAATTTTCGCATCCAGCTCCTCTATTTTACGTTGAATAGTGGACTCACGTGATTTAGATTAATTCATTTTTCTTTTGGAAAAGCGTATTGTTTCCGCTCTAATTCCATTTTAATTAATTCCAAGAGTAATTGTTTATTTTCAATTTCTTGGTATTTGTGCAAAATGAGTGTGTAGTATTACTACCCACTCATTTTTACTCATTTTTACATAGTTTTCATCTTGCAGTAAAGTGTTGTTGAATTTCCAGATTCCCGGACCTCGTTTAAATTCATCATCTAGTTTCATACTAAAAAAATCGCTGGGTGCGATCGAAGCCCGCGTTTCCACTTTTTTAATATTAGGAACGAATTTACCACTTACTAAAAAAAAAGTCTAGTCGTGATTTTAGCTTCTTGGTTTTAGATTCGTATGTAAAAGTTCTAGTTTTTGGGTGAATTGCACGATAAATATCTACAAGATTATCTTCCTTCATGAAATAAATTAATGAATTTCTATAGTTTGTCTCTTTCCAGGGCAAACCACCTTGCTTATTTATGGCATTTAAAGTTGTATTCCAATCACCTGCGATTATTAGGTTAGAGGTATCAGTCAACGATATGATTTTCATACTGAGTAAATCTATGAATTCCAATTGCTCACGGTGGTCTGTCGGAGCATAAATATTTACAACATTGAAAGTATTATCGCCTATTTAGACGTAGTACTATAAATCTTCCATTCGAGTCATTTCTAGCTCTTCTGCAGAGAACAAACAGTTAGGTTTCACAATGACGCACACACCTTTGGAGTGATCTGAGCCGTGAGACAAAAATATCTGGCCTCCCCATTCGCCGACCAAATCCGTTCTCGTCTTTTAAATTTTAAAACGTTTCTTAAAGAAGATAGTGATCAGCTTTTTGGTTTTTCAAGTATGAAAAAATTGACCTTCTTTTCTCGCGATTTCTTAGACCTCTTACATTAAGCGACAAAATTTTAAAGATATGCTGGCAAGGAAGAGGCTTAAACTGAAAAAATATTTGAAAAAAACATAAATAACTCACAATCATCCGAGGCAGACATCATTCCAGCGCGGACTCCTGAGCGATCGAACAACATGCGACCAGCCGGCCTCGCCGTCGTCGAAAATATATCTCTGTTCAGTTTAAAGGAGCCTGTTTCGGTGTTTCATGATGAGAGGAAAATAAAAACTGAAAATATGGTGTTTCGGTGTTTCGTTTCGGTGTTTCGGTGTTTCGTTTCGGTGTTTCGGTGTTTCGTTTCGCTATTTCGTGGTTTAGTAATGCCCGTGTGTCGTGTACAAATCAGGTGATGTTGCCATAATGCCACAAATCAGGTGATGTTGTGATGTCGCTGTCCTAAAGCGTATAAGTCCTACTTTACCATATGAAACTCGATTAACTATGAAAAAGGCATTAGTTTTACCATATTTTGATTATACCAGTACAGTCTGGGGCTGCATTGGTAAAAGGCTTATCTGAGCGACTCCAGCAGTTACAAAATAGGGCTGCGAGGATTATATTATCAGATTATGAAACTCAATCAAGTGAATTATTGGATGAACTGGGATGGGAAAGACTGGAACATAGGAGAATTAGACATCTGGCCATTATGATGTATAAGATTTCCAATAGTCTATCACCATCATATTTAAAAAGGATTTTTAACGATACATCAAATGTTCACTCCCATAATTTGAGAAACTCTAAATTAAACATGTATATTCCCAGACCAAAATTAGAAACAACTAAATGTAGTCTTCACTACAGAAGGTCCGTCCTCTGGAACCAAATCCCTGCAGAAGCAAGAGATCATGCCAGTCTGAATGCTTTTAAGGCTAGCCTGTCAAATGAAATACTTTTTCAGTAGTAAACTGATGTAATAGGTAGAGTTAAATAAGATCATGCCAGTCTGAATGCTTTTAAGGCTAGCCTGTCAAATGAAATACTTTTTCAGTAGTAAACTGATGTAATAGGTAGAGTTAAATAAGATCATGCCAGTCTGAATGCTTTTAAGGCTAGCCTGTCAAATGAAATACTTTTTCAGTAGTAAACTGATGTAATAGGTAGAGTTAAATAAGATCATGCTAGTCTGAATGCTTTTAAGGCCAGCCTGTCAAATGAAATACTTTTTCAGTAGTAAACTGATGTAATAGGTAGAGTTAAATAAGATTGAATTTATTATATAAGGTTAGATTTAGGTTTATGATAATTAGTTATATTTAGATAAATAATTTTTATTGGATAGTTTGTGATTATAATGTATAAGGTTGTTTTAAACGTGTTTATAATTATTGTATGTAGTAGTCCACGGCTCACTGAAAGGGCATTTTTAAATGAAAGTGATCCTGTGTTTTTTAAATAAAGATGATGATGATGATAATGATGATGATAACAACGGTGATTTCCACACTTCATAAGCATCGATAAAAACTCTTTAGTTTGTGCTGTTATAAAATCGAGGGATGAGGTACATACAGGGATACAGAGACTAAAATATCACATTGGCGTATTACAAGATGGGCAATTCAAAATGAAAAACTACTGTGGTGGGTGGACTCCTTTTCAACTCGTGAATATGCGAAGTGTAATCAACGGGTTATTGCAGAAGGGGGCAAATATGCCAATCTTCACTCCATCACTCGGCTGCAAACGTTTCTTGGTAATTCCGCTGACCAGTTCATAAGGCTTTCGTTACAAATGCAAAGGAATAAAGTGTAGAGAATAGTCGACCGCCGAAAAAGTGGATATTATGAAAACGTTGCTCTGATGTTTTGCATTTGGAGTCCTTTGATGGAACATCAAAACCGATCTGCAGACTTCAACAGACTTCTACGTTGCGGTAATAAAATTTAACCTTTACATGTTAGTTATTCGAAATGGTTGAGTGGTTAAAGACTTGCTCTTTTGTACCAACGACCCGGGTTCGAATACTGGCGATTATAGTCAATTAATTTTTTTTATTTTTCCTTTCTTTACTTCCTTTTTTCCGAACTGGACATTGTAAAAGTCATGTACTGTTTTTTTCTTTGCGTTTGAAGTCGTTCAATTTTCAAAAACTATCGAACCTTGTTTATAAAAGCATAAGCCTACCGCAATATTGCGTTACGCGTTAGCTCACGATACAAGGTTCAAACATAGTTAATAGAGGGACTGGTTATGAAACCTTGCAGACTTCAATGGCGATAACAAAGAAGCTACAATTTATGTAGGCCGAAAAGCGATAACAAAAACGTCGAACAAAGAAATTTCTCAGGTTTCATAACCATTGCACTTTATTAACTATGGTTCAAATGACGACATGCTGACATTTATATCATGTTACCTTTGCATATTTTATACACTTTCGGATTCCAGCATTCAGATAAGCCTGGAAATTTGCTTTTAATCTTTGATGTTTTCCACAAACTTAATTTGTAATATCGTTCCATTTTTAGCGACAATTATGACTCCAGCAAAGTAAGGATTTTTTTCCCATCTAAGACTCAAGACTTGACTCGTCTACATCTACATCTATATGATTTACTTGCAAATGCGTAAAACAAAAGGAAGCAATGCGTCATCAAAATTCTTTTTACCCAAAAACAATGACCGAAAACAATGTTTCCTATTGTTTTACGTCATCTGTGCGGTACACGAAGTAAGACCCCAAACTCCTCAGTAATGGACATACAGCAAGTTTCAGTGCAAAATGAAATATTCAACTGGCATTCGCGATTGGGTGGCGCAAAATAATTTAATACTCCTTTACGGGACTTTTGTTTCTATTCACAAAATACAAACCTAAGTATTGCACTCGGGTCGTGCTCATAACCTCTGCAAATTTGGTGAAGAATCTTCCATTTAGAGCGTTTGGTAATCACGAGTTGGCTCATAGGAGCCTTTGATTGTACTTCAAAATAAGAGCAGGTCTAATTTGTCGTCTTTCAGAAAATTCCCTTTGTCTTGTTTGAGCACTTTTGAATCTGATAATATTTTAGAGTGTGTTCGATTGACTTTAGTAAGAAATTAGAATACACAGAACGATCAAAATGAATATCTAAAACCGGGAGTTTAGAGCCATTGAAACACGAAATAGATGTCAACACTCATTTTGATGCTGACAGAACGAAGATTACAATTAAGAAAGGTTAATCTATTCGTGACTATTCTATTTCTTTCACTGAGGACGTGGCTGAGTTGTAGTCTTTGTCGTTTGCCGGCTCCTCAGGTCGATGTAACGCGAGTTAACGCCATTTGGGTGTTCCACTGCTAAGAAAAATTCAACGCAATTTTAGCGAGTTATCGTTATTTGGGTGTTCCACTACTAAGAAAGAGGCAGTGGAACACTCTAATAACGATAACTCGCCAAAATCGCGTTAAATCGACCCGAGGAGCGGGCAAACAACAAAGAATAAAACACAATAACAACGTAATTCAATTTTATTCACAAAACATCCGAATTTTTATCTTTTGAAACAAAACCGTTGCGCTCCCTTACAAACTTTTCTAAATCAAATCTTTTTAACACAATACCGCTCATAAGCAAGAGTCGCATCCCGATTATCTGATAGTGAGCTTGGGCCGCCTGTGTTTATTCGTATTTTTGAAAGCGTCCAATCAAATGCTCTCTAAATTTTATCAGTGTTTTAAGTGCTCGGTCGTCGAATTTTATGTTTGCGAACGAATTTACACAGCCTGATTCAAAGATTGCAAAGAAAAAAAATCCAATATTTCATTGACGGAAAGTGTACTGTCTAAGAACTAAAATAATTACTATTTACAGATGAAGATACTAAATAATAAAAGTTATTGCACAAGAAAAAATAGACAAATATGAATATGGCAATTATTTTAAGGGTTTAGGGAACTGACAAAATATCTGTCATGACTTATTCGATGGATTTAATATTCATCTGATATAGCCACCTGCGAGATGGACATTACCGTTTCTGTGTTTATATTAGTAATAATAACTTATCTCATAAAAGAAGTCCTCAAATGGCGAAATTGTTAACATCTTATCTATCAGGCAAGTTAACTTTAATTTCTTATACTTCTAGTATTTTATAAAGAGCACTCGATATATCTAACAATCAACAATCAGAATATTCGTATAGAATCGAGAGTGAATAGTCCATATCAAACTCTTTCCCTAGCGCGACGGACATTTGTTTTTCTCGGTTCCAGGCGGACGCAGCCGCTAACCGCACGTAATGCGCATGCTCAACGTTGCGAATTTTCAAAATGGCGGACAAGCCAAAGAGGGAAAGAAAAGAACCAAAGCGGTTTTGCAACGAATACTCAGCATACACCCCCGTTAAAAAGGCTAATCCAACGAAAAAAGATACAAAGCTGTATGATACTGAAGTCACGGAGGTTGATAACGCCAACAAAAAATTGAAAATTCACTTGCTTTTAAGCTTAAACATCTACACATGGAGAGAAGAATATACTAGCATCCGTGAGATTTACAAAACAGCATCCATGCTGTAGATTATCTGTTGGATGCCAAATCAAACGCTATTACAAAACAACGGAGGTTTATCCTAGCTCCACTGAGACACACTACTCAACTACAGAACCAACTAAGGAGCTAACAATTATTGCAAGAATTCATTATTCCATTGAAGTGGAATTGTAGACTACGGCTTTTTGAGACTTGGATCTAAGATGCCTATATCCGTGATGAGAAACACTTTCTCACAAGTCTTGCACACCGCAGACTTTAGACACTACTGAAATCACGGCCTGAGAAATTTAACGATCCTTGCACTTTCAAAACTATAACAAACTTTAGCCGATTAGTATTTATCTTGCTACAAAAGTGAGCCAAAGAAACCGCAATGTATGCCAATAGAGCTAGCACCAAACAGGCATAAAGAAATATAATAATTCTAACGGCTCTGAACAGCATGAAATCCTCCTATCAATTTGAGAGATAATCCGCCGAGATCAAAAGATCAATATCAACGAAGAGAACAAATTCATAACTGATCTAAAGGCGCATTTCTCTCTTAAGTTTTACTGGGAAAGTTTTATGCTTTTTAAGTACTTTTTAGCAACGAGCGGTAATAGTGTTTAGCCTGTCTATTAAAAGACATGCTTGAAGGCTTAAAACAATACAATGGTCACACAACAGGAGTCGTGTAGGTCCGTCAATCCCATTTATAACCATACCTGATCGCTCAAACACTTTGTTTACGATAGCCGAAAGGACCGACTGATAATTTTCTCCGTCTTCTTTTTTACTTTCCTTTGAGACTGTATAGATGAGCAAGCTGCAACGAAATTTTAATGGACGAAGGTTACAAAAAAAACCCGCAAAATAGCCTGAAAAATATATTTATTCTGACAAGAACTTCACAAATCTTACTTGTTTATCTCGTATGTAAACGACGGCAGATTAATCCCCGAAGCGCTTTCTGAGTTTCCCGATTCCTCTCCTATTGCTTTCACGCTTACAAAATTGGAAAAAATCACAAAGAGGAAGATACAGCTGTTTTGAAAGGCCATTTGACGAGCTTAAATCTGCTTTTTGTTCGACAATTTACATATCAAAACAAAGGAAATTTATTCCTCTTTTCGATTTCGGCGGTACATTTTCGATTTGCGCTTGCGTAGAAGAGATATCGCCCAAGATCCCTTGCTCGGTCGTGTTTTGATCACAAACGTCTTGTTAATTTTGACCGACCCGCTCGGGGAAAAGGTAAAAATGACGAGGGAAAAACTTTACTTTAAAGTTAGAAAATTAGCAAAACAGAAAGCCATAGTATTATAGTTTAATATTTCAGTGGTACATTGAGCACTGTTTGTGTAAAGAATCAGCACGATGATAAAACATCCGAAAATCGCACTCGATTTTAGTGGGGCGCTGAAGGGGGCGTGGTCACAAAATTCAATTTAAGACTATTTGTACCCCATGAGTTTCATATGAATCCAACAAGCCCATTTCAAGCTAAAACATCAAGACATGTTTGGTTTCTGCGTTTTGAATAAACGATGGAAACTCAAAGTAATGCAACGCTTTGCACATTGAATTTGGCTATGTATGTGTTGTGGTTCAAATTTTGCTTTGGTTTGAAAATTTTCAAACCAGTTTGATTTTTGTTTTCCTTTGTCTCAGAATATGATAATGAATCTGAGACAAAGGAAAATAAAAACTAAACTGGTTTGAAAATTTTTAAACCAAAGAAAAATTTGAACCACAACATATGTCTTTGCATTTCATTCAATTCTTTGAAACAGTTACTCGAAACTGAACCAAAGGAGCCGAGTTTTGCAGTTGTGAAAGGACCATCTTAAGGGCTACGTTTAAACTCCAGAAATGGTCGGCAAGCAGTAAAACATACGATGTAACCTTTAGACACTGGAGGTTTGTCACTGAATCTTCAGTGAAAGAAGCTGTTGTTTGCAATGGAGAGCGTGTAATCATGGAAGCTGAATGATTGCGCAAGATTGTCATTATATTACTGATTAGCTTAGGCGGCCACAGCAGCTGGAGGACTGGTGGGATAATTCTCGGTCTGAATTTGGAGCTGAAAATTCTGATGGGTTAAAAAAAAAATTAGGTACAAGCCGAGATGGTTGATTTCCCAATACAAAATGACATTGAAAATGCTCTTGCGTTTTACGATTTAATCGGACTTGTGTCAGGTAATTGCCTTTATATGCCTTGTTTTAATGATGCGATTTGATAAGATAGTGAAGGCATTACTTCTTCACGATCTCGTTTCTTTTTTTTTCATTTAGAAAACCTCAGTCTATAATGATTTTAAATTAATTCGTTTAAAAATACAATACGAGAAATGCAATTAAAAGCAGCTTTTATTCCTTAGTTGAGAGCTGTTTTTTTTATTTTTTGTATGCACGAGAAAATAGAACTAACTTAATTTTGAAGCAATTGCCAGATTTTACTTAAAACTAGTTCGTATAAATATTTTTCCAATAAAAACGGCACAAAATGATGCTCATCCGTGGCCAATCGTGTCTTAAACTAACATTATTATTCCCGACCTACTTATTAAAGTCTTTACATATTCATGTACTGAAAACTATCATTATGCCATAATATGTTTCTCTGGGATTAGATGGTATCTTTCATAAAGTTTACATTGAGCTTAACTTTTTAGCAATTCAGTCTGAAAATAAACATTGTTATATATCTTAGAGAGGATAGTTGGTAAGCCGGGTTCGTAGTTAACAGATTTCGATCGGTTCATAAAAACGTTATTGGCTAACAATAACTCAGGAAGGACCAGAGGACCTATTTATTATAGGTCAGTTGTTTTCCCTTCAACAATTCACTTGATAACGTTCTTTTGATGGATGTATTGTATGAGTGATGATGCTTGGTGACAATCTTAGCGCAGATTCACATAAATCCATTGACAGAGTCCCCTTTAAGTTGTCAAATTACTGAAATGACGCTCATAATGTGTTTTTACGTTCAATCGCAAGAATACTAATTTGGCCCATTCATTCTGTGCACTTATTAAAGTAGAATTGGAAAAAGTAAAACGTGGTGAGAAAAGTGAAGTTAAAAAACAGGCTGCATCACTCAAATTCGCGTCACACAGCAACTATAATGACAAATTAATTTTTTTTTTGGTAAGAGTACTTTCCCCCTTTATGTTTTTTAAGAGTGAGGCTTTGTGGTGTAAAGACGCCAGTTTAATCAACAAGATTTTCAGAAGGAATTATTCCGTTTGCAATTTCTTAGCAGCGGAAAAGAAGCTTTGAATAGAAGTATCTTTTGTGGTAAGATCGGCAATGTTCATTCTTTTCACATTTTAGGTAGTGATAGTGATAGTTTATTGACACTTTCGTGCGGTCTGTTCGCTAAATTACAAGGAGTTGGTCACACTATACAAGGGATATGACGAGGTTGGGAAGCTTGTACTTTCTCAGTGACCCAAAGATCTATGCCAGCGGGGATGCCGTATTCCCCCGTTAGGTTTTTGGCCCCTGTGTACTTCCACCTTGACGAGGTTGGGAAGCTTGCATTGTGCTTCCTCAGACCCAAAGAACTTACCCCAGTAGGTTTGTCCATGTTGGACAGGTCAGTGGGTGGAGAAATACAAAGAATAATTCCTAGTCTTCCAGCTCGGGGGGATCAGGAGCTGATTACAGAAACCAATGATGATGCCTACGGAAAACCGGCTCACGATAGAGACGAATGGCAAAAAGACCATCCTGGCCTTATGTGCCTATGGTACAAACAAGTTACCAACTAGTAGAGATTTCCGATTAATAGGACTTGGTACCAAACTAATTTGCATTTCCCATTTGACTGTTTTTTATTGGCAATCAAAAAGTGGGCCAGTGGATCAGAGGAATAAGATGATTAGGAATATACGTATATTTCTTTGCGCTAAAGTTGTGCCATAGACGGAAGCAGGACATGAAGGAACTCTCCCTCTATTTTGCTGTGTTGCTTTTATGGTCTATACAATCATGATACGGATTGCTGCCTTTGGAATAAAATATCGTTTCAATGACATATAATTACATTTTTACGAGGTCTCTCATCAAGTTAGTGACACAATATTGTTGATTGCTTCAAACACAATGTTATAGATTGCTTGGTACTATAAGTGACAAATTTCTCCTTGTACCAATCGGAAATCTCTAACTTTATGTTTTTATCGTAAAGATTTTTTGCAAATTTTCGTGTAAAATGACATCCATTTTTATAAATATGGCGAGCAACTAGCCTTCATGTTGTTTTCCGTAGTAGAAAATACGGAACGAAGGAACAAAAAAATTCCGGTACTATTCTTATACAAAGATCAACCGTCCAACAACGACAAACTTAAAATTCATTATGCTCCGTTCGTTTCTGACAAATTCTAACATATATTTTTTCTATCCAGGTCGTACGTGACTAACACCTGTATTTTCAATCATGTCGGCTGATGTTGCCATAACAACAGTAACGTCGATACTCATCATCACAAGCATCCTCGGAAACTCTATAGTTTGCTTTGTCATTACGAGGAATCGAGATATGAGGTACATGCATGGACACTGAAATTAACGAATTAACTAGTTAACGTAAGATTCAAAGTGATTAGTACTAACACAAAAATGGAGAAAAGGGAAAAATCTAGACTTTTTTAATAAATGGCAGCCGATTAAATATTCTTTTATATTCATGCTAATCAGCCCTACTGGCCTCGTTAGCATGTGTAAAATTCCAAATAATTTTTCTATAAAATGAGGCCAGTTGGGCTAATAAAAGTCCCAGTATCAATCGTTAATATTAAGAAACCCAATCCTTGGAACTTGCACCCAGTTTGTGAGATTAGATGTGGTATTGAGATTTCATCTATAACATGCAAAGAATAACCGAATAGAAAAGCAAAGTGCCCGGGAAATAGGGCGGCATATATGCTATTATCCATGTAATAATAATAATAATAACAAAGACTTTTTAACAGGAAGCCCACGTCACAAATGTGGTTTTCAGTGAAGTCCTGCATGAAATAAATTACAGATGTAGTTATTCATTTGGTGTTCACAGCAAAAATATAGACAATTACTTCATAACACAGCATGGTTCATCACAATTTGGTTTCCATAACATCCTGTTCGAAGGCCAGCTGTAGATAACTGGGATCGGTTTGTAATGTTCTTAGCTGCATCACCAGCGTCAAAACGGTAGTCTTGTTATCTCTTCTTTCATTGCCTTCTTTGTTCATCTCCGCCTCACGTCTTAAACAACACAAACCCACGGCTTGTCTAACCTCGGGAATTCTTAATGCATACACGACTGGATTGAGAAAAGAGTTGAAATAATTTATAACGTTTACAATCGTTAAACGTAAAATACATCGAGGTATAAAGACGTGGACCCAGAAAGAGTTAGCAACGATTAAAGGAAGCCAAGACAGCGCAGTAATGGCAGATACAAACAGCAATGTTTTTGTTAACCGTTGGTTCTGCTAGGCTCTGTTTTGCTGTTGTGAAGCCATATTTCCGTGTTGTTGTATTCTCCAAATACCGATGTTACAGCCACAAACGATGAAGAGGGAAATCAAAGGGAATGACATCCAAGCATAAATGGCGTGTTTTTTCGAAATAAAGAACCTTATTAGGGTGTAGACCGCGGAAACAAGGGTAGCTAGAGTCCAGACCATGATAATAACAATGCGGTATGCTCGCTCTGACGTAATAGATCAACAACGGGTGCAAGGGTTTCATCAGGTTATCCAAACACCTTTCTCGGTGTTCGGATTAAACCCGAAGCACGAGTTTTTGATATGTCTTCTCAAAGCATCTATTGTTGTATTGTTGTAATATATTATTGCATTGTATTGTTTACAAAATTAGTATGTGAATTATTTCAAGTTGGCCTAGTCGTGATTTTTTTTTTTTGGAAGTCATTTCGCATATGCTTGTGAGAGATGGATGCAAGTACAGCTAACTCCCGTTTTAGATTTCCAAAAACAGTCGAAGAAGAGTCTGCTTTAGTCAGTGAAGCTAGACCAAAGAGCACGAAGTACAAAGATAAGTGGGCGGTGGAAATTTTTCGAGAATGGCAAAGGACGAGAACATTTAAATTTCCGGATTTGGAAGTTGGAAGCGTTTTCAAAGATTACGACTTTCATCTCGTGTGTAATGTCGAGGACAATGTGGAGCACATGGATGCTTTATCATTGAACTACTGGCTTGGTAAATTTATCGAAGAGGTAAGGATGGAGAAAGCGCTCAACCAGCTATTTGCGCTAGTCTTAGTTCCGCTGCATCTGCAAACGAGCAATGCCAAATACTCTCGTCTGGAATGTTTTTTGATTGCAATGTGAATGTTACTATAAATAAGAAAGACTAATGTACAAGCGATCAGTATAGTAGTAAGTTGATGACAATAAATAGCAGTATTGAGATTTTTGCTTTTGTTATTGTAATTTTGATATAAACATACGTGTGTTTTGATATCAAAACACGGCGAGTTTTCATATGGTGTTTCATTGGGTATCAAGACTCATCCTGACCTGACCAAAATAGGCATCATTTATTGGCTGTTGATGTCATAAATTATTAATGAGTTTGAGAAAGTGTTTGGAGCTTCAGCGGCCAGTAGATGGCATAAAATCTTTCGCATGATATAAAAACTGCAGACATTAATGAGGCCTGTGAGCAAGTAGTATCGAAGAAATTGAAAAAAATATCCAAAGATGTATGCACTTCATATGCAATTGTCCATAGCTGATAAGAAGGTCCGACCAATAAGAAAACAAACAAAGGCAGAGTCATAGCTCCTAACATCGATATCACATCAGCAACAACCATGTTTATAACTAGAAACAAACTTTTCTTACGAAGCTTGTTGTTAAATACAAAGAGAAAAATCGTGAGCATGTTGCCTACGACAATTAAGACAGCTTCCAACGCAAACGCGCTGTACTATGTGATTCCTTCTGCTTTAGAAGGAAAGTCCATTTCACAGATGATGACGAAGACGTATTATTCGAGTTTGTGGTAACTGATATGTTCCTCATTTCTTGGCTTTTAACGAAACGTTTAAAACTTTCCCAAAGCCTTTTGTGAGATCAGAACCTGTGGTACTTCGATGTCATTGAATACAAATGCTAGCTGCGTTAACTACCTTTATTCTTTCCAATATTAATGTGCATCGTAGAAAATTAACCAACCAACCAATAATTACGCCTGTCCTCTCTAACTAAAGTTTGACTTCCGGTAAAAATATAACCATCTACTAGCTGATAAAAATAAAATGCTCTCCTTCTTAGGAGCCAAAATAGGAAACGAAAATACTACCAACTGGTAATATTGAAAGAATAAGAAATTATAGCAAAGGAAATAAGTCGAAGGGTTGGATGCTTCACATTGAAGCTTCTCAAAGTTAACATTGCAACATTGAGGGGAGTATAACAATTCCGAATTTAGTAGTAGACCATGTCGGTTTGCATAATCATGAATAAAGAAGATTTAACTTTTTATTCTTGTGAGTGCGAGTTAGTTATACAGGAACAACTTATTAAAAATTAACATTTTTAATATGAGAACGCTGTGTAACTATGTATAAAATGTCAGAAATGTCGCCAAATAGTTGAGTAAACAGTCAAAGTCAAAGTATCATAAAACAATAACAAGCGATATAATAACAATTTTACCACCAAATTTCCATTAAAACCTTTCAAGGCTTCTTAAGCCCGGTAAAATATAGAACTAAACGTGACTACATATGAAACAATATGTTTGACCTGGTTTAAAGCTGATAGGCCCTATTTGTATTCTCGGTATTGAATTGGACTAATTTGCAGTAGAGGTTCATGCCGGGCAATCTTTTCACATGCAAATATTTTTATCGATATTCCTCCGCATGAGCCTACATTGCAAGCTAGCTCCAGTTCATTACCAAGAATACGAAAATGGTCTATTAGCTTGAAAAGTAGACCATGTCGACTGCCATTATCAATAAACATTTATACAATGAACTGAATACTACGCGCTCTGTGATTGGTCGTTGCCTATGATCTATCAGAGTACAAACGCACGGCTGACGTCATAGAAAAATTGTTTGCTTTGTTTTGTCCAACATGGCGCACAGTTTTGAAAATGTTTGCGAGATTATTCTGGATTGAGCAAGTGAAAGCCTTATAAAATGTTTGGCAGGAGCTGTTTACGAGCAAGAAAAAAAAAACCAAGAGGAAAAGTGTTCTTGGCGAATACCTAAACTGGAACAAATTTTCGAACAGTCGAGCGCTACGAGGCAAGTTCGTAATTTTACTCTTTTTACTTTTCTGTTCTTTGTATAAAACAAATAGATTCCATTTGGCCGTGTGTCTGTTCAGTTATAGATCACAGATGACGTCAAAATGTGGTAAGAACAAAAAAGTGGCACACAAGCCGCAGGCGATCCGAGTGTGTCACTGATGTTCTTATATACCACATTTTGACGTCTTCTGTGATCTATAACTGAACAGACACACGGCCAAATGGAATCTATTTGTTAAATTCAACCTTATTCTCGTGCGCGCAAGTTCAGTTACACAATAACCTGCTCAGCTTAACAGATAATTTTTACAAAGATGATCTCACTCGAAAAAAACAGAGAATATATTCTTTGAATTTCGAACCGGCGATCGAAGTTAGAATTGTTTTCTTCTCTACTGATGATGAATTTTGCTATTGGGTACAGCGGGTACCAATTATTATACAAGTTGACATTTTCGGCATGTGCAGGGTAAGAACCAAACTACCCATTTGATATCCTCCAAAGCGTTGAAGGCCACCCGTTTGAATCGAAAGAAATCTCTTCTTATCGGATAGTAAGAGCAGCCTGTGAGCTATTTGACGTAATCGGTGAGGATATTGCGAGTATAAACCCAGTACTTACTTGTAATTGGAGTACATTAAGAATGAAAGACACCAGATTTGCTGCAATACGGCCGGTTCAGAATTCAGACAACAAAATGCGAAATTACGCACTTTTTCATTTCGATATTATGAGAAAGCGGATTATTTTAGAAATGTTGGTCGCAACAAAATATATAAATATACTTTCAAACAAAATGAAACTTGTATATTGAGTTGGTAGTGTGCTGCGTTACAGGGGTCACTCCCTCGATAAACACTATGATTCAGCTCCTGTATGATTTTATTTTTGTTGTTCACAAAAAGAGCACCCAACAACACATTTTCCAATATTCAATTGGAAAACCTTTTACAGGGATCACATATTCAAACACCTAACAATGCCACAGTAGTGCTACATAAATACCAATAAATTAATTTTACATAAATGCTTCATGATTTTTATGATAGGGATACAAACTCTTTGAATGGCTTAGGTGTTCTTAGATACAAAAACTACACATTTTATAACCAGTGAATATGCTTAGCGTAAAGCGAGTTATAGTGATCGATGTGTTGGTGTGTGGTAAATTTCCATTCGATCGGCTGCAAACGTTTATTTGTAATTCCGCTGACCAGTGCATTAGGCTTCGAGCTCTGGAAAATTAAAACTGATCTGCGGACTTCAAATGGATTTTTCAAGACTTTGAAAAACGTTATAGAACGGTAAATGTTGTTTTTAAATGTATGAAGTTTCGCTACCATTTTTAAATGTTCGAATAAACCAAATTTTGTGTCGAAAACGATGAATTAAAAAACATGTCTTAGCGTGACACAACTAGATGACGTGATTTTTTTAATTTGTTTGCACATCAACTCGTTGACTTAAAACAATGGAAAATTAAAATCGATCTGCGGACTTCAAATGGAGTCTTCAAGACTTAGGAAAACGCTATAGCACAGTTAATGAAATATGTAGCCTGCGAGCAAGCTCTCGGGCTCGGGGACATAAACCAAATCTTGTTTCGAAAACGGTGAATTAAAAACCATGCCTAAGCGGGACACAAATACGCATTGTTTGAAATAAGAGAGAACTGGAATGCACGAGACTTTCCCCTGAAGTCACACAACTACACGACTACGTCATCCAGTTCTCTCTCATTTCATACGATGCATATCTGTTTTTTTTTTTAATGCATCGTTTTCGAAACAAAATTTGCTTAATTTGATCTTTAACAAATGACTCCTGGTCCGCCATTAACTAAGTATAGAAGAGCGTTTCGTATTCGCGAGTTGGCTCATAGGAGCCTTTGATTTACCGTTGAATTGATCCCGTAGGATTCCCATAAATTATCTACTCGTAAACTTGGCAGTAGCGGATATCATGTACTCGACATTCTATATACCAGTCTTGGTTTTTATCCACATTTACACCCATCCAGAAGGGGTGACTGGAAAGGTATTGTGTGTCATAAGAAACGGAATACTCGCGTGGATTGGAGCAACATCCTCAATCTTCACTCTAGCTGCCATTGCCGTGGAACGTTATTACGCCGTCATACATCCTTATGGCAACAAAGGAAAACTTACTACACGAAAACTGAAGGTGTGTTTCTTGTACATCTTTTTAATGTTTAAAATCTGATAGGAATTGGATTATTTGTTTTCTGTACTTTCCATTGACACGCGAACTCTAAAGTTCAAAACTCAGCCAACAGTTTCGTTTTTCACTGCTGCAAATATCATAGCCCGGCGGACATCACTGAAAACAATGATGCTTTACGCAAAGTGGTCAAAAGGTCATGTTTGTGGGTTGTGATTGGTGGATTTCGATCCATTTTGCCAATTTCTGTTTTCAGTGGTCCAACGTTAGTCGTTATAATTATAATTGGCGGCAGTGCAAAACGTAAACCTTAGTTATTGAAAGTCGCGGTGCGGATATCCCATGTAACTTGCATGCAGATAAGAGCAACAGTCATTTATACTACCGTAACTCGTTTGTTAAACGTATAGAAGAAAACATTAAGAACTTCTTTGAAAAGACCGGAGAAAAGTTTCAAATGTTAAGGGTTGTGGCGAGTTTTCTTACGATCACTGGACAACCCGTAAATCAGAAAAACAGTTATGCACGTTTGTATATATCATTCCAGTCAAAAGTCTTTAAGCTCCCACTGTTTGGACTTCAGTTTTCATTTCCTATCCCACTCTTTGCTGATTCCACTAATCTAATTTTCATTTGCGAAACTGAGAAGTCGTTTTAGCATGCAGGAAGAAGTTAGGACACTAGAGTATCTGACGAGGTTTACGGTCACTTTGCATGCGCGGCGCGAATTATGCGACGTCGGAATGTTCTACAAAATACCTAGAGGGCTTGTTATCATCGCCTTCCCTGCAGAGCTCACTTCAGCGAGAGCGTACAGTTGTACAAGAGGAAGCAATGACTTTAAAATGAGACATCAGCGAGCTGCAGTTAATACTTATAAGTTCTCTTTTTATAAAAGAACATTTCCAGAATGGAATGCCTTGCTGTCTGATGTCGTTAAAGCTGGCTCGTACATAGCTTTATACTTAGAAGCGTCTTACGCTCCATCACATCAATGACAGCCATTGCCTTCTTTTTGCGACTGCTGGCCGTTCCATTGCCAAATTAGTTCTCAGTCGTGATTTTCCAGTTGAAAAGTGTCGATTTTTTACCGGGACGATCCTAACCGGTTAAAGGTTAGCTAGATGAAACTTTAACCTTGTTTCTCTCAATCCCAGTGTCAATTATGCGATTGTGGAGACAAAGTTCTAGACGTAGCTCTAACATTTGAGTCCGGCGACGAAACCCTATGGTGAGACCATTCAAATGAAACGTTTGGCAGTACATTTTCATGGTACCATTAATTGTTTTTCAACATTTTACAAAATGAATCTTTTTTCTTGAATTTGATTATTTGGCACTCTTGGGAATTAAAGGGTTAATCACCGTCAAAGAAATACCCAAGTATAGACCGAGACCCTCTACTGATAATTACTATTCAACTTTTCTCCCAAGAATACAAACCTTCAGTTTTGCAAGAGAGTATCTTGTATTACTATGCATGTAAACTCAAACTTTACGTTTTTTTCCAGGTGATCATTCCTGGTTCTTGGATCTTCTCATTGATTCTCACCTTTCCGGAATTTCTTAGGCTGGATTTTGTAAAAGAAATCGATCCCAACTTTTGTACTTGGCCCGAGCAGTGGATTGCAAGAGTTGATTCATTGGTGTGGTATGTCTTCTCTCTTCTGTCCATTACTCTTCTGGCTGGATTATACACCAGAGTCGTGTACACTTTGTGGTTCAAGCATAATGACGGTAATGACCTCGCACATCAACAACAGGTAAAAAAATATATGAACGAGTTACTTATATGAATAACTTAGGGCGCTTACTATTTGTCAGAACTGGCCGGCCACACCGGTCAGTTCGTAAACAGAATGCACCTTTTTGAAGATCTATTCCTACAAGACCATTAAAATGATGCATTCTGTCTACACTACAAATTGACCGGTCCGTAGAGCCACTTCGAAAACATAATGGCATACTATTTAGGAATTGACCAGCCCGGCTGGCCAGTCTAACAAATGGTTAGCACCCTTATATAGCTCATAAATCACATGTCTCATGGCGCTTTACATAGTGATTACATTTATTAAAATGAAATCGGACTTCAGCTCATGAAGTCAATTCTGGCAACCGCTATCGGCAAGTTCACGGTTTACGTCCCCACCCCGCCGATGAACAATGTATGACACTGAGGGTGGTCACAGGCAGGGTTTTGTTTCGTCCTCAGTGGTTCTTTAACGTCCTCATCGGAGACGAGACCGCCATTTATCTTCTTTCAGTTCAAGATGCCGAATGACCAAACAAAATTTCGTCTGCAAAGAAAAATAAAACATTGAAAAATATCTCATTTTAAGCCAGTCATAGTTTTAAAGAGAAGATTGCGTTAAAAATAATTATTAAAAGAATTAAATTTCGCTGCAAGTAACGGCTTTATGATCCGCTGCGCATGAGTGAGCTTACAAATTACCTTCACGTGAGTAAAATTTAGAAAAACGGTATTTGCTAACGCTATTTTCTTCTGGATAAAATTTTAACTGTTTTTAGGTTTCCATATGATCGCTACGACCGCTACAATCTCTGACAAAAAGGTTCAGCTATTGTATCGATCATATGGAAACCACTCTCCAGCGCGACAACGATCGCTCAACTTTTTTTGCAGCAATCGTAACAATCATATGGAAACCAGGCTTTAGAATCTTGTCGAGTTGAAAAGAATATTAACGGTTTTCTTTGATTGGCGTCCACCAAAATTGAACTTCCCCGAACTCAGTAATGTGGTCGTAGCTGCCATAAACTTCAGAGCGTTTTTCTGTACAGCAAATGGAAACTAGGTACATAAACTTTGATGTCACTGATCCACAAATAGGTGAACTACCGTAAACACTATCAAGCCCCACGGGTGACTTTATTATTTCAAGCGCGTTTGAGGGAGGGGGAGCTTAATAGAGTGATGAGGCTTATTATAATATAGCGAAACGCCATTTTATATTTAAATTTTTGACATTTTTGTACGTTTTAGGGTTTATTACCTCTTCAAATCATCTTATATTTTTAATCTTAGTTAATATTAAGAAGGTATTATAATTTTTTGCATTATTATAGTCTAGTACACGACCCCTCAAGCATGTTAATTGCTTTAATGATTGATCGCTGGATGTACTACTACTACTACAACTACTACTGCCAGCAGTTCACTACTCAATTGTTTTGATTTATAAATTTTAATAGGTTCCCACAAGTAAAAATAACTTGCATAATAGGTATAATGTCACTCAGTACTCCATGTACAAATGCAAATAACGTAATATTTGCCCCAAAGCTCGCAAGTACTGTATGTGAATTCGTGCCCGGTTTGGTACAGAAAAAATGTGGAGGAAAAGGGGAGGGGAGGGTGGGTTAGAAGAGAAGAAGGGGGGGGGGGTAAATAGAGGATTTACGGTTTGTCAAAACAGTTGAAAAGCCTTCAGTGTAATCAAACATAACTGGTTGATAACCGTAGCGAGTTAACGGAGGCTGTAAAATAGAGCATGACGATGTCTCTTGCATTACATGTTAATGTTTTCTCCCTATCAGTTTACTTATGATGTCGCCAACTCTTTATCACTACTATGTTACTCTTATGGTTTCTCTCTATACACAGGGTGTGTTGAAGGTACGGAAGCGAGTCACCTTGATGGTCGTGATCGTCAGTGTCGTCTTTGGAGTCTGCTGGGGCACAGACGCAATACTTCACCTCTTAGAGGATGTCGGCTCTTTTAAGCTCAGCCCCGTCGCAATTCCCCTGGCTCACACAGTGATCATGTTTAATGCTGCTGTCAATCCGTTTGCATATGCTCTGATAAACCACAGATTCAGAGAAAAGATGAAGGGAATACTATCCTGCAGTTTTAGAGTTCACGCTGCCAGGACCCCGCAGGACATAGAATTAGCCAACGACAACACTCAACCGACCAACACAATGGGAACGACACAAAGTGATGCATTGGAGGTGAATTTCCGCGCGACCTCTTTTAATCCCACAGGGCAAGATAATTTAATGGTATCAGTGGTTACCTCTAAAGACCCATCTCCAAAATAGAGACAAAGCATTCAAACGGCTTATCATTATACTGGACGAAACATCAATTCTAGAACCAAAAAGTGGCTATTTTTGTTTTATCTTATCCTTTTTTTATTTTGTCAGGAACTGTATTAGCTGAAGTAGAGGTTTGAAAAATGTGCAGAGGTTTGTTTGACTGGGAAATATACCATACCCCCAGCAGACGACGTCTTCAAATTTGGAACATTAATTTTTTCAGTTCATAATTCAAGACAGAAGTTATGGTACGATGTCGTAAAAACTTTTTTAATTCCTGTTTATTTCACTCTCTTTCAAGCTATGCGCTTTATTCATTTTATTCAATCATTTTACAAATTGATTTCAAATTTTGGCAGCCATTACGAGGGTCCACGAATGCATTGCAAGAATTCACGTTTTTAAGGGAAAGATTAACATATCGAAGAAAATAGAAAAAGAGTGAAATTTGTGCTTCTCGCAGTGTGCTTTCAACTTAAGCAGTAGAAAAAGCAACCTGAAAAAATTCAGGCTTGAATTTTTCCAGGTTGCTCTTTCAACTGCTTGAGTTGAAAGCACAATGCGAGGAGCACAAATTTCAATCATGTTTATCCGCAGTTCACATATATGATTTTCATATATTCATAAAATAAAATAAAAAAATTGAAACTCGCACAAGATGCATGCTAATTTATCCTAACTTACGCAGGACAGCTGCGAGATTAGTAAAGACAGAACCTTTATCAACGCTCGTTGATACTACGGATTAATTTCAACTTTGAGTTGAGGTAGGCAATCACGGATTTAACACATGAACTTTGCATGACCGCTACAATTCGCGTTTTAGGGAAAAATAAAGTAATAAAAGGAAATAAAATGAATCCTATTTCAAGGTTAAACTCGCACGAGAGGGTGCATAGGTATCCCAAGCTTTATATATGATGGTAAAGCAATTAAATCTAACTTGAATGTTATGAAAGTGTGACTTAAGTTCATTTTTATCATATGATTTAATAATAATAATACGATCAAGAATTAGCGTCATTTCTTCATTTTGAATAAATTATTGCTCACTTACCCATTCACATTAAAGTGCCCCTGTGATCAAATTTTTGATTTTCATTTTTTTACATTTTCGTGTGCAATTAGACTTTCTTACTCATCTTGCCAAATTTCAATTCATTACGAACATCAAAAGTCATTTTATTTTAACATTTATTTCCGAGAATTTACGGCCGCCATTAATCAACCTTGTTCCAAGGCTTGGTTGCGAATGGGAGAAAGTGACGTCAAAGACTCAAACATACCTCACGGGTTGAAATTATAATAACAATCAGCATAGAAAATTGCACAAAGAACAAGTCCAAAGTTTTTGTTGCTTTTCGCGTGATTTTCAATACTTATTGTTATTATAATTTCAACCCGTGAGGTATGTTTGAGTCTTTGACGTCACTTTCTCCCATTCGCAACCAAGCCTTGGAACAAGGTTGATTCATGGCAGCCGTAAATTCTCGGAAATAAATGTTAAAATAAAATGACTTCTGATGTTCATAATGAATTGAAATTTGGCAAGATGAGTAAGAAAGTCTAATTGTACACGAAAATGTCAAAAAATGAAGATCAAAAATTTGATCACAGGGGCACTTTAAAGTTTAATTTTGTTGCGACCGTCTATTGTGCAAATCGCCAATGAAAAGAGGTCGAAATTTGCATTCGCGAACAGTTCAACACACGGATAGCACGTTTCGGTAAGGGGATTGGAAATTGTTGGTTAGCATGCGAAATGACGCCAAGGTTTGATTTGTTTTGGTGTGTGTTTGTAATTACGTTATCTAGGTATTAGCGTTTAGTAAAAGTTTGGAAAGAGGAGGGGAAAATCTATACTTATGCAAAAAGATCAGGCCATGGTTGGTCAGATAACCGCCTGGACTGTGCTATCTCCGCTGTGCCTAACCCTAACCTTATATGGTTTGTGAGCGATAATAAATTCAAGATATAGCAATTATTAGGTCAAAATGGCGCTAATTCTCGTTATGATAAAATGAACTTACACAGGCTAAACTTAAATTGTGATAAAATTACACTTGTATGTCATTCAAGATAGATCATATTTGATTTCCCATCATTTCTAATATTGGGCCACCCGTGATGCGCCAATCAATTCTCACTTATTCACAGCAGCTGCGAGGTTGGTAAAGATTTCAGAACCTTTACAAAGTAAAAGGTGTTGTTTGTATGTACACGAACCTGCTTTCTAAGTTTGGCTAGTCAATTTTAGAAACTCCGTTCCACACATTTCTATTTTAAACTATTTCAAAACTGCACGGCGGCTATCAGCTCTAAAAGGACACTTTCTGCCGAAATAACGAAATTAATACAACCAAATATACAACTTTATTAGATAAAAAGATTTTATAGAGCAAACCAAAAAGCAGTACAGTGGAACCTCGATTAAACGAAGTGCCAAGGGACTAGAGAAATTGGTTCGTTATAACGAATTTGCGGAAAAACAACAAAAATGTTCGTTATATAGAGGTATAGTTAATAATTGCTTTGTAACGGTGCAACGGTCGCACTACCCAACATTTCCGGATCTTGGAACATAAAACATTTGCGCTTTAATGCCTGCATGAAGCTACAGTACACTGTACATATAACTACGGCACTGCAAAAGTGGTTATACCTTTTCCCTATAGCACACACCGTATACATTTATCAATGATAATCAAGGGTTTCACAGGACGCGAGTTTGAGTCTCTGCATAACAAAACTTAAACAACGGAGTACTACTGAGTAGATTCTAGAAAATTGAACATTGCTATAGTTCTGTAGATGCTTAATCAAAGAAGCCTTCCAATGTACTTTGCCTCTTGTTTTTGGCTTACATCGTGTTAACTAAACATTTATTCGTTATATTGGGGTAGATTTTACGTTTGGGCTGCCGGATTGTGTTCGTTATAACAAGGATTTCGTTATATCGAGGTTCTGTTCCATACATTTTACTTGCAATTTTGCCGGGCTGAAGAATATCGTTCGTTATACCGAGGACTTCGTTAAATAGAGGTTCGTTAAATCGAGGTTCCACTGTAGTTTGGAGAAAAAGTGCAGGATTACAAGGATAGAAGTGGATTACAATTCATCAAATTTGATTTCGTGAGAGGCGGTCAAGAATTAAAAATGACCGTTCTGGTGGACTTTGGACTTTGGAGTTTTTTAGCCGTTATTTTGTCTGTTTTTAGTTCATATTTTTTGGCGTTCATCACTTTTGGCGATGTTTTCTTTCTATTTCAAAATAATAAACAAGCTCCTGGCCATAATCACAAAAACACGATACGATATCAGCTGGGACAGACACCCTTTAATGTTGTACGTGTTCTGACCAAGACGGATGCAAAATCTACAAAAAGAAAGGTTTGTAGCTTACCAATCGCTAGACTTGCCCACAAGTCGACTTATGAAGGCCGGTTAGAAGCAAAATTGTACACAAATCAAATAACATTTTGTATCAATTACAGTTTCAAAATGCTATATGGACAAAAATATATAAATGATTCGGTATATCGATGTCATAATTATTTGCTTTTCTCAACCCCTGAGCGCGCTACCCGTCTGTAATGAAAACTAGGCAGTAGAGAGAGCGCGCGCGCAAACTGTGTTCGGCCACCTTAAACGCACTTCGAAGCTTGTAAGATGCACAAGATGAGTTGTTAAATTAGTAAACATTTGTTGGTTACATCATTGTTATGATTGTCAGAATAAATTCATGCCAGTTAAAGTTATTATTGCTGTGAATTATTGTAATTATTATTGAGGGCCAGTCTACTGCTATGCAAACATGTACTAAAAATAAATTGAAATTAACTGCAGATTGACTTTGCCGGAGATTTCAGTAATCAAATAGTATAATCAGTAATCTAATAGTATAAATATCCCAAAATAAGTTCAAACTGGTCTAATTTGTCTTAATCAATAGCGATTAGCGGCTATTTTTAGCGGTACGTATCATGTGCCGAACGGAAGAAATATGTACCGGCGCTATGCAAATGTAACTTATCTTATCATGATGACGTCACCGGCTCAAAATTCACCACCAAACCTCGTTTGTACGAAATTCCTTGCAAACCTTTGACAAGTTCACGTTGTTTTTGAGTAGGTATTCTTTTCAACTTTGCTCCTTTAAGAATACATTGATGAGATTGTCACAGGTTTACACTTCGAAAGCGAGGCTTGGGGATGAAATCAGCTAAACTGACGTAAACATGCATAAGGGTTATTAACAAAGGCACTATTGCGGCCGACCACAAAGTCCATAATGGACTTCTGGGCCGACTAAACGTAAGGCATTCCCGACTGTAAAAGATGGCGCAAGTCACTATACGGTTATATTAAACTTATAACGGTATTGAACACCCTTAATCCAGGCCTTCTTATCTTCTAAATGGGCGATAGAACGCCTCAATGATATTACTTCGCTTTCCTCGAAACATTCAAACCAGTTATTCACTGAGGAGTTTTTTAGTGACAAAAAGTTATTTGAGAAAGAGATACAAGCGTGGGACAAAGAAAATAATCTGAGTCCCGGACAGGAATCGAACCTATGACTTTCCCCACACCGAAAAGATACTCTAATCACTGAGCTACAAGAGACTCGTGGCTCGACATGAGTGGCTGGCGGTTGTACGTTCCATTCTTGTCGGGGGCTCAGATTATTTTCTTTGTCGCGCGCTCGTGGCACGATAAACATTACATGTTTCCCATTTCATTACAAAGCTTAAGTTCTATTATTAACATTTACCGTCTTTATTTATCATAAAAATAGTTCTCTATAGTGATCACTCTAGGAGAGTGAAAAGAGTCGGTTGTTGATAACTAATAACATAAGGTAAAATTCTTTTTAACAACAACAAACTTTTTTAAAAGGTCTTCTTTTACGTAACAGGAATCAGATTATTTTACGTAACAGGAATCCTACTAGACACACCATTCTTCGGTCTTGATTCAACTGGCCATTCACTTTACAAATCGAAATCCTCGTCAAAACGAAAATAATTTTCTCTGTTACGAAACCACTTTCGTGTTTTCCGCGCCGAAAAAGAGCAATTCCGATTGGCTCATACGATACTTCAAAGGCTCAAGCGCAGTGTCGGCCGCTTATGATGACATTGATTGACAGTTGCTTACGTTTATATGAAAGACGCTCGCTCCTACATTCAGTTCATTCGTATGCGGTGTAATAGTCAATCACGATATTCAATGATGGCTATGTGTGGTAACATTTCAGCTCGTGGATCGTTGTATTCTTCGTCTGTTATGTCGGCACGTCAATCAACCGCTAGTTCTCCATTGCCAACCCTGGGACAAGTCTCCAGTCAGCCGCTGTCGTTTTCAATATCCCGGATATTGGGCCTCGAAGATAATGTCACTCAAACTCGATTAGATTCTGGTAAGTCCAATACTTTTTTAAATAATTTAAGTTTTCTCTGTCTGTTAACGAGAAAAACTCCGCCATGAATCACGTCTTTAGTTGTTGAAAGTAAAAGTGATGTTTGCAATTTTGAATCCAACTGAATCAACACTTTAATTTTACCGCTCTGAAAGTCATTGAACACAGTGGAAGCTCTCTGAGCGGAAACTTTCGTAAGCGGACAGCTCTGCTTACGACCACCTTGACAAAACCCTGTTTGAATTTTCCGCTTACGAGAACCATTCCCGTAAGCAGTCAGCTCCAGGTATGGACACTTTTTCTGCTTTCGAGTGTGATGTCCGCTCACGTGACCTTCAACTGTAGTACTTTCTTGTATGGTGATATTTGTTTTTCAATAGATTTCGTTTGAATGGTTACACTTTAGGATTTCATCCACGGAATCAAAAGTTAGAACTACCTCGTACAGCACAGAACCACCGGGAAGTACTCACTCGTTGTGGCTCTGGCAGTCAAAGAGTTAATGAAACAGTTGCAAAGAAAGACTTGAGGCTTACCGAATTAGTTAGGACCCATGTTTTACTACTGACTTCGCAAAGTAAAACTTGATGTTATATGTTACTTTACTCCCAATTTTAATGGTTGTCCGTTAAAACACGTCCAGAAAAATTTAAAATGTTGCGCTCTGTTAAAAATCACTAAGTTTTTGGTAAAAAGTAATTATAAAATTATTTCGGTCGTCATTAAATCACCGCTGAGCGTTTCAGTTTCCGATCGCTTTATTCCGCTCAAGGGAAGGGGGCCTTCCGTTTGTGTACAGTAAAAACTCATAAACACCCTAAGTAAACCAATGATTGATGTTAGTAAATTCCTTCTCTTCTAGCATATGACAACTCCATCACCGACCAAAATCAAGGAAACTGCGGCGACAAAACACGGCAAAGTTCCGACCTCTCGCCAAATGTTAATTCCGACAACCCGAGTTCAGACGCTGATAGTGGCCGGGAAAGCGACGCTAACCGATCAACCACGAGTTCTATCGAGCGGCCAAGAAAGAAAACATAACGTACCACATTTACACCAATTGAAGTTTGCGAGCTGGAAAAAGTGCTTGCTGAGCGACCTTATTTAATGCCAGAGGATGAAAACGAATTGGTGCGGAAACTTGGACTCACAACTAGAAATGTTCGGGTAAGAATTATTTTTTGCAATGTTCTTTTTCATCCAACTCTTTTGAAGAAAATTGTTGTCGAAAAGATCCTTGCATACAGAGAATGCACCCGTTGCAGATAACTGATTCGTACAATCTGATTGGCTGCTAAGCAGTCTATTTTTTTTCATGTGGACCAGTGGGTTGGTTTTAATCTCGCGCCGTTTATCTACTGATCCAAATGGTGAATTCTTTGTTACAAAAATAATCGGAATCTTATTGACTACAGGGTGTCCCAAAAGTTCGTTCCTCTGATTTATATTAAAATAACTTTTGATTCACAAGCGATATATGCATCAAAATACCAGCAGTTCTTAACTGTTATGTACACTATTTTTCACATTATTTTTCGTAATTTTTCGTAATTTTAGTAGCCTGAGTGACCTCCATTATTTTTTATCCCATTTCGTAGCCGCCTCGGCATGGAGTGTGATAATTCGTGTAGCGCAGAAAACCAGACGTTTGCCCATGCTAGTTTGAGCCGCCGTTTGCTTTTATCGAGTAGTTTGGCGATTTGTTGAACAGAAGACCAGAAGATCAAAGTATAGATGATTGTGTTCGTAAATAGAAGATTGTTTTGGATTTGAGAGGATTCATTTTATGAGGCGCTAAGCAAAACACTGACAATTAATTCAGAGCAACTCGCTGCTGTGAAATGCCGTAAAATGGCGGGAAATTTTCGCGCGCGATTTATAATTTCATTTTAGCGAGAACATGAAATAAAGGCCTGTTGCATTTAACCCCATAAGTAATAAGGACATTAAATTGGATTGTTTCTGTGAAAGTTTTTATTAAAAGGCTATAACATGAGTCAACACAGAATAAAATACAGGCCTGTAAAGTAGAGGAACGAACTTTTGGGACACCCTGTATTTCAGTCCAGATTTAGAAAGACTTTCGTTGTTCTTTTACTCTTTGTTTTTTTAGTTCTGGTTCCAAAATCGCCGAGCGAAGTCGAGACGACAGGAAAGGTCATCAGCCGATATCTCTCAGACCAGTTTGTTAAACCAGTTCAACCAGTATCAACCTGCTCCTTGCAGCCAGCTTCAGTTTAGATATCTTGCACATGCACGATTTCAAAGACCATCGCTGTTTCCAAACCACGCAGACTTCTTACCGAGCAATCACCTGCCATACAGACCTAAGCAGACACCCTGCCCTTGCTGTTCAATCAGGTCAAGCCGGTTTCCAGCTGCAGATATCCGTTCTCCGTCACTCCAAAAGTACCTGAAATACCTGTCAAACCAGTAATAATAATAATAAAAAAATAAAAACTTTATTTACGTGTCAATAAAATATCTAGCAGAGGGGAAAACCCTCGGCTAATGGGGGACACTAACTAGTTTGACGAGCCTGCAGCCTGCAGGGTACGTGGAGCCTGCAGCCTCCACGCGAACAGCACCCAGAATGTACCCTCACAAAACGCTACATGAAAACCAAAGGTCACATGACAACAAGACACGTTGGGTGATAGGAATCCGAGAAGATGAAGACCAAGAATAGTGTGACATAATTTTATTGCGTTCGACGATAGGAGAACGCTACCTAATCTCGTCCGGGATCGGTCTGGGCGCAGGGGATTGTGGGAGGAATTGGGCTGGATGCTATTCGATTTCAGGGTTTGGGCGCCAACTTGGACTGGCCGACCACTCGCCTCGATTTCATATGGGGCTTTGATGCGCAATTGATGATGCGCAATAATTGGGCTTTGATGCGCAATTAGCTTCGCAACTAGCAATTAGCCTCGCTTTGACGCGCGTACTCATGTGGTGACGCCTTCATCTTTCGCTTTCGCTTTCGCTTTCGCTTTCGCTTTCGCTCGCGTCAGCTCGCTGCTCGTGTGTGAAACGGTTGGCTTTGGTTACTTTTAGGGATGCCGCGCTATATAACGAAAGCAACTGTATTAGCGCACGCTAAAATAGCGAAATAATGTCGCGATCGTATGGCGAATAAAATTGTTATTTTGAGAGAAAACGATGAAAATTATCGAGTTTCTAAACATAGTAATTTCTCTCGAGTCAGCAATTGCATGGTTGAAAGAAAAAAAATGATAAAGAGCAACTACACAAGTACGGAATGTTCCATTTTTGAACTAGTCTTACATTGCCGTCAATCATAGTTATGATGACAAACGGACCTATAAAAACAGAAACTGACAAAAAGGATTCTCCTGAGACATCTTCTACCGGATAATTGCTGTAGTGAAAAACAAAACTGTTTGGTTGAGGTTTGAACTTGTTATCTATGATTTATAAAATGCCTATCTGCTTAGTCAGAAAACAAGAATCTAAGTTGACACCAGGGAAACTTACTCTTGAAGGTACATTTAACAGGAGAGGTCGTTTTGGTTTATATTAAACCCAAGCTATTGGCGAAGTTTACATAGATACATAAGTCAGATACTTTTGAATTGTCCTAAACTTCTTCATGCAAAAAGATATGTTGAAAAAGTAAGATAATATGGTTTCAAATATGTTTTCAGTTCTAGATAGGGTGCAAGATAGAGCGGTTCTTCAACTGAGTGTCGTAATATTATAATAATAAACCAAAGAATGATCGATAATCGAAACTAAAGTATGATCACTCTGACCAATCACAACAGACACAGACAATAGAATTAACCAATCAAAACTCGAAGCAAATACATATAACCAGCGCCAAGTGCGGGAAAGCGCGTGCGAGCAGTTTTACTTTTGATTGGTTAAGAAAGTGGCGCGAGATTTTTTAGCCAATCACAAAGCGAAAAACGTGGCAATACAAAACCAAAGCAATCACGAAATTTCAACGCTCAATTGTAAACCGCTCTAACATGTGTCCACCGTCATGATGCAAATATCAATTCAGTTTTTGTTTTCAACCCTTATTAGCATACACCCTGGGACACATCATTAGATCACTTTTGAAGATAGGGACTTGTTAGCCCAGGAATGAGGAAATTTGATGTAGCTTTTCAAACTGATTATTAAATACAGAGAAAACGAAGGAGAAAATCGCCACAATCTATGCTTATTAAGATCGGGTTTCCGAATCAGCGTCACGTTTATGATTTGCTTTATTTGAACTTGATGAATTATTAGTGAGTCTCAGAAAATGAATTCGCCACCAGCAATGGGTAGATTTATAATTAATTTGAAATTGACACCTGCAAGTGGTAATTGGGGATCCTTTCTCTTTTGCAATAACTAGAAGACTAGCAGCATCCTTGAGGTAGTTATTTCCGTCAAGCAGTCATTTCTTTTTTAAGCCACCGTGCCATTTACCACTGAATATCTCGGGAAACGGGAACAACATTTTGGCGGACAAGAAAGTCCGATGGTGAATGGGTAAGTGATTAAGACATTAATGGAAAAAGGACGTTTCGGAACTGATGTCTCTGACTGCCTTCCGCTGTTTATTTAGCCTAATACCCAACTTTTATTTTCTACTTTAGAGTGGTTTTACTAAACCCGTGAAACACTACCTAACAATTAGTGTGTGATAGTCCAAATTAAACAAAAGAAAACAATGGAATTATAGTCTAACAGTGCGTACTATTCTACTAACTATTTCAAGTAAAATCACTCTAATTAGCACAACACGTTAGCCACAAGAATTTTCATATAAATCGCTTAAATGGGATGTCTTAGCATTTTTAGTGTTACTTAAAAAAGCCCAAAACACATGTTTATAAGGGTGGAAACACCCCAGATGGCCAGGATGGAAATGGTTGCAGCTTAAAAAAATTCATTTAAGTTTATCGCTTTGTTGGATTCAAATGTGGCACCAAAAGGCGGTTGCACCAAATGTTTTTTTATTGCGCCTTTTAAGGTGGCCCGCGGCTATTTAATGGTGCGGAGACTCCCTTTTATAAATCGAAGTTTCGGCATGTAAGCGTTAACCGATTTCTGTAAGTTTTGGTAGGGTAATAAAGGAGTCATTTAATTGTACAGGACTTTACGTTTTAGTGCAAAAAAAATGAGATAAGCGATTAAGAGTTACAAGCATTTTTAGAAAACCCCGCCTTTTAAGAAAACGCGAATATTTCATCAAACGACGACAGATTTTTTTCTTAAAGCTTTACTGTGAGCAAGTGTTCACAAAATCGGCTGCACAGAAATTGCTGCACAGTCGATTGCTGAATTTAACCTTCCAAATATTATGCTTGCGTATTTGCCTCAGTGTTTGTAAGAACGCTAAAATAAGGCTACAATCGCACCCTATTTATTTGAAAGCTTGATACAACCGAAAACTTTGCTGAAAAATCGGGTCATGGCTCGTGTACGACGACTGTATTGTGATGTATTGTATTGTATTAGGTTGTATTGTATTGTATTAGGTTGTATTGTATTAGGTTTTATGACGTCAGTCAGTTCGTCGTACATGAGCTCGGCGAATTTGGGTCGTCAATTCCGTAAATTATTTCAACTTGCTGCGTTCTGGGATTAATTTTGCATTTGGCAATCACCGATTATCGATAACACAATTAAATGATTTCGATTTTAATTTTATTGTCGATGATCGGTGATTCCCAAGTGGCAAATATCTCTAGAACGCGGCAAGCGTGAATAATTCACGGAACACGAGGGGTTTTCAAAGCATTTAAAAAATGGAAGACGTGAAGTAGCAAACTTGACGGCCCAAATTCGCCGAACTTCGTCGAGACTATACACATGGAAATAGGTGAAGACGTTTGTAGCCGAGCTCTCGCGGCCGAAGGCCCGCTCGCGGAGCGCCATCTCATAAAACCTATGTCCGTCATTTTTCATGGTCATGGCCAGCGGAATGTTTCGCGGGCACGAACGACGTACGTCCGTATGTTGCGTAGGGCTAGCTCGCGGGCGCGTATGACGTCGCAAAACATGCGCGTATGACGATACGCAACATCCGGGATCTTATCAATTTTGAAACCAAAGCGACGCTTTGTATCCAGTTCGCGCGGCCACACGGCCGATGATGTTGCGTCAGCTACAGGATAACACTTTTGTTGTGTTTAGCGGATCGAGAAAACTATTTGCAATATCGTTTTTTCTTCCATTTTTTCGCGGCTTGCTACTCAAGACAGGTCACATTTCTCAAACAGTGGTCAAAACCGCATTTGAGGCTGCGTAACTCTGCAAGTCAAGTGTTTTCGGATGAATATAGAGCGAAGTGCTTATTTTTAAACCTGATTTCGTCTTAGGACAATTTAAGCTAGTAGATCGTCGATGCATTTGTTTAGAGCTAAACTCCTTTAACCCATTGACGGCCGTGCCGGCCAAAACCAGCCGTGATTATGCAATAACACGCATTTAAAATATTCAAAATAGAAAGAGGAAGCTTTAAAGAATACTCAGAAAAAGAAGAGCTTTAAGCGATGAAATCTTGCTTTGAAGAACTTCAATCCGCGAAAAAGCGGAGTTATAAAGAATTTTCAAGCAGCCGAGGGACTTAACGGTAAAAGAAATTAGATTTTATATGGGAAATTATGTTGATATCAATTCGTGATTGACTTTTTCTTTGTGTTCTCATTAGTTTTGGATAAATGTTTATAAAAACGTACTCAAATTCAGTCGGATTGACATCTTGAATTTCGCCATGTGATCAGCCAGACAGCTCCTGGATGCGCTAATGGTACGCTTTTTGCTTTTAACATGTTTTTAAACATGTTTTCAATTTTTTGTGTTTGTTCATTCATTACATAGTTTGAAAAGCGATTTTATGCAAACAAAACAAGACTTGGATTTTACAGTTCTAACTTCACTCGCGTCGCCTTGCGCAAAGATGTCTGTGTATTTTTTGCAATATTAATTTCCAAACCAGTTTCTTGGGCAATTTTCGATACGCAACAGGTGTATTTTATCTGGAAATTAGTCACTAGTTATTCTAGACAGAGAAAAAGTTGTTTTTGTGAGCTTTTGTGCAGTCTAAAATGTACTGTGTATACGGTCGCGTAATACTGTTTTTGTAAATTGCTAAAACTGAAAAATAGCCCGGTCGTTAATCTTAATTCTAATTTTTCCTGTGCTTTCCGACCTTTCACCTAAGTTAAGCTTATCATCATCGTTTCTGTTCAGAGAGCTCCGCTGTTAGGCTAAGCCTATCTACATATATTACATATATTGAATGTTATCATAATTAAATAAAGGAGAAAACAAATCGGTATTTTTTTCACGAGTCGAACAAACTTGAATATCTTGAAATTCACGAATAACGCACCATAAACATGTTGTTCTTTTTTTGCTTATAGTTTTTGCTGGGTGTTGCCGATCTTTCCCGATTATTCAGCAAAGTTTTCGGTTGTATCAAGTTTTCGAATAATAGGGTACATAGTTAATATGTAGGGTGCTATTGTAGCCTTTTTTAGCGTTCCTTTAACAGCTGAGGCCAAACCGAAGCATAATGTTTGGAAGCTTAAATTCAACAATCGACAGTGCACCAATTTCTGTGCAGCCGATTTTGTGAAAACTTGCTCACAGTAAAGCATAAAGTCTTGGAACTTATTAAGTTTAATTAGAAAAACATCCGTCGTCGTTTGATGAAAATATTCGCGTTTTCTTAAAAAGCGGAGTTTTCTAAAAACGCTTGTAACTCTTCATCACGTATCTCACCTGCAATAAAATGCAATGTCCTGTATGACATATGATATACAGGGCCGTATGGATCATAGATAAAGTGATTTAACTCTGACAAACAGCGTTAGATACCACATAAACAACAGCAATTCACACTTTAAAACTGTAACACACAAGTGTCATAAATCCGAATATATTACACTCCTACCAAACTATCAAAACAAGCGTGCAGTTCACAACGTGAGAAAACACATCTCCAGCGCTCCTTGTTCTTTGTTGCTTCACCCCAGGTGGGCCCCACTTCACCCTTCAATCTATTGTCTTCGTGTCAGGCTGGTCCTTCCTCCTTTGCACTTTCCTCGGATGTCCGGCACAGACCTTTTTATGTCATTTGCTAGCTTCCCCAGAACATGGTTATCCAGGTCCATCACTATGATGTCTTCCTGGTCGCAGCTTATTCTTATGCTCTGCAAGAAAACTAGGGGCGCTTACCATTTGTCAAAACTGACCTTCCAACCCGTCAATGAGTAAATAGAATGCCTTTTTTCGAACTGTCCATCCAAACCGATCAATCCGTAGAAAGAATTGCATCATTTTGATGGACAGTTCTGCAAAAAGGTACATTCTGTGAACGAACTGACCGATCTGGCCGACCAGTTCTGACGAATGGTAAGCGCCCTAGGATGATATGGTCATAAAACTTACAACGGTTAATTAATGTACAGGTTAAAATGATTGCACGCAATTTATTGATTGTGGGCTGGAGAGGTACCAAAAGCAATACTCCAAAAATATATACCGTATTTCAACGAATTATAGCAACCCTCAATTAAAAGAGAGGGAAGGGTGATTAAAACATTTCATGCTCCAAAAAAGGGGGGCCTATATGAGTGGGTGGCTTATTTGAGAGGGGAGAGGCTTAATAGGGGATTTACGATACGTAACTCTTACATAATTCAAATTCAATCCATTCCTTTGTTTTGTTTTCAACTAGTTTACGTCACTAAGTGATCCTTTGCAATTATGTCGAATTCAGCTGGTATTGGCGTGACAGTAGTGACAGCCATCCTCATTATCACAAGTATCACTGGAAACTCTCTTGTGTGTGCTGTCATTAAAAGAAATAGAGATATGAGGTAAAACATACATACATAAAAAATGTTATATAATAGTTTAATTTACCCCTACCTACATTACGGAAATATTGTCTGGGCAAATAATTACCCCACAAGGCTGATGAAATTATTGAAATTACAAAAAACGCGCTACGTATAAAAACATTCTCGCCATATACCGCACCATCTCTTCCTCTTTTTAAAAAGATGGGTCTCTTAAATATACACCAAATTAATGACCTACTAATCGGATCTTTCAGTTTTAATCTTATCAGTAAATCATTACCCACCTATTTCAGTGACTTCTGCTTAGTAAAAACTCAAGGCATGGTTATAATACCAGGAACTCAAAACATCTACATAAGTTTTTTAACCGAACTAACTATGGAAAATACTCTTTAAGAAGTAAGATAGTTGACATATGGAACAGAACTCCTCTAGGAATAAAACGTTCTTTGTATATACATGCTTTCAAAAAAAAATGAAGCAATTCCTTACTTTATAGTGATTATGATATGGGCGTTAACTTGCATAATTTTATCTGCACTTTTAATTATAACTGTTATTTGTACACCAGACCTGATAGCCGGATTAATTTAGCTTTAAATAATGTAATTTGTATCTAAGGGGGGCTACTTAGTACAAGCCTGGGTTTCTTTAGTCTTCCTCCCGACTAACATGTAAATTGTAATATGTACTTATTATGTTATACAAATTTGTGGGAAAATAAACATAAACATAAACAAACATACTTGATTTATTTGATAAAGCAGGTTACAAGTAAAATAGGCAAGACAAAAGTCCTGATGTGGACCTGTACTATCTAAAATAATTAAAAGACTTAGATAATAATTAACTATGGATAAGTAAATAATGATAATTAAAATAAATAAATATTAATGACAATAAATTATATAGTTAAATATTAAAAATATTTAAAATCTAAGCATTTATTGGAAATGCTACAGGAAGCTTTAGCAAAACTAATAGATTTTAGAATACTCTTATTTTCCTTGAGTTTTCTCTTGAAAATAGCTAAGTTAGAACAGTTCTTGATGTCATCGGAAAGGAGGTTCCAGGATAATGCGGCTTTATGGTTAAAGGAAGATCTGCCCACTTCAGTTCTTGTTCTATAAACCTGAAGGCCGGGTGTACTTGTTCAACGGTCAGCGGTCGTAATGGCGGCCGGACGCCTAATTTTCTTCTCCGCACTTTTGCTGAATTTGCCCAGATTTTTGTCATCTTTTGGTCAACAATCTGATTGGAAACGCCTTTTTAGTGACTCAGCATTCCAGTTAACAAATTCTATCTCTCCTGGAGTGAATCTTACTGGTACGCCGTTAGCGATCGAAACGGCAATAAGGGAAGACCAGCCCGGACTTTAACACTAGACTGTTTATTTGCACTATTGAAGAAGTAGTCAACTGAAAAATAGAAACGTTTACAAATTACTATAAATTTCTCTATACATTTCGGCCACGCAGTGATTAAACACACTTACATTTTGTGTTTCTTTTTCCGTGTCTTTAGTTCGTTGAGTTGCGGTCCTAACTTCTGTAACTTTCGTCGAAATGTACTTCGCGGCTTGGTTAAATTATAATTTTCCGTTACTTGAGTTGCATGCTTTATATATTTATGAATATATTAAATGACACCTTAATTTCTCCCGCTCCGCGGAAGTGAGGCGATAGTTTGAATACACATTCCGAAAGGCGCGTGAAATGCAGATCACTCCGCCCCAGTACGGAAATTAGATATGTTTAACTATTTCTAATTGAGTAACGACTATAATAAATGTTACAGCGTTCAGTTGTAAGAAATGTCAGAAAATAGCACAATGTCTATCACTTCTGTGTTCTAGCACGATTTAGGAAAGTTCTGCATTCAGTTCCTGTTTTGTTGCAACAAGACACAATTTGTGGATTGGTCTGTCGTATTCTCCATCTTGAGTCTTTATCCTTGCTTTCCTCACTAGTCCATCATTTCCTGGATAGGTGACAATGACACGCGCCAGCTTCCACTTTGACCTTTTGTGACTCGGGTCTAACTCCAAAACTAGATCATCAACTTGAACATTTTCTCTTGTGCGGAACCACTTGTTTCTGGGTAACAGATTTGGTGCAAAGTATCGCATCCAGCACTTCCAGAATTCATTGACTCGGTCTTGCGTGCTTCTCAGAAGATGCCTCGGGTTGATCCTTTCTTCAGGTTCTGGTTGAGGAGGTGGAAGATGATGACCAATGAGAATATCGTTGGGTGAGATAGGCGGGCTTTCCCAGATGTTGTTGGAACTTGGATAAAGCGGACGGCCGTTGATTACATAGGTTGTTTCCGCGAGAAATGTTCTCCATTGCTCTTCGGTGAAAGGTCGATCCTTGCACGTAGCATTGAGGCTCTGTCTAACAGACTTGATGAGGGTTTCCACGACTCCGTTCTGATGACTTGCGTGAGGGATGTTCCATTGCCATTTGAAGTCACATGAGAAGTCTTCAGAAAGAACACTTTGAATTTTGGGCATGTTCCAGTTCAGCATAATTTCGTTTAGGTAACTTTGCGCACCAACAAAGTTCGTTCCACAGTCGGACCAACAAACGTTGGGGTGGCCGCGCAGGCTCGCGAAACGGCGAAAAGCCATCAAGAAGGCATCGGACGTTTTGTCGGTGACCAGCTCCAGGTGAACTGCCCTTGTTGTCATGCAGGTGAAAATAACTACTTGAGCTTCTTTCAGTGTCTTCCGATTGAGTTTAATATGCACGGGTCCAAACATGTCAATGGCGGTGTTGGAGAAAGGGGGGAAACCTGCTGCCACTCGTAGAGACGGGATCTGCCCCATAAGCTGGTCAAGAGGTTTCTTGCGAAGTTTTCTGCAAGTGATACACTTTGCGGTGAGAGCTTTGGCCATGCTTCGGACTCCTACGATCCAATACTTTCTTCTGGCCTCATGTATTAAGCTTTTGTATCCACAGTGACTACGCTTGTTGTGTAGGTGACGCAGTGGTAACTTGACAAGAGGATGATCACGTGGCAGGATTACTGGGTTTCTCAATTCTTGTGGTAGTGTCGTGGCATCTTCCAGTCTTCCGTGAGCTCGGAGTAGACCGTTTTCGTCCATCTTTGGAATCAACTTCTTGTCGATAACGGAAGGATCTAAGTCACGTTGACACCACTTGAAGAGAAAATTCTCAGATTCTTTCAATTCTTCGACGGTGATAGGGCCTGTATTTCTATTCTTCTTTCTTGCGTTCTCAGGGAAACGGCGTACGTAAGCAAGAGTTCTCCTTAATTTTGGAAATGTTGAACAGGTCTTCAGCAACTGTTGAAGAATAGGGTTACATGTGTCTTCTTTCTTGATTTGTTCTGGCATGGCGTTGACTGCTGATGTACATGTGGCTGCTTTGTGTTCCACGGACACGTTAGCTTTCTCAGTTGTCTTCATTTCCTTTAAGACTTCGCTTTGAATGCTTTGGTCATCGAGTTGAAAACTGGGCCATTTGGTTTCGGGCAATTGCAGGAACGTGGGTCCATCTAGCCAACCTGTAAGTTGCGATGGCTCGGTTCCTCTGGTAAGAGTGTCAGCTGGATTACTCTTTGATCTTATGTAGCGGAAGTCTTCTACACCGACAGTTTCTTGTATCTCGGCTACTCTTGCTGAAACAAAGGGTTTAAATTTTCGCGGTGGGGTTCTTATCCAAGACAACACTGTTGAAGAATCCACCCAGAAGACTTTCTTGCACTCTTGGATGTTCACAAACTGCAATGATGTTCTGCAAGTATCGTACATTCTTGCGAGTGTTAAACAAGCCATGAGCTCCAATCTTGGGATCGTCTTCTTCTTTAACGGAGCAACGAAGGACTTGATAAGGATAGGGACGCACTTGAAACTACCATTCGTTAGCTCCCATCGGAGGAAAATGACTGCACCATAGGCTTTTTCGCCTCCGTCACAGAATCCATGGACTTGTGGTACACCAACTGCATGACTTGGTTTCAGTTTTCGATCGAATTCAAATGCCAAGAGGTGATTCATGGTTAGTGCATTCTCCACCCACTGGTTCTGGATGCTCACTGGTAGGATCTCGTCCCAGTTGTAGCCTGAAGTCCACAATTCTTGTAGATCAATTCTGAACTTGATCGCTACGGGCAACACGAGACCGATAGGGTCCCATAATTGGCCAACAAGACCTAGGCAACGTCTCTTTGTCAGGACACCAAGCTGGTCGAGGTCGTTCTTTTCCAGGGTAAACTTGTCTGTCTGTTTATCCCATCTTAGGCCAAGTAGATCTGTGAACTTGTGATCGTTGGATTGGTCGATTTCTGCTTCATTTGAATGCCAGGTTTTGATCTGGAAGTGTCCTTTTCCGAGAATAGTGTCAATGTCTTTGGTGAGTTGTTTTGCTGTTGTTGCACTTGCTCTAGATCCGCCGACATCGTCCACGTACACATGGTCTTGAAGTTCTTTCGCCGCTTCCGGGAACTCTGCTTGAGATAACTTTGCGAGCGTGTTGATGGCGTTAGTTGCAATGTCAGGGGCAGGTTTATCGCCACAGTTCAGCCTAAGCCATTGGTACACAGTTGGTGGATCGCTTGGCTTACTCCTCCACAGGAACCTGTGATAGACTTGATCGCCTGGGTGCACCAAGATTTGGTTGAACATTTTGCGCACGTCCCCAGTGTAAGCCACCTCGTCCCATCGCCATGCTGCCAATACATCAAGAAGACTATTGATGAAGTTAGGTCCTTTCTCGAGACAGTCGTTGAGGGACAAACCATCGTGACCTTTTGATGACGAGTCAAAGACGAGTCGAACTTGCGTAGTTCTCTCTGGTGTAAACACGGCTTGCAAAGGAAGGTACCATTCAGGCTTTTCATGGTCAACTTGTTCAGGTGGAACTTTAGTCACAAAGTCTTGATCCAATAGTTTTTGGACTTCCTCGTCAACGACTTTGAAACAACCTTGTTTCGCGAACGATTTTTCAGCAGACAGCAGCCGCTTCAGAGCAATGTCGTAATTGCTTTGTTTGGGAGGTCCACTTTCCTTCCAGGGCATCTTGACTTGGATTCTACCGTCAACTAACGCAGTCGAGGCTGCTAAAGACTTCACAAACTTGCTTTCACGGATCAAGTTATCGCTGCATGCACACAGTTCAGTTGGTTTGACACCAAGGAGGTCATGCTGAAGGAGCTTCTTAATATCCTCCACAACGCTTATTGTTCCGACTTCTACTGACTGAATTTCTGATATGCTTGAGTTGTTTGACTCGAACTGTCCCAGAACATACCATCCAAAGCAGTTTCGTTTTGCAATGGGTTCTCCTGGTTCTCCGGACATTGTGTGGATATCAAGGAAGGCTTCTACGAGGTCTGTGCCAATGAGGAGATCAATGGCTCCGCCCGAAAGATGCAATTTATCAGAAATGTTCTTCAGATGAGTGTATTGTCCAACTGAACCTTTAGAAATCATTTTTGCGTTGTTGCAAGGCTTTGCTACAGTGTACACTTGAATGGACTTCGTAATATCTTCATCTGTAGGCGAGGCAATCGTGATATCGATTATTTGGGAAGATTCACTCTTCTTCCTTCCTCCAGCCAGATTCATAGTAAGTTGAGTTGCTGATCCATTTAAGCCAAGTCGTTTAGCTGCAGGTTTGGAGAGCAGGCTGGTGTTAGACCCAGAGTCTAACATTGCAAGAATCCCGACAAAGTTCCCATGTCTGTCCATTGCTTTAACCTTTTGAACTGGGCACAGTCCAGTGACGGGTTTTAACTTCCTTTCTTGACTCACAGCGTTACCTTGGACGTTGCCACTAGCCGGAGCCATAGTTGAGGGGCCTTGGACTTGACGTTGGAACGGAGCTGCTTTAGGATTTAAGCTTGTGTTTGTTTCGCCAGTAGTCTTTTCATTGTGTAAAGACCGATGGTGATTTTTTCTGCATTTGTCGCAGGTTGAACCGTCTGGCTTCTTGCAATCGCTTGTGTGATGCGTTCTAAGACACTTGCGACATCGCCAATGTTGCTTAACGATCTCCCACCTTTGGTTGACTGATGCATTATGGTACGTTGGACAGGCAGCGAGATGATGTTTGGTTTTGCAGCCAAGTGGACATGTGTCATCATCAGCTTCTTCACCACTCGCGGCGTTATTGTCTGACTTTTTGGATCCCTTGTCTCGGCGACTTAGTTCATTCTGTCTTTCCTCAGGGTTAGTACTACTTTTGCCTCGAGAACGAATGCTGGCTTCCTGATGTAACCAGGTGATGAGGTTGCTAACGGTTTCTTCTTTTCCCTCGCGATTCATCTCTCTACCAAAGTCTGAGTTGTCGTTTGGATCAAGCTTAGACAGAAGCTGAGACATGAAGAATGGTGCTTCAGAGGACTCTAGCACAGGGCACCCATTAGCTTCCATATCGTTTACATAGCAAGATATTGTTGTGGCAAATTGTGTGAAGGCCTTGGAATCTCGTTTGACTGACTTGAGATTGTTTATGTCAGACAGCAATTGATCCATCAATTTTCGCCTGTCTGCGAACTCGGTGTCTAAGATGCTCCACGCACTGTCGATGGTTTTACAGGTTTTAACTTGGTCGGTCCACCACGAACCTTTGGGCATCGCGTTTTTGAAGCGTTGTAATTGCTCGTCTTTATCTTGTCCATACTTCGCCATCCAGTGGTTGAATTCTTTTTTCCAGGTAGAATAAGATCTGCGAGCTCCACCCCATGTTGGTACTGGTAATCTTTGTAGACCACTTGCGTTTGGCTTTGATCCTAAGGTGTCAGCCATTTTTGTAACTGCTGATGACATTGATGTCATTGATGATGATAAAGCCTCTAAGGTTTCAGAGTTCTTAAATGTTTCTGCTGAATTTTGATTCTTTTGATACGCGGCAAAATTGAGAGCAATTTTAAGAAAATCAGCTTTGGCTTTGTCTCCAAACTTCCTGGCCGTCAAACACGGTTCTTCCTCTGCGCCAATGGCTTCTTCGACCGATCTGTCTAAAATAGTTTCCTGCTGTTTTTTGATGAGCCTATATTTTGTCTTTACTTGGTTGAAGGCTGCTTCGAGTGTTTTCAGTTCAGGTTTCACCGAGAGAATTATTTCAAATTCTTCGATCAATTCGTAGAGGATGTTTACGGCATTTTCCATTTTCCCAACGAGAGTTTTGACGTCTACTTTAGGCGGCATTTGAACGGAATTCAGTTCATCGCTTGACGTAATCCTGATGAAGATTGCGGCGTAATCGTGATGAAGATTTCGGCGTAATCTTGATGTAGATTTCGGCGTATGTTGAGGGAACGACTCCACTTGCGATGCGAAGTTTGACGGTTGGACGGTTGTCAATACCACGCGACTCGGCCAATCTTCGATAACAAAATTTGACTGGTACGCCGTTAGCGATCGAAACGGCAATAAGGGAAGACCAGCCCGGACTTTAACACTAGACTGTTTATTTGCACTATTGAAGAAGTAGTCAACTGAAAAATAGAAACGTTTACAAATTACTATAAATTTCTCTATACATTTCGGCCACGCAGTGATTAAACACACTTACATTTTGTGTTTCTTTTTCCGTGTCTTTAGTTCGTTGAGTTGCGGTCCTAACTTCTGTAACTTTCGTCGAAATGTACTTCGCGGCTTGGTTAAATTATAATTTTCCGTTACTTGAGTTGCATGCTTTATATATTTATGAATATATTAAATGACACCTTAATTTCTCCCGCTCCGCGGAAGTGAGGCGATAGTCCGAAGGGCGCGTGAAATGCAGATCACTTATGCTGAAATATCAACTTCTCTCCACGTCGAACCATGTCCGCCATCTTGCTTCTACTCCACGTGGTCGAAGATATCTTGGCTTGAGGACGTGCTACTATGCCAACCCCGACAGCAGGTTCCAACAAAGTCGTCTTCTTATAAGTGGCGATGTTTCCCTCAATCCTGGTCCGAGTTCTAATCCTCCAAAGTGTTCTGTTTGCTCGAAAACTATCGCTCGTAACCATCAAGCCTCAGTTGAGTTGCGACCGATGTGAAAAGTGGTGCCATATTAAATGCGGAAACGTTAAGCCAAGTGACTATAAAAACTTTATACAACGCCTAACGACCTTCGATTGGACTTGTCCTCGTTGCCTCCAGACCACTGAAATTATTGCTAGTTTCCCACGAAACGAGTCCATATCTACCGCTGCAACTGCTACCACGAATAACAATATCAATTTTACAGAATCCCAGGAGGATCCATTTCTCGTCCTGAATGAATACTGAGACTAGACAGAGCTAGTATTACTCACAGACAATGATCATCACGTTTCCCATGATACTGATATAAAATACAATAGTGAGGGTTAAGGAGCGATAAAGAGATACCTAGTCTGGTCTCAAGACCAATTCTCTTCGGGTTATTTTTTTTTTTCGTGGAGGCGCGATGGTCTAATGGTTAGCTGGTCGGACTCGGTGGTTTGAGTCAAGAAACTTTGCTCCACGTTCTCTCTATCCATGGATACCAGCGACATAAAGCTGGGGTAACCTTGCGATGGACTGGCATTCCAGCCGAGGGGGGGGGGGGGGGGGGGGGAGTGGTAGTACTTTCAGTCGCTTTATGTTAAGGAAACTGGGTTAGGTTCCGGCAGTTGTGCGCTACTAGGCTCGTGAATACTTTACCTTTTTTTCAGAACAGCCGGCCTTGACTGGCTTTTTTAAGAGAGCATTTGTTTGAAGTCCATACTATGGTTCACTAATTCAGCAATGTCTATTATATGGGAGATAATGCAAAGCAAAGCACTGAAGTTAGTACGGCAGCTAGGACCAACACTTCTCTGAGAGTGAATTGACTGTATTTTTCATTTGCTCTTTAATCTTTTTTGTAGGATTCCCATTAATTACCTACTTCTGAACATGGCAGTAGCGGACATCATCTATTCGACATTTCTTATACCGGAGTTGATCTCGACATACAGTCCCACCCACCCAGAGGGAGTGACAGGAAGAGTTTTATGTTCACTGCTGACAAAAGGAAATTTGGCGTGGGTCGGAGCAGCATCCTCTATCTTCAGCTTGATTGCCATTGCCACTGAACGCTACTATGCAGTTATTTATCCCCTGGGAAATAAAGGAAAACTTACCATGAGTAAACTAAAGGTGTGTTACTACCCTGCTACAAAAATATTGTTATCTCATTTTCACGGTAGTCTATAGTCAGTTTAAACGATAAGTTGTGAAATAATGAATAAGTTACCTCGCTTTCAAACACTTTCAAGGCTCTTAGGAAACACTAAGGAAGTGTTCCTTTTAGACAATCCAGACAATCCAGTTTCGGATTTTGTATGTTAGCAGGAACTAAAATCCGAATCAAGATCGGAAAATCGATTTTCGATCGAGAATACGGATTTAGATTGCTTAAAAGGAATGCAACCTTAATGCTAATTGTCATTAGACATGACCCACCACTTCACAAAAATGATGATGGTTTCTTCTTTACCCCATTCCTTACCATTTAACATAACGACTAGGCTATAACGTCCCCATTCTATCAGACGTAAATTTGAAGCTTTATGTAAATTACATATTAAAGTTATAAAGTTATATCTCAGGCTTTTAGGCCAATACGTTTTGTACATGGGGTCCATCCAATAGCCGGTGTCTTCACCCCCCTAAACAAGGTGATTCCTCTTCGAATACACTTGTCATGACTTCTCGTGACTACTCATACCCCTGAGATGTGTCGTGTGACCCATTGTATTCAGATGGTTTATTTCTCATTTATGCTTAGTACGCGCGCTGTGATTGGTCAATTTAGTGGGCCGTATTTTTCAGTACGGCCCGTTAAATTTGAGAGTCCCAGCATCGACCTAGCATACGCTTACAAAAGTGTTGTTTTAAAAATTATCCAGAGGAAACGTTTGGAGCTAAATGGGTTAACATGTCAGGTTACAAAAACTCTCCGATGAAATTAAGCTATAACTTTAGCAAAAAAACTGATTAGCCGCGAATAAAAAAGCATTGACAATTTTCTCGAGTAAGCTTACGTGATTATTGTTTTGGTATTTAGCTTTTAGGCTGTAAGTTATAAAAACTCGAGTAACTCGGCAAATTCGTTTAACTCTAACAATTTAATTCAGCATTGACAAAAGAGTACCTTTCTTCGTAAAACAACGTCTCTATGAAAAACATAAAGCTGCAAAACAACTTGAAATGGCTTCCAACGGCAAACTAAATCATATAAGCTTAAATTAACTTAGTTTGATCAAGTTCTTGTCTGGTTATAAACTTAAGTTCAGAGTTATCGTTTGTAGCAGTGGCTCTAATAAGAACAAACTTGAAGCTACAGAATTAAGCTAAAAGTGTACCTTGTTTCCTCAGCGAAATTGTTGTCCTTGCAGTGGATTCCATGAAAACAATTTTTGCGTATTCGCAAATACGCTCTTGCTGCAGCGAGTAGCACTTTTTGTCGCGGGTCGCGAGTCGCGAATGAAAGTCGTGGGTGCGGGTGCGGGTGATAAGTGCGGGTAACAGGTGCGGGTGCGGGTAAAAGGTGCGGGTGCGGGTAAAAGTCGCGGGTAACAAATTATCAAAAAATTAAAATAAAATACCAAAAATTAAAAAGAAAAAATTACTAAAAACTTGCTTCTCCCAAAACGGAGTTTCGAATTTTATCGTCCACTAATCATACTAGAAATTTGCAGTGGCATAGCAACAATTAGTGACTCTTCACTATTGTTAACAGATCGAATTACAATGTAAAAAATTTGTTTTTGTTTCTTTTTGTGTGCGCGGAGAGAGGAAAATCGGAAAAGGCGGCGAAGCCTTTGCACAGCGTGGTATATATATATTTGTACCGTTTCGTCATGTTCAATCGTAAGCCGTCGGTAACAAAAGAATAACCGCCAAAATGGGACAAAATAATTTATAAACAAAAGCAATAATTATCAATTTAAAGTGAAAATTCCTGATAACGTCCAGGCATTTATGCTGAGCCGATTTCAAGGAATCTTCAAAGGAAATACGAGGCTTATTAATATGTACCGTTCAAATTAATAAAGACCTTACGAAACCACGACGGCGACACCAACGCAAACGTCACTAAAAAATCAATCCGCAGTTATAAAACTACTTCGCGATTATATAAATCGAGAAGTTTAATTTGTATAATGTAGCCGAACTACCCGCGTGTTGAATTTGTAGAGAAGGCTTCTTTAAAGTTCAGATAGAGTTTCAACGAAAATTCACAGTCACGTGTTCGCGTTCTCTTAAAACCTTGAATTTGGTAATTTCACGTAGTTGTTTTGCAAAGTCTTCAACCTGATACACATGTTGATACTTCAACCAACAGCTGTTTCGCATGGGTGATTTGGAACCATAAGTTAACAACATCCTCATAACTAGGCCCTGGCGGTTTAGGCGAACTGTCGGGCTCCATGACAAAAAAGGATCGAACAAAATGAAACCAGAAAATGTTCTTCGTACTGTTTATTCTCCGTGAAATTCAAAACTATAAATTAAAGTTTAGCACACGTGCACGCATACTGTTACCATGGCACCCTCTTTCTCCTTTGATCCCGGCGCTGATCAAGCCAGTAAGTAAAAAGTAAAGTCGCGCACACGAGCCAGAAGGCTCACAACGGCCGGAGCTTAAACCCGGTTTCTGTAGCATGAAGCGACTAGGAATATTGCTACTCCCCCCTGGATGGGATGCTAGTCCATCGCAGGGTTACCCCCAGCATTTTTTTGTCGCCGGTACCCATTTATACACCTGGGTGGAGAGAGACATGGTGGAGTAAAGTTTCTTGTCTAAGGAAACAACACGACGGCAGAGACCAGGCTTCGAACCATCGACCTTCAGGTTGAAAGTCCGACGCACTAACCACTAGACCACCGTGGCTCCACACAAAGTTTAACACACGTGCACGCATACTGTTACCATGGCACCCTCTTTCTCCTTTGATCCCGGCGCTGATCAAGCCAGTACCGTGTGAAAAACTCGACGGGCCAAGGATAACAAATTCCTTCGTGCGACCGCGCCGACATTGACACGAACGACCAATGTTCACTATCAAATCATAACTTCTTTTTAAGTACACCCGAAACTAGTGAAGTTTTGTGGAAGAAAAAAATACAGTCAAACCTGTATTGTCGATGTCCCAAAATTTTGTTCCCATGATTAACCGTAAAAACTGCCTCTCTTAAGTCAACACCTCAATAAAGCGGACGCGGACACTTACATTGAATAAAGGGTCATTTCTCAACGTCAAAACCTGACCTGTACTATAAAACGAACACTTTAATATAATGAAACTCTTGCCACTTAAAATAAAATCCAAGTTTCCTTTGTTCAATTTGACGTGTCTTATCCTTACTAGAGTGAAAAGCAAGGAAAAAGACGTTTTGCGGCACTCATTGTAGCAATTCAGGCCCCGTTTACACGGGTCCGGACAAATTTTTGCACGGACGAATTTTGTTCCTAGACCACGTGTTTACATGGATCCGTGCAAATTCTGTTACAGATGGCAGTGGTGTTTACACGGAAACTTGCACACTTAGGTCCCGTTTACACGGGTCCGGACAAATTTTTGCACGGACAAAAACTTGCACGGTTCCACCTTGCGTTTACACGGGACCGGCGGAACTGGAAGAATTTTTGAACGGCTAAGTGTGCAAGTTTCCGTGTAAACACCACTGCAATCTGTAACAGAATTTGCACGGATCCATGTAAACACATGGTCTAGGAACAAAATTCGTCCGTGCAAAAATTTGTCCGGATCCGTGTAAACGGGGCCTTAGCCGTTCAAAAATTCGTCCAGTTCCGCCGGTCCCGTGTAAACGCAAGGTGGAACCGTGCAAGTTTTTGTGCGTGCAAAAATTTGTCCGGACCCGTATAAACGGGGCCTCAATCAACGCGAAAAATGATAGCACGATTTAGCATGAAGGGGACAGTGACATTCTCATTATCACAGCAAAGATCCACGACCTGCATATCTCGGTGTATTGAGCGGACGCCCTATTCGGACTGCAGAGCACAGAGGAACAAAGGAGAGAAAATGTCATACAGAATATATTGGCATGGTTTAAACGTCGCATTTTACATGCGCCGAATCGAATACTCATTTTAGTCGACTCGATTAAAAAAAAGTTGCCATTTGATTTAGACGTCGCATTTAATTACCGCCGAATTTAATTGCCAAGTGCGAGAATCAGTTACCAGACTCCGCTCGAAGTATCCCGCCAATATGGCTGAAAAAGGTAGATCCAACGAGCTGCGTGGTTTGTTCCTCGCAAACACAATTCGTGCTGTCAGGAAACGACATCTTTTAATGCAAACAACAATGCATAACCTTTTGGCAAGAAGAAGACGGCTTCTGTATGTTTGTTCTTTTTTTATGCTTTTGCTATCGGAAAGAAATGTCACAGCACGTATTCCTCGTCTTCGATCGTGCCGTCGATTTATTAGAAATGAAGGCTGGTGGAACAAAGTATGGAATACCTACTCGGATGCTCGGTTTAAGAAAACGCTGCGTGTATCGCGAGCAACATTCCATTTTATTTTAAGTCGTATTGGGCACGTACTTCAACGGCAAACTGTGACTGAGGAC